>CM029797.1:15019519-16219519 GCA_017562165.1 Ectropis grisescens
TCATAAATATGTTTCTTTATTAATAAATTACTCCCAGTTAGACCAACTACCATTTTCTTTTACATTTATAATTTTTATATAAAACTTAAGTACTATTTTATATCAGTAAAACTTATTCTCCCCTGTTATTCATTTTGCTTATCGTTTTATTTAACTTTAGATAAATTTAAAATGTATTCCTATTATTACTGTATATCTTGAGTGATGGGACGAGCATAACATGCGTCTGATGGTAAGTGACACGCCTACGAAAATTTCGATATAAACTCGCGACTTTCCTACACCAGTTCTACTTTGATCAATCCGATCGAACAATTAGCTTCGTAATCGAGCTTCGTAAATTAATTTAACAAAATGATTGTCTGTAAAGTAATTTCGTTTACGGACGATAGTTTAACGTGACAACGTCATAACAAAACATTGATAGATGCTTGCGTACAATCAGCGTAACGGGACAATGGCGTAACGGGACATAACGTCAAATTTGACGTGACAACGTCTTATAAATCGATGAACGCCGTCTGCATGCATGAAAAAGTGTCCCGTTACGCTCATTGTCCCGTCACGCTCATTGTACGCTTGTGCCGCAATCAATGTTTTGTTATGAGGTCCGACTTTACATCGTAAGACAACCAATTTTTGACGTGACAACGTCTTTTAAATTGGTTTGCCGGGTGACACTTCAAGAAACTGCGTTACGCTCCGCTCACGTTATGCGCTCACAACGAGAGCGAGTGAGAGGCACGCGTCCCTTCCACTCGGGCATGGTTAGCCCGCCTAAGAGCGAGAGAGACAGACATAAAAAGTGAAAGGCACGCGTCCCTTCCGTAAAATTATTTTACCACTCAAAGTCGTTGTCACGTAAAACTTTCGCCCGTATACCGACTTTACAGGCAACCAATTTTTTTTCAAGTTCCTTTTTTTTTGAGAAAATCTTTCACTGGGAGCCCTTCATCTGTAGTTATCTAAGTATACTCAGTGTTACAATACTCGGTCACCCAGGTACTATGTATTATTGTTACTGTGTATTATTGGTACTATGTATTATTGGTACTGTGTATTATTGGTACTATGTATTATCGGTACTATGTATTATTGGCAACCAATTTTTTTTTACTGGCCTTATGGATCAATCGTTAGTGACTCCGATCGTACATGTACTATAAGATCCTATTTGTAACCACAATTTTTGGCGAATAAAATTACTTTGACTTTTGACTTTGAAATAAAGAGTTACGAGACGAGCAGAACATGTGCCTGATGGTAAGCTACATGCCTGCCACATAACAGCACAGCAACACGCAACTATTGGAACATGAAGAGTCCAAATGATTACCTAACACTGCACTGCGCTCGTCACCCAGAGATCTTATATCTCTAAGCCCTGTAATTTCTCTGGAAACATTGCCCTTCAAACCGGAACACTTGCTTGCTTGGCGGTAGAATAACTGGCAAAGGTGTGGTACTTCCCCAGGCGGACTCTGCTAGGAGTCCTACCACTACAAAACCTGCCCCCCAATGACCAACATTTGTGTGATGGATGTAGATGTTGTGTCTTGTTTCTATGTATCATGCGTATGACGCGTATGTATTTAAAATTGATATTTAATCTATCAGTTACCTGACTTAATGGTACAAGCTATGCTTATATGGCTATACGGAGGATAGCATAAGCACATAAGCAGCCCACTAAATGTTTCCACTTCTGGTACTTGGGGCCTTCTCTCGCAAGGAGAGAGCCAAGGCCATAATCGAGTGGCGAGTAAGGCGAGTGGGATTTGAAGCAGGGGTTTGGGATCAAGCAAAATGTGTCAACTATGTAGTATATAGTAGTGGTAGGACTATTGGCAGAGTCCGCCTGGGGGGTACCACACCTTTGCCAGTTATTCTACCGCCGAGCAGTAATGTGCAAACATTACTGTGTTCCGGTTTGAAGGGCAATGTTTCCGGAGAAATTACAGGGCTTAGAGTCATAATATCTTAGATCTCTGGGTGACGAGCGCAGTGCAGTGCTAGGTAATGATTTGGACGCTTCATGTTCCAATAGCTGCGAGTCACTGTGGTGTTTTGTGTCAGGCATGTTGCTTACCATAAGGAACACGTCCTGATCGTCTCGTCACTCTTTATTAAAAAAAAATATTTATATGTATATAGTTAGGTATAGTTAATATCAAACTACTAAACACATTTTGATATTTTCGATTGGTCTCAAAAATTGTTTCAAAATTAATTTGCTCGTTTAATTTTAAATTGCAGTTACTTGTTTTTCAGAAAGAAATATCTATTGACTCCGTAAATCTTGAACTTTTATACAAATAAATGATTCCATTTCCGAATAATTTCCTAACTGAACCCATGATTGATGGTTGCTTGACAAATTCTGCCTGTCAAGCCACCTCTTCCGAAAACCCTTCATAACGTCTTCCGGTGACAAAAAACGCGTTGAAGAAAAACATAAAACAATTGCTGAAGGATGTCTGTTTATTACAATTAATCCGACTAATAATATAAATGTGAAACTTTGGATGTTTGTTGCTCAATTACGTCTAAACATGTTAATATTTAAAACTCTATGAGATCATAGTCTGGAATAATACATAGTACCAATAAAACATAGTACCTATAATACATTGTACCAATAATACATAGTACCAATAATACATAATACCAATAATACACTGTACCAATAATACATAATACCAATAATACAAAGTACCAATAATACATAATACCAATAATACATAGTACCGATAATACATAGTACCAATAATACACAGTACCAATAATACATAGTACTAATAATACACAGTACCAATAATACATAGTACCTGGGTGACCGAGTATTGTAACACTGAGTATACTTAGATAACTACAGATAAAGGGCTCCCAGTGAAAGATTTTCTCAAACAAAAAAGGAACTTGAAAAAAAAGTGGATCCGTCTGGATTCGAACCCGGGTCTACAGCTTCATGACCGCCCAACTTCCCGCCTGAGCTATTTATTATATTATCGGCGCATCGTTGCGAAATTTACCGTCGCATTCTAATGTTATTATAACAGTTTTTCATTGTCTAATAACGCGCATAAAAAACATCGTTTTTTAATGGAACTTACTTAGATCGATTTATCGTCCCCTAAACCTCTTGCATACATAATTTCATGAAAATCGTTCGAGCCGTTTCCAAGATTCAGATTCGTTTAATTTGATAATCGAATTGCTCGTTTAAAGATATTCTATTTGTACGTTATAAATATTATAGCATGGAATCATTGATAGTAAAGACTTGCATACTATAATTGCAAGGAATAGATAATTTTTCACTTATAGCTTACGCTAGTACAAAAAAAAACATGAGTTTTTAACCGATTTCAAAAAAAAAAAGGTACTCAATTTGGTTGTATGTTTTTTAAATATGTTACGCGATAAATACGCTAATTTAGAATCGACTTTGATTGGTAGAAAATACTTTAGAGGTAGGAGAGAGTCCCGTATCAATTTTGGAATTATGAACAAACAATAAACTAAAATTTTCCTACATAAATTTAGTTATTTTTTTTACTTTTCAAAGATGACTTAGTGATAGCTTCTTATGTAATTTAGTCCAGTGTCTGAATCAAAATTTTAATTGAAGTTGTTTTTCTTTTTGGGAAAGGTAAATTATTATTTTGATTTAAATTAGCTTCTCCACAGACTTTGAGGTGCGTGACCTTTGTCATTTGGGTTATTTAATTTAACATCTATCAACTATATTTTGGATTAGGAGAAGAAGGGAGGACTCTAACGTATTATTGGATTGGTTTCCACCGTTTGAAGTACGGCACCCTAATGTCATCTAACCTAAGAGATAGATTGTGATAAGAACGTTTAGGCTGTGGAATGTCTTGCCTGAGTGTTGTTTTTTCCGAAAATAATCTCGGTGTCTTCAAATCGAGAGTGAATCGGGTTCTTCTAGGTAAACACGCTCCATCGTAGACCGTTAACACGAGTATTCCCTTTACCATATAAATAGTAGTGAGTAACGCCAGGGGCATCGCCTAGTCTCGAAACCGTCAGAGCCGGTCTGAAAGAACGCGATCCGTCATGTCTCATCCAGACGCTGAGACAAAAGCACGGGACTACAGGCTTCTATTAACTACCTACATAAATAACAGCGCTTAAGTAGATCGCTATTGCAGTATGGGCTTATACGCACTTTCTGTGTTTATGGAAAAGGCACTATTTTCTATTTTAAACATATATTTTTCCGTTGCTGGATCTCGGGACTTTCTCTCACAAAAATAATAAAGGAGATTGCCCACGGACGGGGCCCAAATTTCTATACCTTACTCTAAAAAACTTAAACTTAAAATTTTAATTTTTCCTTTATTGTTTTTAAAGTAATTTAATTGTAATCTTATTTTTTCATGTACGTGTGTGTTTTGTTTACATTTATTTTACCCTATCATTGAAAAATTGAATAAATATTAATCTAACTGAATCAGGCACATCCGCCAACGAAATTAGTTAAGTGCTGCTAGATGTCAAACAATATATTAACGAAAATCGTAATTAATTGATTTATATCGATAGACTACAAATACACTACAGTATCGTTACAGAGTAAACTCAAAGAGAAAAAACTCAAAGTAGCGCTACTAATATCTACATTTTGATATTTATAACATTTCGTAAGCCAACTAAACTACTAGGCTACTCAAATAAATTAAAATCATTATTATAAGCGCTACTCACTCATCTATTTGAAGTCGGTGCAAGTCTAACAGCTGTGGATAGATACTACTTCCCTACACTTACCACGTACCTAGGTACATAGATAGTATCAATCTACAAACTTTTTGACCTGACTGGCACCGACTTCAAATAGATGAGTGAGTAGCGCTTATACTCGTAATAATGATTTTAATTTGATTGCCTATTAAATAAATAAATTAATCAAATTAAAATTTCTGGTTTTGAAGGCGGTTTAATTTTTTGTACGAAAATAGTTTATGTTACCCTTTTTAGTGCAAAACAAGTTTTTTAACGCATTTTTACAATTTCGTATTGACAGGATCGAGTTTCATAGCTTTTGTGAAATCTACAACTACGTCATCCAGAAAATTGTACACAAATTTTAGTTTTTGTTCATATTTAAAAAAATCGCTATGCCGATTTCGATGAGATTTATATGGGACCCTACGGAAAGCATACTCATCCGAACAAAAAAATAAATTTTAAAATCAGTGCGGGGATTCTTGGGAAATCAGGTAACATAAGTAAAAAAAATAAAAAAACGTAGGGGTCGAATTGATAACTCTCCTTTTTGAAAGTCGGTTAAAAAAAAGGAGAAAGAAAGAAGTCACGAACGTAAATGAACGTAACAAAATTATTTAGAAAGTGCCCATACTGATTATACAATGCACATTAGCGCTGATAATGGCGGAAATTCGAAACAATAGAGCATGATTTGCTGCGATTTTGAGCTTTATTGCGGAGGAGCAGAAGCGTCAACCGTTACAGACGAAGGTGGAATATTACAAACTAATTTTTGCAGTTGGCAAACTGCTGAAACTAATTAAGATAAATTTACTTAAATCCACACAAAAAGGGTTTTTTCCTTTCCTATATCTTGACGGTACTTTATGTTTATAACCGACTTCAAAAAGGAGGAGGATTCTGAGTTCGGTTGTAATTTTTTGCTGTATGTATGTTACGCGATTGCGCCGCTAATGTAGCCCCATATAAATTTTATCGAAATCGGGGCGGTTTTTGAAATGAGAACAAAAACTAAAATTTGCTTTCATGTATTTAAACCATAAGTAGATTCTAATGAAATTGAGTAGGTTTTTTTTGGAGAAAATTATTTTTATGGTAATTACCTGTCTAATATTCACCATCATCATCACAGCCTTCTCTATCCCACTGCTGGGTATAGGCTTCTCTCTTACTTTGCCATCTGCCTCGGTCCTGTGCCAATCGAGTCCAGGTTCGACCCGCGATATTTATAATATCGTCGACCCATCTTGTAGGTGGATGTGTACTATTAAGTATGTAATAAATTATGCGATATTAAAAAGAGTTAATTATTGACGTGACAACGTCTTATAAATTGGTTTGCCGGGTGACACTTCAAGAAACTGCGTTACGCTCCGCTCACGTTATGCGCTCACAACGAGAGCGAGTGAGAGGCACGCGTCCCTTCCACTCGGGCATGGTTAGCCCGCCTAAGAGCGAGAGAGACAGACATAAAAAGTGAAAGGCACGCGTCCCTTCCGTAAAATTATTTTACCACTCAAAGTCGTTGTCACGTAAAACTTTCGCCCGTATACCGACTTTACAGGCAACCAATTTTTTATATTATAGTATTATATTTTGTCCTCTCGTCCAGTGTAAACGCGAAACAAGTTTACGCCGAAAAAGACTTATTATTATGTATGACTATATTAATGTATGTGGTTTACAATAGTGGCTCCTCTGTAAGGTGTTTAGATTTATTGGTTTTGCCGCAAATGAAGGACGGCTGTAACACCTTTTTGGTTCAACGTGGAATCTCGGAAGTATGTTGATACGGCAATTAGACGAATCATCAACCTGATAGTAACAATAACCTGTTGTTGAAAACAAGTATAAGCAGCCCACTAAATGTGCCCACGGCTGGGACTCGGGGGCTTTTTTTTTTTTTTATTTTTTTATTTAAATTATCCACTCCACAGACTCACGGGTTCGTGATCTTTGTCATTACAATTATCTTTTTTTTTTTTTTTTTACTTTTATAGGTTTCCTACTTTACACTGGACTTTATTTGCCTGATGGTAAGCAACAAAATGCGGTCTACGATGGAGCGTGCTTACCTAGAACCATTGAGTACTCTATGTAATAATGCGAATTCAAAGGTGCGAAGGTACTTCGAGTCTGAACAGTTGCTCACATTGTATCAAGCACAGATTCGCTCTTGTATGGAGTACTGTTCGCACCTTTGGGATGGATCAGCTAAGTATCAGCTGGAGGCCCTGAAATCGATCGAGAGACGTGCCAAAAGGCTCATAGGCAATGACTCTCTTCTGCGAAAAAGACTACAAACTCTTGATCATCGCCGAAAAATTGCCAGCCTTTCGGTTTTTATCGGATACACTTTGGAGAGTATGCGACTGATTTGCATGATCTGATACCATCCGTGCGAAGCCGGGGGCAATCACTAGTACAGCATACATTAATATTCCTATATGGTTTAATTTCGACCAATAGTAGATCTAGATATATAATTAACCTGCAATTAAGACTGCAAAGTTTTGAACATCGTCGAAAAAATGTCAGCTTCTCGGTTTTTTATTGTATACATTTCGGAGAGTGTGCAACTGATTTGCATGATCTATTACCACCTTGCCCTTTTTTCTATCGGAATGCTCGTAACTCGAAAAAACGACATCGTTTCATGGTTGATGTTCCAAAGACACGAACAAAAAGATTTGACTCTACTTTTGTGAAAAGAACGTCAAGGCTATTACGTTGCTTGAGTGGGGTTTTCCCGATGGTTACAATCTCTGTGTCTTCAAATAGAGAGTGAATCGGTTACTTCTACGTAAACACGTTCCATCGTAGACCGCATCGTCGTTTAACATCAAGCGAGATGGCGGTCAAGTGTAAACCTAAAAAGAAAAAAAAAGAAAACTAAATAAAAAAATGGTCACAAAAAGAAGTTTCCACATCAAACATATTTATTTAACACTAGCGGCCAGCCGGGGCGGGCCGCACGGGTACATACACACACACACACCCTTTTTTTTGTATCGGGTTTCAAAAAAAAAGTAAAATTATAAAGGAAGTTTGAATTTTTTTTTATGAATTTTTCGATCCCTAATAATTCGAAGGTTTGGCCCTGGGACTTGTTAATAGTTAACGCGAAAGATGATTTCACCGGAAACTGAAGCCGTTTAAAAGGGATTGGCAGATTAGTTGGAATCATCGGTATCCTCGGTATATGAGCTAGTTGACCAGCTGCTGGGCCAGTGATAAAATTTTGTTCAGCAAGCCGCTGCGAACGCTCGATACTTGACTCTAGCACGCGATTGCGACGCGTATTCTCTCCGACTTGCAAGGCGAATTTCAGTTTCTGATGAAGATTCCTCATTACGCCGTATTTTTATTGCCCTCGCCTGGGAACTATGTTTAGAAAGTTGAGATCTTGATCTTTTGGCATTTTGGGCATTATAAAATGAAAATAGAAGGAAATAAATAATTAAACAGGCTTTTACTAAATTTTTGCTTATTGATCTATATGAAGTACTAAGCTGTTTGAATAATTAAAATATAATATTTATTATCAGGTAAGTAGTAGGTACTTATTGAAAGAAAATTAAAAATATGGGCTTAGAAAACTACCTTTTACTAAATTGTTGCTGAAATTTTGAACAGGAATACCCATAAAATACTACTATAAGCAGTTTGAATAGTTACATTAAAATATAATATTTATTATCATATACTTATTTACCTACGAAACGAATTCAAAATTTTTTCAAGCTAAAATCAAACGATCACGCACACGACCAAATTCAAAAAATTATAAAAAGGTATTAAAGCCGTCTTGAATATAAAGTAATTTATTTTGATAAGGATTAATACCAAGGTACAAATGAAGAGCCTTTTCAAGAGGCGGCATATATAAATTAATATTTTAGAATAAAAAACTGCTTACTGTGACACAGTAACTATAATATTTAGACATAATTATGCTGTCGCGACACTTTTTGTAGATAATGATGAGTTCTGCAAAGTTGTAGTAAATGATTTTGTTCTATCACCAATAGTTTTCGTAGCGCACGCGACGTAAGGAATTTTTCAGGTCTTTTTTTTACACCTTATGTTACACTAGCGGCCAGCCGGGGCGGGCCGCACGGGTACATACACACACACACACCCTTTTTTTTGTATCGGGTTTCAAAAAAAAAGTAAAATTATAAAGGAAGTTTGAATTTTTTTTTATGAATTTTTCGATCCCTAATAATTCGAAGGTTTGGCCCTGGGACTTGTTAATAGTTAACGCGAAAGATGATTTCACCGGAAACTGAAGCCGTTTAAAAGGGATTGGCAGATTAGTTGGAATCATCGGTATCCTCGGTATATGAGCTAGTTGACCAGCTGCTGGGCCAGTGATAAAATTTTGTTCAGCAAGCCGCTGCGAACGCTCGATACTTGACTCTAGCACGCGATTGCGACGCGTATTCTCTCCGACTTGCAAGGCGAATTTCAGTTTCTGATGAAGATTCCTCATTACGCCGTATTTTTATTGCCCTCGCCTGGGAACTATGTTTAGAAAGTTGAGATCTTGATCTTTTGGCATTTTGGGCATTATAAAATGAAAATAGAAGGAAATAAATAATTAAACAGGCTTTTACTAAATTTTTGCTTATTGATCTATATGAAGTACTAAGCTGTTTGAATAATTAAAATATAATATTTATTATCAGGTAAGTAGTAGGTACTTATTGAAAGAAAATTAAAAATATGGGCTTAGAAAACTACCTTTTACTAAATTGTTGCTGAAATTTTGAACAGGAATACCCATAAAATACTACTATAAGCAGTTTGAATAGTTACATTAAAATATAATATTTATTATCATATACTTATTTACCTACGAAACGAATTCAAAATTTTTTCAAGCTAAAATCAAACGATCACGCACACGACCAAATTCAAAAATTATAAAAGGTATTAAAGCCGTCTTGAATATAAAGTAATTTATTTTGATAAGGATTAATACCAAGGTACAAATGAAGAGCCTTTTCAAGAGGCGGCATATATAAATTAATATTTTAGAATAAAAAACTGCTTACTGTGACACAGTAACTATAATATTTAGACATAATTATGCTGTCGCGACACTTTTTGTAGATAATGATGAGTTCTGCAAAGTTGTAGTAAATGATTTTGTTCTATCACCAATAGTTTTCGTAGCGCACGCGACGTAAGGAATTTTTCAGGTCTTTTTTTTACACCTTATGTTACATTATTGGAGTTTTAGTAAGGATCCCTAATTTTTTTAAATATAATATAGCCTATGTTACTCGGGGATAATGTAGCTTTCCAAAGGTGAAAGAATTTTTGAAATCGGTCCAGTAGTTTCGGAGCCTATTCATTACAAATAAACAAACAAACAAATCTTTCCTCTTTATAATATTATAAGTATAGATTATTGGAGTTTTAGTAAGGATCCCTAATTTTTTTTAAATATAATATAGCCTATGTTACTCGGGGATAATGTAGCTTTCCAAAGGTGAAAGAATTTTTGAAATCGGTCCAGTAGTTTCGGAGCCTATTCATTACAAATAAACAAACAAACAAATCTTTCCTCTTTATAATATTAGTATAGATATAGATTTGCATCACACAGAGCTCATGAGCAAAACTCATGTTTTACTTGGAGTAATTCAGGGAAACTGTCCATAATAAAACACATTATGAACAAAAATCCGACAGAACAAACTTTGGGAACGACTGAAATACTGCGCACAACTTTTTGATATTAAAAAGGTTTTGTTTTCGAAATTCTGCTACTACTGTAACTCATTATTTATTCATTGTCTTTACTTAAATTATTATCGACTGGTGACGTCATCGTAGCTAACTACCTGAGCTGCTACTTCAGCTTTTTTTAACCCCCGACCAAAAAAAGGGGTGTTATAAGTTTGACGTCGATGTCTGTCTGTCTCTCTCTGTGTGTTGTCTGTCTCACCGTAGAGCTTAAACGGATGGGCCGATTTCGATGCGGGTTTTTTTATTTGAAGGTTAATATCCGTGCGGATGTTTTTAACCCCCATCTAAAAAAGGGGTGTTATAAGTTTTACGTCGATGTCTGTCTGTCTGTCTGCGTGTGTGTGTCTGTCTGTGGCACAATAAACAGATGGGCTGATTTCGATGCGGGTTTTTTTATTTGAAGGTTAATATCCGTACGAAAGATTTTTAGCTATTCAAGATGGCCGAAGGCGGCCACAAAATGACGATCAAATGCTTGACTAGTAAAATACTATACACTAACAAATTTAAAATCCAAGATGGCCGCCACCACAAAATGACGAATTATTTTTTCACTATCTATGTATCAAATCATTCCTCTTTATAATACTAGTGTATCTACACTAGTATTGTAAAGAATAATGATTTGTTTGTTTGCATCGAATAGGCTCCGAAACAACTGGACTGATTCGAAAAATTCTTTGACTGTTATGATCCCACATTATCTTGGATGAACATAGGCTATAATATAATGGTTTATAGCGATGTTATCCGCCATTTTGTGATAGCAGCCAGCCTGGCTGGAAGACTTGGGAAAGTTACTCGGCTGATATACCGACCAAGTAAAATTCCTAAGTCTTGCAGATGTGGGTCCTCCACGAGCACTCTGGTTAGCAGAGTGCTCAGTGGAAGGAAAAGGGCCGCGACGCGGCAATTGAGGCGGAACCGCGGCTATACCTGCGGTGGTGAGGGCGGACCTCTCGCTGCCGACCATCTTCGCCGTGATGCTTAACAGTGAGAGGTCGTGTAAGGTGGAGGAGTGCGACCCGAAAACCTCTCGCTCCTTCGCTGAGGCGGAAGCGGACATAGAGGCGAGCCTAAAGGCACACTCACTGACACCCTACGTTGGTATAGGCCTTCCCGAGGAGGTAACGCGCTGGTGGTTTCCGGCGCGTCGCTGGATCCAAATGCAGGGGTGTGGATGGCCACCCTCCGCGAGGTGGGCCCGCAAGGGCGATGGCAGGTGAGTCAGGGTCGTTGATGGGAGTTCGAAAAGTGACCCCGCGACCCTGACCCTGGCCATGCCGGAGAAACCTTTAGTCGGTAGGTCGGTACACATGTTGACTCCCATGGTGCCGAGCCCGACATACCCCACCATGTCCCTGCATGGTAGGCATACATAAAAGTACTTCCCCCACATAAAAAAAGGCTATGCCAAATAGATAACCAACTAAGATAAGCAACTAACCCACCAGCAAGTCTGCCTGAGAAGCCGTGGGTCGTGGGTTTCCCACCCAGTGCAAATATTGGTGTGGTGAATACAACAAGTATTTGTACTGTGTATTTAAAACTAGATGTCCGCCCCGGCTTCGCCCGGGGTACATATATAGCACTCAACGGAATACGTACATATCCAACGGTGAAAGAATGATTGAAATCGGTTTAGATTGAATGATTGAAAGAATGATTGAGAATAAATAAACAAAAAACCTCTTCGGCTACCTGCTACGCCACCTGTCGGAAATTGGTTGTACCAACTCAGATTTAGAAACAAATTTGATTAGCAAAGGTTCAATGACGCAATCTTAGACACATGCTGTCATAGTAAAGCACGGTACGAAAACTCACAAAAACTAATATTTTTTCCCGTTTTTGTTACATTCTTGATTCATGCTCCGCTTCTATTGATAGTAGCTTTATGTTCTATAGCCTATAGACTATCCAATAGAAAAATAATCATTCAATTCGGATCAGTACTTCCCGAGATCCTAGCGTTCAAACAAACAAACAAACAAACTCTTCAGCTTTATAATGTTAGTATAGATTATATTTATCTGGCTCCCGTAGTACAAGGAAGATGGTGATGAAAGAAGCAAATGGTGTTGTGAGTGATATGTCCGCCAATATTATATTATAGACAGACACACACACTTATTCGTCAAAATACCCCGTCGTTTTTTGCGTTGGGAGTTAAAAATATCAGACATATTGAAAACCTCTTCCTTGAAATAGGTTGAAAACTAACATGTCGATAGTAGGGACTTTTTTACTGACCTCTGCCATTTAGCGGAGCGTAAATAATTTTTATGAATTGTCTGTCTGACGGACGTTTTATTACTAGCTATTATTAAGCCCCGACATTTTTTATAGAATAAGTAGACGTTTGGCCTGATGGTAAGCGAAGGTCTTAACCACATAATCTGCCACAATAGCATTAATTTCGTTTTTTTTTTCACAATACACAGAGTAAGTAATCACTACGTCACATGAGGCGTTTTCCAGACGTAAAAAGACTTCTCAAAGATAATTCTAAATATTGTCAAGTGTGGCACCACTGTTGGTTTTTGTGAAATTTCCCTAACAAAATAAAACAGTGGCGCTCCCTACG
Source organism: Ectropis grisescens (assembly GCA_017562165.1). Taxonomy (NCBI): domain Eukaryota; kingdom Metazoa; phylum Arthropoda; class Insecta; order Lepidoptera; family Geometridae; genus Ectropis; species Ectropis grisescens. Next base: position 15,032,622 of record CM029797.1, read on the forward strand.
GTGAAATTGGGAACTGTATTTGACAAGTATTTTTACGTCTTAAAAACGCCCCATACAAAGAAGTTGGCCCCATATCTATATTTCCCTATTGACAGCAGCGATGTTTGAAGATTTTCGTACATTTTTTTGTTTTTAAAGAGTAAACTTTTTTTGCACATTACATTTAGAATCACGGCCATCTATAGTCCGTTCCACGAAGAGGTGTAGAAAATGTAAACAAAGGTCCTACCATAACATAAAAATCGTTTAACCTTAGTATTTTTCTAAAACTGTCTTAAAATATTTTTAACTAAAATGAGACGACTTTACTGTGATCTTAACTACAACATACTTGGATTTGTATTGATCATTGATCACATAATTATTTATTAACTTATCTTGAAAGTTGTAAATAGTAATAGTAGAATTTGGTAGATACAGTTTTAAACAGTGGCAATTTGATCTATGGTTCTCAAACTGCGAATCCCATCGAAACATACATGTGAAGTAAAAGACAAGTTCAATATGATATGATATAAATATGATATTAAAACCAGCCAAGTCAGATTGCTTTTAATAATCATCATAAATTATAAAAACAAATCATATTTTAAGTGTTTAAAACTAGTATATGTTATTATAAATAGATTTTAGAACTGACCATTTAAGACCATTTAGATCTCTATTCTTTAGTCGTTGAAGTCAACAAACAAGGCATATAATATCATAATACAGAACTTTGATCTCACTTCACTTAAGTATACGCATGTTTCTGATAAGATACCATTACTTTTTGCACGCAAATTATAAGACGTTTACCTAATGAACCACCAAATAATGTCTATTTATTCGCAAGAAAATCTACTAATACTTATTATAAGTGCAAAAGTTTGGATGTACGTTGCTCAATCAAGTTGGAACAGCTAAACGGCTCAGGTTTAAATGCGGAACACGGTTAGATTATGATCTGGAACGCATAGATATAAGTTTATTTTTATGGAGGGAAAATTACGGAAAAGTGATCTAAGCGGGTAAATTTGCGGGACGCTGCTCACATAAGCAACCCACTAAAATTCCTTGCTGGGACTATAATTCTTCCGTGTTGGTGGTGGATGACAAACCTCTCTGACCTCGAAAATTTTTAGGAACATGCCAGTTTGCTCAAGATGTTATCTTTTACCGTTAGCAGCATTACGCTCATGAATTCGAAAAAGCAGAGGTGGGCGTGAGATTAGAACCAGGCACTGCATCTGCGTATTGGCGTGACAAGACCACCCGAGCCGAGCAATAACTCAATGTTAAAATAATAAATGTAAAAACAACTTAATGTAAAAACAGAACACTCATTAACAAATTTGTTTGGATGTTAAAATCTTATATTAGGATAGATGAAAACACTACCTAGTATTCGATCCGTTTTAAAATTAATTGAAACAGCATCTAAGGCAGTAGAAATTAGTTGCATTTTTGAATGAATTACATTTACCACTCTTATTATAAAAATGTCCAATGGGGTACTTAATATTAAATTACTTAATAAAAATTTGAATCTACTCAGCATGGGTAGGAATAGTGCCACCAATATCTTTTGTGTGCCACCATTTGTTTTATCATTTTACTTACCTTATTTGTTTGTTACGGAATCAAGTATAAGGGCCACGTTAGCTATATACTCCGACTGGATTGCTTTTTTTTTTAGTTCAAGTATAAAACGTAGATCAATAATTATAACAAGGAATAGTTTATAGGTTACCACTTATATAGGTATACCACTTTTTATTAAGACAAAATAATAGCAATGGCAGCTACACAGGTACTCGTAGTAAGAACTACACTAGTGATGTGCTGGAATGTGAAAAAAGTATATGCACGGATACAGATCTGAATGTGGATATATACACGAGTATCTAAAGCTGCGCTAGTAGGCTCATATCAGATTTGGCTGGGCAGGGAGAGAAAAACGAGTAGTGAAGGTGAGTGTTGATGTACGTCAGAAAAGGGCTTCTTTTTTTTTACTTTTATATGTTTACACTTGACCGCCATCTCGCCTGATGTTAAGCGATGATGCGGTCTACGATGGAGCGTGTTTACCTAGAAAAAAACGATTCACTCTCGATTTGAAGACACCAAGATTATAACTATCGGGGAAAACCCACTCAGGCAACTCATTCCACAGCCTAGATGTTCTTATCACAAACGTAGAGTCAAACCTCTTCGTCCGTGTGTTTGGAATATCCACCATGAAAAGGTGCCGCTTCTTTGAGTTACGAGAAGTACGATAGAAAAAAGGGCAAGGAGGTATTAGATCATACAGATCAGTTGCACACTCTTTCCTTAAACCTACACCCGAGTCACTCTACTCGGGATTTCTCTCTTTCTGCCACACGATGGACCCGGCACCCGCACGGTAAATCTATGGAAAGCTAAGTAGATCGTCTCATATATATGTAGCTCATTAAATTTAAGTTTACTAAAAAGTCAGTCATTTCACATACATAATGAAAAAGGAATTTAAGTGCTACATAACAAAACAAACCTGTACTTAATAATTAATATTAAGAAAAACTGTTTATATTATTTATGTATTACTTAATGTTTTAAACTTATGCGCACCACATATTTAATAAAAGTATAATAAACTATAAAATAAACGGACTTACTGGATTATATTTAACCTTGTTATGTGACAAAAATCTAAAAGGGCAAACAGAGGCGCTTCCAACGAACTATCTTCTAAAACAAAGGTTGAGAAATGCTGGTCTGTCATATTGAGAGTGACATTGATTTGTGTACATTTTCTACACCTCTTCGTGGAACGGACTATAGAAGACTTATTTAGACGAAAATGTTTATAAATGCTATCAAATTCTGAGTTATAAGTTTTCACTTCTATCGGCAGTCCCTATGACTGACAAATTTTATTCAAACTAGCTGTGCCCGCGGCTTTATGCGCTTTCACCCCCGACCAAAAAGAGGGGTGTTATAAGTTTGACGTCGTTTTTTGGTCGAGGGTTAAAAATAAGAAAAAACATATACATACGAATATTTCCAGTGTGTGTTTGCGCAGTTAGGAAATAAATAAATTGTAGTACATAATAGTACTAATCAAAGCATACTCTTTATTAATTGGCAATTTAGATAAATTGCATGTACTCTATTTTGTGTGGAATGAATTTAATTTAATTTCAGTCATAGATCATTTCATTACTAAATATAAATCAAAATAAACGAAAATGTATAGCGCACAACAAAATGGGCACGGGTCAGACAGTAAGTCTTATTTGTCTAGTTGAAGGCGGATTTGAAGTACTCGTATTTGTCTTCCAATATAAGTAGCTACGTAGAACTGTGCTGTTACGGGCAAGCGTTTACCATCAGGCTCACGTTTTGATCATTCTATCATTAATTTTTCAGAAAAAATGGTATTAAATTTAAAAAATACCAAAAGTAAAAGAACTGATATTAGTTACAGGAAAATTAGGAAATAAAATTATTTAAAAAACACTGAAAAATTTAAGCAAGACAAAGGAAAAAAAAATGGTTGTCTGTAAAGTCGGTTGGTACGGACGATAGTTGAACGTGACAACGTCTTAACAAAACATTGATAGATGCGGCGCAAGTGTACAATGAGCGTAACGGGACATAATTTCGTGCATGCAGCTGACGTTCATCGATTTATTAGACGTTGAAACGTCAAAAAAAAATTCTTTTTTTTGCGTTGGAATCTTAAAAATTTTAACCCTGATCATGGGGATACTGGTCAAACAGGTTAAAGACTCTTTGAAAGAAAAAAAAAAGTATTTTAAAAGTAAAAACAAAAAAAAGCAACAAAAATAATGAAATCACCGTTTCAATCTACATAATACTTTTTAAGTGTTTATTTAATTGTCTTTATATGACAATTTCGATTTTCGTTTTGATCGGCCAGTTCATGAAATAAAAACTCAAAAGCTTTCGCTACGAATTCGCCTGGCTAAGGGATAAGTCTCAACAGTTCGCAGCACCATGCTGATTTACTGCTCACAACACCCCGCCAGGAACGTAAGTCGTCTGCAGACTATTCCGAGCCCCGACATCGAACTGACATAAGTTAGAGCTATAGGAGCCATGGCTAACATGTTCTGCCGTTATGCCGATCTCCGAAACTCAACAGGCCTCGATGTCGCACCTCACGAAGTGAAGCACAACTATCAATATCACATTGTTTAGAGCCTCTCGACTCTCGGGGCTCCACACGATATCCTTGCCGAATTTGACTAGACAGGTTTCTCCCTTATATGCGTTCAGAGGTTATCCAACGGATGTTAGCTTCGCACCACCGGCCGATCGGCCGAGTGCAACACCATGTATCCGAAACAGTTGTTATTCTGGGACTAAACAGTATTACTATCGCAACGACCTGCCATCAGTAGGGTAAAACTGACCTGTCTCACGACGGTCTAAACCCAGCTCACGTTCCCTGTTAGTGGGTGAACAATCCAACGCTTTGCGACTGATACTTCACAATGATAGGAAGAGCCGACATCGAAGAATCAAACGGCAACGTCGATAAGGACTCTCAGCTGCCACAAACCAGTTATCCCTGTGGTAACTTTTCTGGCACCTCTCACTAAAAACTCTTTAATTGAGAGGATCGATAGGCCGTGCTTTCGCAGTCCTCATGCGTACTGAACATTCGGATCAAGTCAGCTTTTGCCCTTTTACTCCACGCGAGGTTTCCGTCCTCGCTGAGCTGGCCTTAGGACACCTGCGTTATTATTTGACAGGTGTACCGCCCCAGTCAAACTCCCCACCTGGCAATGTCCTCGAATCGGATCACGCAAAAGTTTCGACAAGCATCGCTGCTACGTCGAAACTACTTTACGCTTGGATCTACCGAACCACCGTGCACCTCTAGTCTGTGGTGGACACGGTTCCCGCTCAATCGAGTGAGTAACAAAACTATGAGAGTAGTGGTATTTCAACGGCGACCGCGAGCGATCTCCCACTTATGCTAAACCTCTCAAATTCTATTACAATACCAGACTAGAGTCAAGCTCAACAGGGTCTTCTTTCCCCGCTGATTTTCCCAAGCCCGTTCCCTTGGCTGTGGTTTCGCTAGATAGTAGATAGGGACAGTGGGAATCTCGTTAATCCATTCATGCGCGTCACTAATTAGATGACGAGGCATTTGGCTACCTTTGGAGAGTCATAGTTACTCCCGCCGTTTACCCGCGCTTGCTTGAATTTCTTCATATTGACATTCAAAGCACTGGGCAGAAATCACATTGCGTCAACACCCGCGAGGGCCATCGCAATGCTTTGTTTTTATTAGACAGTCGGATTCCCCTTGTCCGTGCCAGTTCCGAGTCAACCGTTTGTTGGCAGTCGCAAGCACCGCAGTGTTTCTGTCGAAGACAAAACCACGCGGACTTGTCAATCTGGAAGCATTTGAATGGTCGCACACAGACTTCGGACAACATCACAAATCTTACAACTCATAACGCAGCTACCAAAATTTGAGCACAATCCAATTCAAGGCTGTCCAAACCCGACGTACCCCGGTCCTCAGAGCCAATCCTTATTCCGAAGTTACGGATCTAATTTGCCGACTTCCCTTACCTACATTATTCTATCGACTAGAGGCTCTTCACCTTGGAGACCTGCTGCGGATATGGGTACGAACCGGCGCGACATTTCCACGTATGTCCCTCACCTGAATTTTCAAGGTCCGCAGAGAGAAACCGGACACCACTGAAACGTGATGCTCTTCGCGTTCCGAACCATATCTCCCTATTATAGGATTCCATGGAACTCGAACGCTCAGGCAGAAAAGATAACTCTTCCCAGACCTCTCGACGGCGTCTTCAGGCCATTTTGGGTTACCCCCGCTGATCATTCACAGAAACGCGAAGGAGCTGTTCTGGATCGGTTCCGCTGCCGGGTTCCGGAATTTTAACCGGATTCCCTTTCGCTCGAAGGGCGTCATTTATCGCTAGTATAAACACGCCACATTGACATCAGATTTCTCTTAGAGCTTAGGATCGACTAACTCGCGAGCAACAACTGTTTTCGCGAAACCCTTCTCCACTTCAGTCCTCCAGGGCCTCCCCGGAGTATTTGCTACTACCACCAAGATCTGCACCGACGGCGGCTCCAGGCGGGCTCACGCCCAGACCCTTCTGCGCACACCGCCGCGCACGTCCTACTCGTTACAGCTTAATGACATCGTTAGACATCACACATGCCGTAACGATAGTGTATAGGCAAAACGCTTTAGCGCCATCCATTTTCAGAGCTGGACTTCATTATTCAGGTGAGTCGTTGCACACTCCTTAGCGGATTCCGACTTCCATGGCCACCGTCCTGACGTCTTAGAAAATCCAAACGTCTTTTTGGGGTCATTGAGCGTTTTTTTGGGCGCCTTAACACTATGTTTGGTTCATCCCACAGCGCCAGTTCTGCTTACCAAAATTGGCCCACTTGGCACCGTCATCAGACTTCCAGCTTCACAATTTAAGAAAGCTGGAGTTCTCACCCATTTAGAGTTTGAGAATAGGCTGAGATCGTTTCGACCACAATTCCTCTAATCAGTCGCTTTACCGGATGAGACTGTGTATCGGCGCCAGCTATCCTGAGGGAAACTTCGGACGGAACCAGCTACTAGATGGTTCGATTAGTCTTTCGCCCCTATACCCAGTTCCGACGATCGATTTGCACGTCAGAATCGCTACGGTCCTCCATCCGGGGTTCCCCCAGACTTCGACCTGACCAGGCATAGTTCACCATCTTTCGGGTCCCAGCGTGTATGCTCAGAGCGCATCTCATTCGCGGTTTGGAATCAAGACGCCTCGGGAATGCGAGCGGTAGATCGAGATCTGTACGCCATCTTCCCTGAGTGGACAAAGTCCACCTTCACTTTCGTTGTGCCTTTCAGTTTCAAATCTCAATGACTTGCACACATGCTAGACTCCTTGGTCCGTGTTTCAAGACGGGTCCTGCGAGTGCCCGAAACTGAACCATCGCTGACTGAAACATGTACAGTCCGAGGCTGCACGGCTACAAACATATGAAGCGTGTAAAACCGCACTCAGGCAGGTTTCATACGCTCCATTGTTTTGAGCCGGGCCAGACGCGCGCTGACGCGTGCACGGTTCTTTCTGATACCGTCAAATTAAGTCAGACATAGCCACGGTTCAATTATCACTCCGGAGAGGCGACTCTCGAACTCCCGAACTAAGCGTCGACACAAATCTAACGGGTCGCGATGTATTACTAAAAGAGAAGTGCACGCAATCTCAAACTTTCAAAAGCATTTCCATACCATGAAGTTAGAAATAACGCTGAATCTCTCCGTTCATTCATTCGAGTTTCGCAGGTTTACCCCTGAACGGTTTCACGAGCTGTTGAACTCTCTCTCCAAAGTTCTTTTCAACTTTCCCTCACGGTACTTGTTCGCTATCGGTCTCGCGGTGATATTTAGCCTTAGATGGAGTTTACCACCCGCTTAGGGCTGCACTCTCAAGCAACCCGACTCTGAGGAGGACTCCTTCTCACGGTCGTCGACTGCACTACGGGCCTGCCACCCTCTGTGGGTAAAGAGCCCCGTTCGAGATGAACTTAGCAGTAGCCAACCGCGAGAATACGGAGCCTCCCAAACACCACATCTCCCATCGTCGTGCGACGTAGGGATTCAGTGCTGGGCTGATTCCTGTTCGCTCGCCGCTACTAAGGAAATCCTGGTTAGTTTCTTTTCCTCCGCTTACTGATATGCTTAAGTTTAGCGGGTGATCCCTCCTGATCTGAGGCCAGCATAGTTAGAACTCTGCCGTAATTTTAAGCTGAGTTCGTTCAAATGCCACAGGCGATAATCCATAGCAATACTCGATCTCTAGCAAGTCGAGTGATTGCAACGATACGCCGTATAGCTCTCGCGACCTTGGTTTATATTTGAACGGACGCACCGGACGTTCGTCGGCGGAACCGTCAGCTGCATTTGCGTCGTATTGACACACACGCAATGTGGTTGTTACTGTAACAGCCGGCCCTCAGACAGGAGTGGTCCAGGAGAGGTCTCCGTGGACCGCAATGTGCGTTCGAAGAGTCGATGTTCGTGTTTTACAATTCACACTCTGACGCGCAGTTTGCTGCGTTCTTCATCGACCCGCGAGCCAAGTGATCCACCGATCAGGGTAGTGTTTTATAAAATACAATCATAATAAATATAAATTGAAAGTCTTCCATGGACTTTTTACATGTAGCATTAGATTTAACCATCAACGGTTTAAGTTAACGCTAACAATATGCGAGGTATTTCCTCTATAGCGACGTACAGTCGACGCGATACATTCAACGTGTAAAAGAGTATTTGTGAATATCGCTATCAACTTTGTACTATGAGTCAGACAGCCCCCACGTAGCTGCCTGCTTCGCTCCGTGTATACGAGCTCGAGCTGGTATTTTTAATCAACCTCTCTTTGCTATACTTAACGTTAAAACTGTAAATTACTGAAAAAATAAATATATTTTTTAATGGTGGAATATAAAAGAATTACTTGCTTGAAGTAAAATATAGTTAAATCCACGATACGTTCTTGAATTTATGTTAAGTACCATGTATCAGCAAATCGCCTTTATCTGACCCTATGGAAGATATCACAACCATATAATAAAAAAAAAAAAATTAATTACTAAAAAAAAAATATAAACACTTTATCAATCATCCGAGCTTTAGAGGAATTTTATATCCTACCGTTATCATCAACTTTGCATGCAATAATCGAAATAAAGAAACAAAACATCTCTCTAGTACCAGCCATCTTTCGGAACTTAAAACAAGAAATACCCAATCAACATTACCTATCTTGTGATAATAATGACCTGTCCTGATGACTCATCGATTTCATTATCTGAAATTATTTTGAAACTCAAATCCTATCTGATTTTTATCTGTAATAACAACAACGATAATTCCTTATACAAATACAAATATACAAATACAAAAATCTTTATTGCTGTTTGCAGGTAAGATAAGATGATACAAAACATTTAAATAATTGACCCATACAAACTTAAAACGATAATTACCCTTAAACGATAATTCCTTAAAAAATTCGACGTCTATGACAGATAATACTTAGTCTGGAAAAACACATAGTCTATTTTTAATCCCGAAAAATTGGGATTGGATGCGGGTGAAACAGAGTGGCGCTACTAGTTCGTCTAATACAAGGTCGAGTATAAGATGTCGTGACCTTCTAACGGTCAAGCACCATGACAGCCATTGCGTAATCAATACATTTAGGCCTCGTCATCGTACCAGGGCAGGTTTTTTTGAAACCATACAAGTACATTAACATTAGAACACTAGCGTTCCGTTCCGGCTTCGCTCGGATATTGTTATATAAAGACTATTAATCGAAATAAAAACTATCCTATCTTTCAAGTTGGATCAAACTGCACACGGTGTGCAAATTTGATTAAAATCGGTTAAGTAGTTTAGGAGTCCATCGCGGACAAACATCGTGACAGGAGATTTATATATATTTAGATTATAATAATGGCTATAAATTTATTGGTGAAAATTGTATTTTCTCCGAAACATCAGAAACCGACTTTCGGACAAATTTCATGAGAAGCTATCACTGAGTCGTCCAGGTATATGAAATTTTTAAGCTATTGCATAGCTTTTATCGCGGGCCTGGGGACCGAATTTTAGTGATCGTGCATCTCTTTCTTATGTTCACAAGAAAGAAGGATGGAAGACCGTAACGCCGTCCTCCCCACTCGGTCATTCGACTTTGAATCTTATTTGTATTAGCTTTACAGACTAAATGCTCTTAGCTGTCGAAGACTGACTAGATTGTATACTTCTCTGCATTTTTTTTTATGATAAACAAATGTCACTCTTCAAAATAAAAGCAATTCCGAAAGATTGTTAACATCCCTATTGCTTATGTTGATAAAAACGCATGCAACATGCAATAGCTTTACCGCGGCAGACCCCGAGTGCCACACTTCTTTTTTTTTTGTTCATATGTTATAACTGTTACTCTGATTTCTATATCATTTACGCATAGAACCTCCTTTGAACAATGACCAAACCAACCAAAATTCATCTTCATCTTCAAAAGCCTTTCCGAGCGCTTGGTCGACGTGACGCGTGACCAAATGCCACATGCTGGCGTTTATTTGGCCCAACGGATAAGCATTGCCATTCAGCGTGGTAATGCCGCCGGCATGCTGGGTACGCTTCCGATTGATAGTGGGCTTGAACATCTTCATTATCTGTAGACCTACTGTGGTCTATGGATAATTCAGATGTGGTTAGTGTAAGTAGTTAGTTAGGTATGTAGTGTAGTTTGCATTGTATTTTAGTGTTGTTAATAAAGGCTCTGCCCCCTTTAAAACAAAAACAAAAAAGAGCTTATATAATCGAGTTACAATTGGTGGAGCGATCGCGTATCATACATACAAAAAAACATACATCCGAATTGTATCCTCTTCTTTTTTGAAGTCGGTTACAAACAAAAGAAAATTCGAATCATAACATTACATAAATATCGTCATTTAGGTCAAATGTAAACAAAATTAGTAGTTCATTAGTTCCCACAGCTAGGCCTCGGGACCTTCTCACAAGGAAAAGCCAAAATCCAAAAGCGACATCGTTTCACGGTTGATGTTCCAAAGACTCGAACAACGAGGTTTGACTCTACTTTTGTAATAAGAACGTATAGGTTGTGGAATGCGTTGCCAGAGTGGGTTTCACGATGGTTACAATCTAGGTGTCTTAAAATTGAGATTGAATCGGTTTCTAGGCTAGCATTGGACCATCGTAAACCACATCGTTGCCATCAGGCGAGATGGCGGTCAAGTGTATGCCTATATTATAAAAAATGCAAAATCAAATCATTATTTCATAATATGACAACAAAACGTAAATATAAACATGAACTCGAGTGCCCGGCGCGCGGCGCGGCGCATGCGTCATCGGCACATCCAATAATATTGCGCAAGATACTCCTAGCAGCCGGCACTCCTCAGTAGAGTTTGCGCCGTGTTCATAGACGATTGGCACCGTTATTGTATTTTAATATTAAAACCCATTCGATCGTATGAAATAAAACTAGTTCAATTATTTAAACGACTGATTTTCGTGGTGACGTGATTCTACAATTAGACTCAATTAGCAAACACATAGTTTATCCCTATTTTGTTTTCCTTGCGGAAGAAAAGTAAAGCACATAGGAATTTAGAAATAATTAGGAATAAGAATAACAGTTAGACTACTACTCCTTAGGCCGGTGAATAAAGTTTATGGGTCATATGAACCACCAGGAGACCTATGTAGGATGATAGAAGGGTATAAAATAATAAGATTCAGCACTATGCCGTCACTTGTAAGCTGTCCAACTGAGTGCAGGTGAAAATAGGGGGTTGCAACTCTCGATAATTTCTCCTTGTCACATGACAGTTGTACGGCGTTGCGGAACAAAGGATTAGAAGAGTTAAGCGCTCTACAGACGATGCCCTGAAATCGGAGGAAATGACGAAAAAGGGGCGGAGGGGGCGTGATAAATCACTTAAGCGCTCTACAGACGATGCCCTGAAATCGGAGGAAATGACGAAAAAGGGGCGGAGGGGGCGTGATAAATCACTTATCAAAAAATCGGGTCCGATTTCAGCCAGTGTTGTCAACCATACGATTTAAATCGTATTTATACGACTTTTTGGCTATAGTACGATATACGATCGAGTAATCGAAATCGTACACAAAATATTTTCTTAACTTATCTTGAAATAAATAACCAGTTATTCTACCCCGAAGCAGTGATGTGGAAACATTACTACGTGCCGGTTCAAATGGCAATGCTTCCAGTGAAATTACCGGGCATAGAGATAAAACATCTCTGGGTGACGAGTGCAGTGCAGTGCTAGGTAATAATTTAGACTCTTGATGTTCCAATACCTGCGTATCACTGTGTTTTTTTTTGTAAATAGTGACGAGACGAGCTGGACATATGCCTGATGGTAAGCAACATACCTGCCACATAACGGCACAGTGACACGCAGCTCTTGGAACATGAAGAGTCCAAATCATTACCTATCACTGCACTGCGCTCGTCACCCAGATATCTGAGATGCTATATCTCTAAGCCCTGTAATTTCTCTGGAAACATTGCCCTTCAATATGTCTGCACATTACTGCTTGGCGGTAGAATAACTGGCAAAGGTGTGGTACTTCCCCAGCCGAACTCTGCTAAGAGTCCTACCACTACCAAAAATGTGATGTTATGTGGCAGACATGTTGGTTACTATCAAGCACATGTCCTGCTCTTTTATATAGAAAACAGTGACAAGCACTCTTTTCTACAAAAAAGTGTAGGTATGTTTTATTTTTAGTTGATATATGTTACGACTATTTTATTGTAGAAATTAAATGAAACCAGCGTAGCAATTCTAAACCCAGTCGGATTGATCCGACACGGAATCTCACATCTCGGTCTTTGTTTTATCTGTTTAGAATTACAGAAGCAAGGATTGTCATTTTGAATTTGAGCCGTTCGGATTGCGCCTAGTACCACTACGCAGTACTTACTTTTATCTGCAAAATTAAATTGATATCACCATCAATGAATATCGATCATCTCCTCTGGGCGATACTGAGTTCATCTGAACATTTCTTTCATTTCATTCACAGCCCACGAAAAATCTGTGTGTGCGCTACAACAAGTTTTCAAAAAACATCCCTAATGTTTTTGTCTATAATTCATGATGTTTTTACAACCAGTTTTTAACCTAAGTCTCTCTTTTCTCAGTAGTAAGTGCCATGGCAACACCTATGTTTTTTGTTTTAAGTAGGGAATGTAATATCGGAAAGTTTTCAATTCCTGCACTGAATCATGATAGTAAATACCCAATATCGGAATTCCGGAACAGCTTCAAAACTGGAAAATGTATTTGGATTTTACCTACAAAATGTATTAATATTTATGCTTACTCTTTATTGACACATTAAAAAAAGGCACAGCAAAACTCAACAAAACATTGTAAAGTACTGCGACAGTGGGCGGCCTTTCCGCTGAAAGCGATCTATTCCAGCCAACTTTAGGACGGAAAAGAATTTGTAAAATAGTCAGAATATGAGGTGCGCAAACAAGAACAAAAAAAACGGAATGAAAGACACAATAATAATAAAAACACAATATAATGATATTGTAGTTAGTTAATCTTATACAACAATACTAGTAGGTACTTAATTATTGATGTATAATACCAATACTAATTAATACGATTATAAATAAATGTAATGCGATTACAACATAAATAAAAACGCCTGCCTGTAATTGCATAAGTAGTAAATTTTCCAACAACAAGTCTACAATTTTAACAAATATAATTGTTAAACATATTTTTCAAATTGTTCAGTGAAGGAGAATGCCTGATGTGCACGGGCAATTTATTCCATAACTGAGTCGCCCGCCCTGCAAGTAAACGATATGCCATCGAACATTTTAGTTAAAGCAGAAGGGGCCTTTAGGGAAAGACTGATTTTGACCTAAAAGGAAGCTTATGGTAATTATGTAAAGATTTAAAAGTTCTTTGAAGTAGGAGAATGGTGGGGTTAAACAAATCCAGTTCAATAATTTTGGAGCCGCTCAGGTTTATTTTAATAACTTATCGCGTGTGTGTATCGTTAGAAAAGAAGTTGGTAGTCAAAATACCGATATTGTAGTAACGATATTAAAGTGTTTCAATTTCGGAATTTAAGTATCAAAAAAATCTCCAAGATTTCGGAATTGCGGAATACACGCCCTAGTTTTGTAAGTTGTAAGTCTATCATAACTTGGAACAATTATAAATGTATGAAATTTACACGGTCCATGTCAAGAGCACAGTATGTATAGCTTATCTTTCTTTCACTGTTATATCAAAGTATCTACTTAAGTCTGTGGTCATGTCCGTCACATTGCTTGTATTGTGTTTCGTGTATTTTAATCGAGGAGCTTAATAGAAAAAGAAGAAGAAATAGAAGTTGAATAGAAGATATTGCATAATAATATTATGTTAGCATTAAGCAGTGAATACGTTTTACTACAATGCCGCCGAAAAGATGGTCTATAATAAATTTGAAATTTGCGGAAACCAGATAAAATGTAAGTCAATAGATAGAATAGATAGGAGTTTTCGGCACGGTTCTTTTGTGCCAATCGTAAGCGGATAAGGTTTATGTCAACTACGACAACATAGGGATGTGCCGCGACAAAAGTATGACACTTCCACAACTAGTATTTTTAGTTAGTACAGAATAAATACGTGTGTAAAGAAGTAGGTTACACTTTTAAAATAGTATTTATATCCATGTTGACTCACTATTTGAAGAAATTTTTGGAATTTAAAATTGTTTCAGTTCCTGTTCCTATATACCTACAGTCGATTTTTGGTCAGATTGACTTCAAGCAAGACGTCAAGCTGTTGGCTAAACCGCGAATCAACGTAGTATGAAAACTAACGTGGTTATTACACATTTTACATAAATACACGGGTAACTCACGTTTAATTACAAGTACGTGCTAAACGAGCTGCGAACCCGCGCGCGCACTCTCCTTGAAAAAGATCGCCGGACGCGATCGAAACTTGAGTCGGACTGGACTGACTACATTAAACGTGAGTTACCCGTGTATTTATGTAAAAAAATAACGTAGTATACGATTTCGAGATACTAGATGGAATGACGATACATGAACGGCAATTGATGGCGGTAGCAGACGTAAGACCAAAGATTGGGCTGAGAAGCATATAATGGGAGACGCCTATGTCCAGAAGTGGACGAATACAGACTGATGATGATGAGATTTTTACATTGTACATAGTAAAAATGATAAATTTTTAATAGCCCCAACAGTATTATCCATTAGAAACACACAAATTTGTTGCCCATCATAATCCTAGAAATATTATTCATAAACTAACTAAACTAAAACATTTTAAAAGTTGACCTGTACAAACTGGCCTCTTCTTCTAGAAGCATGCAATATGTCTGGCAACACAGTTTTTACTGGTCTGAATTTATACAATGATAATAATAGTCAGCTGATAAAGTCTAAGTTATTCCAGACTATAATCCAACTGTTTTCGCAATTTCAACCGATCCGATTTCAAATTTTATAATAGGCAATAGCATTTTACGATATATAATATAATATCATATCATCGGGCATCTCTTTACCAATTTAGGCGATTTGTCAATTTGGCATTGTTTAGTCATTGTGGCATTTGCGTGTTGATCATAATTGTTCTTTGATTTATTTCCGCGTTTTTTGTTCTTTATTAGCTGTAAATTTATTTTTCTATTGTATTGTAAATATAAAACGTAGTTTACCAAAAGTTTTCATTTCCACTAGAAACTTTATTTAAATCTAATATTACATATATTATGAAAACTAAATAATTTGTTAGGTTGGTATTGAACAGACATGTTAACTGCTGTTATTGGTTTGTACTGAGTGCCGACTCCTACGTAGTAATTACATACTCTTTGCTCTGATCGACGACCAGTCCGTTGTACAGCCAGTATCGTACTGACTGATTTGTACGTGTGTAGAGAATACCCTATTTTAGTGCTCCACTACATCTACGTCATTTCCTCCGATTTCAGGGCATCGTCTGTAGAGCGCTTAACTTTTGTCTAGATAAGTCTTCTAAGCATGGCCATCTAGAAATGCGGGAATTCCCAAACATGCCCAAACATTTCTTTCATTTCCAAGCATGACGCTGATCTGCATTCACAGCTCACGAAAAATATGTGTGTGGTGCGCAAAAGAAGTATTCACTTTAAAACGTTGGCTACACTGGGCCAACGCAGTTTGCAGTGTTCTGTCACCTGAAGGACTAGTAGTTAACTATGCCAAATAATATATAGCATTTTTTTTTATAAAAGAAGTGTCTTGTGCGAGAGGTCCGCCCCGTCCACTCCCGAATAATACTGATTATTACGGATTAAAGTATCTCGATTGGCTTTGTAAGGGCTGATGAAGTTGCATAGAACATTAATAGGAAATTGTTCAGATAGCATGATTTCTATTTTCTTTGAGCTTGCGTCGCGTCTTTCATGTTCAGAATTTAGAGAGTTTCCAGGAAAACACTGGTGGAAAACTGACATAAGATCGTGTATGACTTATCGTTATAACTTTTCTTCGGGAGGAACTGTGAGAGGAACAAATGTTACATAAGACACAGACACACAATTAAAATACGAGTAAAATGACGAGCAATAACGATTGGTCAAATACTATACTCACAGGACTAGAAGGATGATCAGCACTTTCAGGTACATTCCTCTGGATGTTGCTGTCGACGAATTCCCGGAGCACGGAGTGGCGTACGTGCGACTGGAAGAGGCGGTCATACGGGCAGCGTTGTTTGAGAGCGGTGGTATGGGCGACCTTGTGGTCGGGTAGCAGGATAGCGACAGCAGTGTTACTTTAAAAAAAATTGGTTGCCTGTAAAGTCGGTATACGGGCGAGTTTTACGTGACAACGACTTTGAGTGGTAAAATAATTTTACGGAAGGGACGCGTGCCTTTCACTTTTTTATGTCTGTCTCTCTCGCTCTTAGGCGGGCTAACCATGCCCGAGTGGAAGGGACGCGTGCCTCTCACTCGCTCTCGTTGTGAGCGCATAACGTGAGCGGAGCGTAACGCAGTTTATTGAAGTGTCACCCGGCAAACCAATTTATAAGACGTTGTTACGTCAAAATAATTTAAGATGCTAAAGTTATACATTCAATCAAAAAGACGTTTACACTATATGCACGTGAGTAATGACATGATAACAGTATTGGTTTCCTATTGCATTGACGTCAATGAAATGGGAAACTCAGCAGTTTTCATATGTATGTTAAGCTACGCATTGCTCGATATAACAGAACCCTTCGTGTGCGAGTCCGACTCGCACTTGGCCGCTTTTAATTCATTCGTTTTATTCGTCGATTCGTAGACGTACTACTTATAAATTTGAACTAAACAATCTACCAAGAATTCTTCAAATGATTAAACGCATTGGTTATATAATTTTAATTTAGCCAGTGTTCAGACTTGCAAAATATCGATTATGTAACCAAATGGAAGGCCTAAGAAAAAAAATGGAACAGAAGAATTGGATTGTTACACAAAAACCTTTTTGTTCTAATCTCAAAGAAGATTAAATTCTTCTTGTTCAATAACGTTTACCTTCTTCTTTTTAACTTACATTTTCATTCATTTTCACTTTGAAATTACTGTTACATTATTTTTATGCTTTTGGTATAGTTTCAAATATTTTTGTTGTGATAGAGTTTACTCGTATTTAAACTCCCCCAAACCAAAGAAGATTTTGTTGTCGGGTAACCCTGATCAACACCCACGTCCCCCTGACAACGTCATCCAAAAGCCAAGAAAAGCGCTCTACAGACGATGCCCTGAAATCGGAGGAAATGACGAAAAAGGGGCGGAGGGGGCGTGATAAATCACTCATCAAAAAATCGGGTCCGATTTCAGCCAGTGTTGTCAACCATACGATTTAAATCGTATTTATACGACTTTTTTGGCTTTAGTACGATATACGATCGAGTAATCAAAATCGTACACAAAATATTTTCTTAACTTATCTTGAAATAAATAACCAGTTATTCTACCCCGAAGCAGTGATGTGGAAACATTACTACGTGCCGGTTCAAATGGCAATGCTTCCAGTGAAATTACCGGGCATAAAGATAAAACATCTCTGGGTGACGAGTGCAGTGCAGTGCTAGGTAATAATTTAGACTCTTAATGTTCCAATACCTGCGTATCACTATGTTTTTTTTTGTAAATAGTGACGAGACGAGCTGGACATATGCCTGATGGTAAGCAACATGCCTGCCACATAACGGCACAGTGACACGCAGCTCTTGGAACGTGAAGAGTCCAAATCATTACCTAGCACTGCACTGCGCTCGTCACCCAGATATCTGAGATGCTATATCTCTAAGCCCTGTAATTTCTCTGGAAACATTGCCCTTCAATATGTCTGCACATTACTGCTTGGCGGTAGAATAACTGGCAAAGGTGTGGTACTTCCCCAGCCGGACTCTGCTAAGAGTCCTACCACTACCAAAAATGTGATGTTATGTGGCAGACATGTTGCTTACTATCAAGCACATGTCCTGCTCTTTCTATAAAAAAGTGTAGGTATGTTTTATTTTTAGTTGATATATGTTACGACTATTTTATTGTAGAAATTAAATGAAACCAGCGTAGCAATTCTAAACCCAGTCGGATTGATCCGACACGGAATCTCACATCTCGGTCTTTGTATTATCTGTTTAGAATTACAGAAGCAAGGATTGTAATTTTGAATTTGAGCCGTTCGGATTGCGCCTAGTACCACTACGCAGTACTACTTTTATCTGCAAAATTAAATTGATATCACCATCAATGAATATCGATCATCTCCTCTGGGCGATACTGAGTTCATCTGAACATTTCTTTCATTTCATTCACAGCCCACGAAAAATCTGTGTGTGCGCTACAACAAGTTTTCAAAAAACATCCCTAATGTTTTTGTCTATAATTCATGATGTTTTTACAACCAGTTTTTAACCTAAGTCTCTCTTTTCTCAGTAGTAAGTGCCATGGCAACACCTATGTTTTTGTTTTAAGTAGGAATGTAATATCGGAAAGTTTTCAATTCCTGCACTGAATCATGATAGTAAATACCCAATATCGGAATTCCGGAACAGCTTCGAAACTGGAAAATGTATTTGGATTTTACCTACAAAATTTATTAATATTTATGCTTACTCTTTATTGACACATTAAAAAGGCACAGCAAAACTCAACAAAACATTGTAAAGTACTGCGACAGTGGGCGGCCTTTCCACTTAAAGCGATCTATTCCAGCCAACCTTAGGACGGAAAAGAATATGTAAAATAGTCAGAATATGGGGTGCGCAAACATGAACAAAAAAACGGA
This sequence comes from Ectropis grisescens, assembly GCA_017562165.1. Taxonomy (NCBI): domain Eukaryota; kingdom Metazoa; phylum Arthropoda; class Insecta; order Lepidoptera; family Geometridae; genus Ectropis; species Ectropis grisescens. The sequence continues at coordinate 15,051,572 of CM029797.1, forward strand.
ATGAAAGACACAATAATAATAAAAACACAATATAATGATATTGTAGTTAGTTAATCTTATACAACAATACTAGTAGGTACTTAATTATTGATGTATAATACCAATACTAATTAATACGATTATAAATAAATGTAATGCGATTACAACATAAATAAAAAACGCCTGTAATTGCATAAGTAGTAAATTTTCCAACAACAAGTCTACAATTTTAACAAATATAATTGTTAAACATATTTTTTCAAATTGTTCAGTGAAGGAGAATGCCTGATGTGCACGGGCAATTTATTCCATAACTGAGTCGCCTGCCCTGCAAGTAAACGATATGCCATCGAACATTTTAGTTAAAGCAGAAGGTTAAAGCAGGGCCTTTAGGGAAAGACTGATTTTGACCTAAAAGGAAGCTTATGGTAATTATGTAAAGATTTAAAAGTTCTTTGAAGTAGGAGAATGGTGGGGTTAAACAAATCCAGTTCAATAATTTTGGAGCCGCTCAGGTTTATTTTAATAACTTATCGCGTGTGTGTATCGTTAGAAAAGAAGTTGGTAGTCAAAATACCGATATTGGAGTAACGATATTAAAGTGTTTCAATTTCGGAATTTAAGTATCGAAAAAAATCTCCAAGATTTCGGAATTGCGGAATACACGCCCTAGTTTTGTAAGTTGTAAGTCTATCATAACTTGGAACAATTATAAATGTATGAAATTTACACGGTCCATGTCAAGAGCACAGTATGTATAGCTTCTCTTTCTTTCACTGTTATGTCAAAGTATCTACTTAAGTCTGTGGTCATGTCCGTCACATTGCTTGTATTGTGTTTCGTGTATTTTAATCGAGGAGCTTAATAGAAAAAGAAGAAGAAATAGAAGTTGAATAGAAGATATTGCATAATAATATTATGTTAGCATTTAGCAGTGAATACGTTTTACTACAATGCCGCCGAAAAGATGGTCTATAATAAATTTGAAATTTGCGGAAACCAGATAAAATGTAAGTCAATAGATAGGAGTTTTCGGCACGGTTCTTTTGTGCTAATCGTAAGCGGATAAGATTTATGTCAACTACGACAACATAGGGATGTGCCGCGACAAAAGTATGACCCTTCCACAACTAGTATTTTTAGTTAGTACAGAATAAAACGTGTGTAAAGTAAAGTAGGTTACTCTTTAAAATAGTATTTATATCCATGTTGACTCACTATTTGAAGAAATTTTTGGAATTTAAAATTGTTTCAGTTCCTGTTCCTATATACCTACAGTCGATTTTTGGTCAGATTGACTTCAAGCAAGACATCAAGCTGTTGGCCAAACCGCGAATCAGTTAACGTAGTATAGGATTTCGAGACACTAGATGGAATGACTATACATGAAAAGCAATTGATGGCAGTAGCAGACGTAAGACCAAAGATTGGGTTGAGAAGCATATTATTGAGACGCCTATGTCCAGAAGTGGACGAATACAGACTGATGATGATGACATTTTTACATTGTACATAGTAAAAATGATAAATTTTTAATAGCCCCAACAGTATTATCCATAGAAACACACAAATTTGTTGCCCATCATAATCCTACAAATATTATTCATAAACTAACTAAACTAAAAGGTAAGATAAGGTGATACAAAACATTTTAAAAGTTGACCTGTACAAACTGGCCTCTTCTTCTAGAAGCATGCAATATGTCTGGCAACACAGTTTCTACTGGTCTGAATTTATACAATGATAATAATAGTCAGCTGATAAAGTCTAAGTTATTCCAGACTATAATCCAACTGTTTTCGCAATTTCAACCGATCCGATTTCAAATTTTATAATAGGCAATAGCATTTTACGATATATAATATAATATCATATCATCGGGCATCTCTTTACCAATTTAGGCGATTTGTCAATTTGGCATTGTTTAGTCATTGTGGCATTTGCGTGTTGATCATAATTGTTCTTTGATTTATTTCCGCGTTTTTTGTTCTTTATTAGCTGTAAATTTATTTTTCTATTGTATTGTAAATATAAAACGTAGTTTACCAAAAAGTTTTTCATTTCCACTAGAAACTTTATTTAATCTAATATTACATATATTATGAAAACATCCCGTTCGCTCCCGCCGCCGGGAGATAAGTTGCGCTCGACCCTTGACGTTACATCGCCTGATCACGTCTTGCTTTTTGTGAACTACGGAAAACGAATTATACCATATAAATAATTGCCATGACATTTACTTAATTATATGGTTTATTGACAAACAAAACTAAATAATTTGTTAGGTTGGTATTGAACAGACATGTTAACTGCTGTTATTGGTTTGTACTGAGTGCCGACTCCTACGTAGTAATTACATACTCTTTGCTCTGATCGACGACCAGTCCGTTGTACAGCCAGTATCGTACTGACTGATTTGTACGTGTGTAGAGAATACCCTATTTTAGTGCTCCACTACATCTACGTCATTTCCTCCGATTTCAGGGCATCGTCTGTAGAGCGCTTTATCAAAAAATCGGGTCCGATTTCAGCCAGTGTTGTCAACCATACGATTTAAATCGTATTTATACGACTTTTTGGCTATAGTACGATATACGATCGAGTAATCGAAATCGTACACAAAATATTTTCTTAACTTATCTTGAAATTGAAATTGAAATGAATAATTGAAAAATAACCAGTTATTCTACCCCGAAGCAGTGATGTGGAAACATTACTACGTGCCGGTTCAAATGGCAATGCTTCCAGTGAAATTACCGGGCATAAAGATAAAACATCTCTGGGTGACGAGTGCAGTGCAGTGCTAGGTAATAATTTAGACTCTTAATGTTCCAATACCTGCGTATCACTATGATTTTTTTTGTAAATAGTGACGAGACGAGCTGGACATATGCCTGATGGTAAGCAACATGCCTGCCACATAACGGCACAGTGACACGCAGCTCTTGGAACGTGAAGAGTCCAAATCATTACCTAGCACTGCACTGCGCTCGTCACCCAGATATCTGAGATGCTATATCTCTAAGCCCTGTAATTTCTCTGGAAACATTGCCCTTCAATATGTCTGCACATTACTGCTTGGCGGTAGAATAACTGGCAAAGGTGTGGTACTTCCCAGCCGGACTCTGCTAAGAATCCTACCACTACCAAAAATGTGATGTTATGTGGCAGACATGTTGCTTACTATCAAGCACATGTCCTGCTCTTTTCTATAAAAAGTGTAGGTATGTTTTATTTTTAGTTGATATATGTTACGACTATTTTATTGTAGAAATTAAATGAAACCAGCGTAGCAATTCTAAACCCAGTCGGATTGATCCGACACGGAATCTCACATCTCGGTCTTTGTATTATCTGTTTAGAATTACAGAAGCAAGGATTGTAATTTTGAATTTGAGCCGTTCGGATTGCGCTAGTACCACTACGCAGTACTACTTTTATCTGCAAAATTAAATTGATATCACCATCAATGAATATCGATCATCTCCTCTGGGCGATACTGAGTTCATCTGAACATTTCTTTCATTTCATTCACAGCCCACGAAAAATCTGTGTGTGCGCTACAACAAGTTTTCAAAAAACATCCCTAATGTTTTTGTCTATAATTCATGATGTTTTTACAACCAGTTTTTAACCTAAGTCTCTCTTTTCTCAGTAGTAAGTGCCATGGCAACACCTATGTTTTTTGTTTTAAGTAGGGAATGTAATATCGGAAAGTTTTCAATTCCTGCACTGAATCATGATAGTAAATACCCAATATCGGAATTCCGGAACAGCTTCGAAACTGGAAAATGTATTTGGATTTTACCTACAAAATTTATTAATATTTATGCTTACTCTTTATTGACACATTAAAAAAAGGCACAGCAAAACTCAACAAAACATTGTAAAGTACTGCGACAGTGGGCGGCCTTTCCACTTAAAGCGATCTATTCCAGCCAACCTTAGGACGGAAAAGAATATGTAAAATAGTCAGAATATGGGGTGCGCAAACATGAACAAAAAAACGGAATGAAAGACACAATAATAATAAAAACACAATATAATGATATTGTAGTTAGTTAATCTTATACAACAATACTAGTAGGTACTTAATTATTGATGTATAATACCAATACTAATTAATACGATTATAAATAAATGTAATGCGATTACAACATAAATAAAAAACGCCTGTAATTGCATAAGTAGTAAATTTTCCAACAACAAGTCTACAATTTTAACAAATATAATTGTTAAACATATTTTTTCAAATTGTTCAGTGAAGGAGAATGCCTGATGTGCACGGGCAATTTATTCCATAACTGAGTCGCCTGCCCTGCAAGTAAACGATATGCCATCGAACATTTTAGTTAAAGCAGAAGGTTGAAGCAGGGGCCTTTAGGGAAAGACTGATTTTTGACCTAAAAGGAAGCTTATGGTAATTATGTAAAGATTTAAAAAGTTCTTTGAAGTAGGAGAATGGTGGGGTTAAACAAATCCAGTTCAATAATTTTGGAGCCGCTCAGGTTTATTTTAATAACTTATCGCGTGTGTGTATCGTTAGAAAAGAAGTTGGTAGTCAAAATACCGATATTGGAGTAACGATATTAAAGTGTTTCAATTTCGGAATTTAAGTATCGAAAAAAATCTCCAAGATTTCGGAATTGCGGAATACACGCCCTAGTTTTGTAAGTTGTAAGTCTATCATAACTTGGAACAATTATAAATGTATGAAATTTACACGGTCCATGTCAAGAGCACAGTATGTATAGCTTCTCTTTCTTTCACTGTTATGTCAAAGTATCTACTTAAGTCTGTGGTCATGTCCGTCACATTGCTTGTATTGTGTTTCGTGTATTTTAATCGAGGAGCTTAATAGAAAAAAGAAGAAGAAATAGAAGTTGAATAGAAGATATTGCATAATAATATTATGTTAGCATTTAGCAGTGAATACGTTTTACTACAATGCCGCCGAAAAGATGGTCTATAATAAATTTGAAATTTGCGGAAACCAGATAAAATGTAAGTCAATAGATAGGAGTTTTCGGCACGGTTCTTTTGTGCTAATCGTAAGCGGATAAGATTTATGTCAACTACGACAACATAGGGATGTGCCGCGACAAAAGTATGACCCTTCCACAACTAGTATTTTTAGTTAGTACAGAATAAAAACGTGTGTAAAGAAGTAGGTTACTCTTTAAAATAGTATTTATATCCATGTTGACTCACTATTTGAAGAAATTTTTGGAATTTAAAATTGTTTCAGTTCCTGTTCCTATATACCTACAGTCGATTTTTGGTCAGATTGACTTCAAGCAAGACATCAAGCTGTTGGCCAAACCGCGAATCAGTTAACGTAGTATAGGATTTCGAGACACTAGATGGAATGACTATACATGAAAAGCAATTGATGGCGGTAGCAGACGTAAGACCAAAGATTGGGTTGAGAAGCATATTATTGGAGACGCCTATTAAATATTGAAATAAATATTGGTGGACAATTCACACACAACACCATCTGACCCCAAACTAAGCAAAGCTTGTGTGATGGCAGCCAGATAGCTGATATAATACTTATATAGTTTTTTTTTTTTTAAATACATACTTATTATACATAGAAACACCCAGACACAGTGCAAACATTTGAATTCATCACACAAATATTTGCACTGGGTGGGGATCGAACCCACGACCCTCGGCTTCGCAGGCAGAGCTACTACCAACTAAGCCACTAGGGCAGTCAAAAAGTATGTCCAGAAGTGGACGAATACAGACTGATGATGATGACATTTTTACATTGTACATAGTAAAAATGATAAATTTTTAATAGCCCCAACAGTATTATCCATAGAAACACACAAATTTGTTGCCCATCATAATCCTACAAATATTATTCATAAACTAACTAAACTAAAAGGTAAGATAAGGTGATACAAAACATTTTAAAAGTTGACCTGTACAAACTGGCCTCTTCTTCTAGAAGCATGCAATATGTCTGGCAACACAGTTTCTACTGGTCTGAATTTATACAATGATAATAATAGTCAGCTGATAAAGTCTAAGTTATTCCAGACTATAATCCAACTGTTTTCGCAATTTCAACCGATCCGATTTCAAATTTTATAATAGGCAATAGCATTTTACGATATATAATATAATATCATATCATCGGGCATCTCTTTACCAATTTAGGCGATTTGTCAATTTGGCATTGTTTAGTCATTGTGGCATTTGCGTGTTGATCATAATTGTTCTTTGATTTATTTCCGCGTTTTTGTTCTTTATTAGCTGTAAATTTATTTTTCTATTGTATTGTAAATATAAAACGTAGTTTACCAAAAAGTTTTTCATTTCCACTAGAAACTTTATTTAATCTAATATTACATATATTATGAAAACATCCCGTTCGCTCCCGCCGCCGGGAGATAAGTTGCGCTCGACCCTTGACGTTACATCGCCTGATCACGTCTTGCTTTTGTGAACTACGGAAAACGAATTATACCATATAAATAATTGCCATGACATTTAATTAATTATATGGTTTATTGACAAACAAAACTAAATAATTTGTTAGGTTGGTATTGAACAGACATGTTAACTGCTGTTATTGGTTTGTACTGAGTGCCGACTCCTACGTAGTAATTACATACTCTTTGCTCTGATCGACGACCAGTCCGTTGTACAGCCAGTATCGTACTGACTGATTTGTACGTGTGTAGAGAATACCCTATTTTAGTGCTCCACTACATCTACGTCATTTCCTCCGATTTCAGGGCATCGTCTGTAGAGCGCTTTATCAAAAATCGGGTCCGATTTCAGCCAGTGTTGTCAACCATACGATTTAAATCGTATTTATACGACTTTTGGCTATAGTACGATATACGATCGAGTAATCGAAATCGTACACAAAATATTTTCTTAACTTATCTTGAAATTGAAATTGAAATGAATAATTGAAAAATAACCAGTTATTCTACCCCGAAGCAGTGATGTGGAAACATTACTACGTGCCGGTTCAAATGGCAATGCTTCCAGTGAAATTACCGGGCATAGAGATAAAACATCTCTGGGTGACGAGTGCAGTGCAGTGCTAGGTAATAATTTAGACTCTTGATGTTCCAATACCTGCGTATCACTGTGTTTTTTTTTTGTAAATAGTGACGAGACGAGCTGGACATATGCCTGATGGTAAGCAACATACCTGCCACATAACGGCACAGTGACACGCAGCTCTTGGAACATGAAGAGTCCAAATCATTACCTAGCACTGCACTGCGCTCGTCACCCAGATATCTGAGATGCTATATCTCTAAGCCCTGTAATTTCTCTGGAAACATTGCCCTTCAATATGTCTGCACATTACTGCTTGGCGGTAGAATAACTGGCAAAGGTGTGGTACGTCCCCAGCCGGACTCTGCTAAGAGTCCTACCACTACAAAAAATGTGATGTTATGTGGCAGACATGTTGCTTACTATCAAGCACATGTCCTGCTCTTTTTTATAGAAAACAGTGACGAGCACTCTTTTCTATAAAAAGTGTAGGTATGTTTTATTTTTAGTTGATATATGTTACGACTATTTTATTGTAGAAATTAAATGAAACCAGCGTAGCAATTCTAAACCAGTCGGATTGATCCGACACGGAATCTCACATCTCGGTCTTTGTTTTATCTGTTTAGAATTACAGAAGCAAGGATTGTCATTTTGAATTTGAGCCGTTCGGATTGCGCCTAGTACCACTACGCAGTACTACTTTTATCTGCAAAATTAAATTGATATCACCATCAATGAACATCGATCATCTCCTCTGGGCGATACTGAGTTCATCTGAACATTTCTTTCATTTCATTCACAGCCCACGAAAAATCTGTGTGTGCGCTACAACAAGTTTTCAAAAAACATCCCTAATGTCTAATGTCTATAATTCATGATGTTTTTACAACCAGTTTTTAACCTAAGTCTCTCTTTTCTCAGTAGTAAGTGCCATGGCAACACCTATGTTTTTTGTTTTAAGTAGGGAATGTAATATCGGAAAGTTTTCAATTCCTGCACTGAATCATGATAGTAAATATCCAATATCGGAATTCCGGAACAGCTTCGAAACTGGAAAATGTATTTGGATTTTACCTACAAAATTTATTAATATTTATGCTTACTCTTTATTGACACATTAAAAAAAGGCACAGCAAAACTCAACAAAACATTGTAAAGTACTGCGACAGTGGGCGGCCTTTCCGCTGAAAGCGATCTATTCCAGCCAACCTTAGGACGGAAAAGAATATGTAAAATAGTCAGAATATGGGGTGCGCAAACAAGAAAAAAAACGGAATGAAAGACACAATAATAATGAAAACACAATATAATGATATTGTAGTTAGTTAATCTTATACAACAATACTAGTAGGTACTCAATTATTGATGTATAATACCAATACTAATTAATACGATTATAAATAAATGTAATGCGATTACAACATAAATAAAAAACGCCTGGCATAAGTAGTAAATTTTCCAACAACAAGTCTACAATTTTAACAAATATAATTATTAAACATATTTTTTCAAATTGTTCAGTGAAGGAGAATGCCTGATGTGCACGGGCAATTTATTCCATAACTGAGTCGCCCGCCCTGCAAGTAAACGATATGCCATCGAACATTTTAGTTAAAGCAGAAGGGACCTTTAGGGAAAGACTGATTTTTGACCTAAAAGGAAGCTTATGGTAATTATGTAAAGATTTAAAAAGTTCTTTGAAGTAGGAGAATGGTGGGGTTAAACAAATCCAGTTCAATAATTTTGGAGCCGCTCAGGTTTATTTTAATAACTTATCGCGTGTGTGTATCGTTAGAAAAGAAGTTGGTAGTCAAAATACCGACATTGGAGTAACGATATTAAAGTGTTTCAATTTCGGAATTTAAGTATCGAAAAAAATCTCCAAGATTTCGGAATTGCGGAATACACGCCCTAGTTTTGTAAGTTGTAAGTCTATCATAACTTGGAACAATTATAAATGTATGAAATTTACACGGTCCATGTCAAGAGCACAGTATGTATAGCTTCTCTTTCTTTCACTGTTATGTCAAAGTATCTACTTAAGTCTGTGGTCATGTCCGTCACATTGCTTGTATTGTGTTTCGTGTATTTTAATCGAGGAGCTTAATAGAAAAAGAAGAAGAAATAGAAGTTGAATAGAAGATATTGCATAATAATATTATGTTAGCATTTAGCAGTGAATACGTTTTACTACAATGCCGCCGAAAAGATGGTCTATAATAAATTTGAAATTTGCGGAAACCAGATAAAATGTAAGTCAATAGATAGGAGTTTTCGGCACGGTTCTTTTGTGCTAATCGTAAGCGGATAAGATTTATGTCAACTACGACAACATAGGGATGTGCCGCGACAAAAGTATGACCCTTCCACAACTAGTATTTTTAGTTAGTACAGAATAAAAACGTGTGTAAAGAAGTAGGTTACTCTTTAAAATAGTATTTATATCCATGTTGACTCACTATTTGAAGAAATTTTGAATTTAAAATTGTTTCAGTTCCTGTTCCTATATACCTACAGTCGATTTTTGGTCAGATTGACTTCAAGCAAGACATCAAGCTGTTGGCCAAACCGCGAATCAGTTAACGTAGTATAGGATTTCGAGACACTAGATGGAATGACTATACATGAAAAGCAATTGATGGCGGTAGCAGACGTAAGACCAAAGATTGGGTTGAGAAGCATATTATTGGAGACGCCTATTAAATATTGAAATAAATATTGGTGGACAATTCACACACAACACCATCTGACCCCAAACTAAGCAAAGCTTGTGTGATGGCAGCCAGATAGCTGATATAATACTTATATAGTTTTTTTTTTTTTTAAATACATACTTATTATACATAGAAACACCCAGACACAGTGCAAACATTTGAATTCATCACACAAATATTTGCACTGGGTGGGGATCGAACCCACGACCCTCGGCTTCGCAGGCAGAGCTACTACCAACTAAGCCACTAGGGCAGTCAAAAAGTATGTCCAGAAGTGGACGAATACAGACTGATGATGATGACATTTTTACATTGTACATAGTAAAAAATGATAAATTTTTAATAGCCCCAACAGTATTATCCATAGAAACACACAAATTTGTTGCCCATCATAATCCTACAAATATTATTCATAAACTAACTAAACTAAAAGGTAAGATAAGGTGATACAAAACATTTAAAAGTTGACCTGTACAAACTGGCCTCTTCTTCTAGAAGCATGCAATATGTCTGGCAACACAGTTTCTACTGGTCTGAATTTATACAATGATAATAATAGTCAGCTGATAAAGTCTAAGTTATTCCAGACTATAATCCAACTGTTTTCGCAATTTCAACCGATCCGATTTCAAATTTTATAATAGGCAATAGCATTTTACGATATATAATATAATATCATATCATCGGGCATCTCTTTACCAATTTAGGCGATTTGTCAATTTGGCATTGTTTAGTCATTGTGGCATTTGCGTGTTGATCATAATTGTTCTTTGATTTATTTCCGCGTTTTTTGTTCTTTATTAGCTGTAAATTTATTTTTCTATTGTATTGTAAATATAAAACGTAGTTTACCAAAAAGTTTTTCATTTCCACTAGAAACTTTATTTAATCTAATATTACATATATTATGAAAACATCCCGTTCGCTCCCGCCGCCGGGAGATAAGTTGCGCTCGACCCTTGACGTTACATCGCCTGATCACGTCTTGCTTTTTGTGAACTACGGAAAACGAATTATACCATATAAATAATTGCCATGACATTTAATTAATTATATGGTTTATTGACAAACAAAACTAAATAATTTGTTAGGTTGGTATTGAACAGACATGTTAACTGCTGTTATTGGTTTGTACTGAGTGCCGACTCCTACGTAGTAATTACATACTCTTTGCTCTGATCGACGACCAGTCCGTTGTACAGCCAGTATCGTACTGACTGATTTGTACGTGTGTAGAGAATACCCTATTTTAGTGCTCCACTACATCTACGTCATTTCCTCCGATTTCAGGGCATCGTCTGTAGAGCGCTTTATCAAAAAATCGGGTCCGATTTCAGCCAGTGTTGTCAACCATACGATTTAAATCGTATTTATACGACTTTTTGGCTATAGTACGATATACGATCGAGTAATCGAAATCGTACACAAAATATTTTCTTAACTTATCTTGAAATTGAAATTGAAATGAATAATTGAAAATAACCAGTTATTCTACCCCGAAGCAGTGATGTGGAAACATTACTACGTGCCGGTTCAAATGGCAATGCTTCCAGTGAAATTACCGGGCATAGAGATAAAACATCTCTGGGTGACGAGTGCAGTGCAGTGCTAGGTAATAATTTAGACTCTTGATGTTCCAATACCTGCGTATCACTGTGTTTTTTTGTAAATAGTGACGAGACGAGCTGGACATATGCCTGATGGTAAGCAACATACCTGCCACATAACGGCACAGTGACACGCAGCTCTTGGAACATGAAGAGTCCAAATCATTACCTAGCACTGCACTGCGCTCGTCACCCAGATATCTGAGATGCTATATCTCTAAGCCCTGTAATTTCTCTGGAAACATTGCCCTTCAATATGTCTGCACATTACTGCTTGGCGGTAGAATAACTGGCAAAGGTGTGGTACGTCCCCAGCCGGACTCTGCTAAGAGTCCTACCACTACAAAAATGTGATGTTATGTGGCAGACATGTTGCTTACTATCAAGCATGTCCTGTTTTTTTATAGAAAACAGTGACGAGCACTCTTTTCTATAAAAAGTGTAGGTATGTTTTATTTTTAGTTGATATATGTTACGACTATTTTATTGTAGAAATTAAATGAAACCAGCGTAGCAATTCTAAACCCAGTCGGATTGATCCGACACGGAATCTCACATCTCGGTCTTTGTTTTATCTGTTTAGAATTACAGAAGCAAGGATTGTCATTTTGAATTTGAGCCGTTCGGATTGCGCCTAGTACCACTACGCAGTACTACTTTTATCTGCAAAATTAAATTGATATCACCATCAATGAACATCGATCATCTCCTCTGGGCGATACTGAGTTCATCTGAACATTTCTTTCATTTCATTCACAGCCCACGAAAAATCTGTGTGTGCGCTACAACAAGTTTTCAAAAAACATCCCTAATGTCTAATGTCTATAATTCATGATGTTTTTACAACCAGTTTTTAACCTAAGTCTCTTTTCTCAGTAGTAAGTGCCATGGCAACACCTATGTTTTTTGTTTTAAGTAGGGAATGTAATATCGGAAAGTTTTCAATTCCTGCACTGAATCATGATAGTAAATATCCAATATCGGAATTCCGGAACAGCTTCGAAACTGGAAAATGTATTTGGATTTTACCTACAAAATTTATTAATATTTATGCTTACTCTTTATTGACACATTAAAAAGGCACAGCAAAACTCAACAAAACATTGTAAAGTACTGCGACAGTGGGCGGCCTTTCCGCTGAAAGCGATCTATTCCAGCCAACCTTAGGACGGAAAAGAATATGTAAAATAGTCAGAATATGGGGTGCGCAAACAAGAACAAAAAAACGGAATGAAAGACACAATAATAATGAAAACACAATATAATGATATTGTAGTTAGTTAATCTTATACAACAATACTAGTAGGTACTCAATTATTGATGTATAATACCAATACTAATTAATACGATTATAAATAAATGTAATGCGATTACAACATAAATAAAAAACGCCTGGCATAAGTAGTAAATTTTCCAACAACAAGTCTACAATTTTAACAAATATAATTATTAAACATATTTTTTCAAATTGTTCAGTGAAGGAGAATGCCTGATGTGCACGGGCAATTTATTCCATAACTGAGTCGCCCGCCCTGCAAGTAAACGATATGCCATCGAACATTTTAGTTAAAGCAGAAGGGACCTTTAGGGAAAGACTGATTTTTGACCTAAAAGGAAGCTTATGGTAATTATGTAAAGATTTAAAAAGTTCTTTGAAGTAGGAGAATGGTGGGGTTAAACAAATCCAGTTCAATAATTTTGGAGCCGCTCAGGTTTATTTTAATAACTTATCGCGTGTGTGTATCGTTAGAAAAGAAGTTGGTAGTCAAAATACCGACATTGGAGTAACGATATTAAAGTGTTTCAATTTCGGAATTTAAGTATCGAAAAAAATCTCCAAGATTTCGGAATTGCGGAATACACGCCCTAGTTTTGTAAGTTGTAAGTCTATCATAACTGGGAACAAATATAAATGTATGAAATTTACACGGTCCATGTCAAGAGCACAGTGTGTATAGCTTCTCTTTCTTTCACTGTTATATCAAAGTATCTACTTAAGTCTGTGGTCATGTCCGTCACATTGCTTGTATTGTGTTTCGTGTATTTTAATCGAGGAGCTTAATAGAAAAAAGAAGAAGAAATAGAAGTTGAATAGAAGGTATTGCATAATAATATTATGTTAGCATTAAGCAGTGAATACGTTTTACTACAATGCCGCCGAAAAGATGGTCTATAATAAATTTGAAATTAGCGGAAACCAGATAAAATGTAAGTCAATAGATAGAATAGATAGGAGTTTTCGGCACGGTTCTTTTGTGCCAATCGTAAGCGGATAAGGTTTATGTCAACTACGACAGCATAGGGATGTGCCGCGACAAAAGTATGACCCTTCCACAACTAGTATTTTTAGTTAGTACAGAATAAATACGTGTGTAAAGAAGTAGGTTACTCTTTAAAATAGTATTTATATCCATGTTGACTCACTATTTGAAGAAATTTTTGGAATTTAAAATTGTTTCAGTTCCTGTTCCTATATACCTACAGTCGATTTTTGGTCAGATTGACTTCAAGCAAGACATCAAGCTGTTGGCCAAACCGCGAATCAGTTAACGTAGTATAGGATTTCGAGATACTAGATGGAATGACTATACATGAAAAGCAATTGATGGCAGTAGCAGACGTAAGACCAAAGATTGGGTTGTGAAGCATATTATTCATCACCCCCCTCGACGTCAAAGACCCCCAAAGCAGCTTCACAGCAACAAACAGCCCGAACGAGAGCCGACATGGGACAGGTTGAACCGCCCCGCTATGTCACGGCTTCGGAGCCGCGGAGCCATGCACGCAACGCCTTCATCGAATTCATAGCCACACTGAGCGCGACACGACAAGTCAACCTCAAGACCTGCGAAAACATCATGCAGTCCTATAGGCTAGGAAGTGAAAGCATTTTAAAGGCGAAACTCGAGGAGGCCGAAGCAGCCATTTACAATAATGTCACTTCCCGGGTCATCAAGGGAACCATGACAGGACAGTATATGGCAGCTTACAGTGCTGAAAATGGCTTCGTGACACTGAACGAGAGAGAGACAGAGCGCGCGGGAGTGCCTGTTTATGCGACACCACCAAACGACCCAATTGTAGTTACTGCCCGATGCACCAAGATTATGCTGGACGATAAGATCCTAGAGATGGCCAAGACCATCGAAGGAACGGAAACGTCAAAGCAGATTGGGAAAATTGGGAGGTACCGAGAATACAGTGGGTCAACGGAGTTCCAGGATGTGGAAAAACAACATGGGTGATTAGACACTTCGACGTGGACAAGGACGCCATCATTACTACAACAACTGAGGCAGCAATAGATCTAAGAGAAAAGCTATCGCACCGAATCGGAAACCTGGTCAAAACCAGAGTGCGAACCATGGCTTCTGCTCTGGTAAATGGTTTCGGTAGAGAAAGTTTCAGCCGCCTCATGGTGGACGAAGCTCTCATGAACCATTTTGGAGCCATTGTGATGGCTTCAAGGCTGTCTGGTGTTGGCGAAATTGTCCTCATTGGAGACGTCAATCAGTTGCCTTATATCGACAGGGAAAATCTCTTCGAAATGAGGTATCATCGCCCAAACCTGGTAACAAAGATCAGCCAGGAGTTGCTCTGCACACATCGAAACCCAATGGACGTCGCATATGCACTGAGGGAAATATACTCCGGTATGTACTCCGCAGCGTCCCGTATAAAGTCCCTAGAGCAGAGAAGATATAAGGGAGCGCAAATACCCAACACCCAACCAAACACCCTCTTCTTAGTTCACACTCAAGAGGAGAAGGAGACCCTGACAAACCAGGGTTATGGGTCAGGCACCGGGTCACGCATCCTTACCATCCATGAAGCTCAGGGACTAACATACGAGTCGGTAATCGTAATCAAAACCAAGGCAAACATGAAGCTGCACGAGAGCGTGCCCCATGCGGTAGTTGCAATCTCACGGCACACGGGGACCTTCACATACTACGCTGACGACACCGACGACGCCATCGGTCGGTTCGTGCGGCGAGCGTGGGCTGCATCATCGAAGACCATCCGCGATTTCAACCTACAGATGGCCATCAGGGACAGAAATGCGGCCGTTGTGGAGGCTCTGGGCCGGGAGGAGGCAGCTTAGGCAAATGGCAAAAGGCAATTAGGCAAACACTCGATGTCGAGTCGATTACTAGCGGAATCCCAACTGGTAGTGATCGGCTCTACAGACGAGCACTAGAATTAGATTTTAAATGTACCCAAATCCCTTCTATTTTCCTCTTCTCCTTATCCAAGAAATGTGTAAAAAAAAAGATTATTGTAATGACAAAGATCACGGACCCCGGAGTCTGTGGAGTGGATAATTTAAATAAAAAAAAAAAAAAAAAAGCATATTATTGGAGACGCCTATGTCCAGAAGTGGACGAATACAGACTGATGATGATGACATTTTTACATTGTACATAGTAAAAATGATAAATTTTTAATAGCCCCAACAGTATTATCCATTAGAAACACACAAATTTGTTGCCCATCATAATCCTACAAATATTATTCATAAACTAACTAAACTAAAAGATAAGATAAGGTGTAACAAAACATTTTAAAAGTTGACCTGTACAAACTGGCCTCTTCTTCTAGAAGCATGCAATATGTCTGGCAACACAGTTTCTACTGGTCTGAATTTATACAATGATAATAATAGTCAGCTGATAAAGTCTAAGTTATTCCAGACTATAATCCAACTCTTTTCGCAATTTCAACCGATCCGATTTCAAATTTTATAATAGGCAATAGCATTTTACGATATATAATATAATATCATATTATCGGGCATCTCTTTACCAATTTAGGCGATTTGTCAATTTGGCATTGTTTAGTCATTGTGGCATTTACGTGTTGATCATAATTGTTCTTTGATTTATTTCCGCGTTTTTTGTTCTTTATTAGCTGTAAATTTATTTTTCTATTGTATTGTAAATATAAAACGTAGTTTACCAAGCAGTTTTTCATTTCCACTAGAAACTATTTAAGTCTAATATTGCATATATTATGAAAACTAAATAATTTGTTAGGTTGGTATTGAACAGACATGTTAACTGCTGTTATTGGTTTGTACTGAGTGCCGACTCCTACGTAGTAATTTCATACTCTTTGCTCTGATCGACGACCAGTCCGTTGTACAGCCAGTATCGTACTGACTGATTTGTACGTGTGTAGAGAATACCCTATTTTAGTGCTCCACTACATCTACGTCATAACCTCCGATTTCAGGGCATCGTCTGTAGAGCGCTTTATTATTGAAACTATAAAAATAAATTGTTTAATTATTTTATTTTTGTCGAAAAAATTCATGATTCCGACGATTTCAGGGTAAATTTGGTTATTTGATTATGGACGGCATTGGTTCCATACAGTTTCAATACCTCTTCTAATCCATTATTGGTAGAATGTTGTGCAGATTACAAATCCGAGGTAGTCGCGGGTAAATCACATTTTTAATTTTGTTCTTTATTTTTGATTATTTTGACATAGTTATTTAATTAAGAGAATAGTTGACAATAAACAATGTAATATAATGTCGCTCTTATTTTACCACGAATAACTTTTAAAAAAGGATACCGAAATATCACATTTTTGTTGATACGAAGCAAAGAATGATTTTTTCCCTCGCAAATTCGTTTAAATCCGGGAATTGTAATCAATTAAATTTAATCAAATATATAATCAATCAGCCGTCCGAAACAGCGAATCAACAAGAAGGACACATGCGGAGGAGGTGGTATATTAGGCTTTGTTTTTTACCCGACTGGAAGAAGCGGTTATGTTTTTCGCGCGTATCTTGTAAATTTCTTTATTCCAACGTAACTTCCAAACGGCTGGATGGATTTTGACAATTAAGATATCGTAGATTCGTCTCAACCATCCAAGTGTCTTGAAGTAGTATATTATATTACATAGTGTTGATTATCTGTTGATTTTTAGCAGTCGGGTTTTTTAACCCCCGACCAAAAAAAGGGGTGTTATAAGTTTGACGTCGATGTCTGTCTGTCTGTCTATCTGTGTGTGTGTCTGTCTGTGGCACCGTAGAGCTCAAACGGATAGGCCGATTTCGATGCGGTTTTTTTATTTGAAGGTAAATATCCGTGCAGATGTTCTTAGTTATGTTTGGTTAATATCGATTCAAGATGGCCGCCTCCACAAAATGGCGGACAAAATATTTCTTCACAACCTACCTCAATATGGGTATCAAATGAAAGGGCTTGACTAGTAGAATACTATACACTATAACAAATTTCAAATCCAAGATAGCCGCTACCACTAAATGGCGAATTACATTTTTTTTTTCACTACTACCTCAATATGGGTATCAAACGCAAGGGCTTAACCAGTAGAATACTTTGCACTATGTAATACAGATAACAAATCTGAGGTAGTCGGGGGTTAATCAAAATTTTTAATTTTGTTCTTGTGATTTTTTTAAATTGAAAGTTATTCTGTAGCTATTAAAGGCGTACACTTGACCGGCAAGCGACGATGCGGTCTATGATAGGGCGTGCTTACCTAGAAGAAACCGATTAACTCTCGACTTGAAGACATCAAGAATGTAACTATCGGGGAAAACGCTCTCAGGCAATGCATTCCACAGCCTAGACTTTCTTATACTTAACAAAAGTAGAATCAAATTTCTTTTCTACGCGCGAGTCTTCAGAACTTCAACTAAGGAATGATATCGCTTTTTGAGCTACGACGAGTTCGATAGAAAAATAGATCAGAGTATTAAACATTAACTATCATGTAGTGCAGGGTTTTAGATAAGAATGCTATTATTTGCAAACGTTTTGATGACGTGTATTTTGAAGTTTTAGGTTTTGTTAAATATATTTGTTGTGTTTGATATACCTACTTATGTATTTGCTCCGATAGCTGCGTGACACACTGCTGCATATAATCCGCATTGTTTTCTATCAGACATACGTCCTGCTCGTCTCGTCACTCTATGTAAATACAACAAAATTAAAAATTTTGATTAACCCCCGATACCTTGGATTTGTTATCTGTACAAAATTCTACTAGTCAAACCCTTTCATTTGATACCCATATTAAGGAAGTTGTGAAAAAAGAAATGTAATTCGCCATTTTGTGGTAGCGGTCATCTTGGATTTGAAATGTTTATAGTGCAAAGTATTCTACTAGTCAAGCACTTTCTTTTGATACCTATATTGCGGTAGTAGTGAAAAAAAAATTCGTCATTTTGTGATGACGGCCATCTTGGATTTGATATTTGTTATAGTGTATAGTATTCTACTAGTCAAGCCCTTTTATTTGATACCCATATTGAGGTAGGTTGTGAAGAAATATTTTGTCCGCCATCTTGAATCGATATTAATCAAACATAGCTAAGAACATCTGCACGGATATTAATTTTCAAATAAAAAAAACCGCATTGAAATTGGCCCATCCGTTTGAGCTCTACGGTGCCACAGACACACACACACACACACACACACACACACACACACACACACACACACACAGCCAGACAGACAGACAGACAGACATCGACGTCAAACTTATAACACCCCTTTATTTGGTCGGGGGTTAAAAAAATGCGTTGACATGCTGCAAATGTGTGCGTTTTTATAGAATGTCAGTAGTGCCATGTTTCTTCATCGGTAGCCCAAAGTTCCGTAGAAAAAGCTATATGTAGCATATATTCACTTTTATCTTAAAATCCGCACCAGCGCTATGTGTTTATCAAAAAAACAGTATAAAATGAAAAAGCGATAGCAATTTACCTTTGCGCGCGTCGGATGAATCGAACTTCTAGGCCACTTTACAAAAGTTACTCGTAGATCATTTATGATATAACCACAGGTTCTTCAAAAATAGTCTTCAAAAATACAAGGGCTGTTTTGAAATCTGTGAAACGCTTGCAAAATATTATTTAAACCTTTTGCCTTCCAGAGAAATTACAGGGCTTACGAGATATAACATCTTGGATCTCTGCTAGTTAATGATTTGGACTCTTCATGTTTCAATAGCTGCGTGTCACTGTGCTGTTATGTGGCAGGCAGGTTGCTTACCATCAGGCACATGTCTTGCTAGTCTCGTCAATCTTTTTTTTTTAAATTGTGAATATTTTTATAACACACACACACACAAACACACACACACACACACACACACACACACACAACACACACACACAATTAATGTATTTTTAACACTTCAAAATATTGCTGCACTTATTTTTTAAATAATTTTTGACGTCACTTAACTTATTTATTTATTTATTCACCAAGTTTCCTTGGACCCTAATACTTATTACAATCTAGCCTAATTTATTAAGTCTAGGCTAATGAGTAATTTATATCTAACTTAAATTGCTACATAAATTGATTTTTTTGATACATTTATTTGCGTGTGAATTGTTTATCATATTTATTTATTTACAAAATGTACATGCGTTTAGTCTAGAAGACCGGTGCTAGCAGGAATCGTGCCCAAAATGCCATTAGCCCCATTGTCACGTTGAATGGCGATACTTATTCGCTGAGCAAAAAAAGGCCAGCATTTTGGGGACGAGTTGACCAAATTGTCTACCAATATTTATTATTACTTTATTGTTATCTTTAAATTTAATTCCAAGTTACATTGTAGCCTCTTTTTCAAATAAACGAGCTTTTAATTTATTGCGAACTACGAAATTGCCTTCTCATTGTTTTACCACCTTCTTGTATTGGGAATGAATCTTCGATCAAAAATCACACCGGTTTTAAAACGATATTGTGTCTGCATACATCACGCCTACAGTAGTATGTACTACAGTTAATTAAATTTTATAGGCGGATATATTTTTCATGTCCATTATTATACCATCCAAGTATGTAAGTCCATAATTATGTAATTTGTTAATGTTAATACATAATTATGTAATTTGATATTGATGTATTATTTCGTTTATTAATTTTTTGGCGTAGATATTACATTTTAACAGGCTTTTTTTTTAATTTGATCTGGATCTGGACTCAATCCTGTCAATACAAAATTGTAAAAAGGCAGTAATAAAAACTTGTGTTGCAGTAAAAAGGGTAAAATATTTTCATTTAATACAAATTTTAATACAAGCGAAGGACAAAAAATGTTTGGCCGCTAAAAATATGGCTTTTAAAAGTATCCAAACCCCTTTGGTACTAAAAAAGATAATTATCTAGTGTTATTCAACATTATAATGATAGTCTAAAAAACAATAAGCACCATAGCTGTTATTACAGGGCGTATATAGCAGTTTTCCTTTGCCAGTTATTCTACCGCCAAGCAGTAATGTCCAAACATTACTATGTTCCGGTTTGAAGGGCAATGTTTCCAGAGAAATTACAGGGCTTAGATATATAACATCTTAGATATCAGGTTGACGAGCGCAGTGCAGAGCTAGGTAATGATATGGATTTTTCATGTTCCAATAGCTCGTGTCACTGTGCTG
Organism: Ectropis grisescens; assembly: GCA_017562165.1. Classification (NCBI taxonomy): domain Eukaryota; kingdom Metazoa; phylum Arthropoda; class Insecta; order Lepidoptera; family Geometridae; genus Ectropis; species Ectropis grisescens. The sequence continues at coordinate 15,072,355 of CM029797.1, forward strand.
TTATGTGGCAGGCATGTTGCTTACTATCAAGCACATGTCCTGCTCGTCTCGTAACTTTTTATAAAAAAATAAAATGCCCTTGATATACGTCTAGGGTAGGTACTTGTTATTGCAAATCTGCAGTGCGCAAGTAGCACATCTATATTATCATCCAACTCGGCTTTATTTCGTTAAAGTTTTTACCTAAACAATAAATAACGGCTATCTCCAGCAAAAAAGCGAGAACACATCGAGGGCCTATTAAATCTCATCGAAAACTGCTTAGGGTTGTTAATTTGGTTCAAATTTATTGCTGGCCAATCGTGAATATATTAGGGGAGGCAGAAAAGTGGACCAGAGTCCTATGTCCTAGGTAAATTGCTAACAGAGTGGTGACTAAGCGATGCTATAATTTAAATGTTGTTGGTACAAGTTAATGCCATGGTGGATGGAACGTCCGATTTCAAATGAGAGAGGTGGGAAGTTATAATCTAGCTTTCACCTCTGAATATTCTAAATGCAGAAAGACGCTGCATGCACTAGCTCTAATTAAAATATCAAATAAATCTATATGTTGTGAGAATCTCTCTCGAGGACGTGCTAACCACCAACTCACCTTTAGTAAGCGTTGTGGATATTGGTTTTGATTCTATCATTAAATGGGAGATGGCCAGTAGTCCCAGGAGCCGGAATTTATAATCAATAAATAAATATTGGTGGACAATTCATACAGAACACCACCTGACCCCAAACTAAGTAAAACTTGTACTATGGCGGCCAGATAGCTGATATAATACTTATATACTTCATAATTCATCACACAATTATGGGTTATCTATGTAAAGTTACGCTAAGTACACGTTAGACCTACTAAAACTAGCATGACATCGAATTTGGCTAGATTGGAAACAAAACAAAAGGTGTCCAACGAGCAGTGGTCACGCGCATACATTCTCCTTGAGCTGCCGGATGTGACTGAAACTTAAGTCGAACTGGACTGATTATATCACTCGTGTGTTACCCATGCGTCAATTTAAAATATATACAACAACCACGTTAGTTTTCATCCTCAAAAAGAAAGTAAATGACAGTTGAATAGGTATCATACAGACTGCGACAGCCCACGCCTATTTCTTATCGCCATATCTTTATCGTATGAGATAAAGTATAAATTAAACGCGATGAGTGTGGGAAATGGTTCTAGATATGATTGAAGCATGCGTCATAAATGATTTTACTAATATTATAAACAGGAAAGTTTGTAAGCTGTTGCTTGCAGCGGAATTCTGAGGGTGCTAATAGATAACTCAGAATTTCATAAACAAGTCCTTTAAGCATGGCCACCTAAAGCGAAAACACATTAACAAACGCTCACGCATTTCTAGATGACCAATGGGAAATGCTGACGCATTTATAGATCGCCAATGGTCACGGTCCCGAGTCTATCCGAAGACTTCTTATCATATGCGAATGTCTATAATATATATCTAGGATAAAATTTACAGCCATCGAAAAATATGTCGGTTGTACGCCAAAAGAAGTTTTGACGTCAAATATCTCATAGCATATTCGCCGCAAGCCACGTAGGACATGGATGGATTCGAGGTAGAAAAGTAGCTCGATTTATGGTCCGCGGTCGCAGTGAATGGGTACCGAGATACGGATGTTTTTGGACTGGGAATACTACCTTCTTCGACTGATCAATATTCTTGGCTTAAACTGGGAGCTTCATCGTATTTAAATGAAATTATGTAAATTATCTGTGGGGCAAGGGCAAAACTGTAAAACTTTTTAAAATAATACGGTCCTAATTTTAGCTAAGCACCTTTCATACGAAGAAAAACATTAAATCTATCCACTTGTTAAAGTCGTTGGCTGAACTGGTGGCTTAGTTGGTATTAAGTCTGCCTGCAAAGCCGAGGGCTTGATTGATTCCCAATGCAAATATATTGTGTGATGAATACAAAATAGTTATTTGTTATACAAGAGTGCAAAGTTGATTTTTAACCGCGTGCTCAATTTTGATGACCGAGCAAGCGAAGGATTCTAAAATTGAAAATTAAAATTCAAAATTAGAATCCTGAGCGTAGCAAGGGAATCAAAAGAGCACAAGGTGAAAAATCTTTGCACTCGAGTGCAACACGTAACTTTTCATGCCACCTCAGCGAGAAAATTACTAAATGCTTTTTTAATGTTTTCGCGCTAAGCAAATTAAAAAAAAAGTAAGTACACCAAGGAGGTTCCGAGTCTGAGTTTTTAACATATTAAAAAAAAATGTATGATGCATTCGGCACCAAGAAGGTAGAAATAAATAGGTTGAATTATGTTTTGAATTCAAAACCTCAGTACACACGATGTTCTAAATTCAAATTTACTTTAACCTCTAGAGGGTAAAAACGACTTTTGCGCCCTGATATCGAGGAGCAAAAGTACTCTTTTCGAGCTGGTGGGATGAAAAAGTATTTGTTCTGCTGGGAGTTTCTATGAATAGTAATTATTAGCAACGCCTCGGTCTAGACGATTCTAGACTTTCTATAATGGACTGTATTAAATAAATATTATTCGCGGTTGGCGTCGCTAATAGTTTGGGGGATCTATCGTGATTAGTTCTTCAGGAGAGCGGAATTATTTCACAAACGATGGATGTTTAAAGCAAACTGTATTTTACAAATGGACTAAGACTACGATTACAAATGAACTTATTCTACTTTACAATTACTAGTGCGGACCGTTTCCACGTCCGTCTTCCACGGGAATTCTCGAGCGAATGCTCGGAACGTCACCCATCTGGCCTGCACTGTAGTTCCTGGTCCCATGTTACAATGACCAGCGTCCACGGTTATTTCCATTAACGTTCATTCAACCGTGGACTTTAACAGTGAGGCAAGAGGGATGATATTCCGTCTTACAATACATTTATGCTGCCTACGGATTTTTCCCATGGTTCGGCCAAATGCGCACATGTGGCCGGACCTTCTAATAATGAAACAATAGGTGGTCGCCGGGTTCGTTCCATCTTGTCGGTCGGACGGACCAAAAAAGAAAGCGACTCCATACAATTCAATATTGTTTCATTATTAGACAAAGCCATATCCGTAGGCGCATCCTGACCATAAAATAACTTAAACTAAAAGACGTCTTATTTTACAATTTTAAGAACGCCTTGTTTACAACTAACATTCTTTTTATCTACCTATACTTACAATTACCATTTACAATTATTATTCACAAATGTATTAACCTACGCACACGTGTTGAATATACTCTAAATACTAACACTATTTCACTATAACTATGTATGGGTAACAAATCAACACTGAATAAAACTAAAAGGTCTTTGTCATGGGCTTAACACTGAACTTGGGCTAAATAGGTACTGAACGCTCGCGGAACGTCTCGCTGTCGCTAACAGTCTCCCCCCGGCGAAGCCTCGGCGGAGCCATCTACGCGTAGCACGGCGAGTCTCGAAGTCGGCCTTTTGAACACTCCGTTTCTGGTCTTTACGTTCACGCTGCACACATTGCCATCAGGTTCAGGGAAGATTAGTAAGAAGAAGTTACTGCAATATCTCTCAGTGTTCATGTTCCTCGGCAAGTTGGGGTCAACAAGTCTGACTAGGTCACCTTCCCGTAGTTGTATGTTCTGCTCGCTCCTTGTCGCGCGCAATACCGAAGTTGTCAGTTGTGCAACGCCGCTTTATTCGTCAGCAGGCGCTTGCAGCAGGCGCGCCACGGGCGCCGGTCGCCTGGTCCACGAAGCTTTGTAGTCGGGTGGTTCGCTGACGTGCCCAATAAACTCATTCGACGTCAGGGTCTCCAGGTCTTGCAGGTCCACGGTAACGTGATTCAGAGTTCTTGCACAATACTTCGCCTTGATGAGCAATGTTTGGAGTACTTCGTAGTCCCGCAGAGGTACACTCACTCTACGTATGCTGCCGCGAATCGTAGTATAAGGCTCATTATCGTCGCCGGAGGTCATTCTCCACGCGTTCGTGGTTTGCGTGTCTTTTCATCGACGGAGACGCTCGCTGCGCCAGTTCACCCACTAACTAGCTGATTCGTTCAGATCTGGATCTGGATCCTGTTTCGAGATGGAACTGGCTTCTTCCTTTTTCTTAACGACTGTGGTTCTTCGCCGATGCAGAAGCGCTGACATTTTCCCGCCATTGTCCCTCAGCCCGTTGTAGGTGATCTTATCTAAGTTTTTACATCTGTCAACATAAAGAAAAACAAGTGCAGTTGTTCTATTTAAGTAGTTGTAGTTTGAGAACCTTTTATGTCTAGTAGGTCTTGATTATTCTTACACAACGCAGTGTGATGACAAACCTTCTCAAACTACTAATACATTAAACTTAGATCTTAAAAGACTAAGCATATCATTAGTCTGAGAAGAACCCCGGTGTGAGTTCCATCCGTTATCTGATACATACCGATATACATCAAACCCATTGTCGCGGTACCATTCGGTAGCTACACAGGAAATGTGAAGCCATCGACTAACGGCCTCCTCCACCGGACCGTAGCATCTGGGCAAATGCAGCTCTGAAATCAATCGCACATTATAAAGACATTTCATAATGCAGTTTTTTCCCGTGTGGCTATGCGACGAATTACATCTCACAATGTTGCTCGCCGTCTTCCATTGTTGTTCCAATATTTTGTTCGGAATTTTGCAACCAAATGATGGTTGTGATCTCGTTCTTACTGGGAGTTCGTTTGAGCTCTCGTTCAATACTTGGTAGTTGGTATTAGTGAACTTTCCCATTTCGGTGATCGCTTTTGGTTGGTTTACTAATACCTGTGCTTCAAGCTCAACCTTATTTATCGGCGATCGGTTCGTCTCGCCTTCGTTGTTCCAAGGTTGGCTTGTTTCATAGCTGACGCTCTCAACCGTGCCATGAGAGGTGACCATGGTACGTTCTATAGGTCTACTTACCTTTGCTTTCGAGGGAAATAGAAAATCATTTTTATCGACATTCTCGAGACGGTCCTCATTCTCGCTGAAAATATGGAGTACTTGCTCTGACTCCTGTCTCAGCGCCGTCCGTGGCCATAATCCGTGAATAACCCAGCCGATAGTAGTTCTTGAGGCCGCCGGCTGGTTTTTCTTACCCAAGCGTAATTCCCGGGACACGATCAAGTCCCAGTTATCTGAACCTATAAGTAGCTTTGGTCTAACATGCTCATAGCAAATACTTGCCTGGTCTAAGTCTTTCAGATGATGATTCAGGCGCAGCAGTTGTTCGGGATCGACTGAGACCGAAGCTGTAAGTTCTCCATAGTTCTCGCTCGTACGCTATGCGTCTTTTCATCGGCACCCTGTAAATTAAACTTAACGCGTCGACTTGACGCGTCTCGTGTTTCCATGTTCACGCCGTTGATGCTGAGTGGCTTGTTCGGCCCCTCTGCTCCGATTTGTCGAGCCACTTCGTCATCCAACAGGGATATGGTCGATCCCTCGTCAAGGAGTGCAAAGATCTTCATATGACCCCGTGGTCCGCTTACTGTGACGGGACAAATCTTAACTATTACCTCTCTCTCCTTAGTGTTACTTGAGGTAGCGGTAACCAGCTCGACATCGTCTGCTCGATCAGCGGGCTCCGTCGTTTCAATGTTCAACGGTTGCACTCGTTCGGAGTGCAGCATGGCGTGGTGTGCGTGCCGGCATCCGTCGACCCCACACATCTTCGCCTTGCAGTTCACACGGCGATGGCGACTAGATATGCATTTGAAGCATAACCCGTCTTTTTTAACTCGTTCCCATCGCTCGTTCACGTTCATACCCTGGAACTTAGAACATTTCGTAAGAACATGATTTCCGTTACACACTATGCAACTGTATTCACCTTTTTTATTTCCGTCATCAAGTGCATAGACATTCTTGGACAGGTTTTTCTGTTTTGTTCTACTCATTGCAGGTGCTTGTTGCCTTTGAGCTACAGCCGTTGCTACTGGTGTAGTATAGCCATATCTAAGCGCACAGTCTGCTTCCTTCATCAGAAAGCGAGATAGCACGACGATCTCTGGATCTGCGCTGTCGGCGTGATGTTCAGCGTAGTCACACCATCTCGATCTCAGGTGTGGACTAAGCTTTTCGAGTATGTCTCGAGATAGCATCGGGTTATACAGATAGCCCTTATTATCAATAACTCGAAGCACACTCACCGAGTTTTGCACCTTTACCGCAAAGAGGTTAAGCTCGCTCGCGGATGTACCGGGTCGTGGCAACTGGCGTAGCTCGCTGAGAGTCCTGTCTATGATGACCTCTGGCCGCCCGAAGCACTGCTCCAGCGTCTTCATTACGATGTTTGGATCGTTCACCGTATGAAGCAAGGCCGCAACGGTGTCCTTGGCTTCTCCACGCAGGCAGTTCCGAAGCCGCGCCATGTTCTCCGCGGGGAAAAGCCGTAGAGCCGAGTTGTCTCTCGCATAGCTGCTTTGAACGAAAACCATTCGTTTGTAGAACCTGAAAATATTGGTAAATCATAAATTTGACGCGGTGGCGGTCGATTTATTACCAATTTTCTAGAGCCTCTACCATCTGATCGGTGCCTCGCGTTCTCGAGGCGCTCCCCGATGGCGTCGGTGATCTTGAACGCCGTCGGTTTTACCACACTGATTGCGTGTCTGCTCCCGTGACTCGCAGGAGTGTCCCTGCTTTCTAGAGCTCCACGCCGTTCATTCAAGTTTAGAATATTACAACCAGACTGGTTGCGTGTCTGGTCTCCCCGAGGTTCGTAGGGGAGCGTCCCACGTTCAAGGGCCGCACGCTGTTCACCAAGTTCTGGTTGTTCACGTTCATACCGGTAGCGTGTTCGCTCTTCCCGTTGTTCGTGTAAGGTAGCCCCGCGTTCTAGGGCCGTACGCTTATCACCGGGTGGTAAGTCACCGTATTCGTACCGGTTGGGTGTCAGCTCCCCCCGTAGTTCAAAGGGAAGGGCCCGTCGTTCCAGGGCCGCACGCCGTTCGCCGGGTGGTAACTCACCGTAATCGTACCGGTTGGGTGTCAGCTCCCCCGTAGGTCAGGGAAAGGGCCCGTCGTTCTAGGGCCGCACGCCGTTCGCCGGTGTCCATCCGTTCGTCAAAGAGTCGGCTGCGTGTCAGCTCCCCCCGTCGTTCGTAGAGGGGACGTCGCTCTATAGCTGCACGCTGTTCACCGGGCACCGATCGATAATCTACAGCTGCTGTATTTCCTATCCAACTCTCCATCTGGTTCGCGTTCATTACAGGCTCATTCTCCTCAGACTCTATCAGTTCAATGTCCAAGGCAAGCCTTCTTCGTATCCGCTCTGCCTCCAATTCTAACTTTTGTTCCTGTAGTATGAATAATTTTCTTCCGCTTCAAAACGTACCTGCCTCATTCTCGCGGCGGCGCTGCTCGTCGATCGGACGGACGCCACCGAGCGCGCCGGCGACGGCTCGCGGCTCCGCTCCGCGCTCGCTCGCGGGCCGGTCGCACGTGGTATTGCCTGAGAGTACCGTTCGCTCTCCTCCGCTGAAGGTCCTGCTAGCCTTCCGTTCACGGAGTCTTCTCCCTCCTGCTGGTGAGAAATGGTAGGTAATACCTCGTGCTGCCCTCTCGATGGTGAATTCGGAGCAGGTTCGAAGCGGATGGTTCGCCGCGCTTCCTCCGGGTCGTCTCGTAGCCCGGTGACTGGTGTGTTCATCGTGCTCTCCTGACCGGCCTGGCTACGCGTTAGAACCATTGCTTAACAAAAAGAAAAATTAGTAACACAACAATAACATAGATTTTACAAAATATCCGAAGGATTAATCACTGTGATCCGGCGCTCGAAGGACCAAACACTATTAGCAACGCCTCGGTCTAGACGATTTTAGACTTTCTATAATGGACTGTATTAAATAAATGTTATTCGCGGTTGGCGTCGCTAATAGTTTGGGGGATCTATCGTGATTAGTTCTTCAGGAGAGCGGAATAATTTGACAAACGATGGATGTTTAAAGCAAACTGTATTTTACAAATGGACTAAGACTACGATTACAAATGAACTTATTCTACTTTACAATTACTAGTGCGGACCGTTTCCACGTCCGTCTTCCACGGGAATTCTCGAGCGAATGCTCGGAACGTCACCCATCTGGCCTGCACTGTAGTTCCTGGTCCCATGTTACAATGACCAGCGTCCACGGTTATTTCCATTAACGTTCATTCAACCGTGGACTTTAACAGTGAGGCAAGAGGGATGATATTCCGTCTTACAATACATTTATGCTGCCTACGGATTTTTCCCATGGTTCGGCCAAATGCGCACATGTGGCCGGACCTTCTAATAATGAAACAATAGGTGGTCGCCGGGTTCGTTCCATCTTGTCGGTCGGACGGACCAAAAAGAAAGCGACTCCATACAATTCAATATTGTTTCATTATTAGACAAAGCCATATCCGTAGGCGCATCCTGACCATAAAATAACTTAAACTAAAAGACGTCTTATTTTACAATTTTAAGAACGCCTTGTTTACAACTAACATTCTTTTTATCTACCTATACTTACAATTACCATTTACAATTATTATTCACAAATGTATTAACCTACGCACACGTGTTGAATATACTCTAAATACTAACACTATTTCACTATAACTATGTATGGGTAACAAATCAACACTGAATAAAACTAAAAGGTCTTTGTCATGGGCTTAACACTGAACTTGGGCTAAATAGGTACTGAACGCTCGCGGAACGTCTCGCTGTCGCTAACAGTAATAATAATGTAGTTTAATACCTGTGTGTCTTAGGGAGTTAAGGATTTTTAATTAATACTAGCTGTACCCTGCCACACTTCGCTGTGTCACATTATGATGCAAAAATTAGATAAAAACAATCCTTGATGAGGATTATATATCATTCTAAAATTTTAGCTCGAGCGTTGCAGAACTTTTTGAGTTTTTGAAGCGTACACAAACCAACATAACATTTTTATATATAGAGATAGAGTGACGAGACGAGCAGGATATGTGCCTGATGGTAGGCTACTTGCCTGCCACATAACAGCACAGTGAAGCACATAAGCTATTGGAACATATATACCCACGATAATCATTTTTTATCCTTAACTTTTTACGAGAAATAATGGCTTATTTACGAAGTGATTTTGAGCAAAATATGAGTAATTGTTATACAATTAAACCCGTGAGAAACCGGGACGGATCGCAGTGTATAATAGTTTATAGTGACGGACGGAAAACAGACGGACTAATTAGTTTTTACGGTTCCGTAAAAAGTAAAAACGGAAACCTTATAGATGTGTCATTTCTATCTGTCTGTCTGTCCGGCCGTATGTCACAGCCACTTTTTTCCGAAACTGCAAATAACTAATTATATAATAACTGTTGAAACTTGGTAAGTAGATGTATTCTGTGAACCGTATTTAGATTTTTACACAAAAATATAAAACAATACGATTTGGAGGTCCTATACTGATAACTGAAACTCAAAAATGTTTTTTTCATCAAACCCATAATTGTGGGGACTCTGTGGATAGGTCTTTAAATTAATTTTGGGGTTTCTAACATCATTTTTTTTATCCTGAATAATTTGCGCGAGAGACACTTCCAAAGTGGTAAAATGTATGTCCCCTGTAACTTCTAAAGTAAGAGAATGATAAAACCAAAAACATATATGATGTAGGTATCTATATCACGATGGAAACTTCCACTGAAAATTGGTTTGAACTCAACCTGGTAAGTAGTTTTTTAGTACATAAACATTTCGATCAAAGTTACAACGAACTACAAGAACTTAACTTATGTTAATTGCTGCCACGGAACCCTTCAGGGGCGAGTCCAACTCGCACTTGGCCGCTTTATTTAGTCATCTTGCCTATTGTATGACAAGAAATACGTAAATGTATGACAGAATTTGGATTCAATTCAAACGACGTTGGGGCGGGATGCTAGTTCAAAATAAAATATCGAACAGACAGACGGACAGCTAAACCAATGTCTTGTTACAAGCGACAGTCGCTAGGGTCAGCGACGGCTCGATACAGCGATATATCTTCTGCTGAGTAGCGAATGCACTTAATCCCACTGGAACCAACGGTGTTGCCATATCATACTTTTAATTACCCCTAGATGTGGCCAAAATAGTGGTTACCAACGAACATATCTTTTTTAAACTTACTCATACTTAATAAAAAATATTACAATAGAATACAATAACTCTTTTTTAAAAAGCAACAATTTACACAATATTACACAGGATTTAAATTTTAGTCTGAAAACTAGCTGCGAACACGCGCGCGCCTTCATTGAAAAAGATCGCCGGACGCGATCGAAACTTGAGTCGGACTGGACTGGCTATGTCAAATGTGAGTTTCCCAAGTATTTATAAAAAAAGACTATATTTAATTTTGTCACGTCGACGTTTCAATGAAAGTCGAAGTTTCGGCTGGTCTAGTAAGTTACGGCTGGTCTAGTAGGTAAGTTACGGCTGGTCTAGTCGGGAGAACGGCGACTGCCGATCCGGCGCCCTCGGGTTCGAATCCCACCACGCGCACCACTGTCTTTTCGAAGTCATGTGCGTATTGCCGCTAACTTAAAAACGGTGAAGGAAAACATCGTGAGGAAACCGACATGTACCTAGAATCTTTCGAGGTCATGTGTCATCTACCAACCCGCACTTGGCCAGCGTGGTGGATTATGGCCTAAAACTCTCTCCTTGCGAGAGAAGGCCCCGAGTCCCAGCAGTGGGAACATTTAGTGGGCTGCTTATGACGTTTCAACAGTGTAACAACGGCTGTGGCATCGACAAACCTAACCTTATTGTCGTCGAGAGACTACGATGCCCCGTGTTGGCGAGAGTATTTGATTTTTACAATGGTATGGTTGTAGGTTCGAAACCTGTTTGCTTCTCTGAATATTTCCAAGTTCAGACAGGAGTATGGGCATCACCAATGGCTTTAACGGAAAAGGAGGAGATCGTGAGGTAAACGAAATATTGAAAGACATTCTTGCTACTGATTTCGAAAAAGGTTGTCAATTCGACGGTATTTTTGTAACTTACCTCGGAATGTTTGACTGAGCGAACCAAGTTTGATGTTTTTTTTTGTTCGAAATAGTATACTCCTTGAAAGGTCTTCATCGAAATCTGTGGAGCCGTTTTTAAATTGAAGTCGGTGGTTTCATTTTTCAGAGGAAAACAATACTTTAACTCAGAAAACTAAAGTACAATGAAAACAATACTATACTAAGTACGTAGCTAAATATATAACTACTCTTAGTATATGTATGTTGTGTACCGATGAAGGTTAAAAATATTTGAGTAGTACCTGTCAATGATACAGGTAAATTATAATTGATTTGTTCAATTAAACTGAATTTATAAGTTGACTTATCGTAAATGAGATCCATGATCTAACTCTCTATTACTGGTTATTGAGGTTTTGGTTAACTAAAGTAATCCGTCTGTACGTCCGTTTTAGTCAATAAATAATAAATAAGCAGGTAAATAAATAAGTCAATTACAAACACACATAAATTTGTCACCATTTGGGGTGGATTTTTGTACTGGCAACATTGGATCCGTCTAGAATCCAGTCCAAGTGAACTGAAGGCCATTTCCGATTCCATTTAAATGCAGTGCCACAGAGCTTGTGTCTCCAGTTCTGTGTTTGTACAGTGCGCGGCGAGATCGGGTTCTCGTTCACTATGCCGCTTCAACCTTTATGTTTTCCGATAATGAGCAAACTCATAAAAAAAGGATATGTGTCATGTGATACCAGGTAGGAACAAAGTTCCTTTGAATAAAACAGAAGCAACACAGTTTCCGAAAAAAAAAACATTGATTAACTTTATTATTTATGGTACGATCACCTGAAAAATAGAGTTCAGCACTGGTATAGTTTCCGGCAAACAAATTGACCCAATGAAGTTAGCTGCACATGGCTGCGCAGAAGCGTTTTAAGGTGTCTTTGGTGGAGGTGCACATGCGCAAACTTTCCCCTTCCACGTCACTTTTGGGTCATTTTGTTTGCCGGTCACTATAACGGGCAGTTTGTACGCGTCACCTCCGTTATGTGTTTTTCTTATGGTTTTAGTGGCACATATTTTTCAATTCCGCTACCGCTAGTGACATAGGGAGGGGGAACATGAGTTCGAAAATACAGTGGTGCGGGTGGGATTTGAGCCCGGAGACTCCGGTTCGGCAGTCACCGTTCTTCCGACTAGACCAGCCGTAACTTACAATTGATGACAAATATGACGACTCCGTCTATTTCTATACTAATATTATAAAGCTGAAGAGTTTGTTTGTTTGAACGCTAGGATCTCGGGAAGTACTGATCCGGATTGAAAGATTCTTTTTCTATTGGATAGTCCATTTATCGAGGAAGGCTATAGGCTATAGAATATAACGCTACTATTAATAGAAGCGAAGCATGAATGAAGAATGTAACAAAATCGGGAAAAAAATATTCCTTATTGAGAGTTTTCGTACGTTTCGTGCTTTGACATGACACATGACAGCATAAGTCTAAGATTGCGTCATTGAATATCACAGATTACATATCTCTTGAATATAAAACCTTTGATAATCAATTTTTTTTTTTTCTAAATCTGAGTTGGTACAACCAATTTCCGACAGGTGGCGTAGCAGGTAGGTGAAGAGGTGTTTTATTTGAAAGCGATATTCTCAGGAATGACTGAACCGATTTCAGTCATTCTTTCACCGTTGTATATGTACGGGATCCTGATGAGTACTATATAATGTACCACGGGCAACGTCGGGGCGGACATCTAGTCCTATATATACATCCTACCTATCACCGCACTACACCTGTTACGATTCATCCTAATTTAATTTCTCTAGAAATGTTTCCCCTTCAAACCGGAATACAGTGATGTTTTCACTTTACTGCTTGCTGGTAGAATAACTGGCATAGTTGTGGTACTTCCCCAGGCAAACTCTACAAAGAGTCCTTCCACTACATAGCTACTTACCGCGGTGGTCACTACATAGTATGGAACAAAGTCACTTGCCGCGTTTGTACGTCCCTATGTATGCATAGATGATCCCGGGGATTCCTAATCGGCAGTCGCCGTTTTCCCAACTAAACCAGCCGCCAGCCGTAACATACAAATGAAACATGAAGAGTCCAAATCATTACCTAGCACCGCAGTACGCTTGTAACACAGAGATATAAGACGATTTATCCTATGCCCTTTACGTTCACTGGAACCATTGCCCTCCAAACCAGAACACAATGATGTTTTCACATTACTGCTTGGCGGTAGAATGACTGGTATAGTCGTGGTACTTCCCTAGGCGGACTTTGCAAAGAGTCCTACCAATACAGAAGTACTTACTGTGGCAATATTGTTAATAAATACAATAAAGTTAGGATGCCAGGAAAAATCGCTCTTATCGCTTATCGCTAAGAGCGATTTTTCCAAATTCGCCAATGGCTACTTTAGTCTAAGGTTTTTTTTCTGTATTATATTTTTTTTGTAATTTGAGTGCCATAAAAAGTATTTTTTTAATCTAAATCATAGATTTCGATTGTTTTTGCTACTTCTTTGCTCTAAATACATCCAAACCAACATTCATAATATTAGTCGGATGTCCAATATCTCAGGAGTCCCAAAAGCGGCATATTTCCAACAATATGATAATAAGCAACCCGCATATAGTATACTACAAACATCATCTCGGTAACTTACAGCCAGGGGAGGGCGCCTCTATCTTATTTTCAATATTTAAAAAACCTACCTATAGTTTAATGATACGATTATTTTAAACTAACAGCGCCCCGTGGATTTACATATAATCTAATATATAAAATTCTCGTGTCACAGTTTTCGTTGCCATACTCCTCCGAAACGGCTTGACCGATTTTGATGAATTTTTTTGTGCTTATCCGGTATCTATGAGAATCGGCCAATATCTATTTTTCATCTCCCTAAATGTTAGGAGTAGTCCACCCCTAAATTTATTTTTTTAATTTTTAGACAAAATTTTTAATTTCTATTTTTTTATGATACAACATACAAAAATACATACAATCCTCAATTTTCACCCTTCTACGATCAACCCTTATTTTTTAATAGCCATTTTAGTAATTTAATCGAAAACTGATCAATCGTCATTTAATTAGTTATCCCCCCTCGCCAGATCTCTACAGGTGTCAATTCTGACCCAGTAAACAGCACGATAATTTGGGGATAAAAAGTAGCCTATAGCATATATTATATAGTTTGAACACGCTTATCTCGGGAACTACTGGACCGATTTAAAAAAATCGTTCACCGTTCTTTCATATGTTCGTAATCCTTGAACGCTGTAGGTTATATATATATACCACGGGCGAAGCCGGGGCGGGCCGCTAGTCTAATATATAAAATTCTCGTGTCACAGTTTTCGTTGCCATACTCCTCCAAAACGGCTTGACCGATTTTGATGAAATTTTTTGTGCTTATCCGGTATCTATGAGAATCGGCCAACATCTATTTTTCATCCCCCTAAATGCTAGGGGTAGTCCACCCTTAAATATTTTTTTTTATTTTTTAGACAAAAATTTTAATTTCTATTTTTTTATGATACAACATACAAAAATACATACAATCCTCAATTTTCACCCTTCTACGATCAACCCCTATTTTTTAATAGTCATTTTAGTAATTTAATCTTTTTCCTCTCTGGTCGAAAACTCCCCGCCGCTGGTCCCGCCAAATGTCTACAGGTGTCACTTCTGACCCAGTAAACAGCACGATAATTTGGGGATCAAAGGTAGCCTATAGCATATATATAGTTTGAACACGCTAATCTCGGGAACTACTGGACCGATTTAAAAAAAATCGTTCACCGTTCTTTCATATGTTCGTAATCCTTGAACGCTGTAGGTTATATATAAGTACCACGGGCGAAGCCGGGGCGGGCCGCTAGTCTAATATATAAAATTCTCGTGTCACAGTTTTCGTTGCCATACTCCTCCGAAACGGCTTGACCGATTTTGATGAATTTTTTTGTGCTTATCCGGTATCTATGAGAATCGGCCAACATCTATTTTTCATCCCCCTAAATGTTAGGGGTAGTCCACCCAAAATTTTTATTTTTATTTTTTAGACAAATTTTTAATTTCCATTTTTTTATGATACAACATACAAAAATACATACAATCCTCAATTTTCACCCTTCTACGATCAACCCTTATTTTTTAATAGCCATTTTAGTAATTTAATCATTTTTCCTTTCCGGTCGAAAACTGATCAATCGTCATTAAATTAGTTATCCCCGCCAGATGTCTACAGGTTCTGATGCAGTAAACAGCACGATAATTTGGGGATCAAAAGTAGCCTATATATAGTTTGAACACGCTAATCTCGGGAACTACTGGACCGATTTAAAAGAATCGTTCACCATTCTTTCTCATGTACGTAATCCTTGAATGCCTTGTAGGTTATATATATTATGCCGTAATCGAATCATAATCGAATCGCAATCGAATCTCAATAGAGTTGCAATCTAGTAGTGTCCGGGACGCAAGTGCCACCTGGTGGCGCTCGATGGAGTTAGTGGGCGCGCGCGCTGTCGAATGGACGGATTGTTCGAGTCAGTTCTCTTTTGGCTTTCGACGCGTGCGGTCGGCACTGAACCATCGCGCGTTCTACGATACGTACTTCGCTATAAAACCAACTTTGTTACCTGTGCTTCATAAATTCGATTGTGTTAGCGAGTTTTCATCCAACACTACCCGCCGCTATGCCCACAGCCGAAGGATGCGAAGAATAATGACAATGACGAGACTATGTCCGCCGACATATATATGTACCACGGGCGAAGCCGGGGCGGGCCGCTAGTATAGTATGAAAATAACCTGTGAGTTATTCCAGACTAATCTGTGTTACAAATCTCAGCTCAATCCGTGTAAACGTTATGATGTGATTGAGCAACAAACATCCAAACATTGACATTTATAATTACATTCTACAATTATTTTTTTTTTGTTTCAGAAATCATTAACACTGGTCTAATGTAGGTAGGTATATAAAATACAGAGAGTTTACATTTACTACGTATAGAGTTAGATTTTCCGCACGGTTCCTTTGTGTCAATCGTAAGCAGATGACGTGCATACTTTCTATGGCAACAGAGTGATGTGCCGCGACGAAAGTATGACACTTCCACAAGAGCGACAAGGCAAGAAAGATGCTACCCGTGCTTTCGTTGTAAAGCGTTTGTGCCAACTCTATACGTAGTATATATTATGTAGTATAAGTCTTTGATAAAATAATATTTTGAAGTGAAAACCTATTTAGTCGCGTTCAGTCTTTTTTTAGTGGGGAAAAATCTTACTTAGAGTCACCGACATGCTTAAGTAGCCTCGTAAAGTGCGAGTCGGATGCTTTTTGGAGGCGTGAAAGATATCAAGATTGTAATCTCCGAGAAAATTCCATTCGGGCAACGCATTCCACACCTTGTTTAATCACGCCAGTGGAGACTAAACTTCTCGTTCGGGTTATTGCAACGTCAACTATGAAACGATGTTGCTATCGTGCTACGAGCATTCCGATAGAAAAAAAAGTATTGGATGCTGTAGATCAGATTCACACTGTCCGAAAAGTATCCAATAAAAATCTGATAAGCAAGCAATTTTGCGGCGATTTTCAAGTCTTTGAAGTCTTTTTCGAACAAGGGTATTGAACCTATCACCCTACCTTCATCTATTTACTAAAAAAAAAAATACAACCACGTTAGTTTTATTCGTAAACTATCTCATTTAGTTCATAAATTTCACCGACTGCACAAAAAAGGGATATGCTAGCTGTTTAAAATTGTATCAAGGTGTATTTTATTAAAGTTTGGACCGCAGACGCGGCCTGAATACCTAACGTGTTACCTATTAGGGGTAAGTACCTACCTTATTCATAATGCTAGTTGTGACTCGCACCCATACTCACCATAAAATTCCCTTTATCATCTGTTCTGTCTGCCGAATTTTTTTAACTAGACGCTAAAAATCAATACTCATTAATAAAGCTTTAAAAAAAAAAATGTAATGACAAAGGTCACGGACCCCGGAGTCTGTGGAGTGGATAAAAAAAAAAAAAAAGCTGAAGAGGTTTTTTGTTTGAAATCGCTAATCTCAGGAGCTACTGGACTGATTAAAATTTTTTTCATCATTGGATATGTACGTGATCTTTGATCGCAATAGACTATATTGTTTATTGGCTAGCTTGATATGTACTACGAGCGAAGCCGGGGCACACCGCTAGCAACAAATAAGCCCTACTAATACTCTTATTATGATGGCTTATGGAACTGAGACGTGGTCCTTAACTGTGGGACTCATAACGAAGCTCAAAGTCACGCAGCGAGCTATGGATAGAGCGATGCTCGAAGTTTCTTTGCGCGACAGAAACCTTAATGAGGATATTCGCAAAAGAACGAAAGTGGCCGACATAGCTCAAAGAGTAAGCAAGCTGAAGTGGCAATGGGCAGGCCACATCGCTCGCAGAACTGACAACTGATGGGGAAGAAAGGTTCTCGAGTGGCGACCACGAACCGGAAGGCGCAGTGTTGGACGGCCTCCCACTAGATGGACAGATGACCTCACAAAGGTCGCTGGAAACCGCTGGTTGCAGGTTGCGAAGGACCATTCGTTGTGGAAATCTAGACGGGAGGCCTATGGTCAGCAGTGGACGTCGTGCGGCTGATGATAATGATGATAAATACTCGTATTATAAACTATTCCGTGGTTTTACACAGTTACACAGCTTACACAGTTGTCGATCCCACTATTTCCCGTGATAAAAAGTATTTTATGGAAGACCATAATCCATCCAATGCTGGTTTACATATAACGCATGTCCCATGTCAAGAAGGTGTTTTTGGAGCATGCATGTTTTCTCACGATGAATTATTACTTCATTATATTCCGTAAGGCGCTTCATTTATCGCGATGAAATGTAATTCATGTGCTATTGCCACATTTCGACTTCAGTCTATTTGAGTTCTTGCGACGTGATATAGCAACAAAAAATATCCAATCATTTTATGAATTACTAGATGTCCGCCCTGGCTTCGCCCGTGGTAAGTATAAGTACATTTATAGCACTCATCGGGATCCCGTATATATCCAACGTTGAAAGAATGACTGAAATCGGTTCAGTAATTCCTGAGAATATCGCTTTCAAACAAAAAACCTCTTCAGCTACCTGCTACGCCACCCGTCGGAAATTGGTCGTACCATCTCAGATTTAGAAACAAATTTGATTAGCAAAGGTTTATATTCAAGAGGTTTGTAATCTGTGATATTCAATGACGCAATCTTAGACACATGCTGTCATGTGTCATGTCAAAGCACGAAACGTACGAAAACTCTCAAAAAGGAATATTTTTCATACATTCTTGATTCACGCACCGCTTCTATTAATAGTAGAATTTAGGTAGCCTTCCTCGATACATTGACTATCCAATAGAAAAACAATCATTCAATTCGGACCAGCACTTCCCGAGATCCTAGCATTCAAACAAACAAACAAACTCTTCAGCTTTATAATATTAGTATAGATTTTATAGTAGCGTAGTGTATAATACGCACAAAATAAAAAAGTGGTCAAGTGCGAGTCGGGCTCGCCCATGAAGGCTTCCGTAGCAGCAAGTGACATAATATAAAAGTTCTTGTAGTTCGTTGTTCCTTTAATCAGTGTTTTAACAATATTAGAGTGAATTTATGACGTATTAAAATAAAACTACTAACTAGATCTCGTTCAAACCAAGTTTCGTTAACAGTTTACATGGTAACGTACATCTTTTTTTTTGTCATTCTTTTATTTTAGAAATACTTCTTCTACGTAATTAGTTTAAAATTAGAGATTAAGATGAGAAATAAAATTATCAATTATAATACAATAGCTATTGTAAAACTGAAGATTTACAGTAAATTCCCTTCGGCAACCGAAAGCCATTTCCATACGTTATTGGAGAATGGAGGGGCGGGGATGGGAGACTCTGTTCAGGTGAGAACTAATATCGCACCAATTTTAATTACGGGCACTTTAAACAATGGGACAGGGAAAACTAAGGAGTCGATACTTACGGTATTTAATTTTACACATCATATTGGAACTGGCTGGCCCTGTGGCTTAGTTGGTTGTAAATCTGCCTACGAAGTCGTAGGCCGGTGGTTGGATTCCCACCCAGTGCTGATATTAGTTTTTTTTTAATATAAATTAGCCACTCCACAGACTCCGGGGTCTGTGATCTTTGTCGATCATTACCATCAGCTTTTTTTCTACATTTCTTGGATAAAGAAAAGAAGAGGAAAATAGGGGGGATTTGGGTACATTTAAAATTTAATTCTAGTGTGCTCGTTTGTAGAGCCGCGCACTACCGGTTGCGATTCCGCTAGTAATCGACTCGACATCGAGTGTTTGCCTAACAATCATGCTGATATTTGTTTGATGAATACAAATATTTGCTCTGGGTCTGGAAGTTTCTATGTTTGTTAAATAAGTATTTACAACTATACTTATATAAGAATTATATCATCTATCTGGCTTTCATAGTACAATCTTGCTTTGGGGTTGGGTGGTGTTGTGTGAGAAATTGTTCACCAATATTTTATTTATTAATTACTAGCTGTATGTACCCAGCGCGCGTTGAGACACCATCGGTCAAACATTTGTCGTACCAACTCAATAACCTTTTTGGATTTAAAAAAAAATATTTACAAACATTTATTTTATAAATGGGTATTCTTCACACAATACTCAACTAAGCAAAGCCTCACATGGGACCTCAATTACTGATACTATTCTTACATAATTGCAAATATATAGTTATGACATTCTTTTTTATTTTATAGTATAGAGTGACACGATGAGCAAGACATGCGCCTAATGGTAAGCAACATGCCTGCCACATAACAGCACAGTAACACGTAGCTATTGGAACATGAAGAGTCCAAATCATTACCTAACGCTCATCACCCAGAGATATAAGATATTTTGTCTTTATGCCCTATGATTTCACTGAAAATATCTTTTACCTTTAAACGACCAATTCTTGTAGGTATATATATATAGAATCTGAATCACGGAAACAACTCGAACGATTTTCATGAAATTATGTATACAAGGGGTTTCGGGGACGATAAATTAATCTAGCTAGGTTTTATTTTTTTAAAACATCATTTTATGCGCATTTTTAGACAACGAAAAACTCCTATAATGTCATTAGAATACGATAACTTATTTCGCCACTGTTCTTTAAGTCTAAATGGCTCAGACGGAATATGCTCGCCCTCGGAGTCAACAGGCCCCGTTTCGAATCCTGAGGGTTACGCTCGGATCTTTTCTTTTTGTTCTTTTTTTTTCTGAGATCACCTTTTACTTGGAGTCCGTTATAAACGCATTTAAACCGAGCAGAGCTCGGTCAACCAGGTACTTACCCTTTAAACCACAACACAGCAATGTTTGCACTTTATCGCTTGGAAGTAGAATAATTGGCCAAGCTGTGGTACTGTCCCAGACGGACTCTGCCAAGAGTCCTACCACTACTAAACTAACTACTATGATAGATACTCGTAGAATTACCTAGACACAGAACAAATATTTGTATTGGTCACACAAATTATGTAGAGGTAGGCTTTTTTGTAGAGTCTGTCTGAGAAAGTACGACGCTTTTGCCAGATAGTCTACTGACAAGCAGTAACGTGAAAACATCATTGCGTTCCGGTTTGAAACGCAATGTTTGCAGTGAAATTACGATAAATGACAAATTAATGACTAAATACAGATAAACTATGAAGAAATACTATAACTAAAACATCTTATACTATATCTGCCTGACGAGCGCAGTGCAGTTCTAGGTTTGGTCTCTTCATGGTCACTGCATGTCACTGTACTGTTATGGGCAGGCATGTTGTTTACCGTCAGACCCATATCCTGTTCGTCACGCTACTCTTTACTGTAAAAAACGCAAATCTTATACTTAAACTTTTTTTTTTTAATTTCTCCCCTTTTCATTGTTACTTTGTAATAACTTGAAAGAACAACATTATATTTTAAAATTGATATATTTAATAATGAGTTATTTTAGGAGAAAGGCGACTCCACAGTTTTGTTCGCAGTCAAATATCTCCAATCGGTATAATTTCGCTCCATTCAGCGGTAGGCCCGGCGGGTGCCGTGACGAGCGCGCTGCATAGTCTGCTATTGAAGATTCGTGGAACCCTCAAATGAGTTTTCATTGTTGTTTTATCATCATCATCATCTTTCATCAGTTTACGTATATATAGAAACGAAATGATTTCATATGCTTGTTATTGGTAATGAGATTTATCCTGACTATGTACTAAGCGCCACTAAAGAAGTTTTCCCTTCTAAAAATACCTCATCATCATTCACAGCCTTCTTTCTAAACTTTTATAGGGTAACTTGACCACCATCTCGCCTGATGTTAAACGATGATGCGGTCTACGATGGAGCGTGTTTACCTAGAAGAAACCGATTCACTCTCGATTTGAAGACACAAAGATTGTAATTATAGGGGAAAAACCCTCTCAGGCAACGTATTCCACAACCTTGACGTTCTTATCACAAAAGTAGAGTCAAATCTCTTCGTTCGTGTCTTTGGAACATCAACCACGAAACGATGTCGCTTTTCTTTCGTTCTTTTATCGTGTCATCTTCCTCAGTTTTGTACCTATCAAGTTCGACTACTTCAATATTCAGCTTTTTTAGGGATCCGTTCAAATGGCAAAATACGGGACCCTTATAGATTCGTCATGTCTGTCTGTCTGAATAGTTTGCGCGAGGGACTCTTCCAAAGTGGTAAAAAGTGTCTCTATAAAATAAGAAAATGACAAAAGTAAAAAAAAGTGTATTATGATGTACATTATTACCATGTAAAGTATCAACGAAAATTGGTTTGAATGATATCTAGTAAGTAGTTTTATTTTAATACGTCATAAATTGACTATTGTTAAAACACTAATTAAAGTAACAACGAACTACAAGAACTTTTATATTATGTTACTTGCTGCTACGGAAGCCTTCATGGGCGAGTCCGACTCGCACTTGACCACTTTTATTTTTATCTTAGTCAAAGTCAAAGTACTTTATTCATAAATGTACAATTTACACGTCAATTAATAAAAAAATAAAAACAAAAGAAAGAGCATACAAATTGTATACATTTTCAAAGTTTGAAACTACTACTTTACTGTATTACAATAATTATTGTACAGAAAACTGTCAAGCATTATACTTATTATTTATTTATTATTATACTTATTATCTTATTTATAAATTGCGTTTACAGAGGCAAAGCTATTAATCGACCAGAACATCGTCACGTCCCAAAAAAATTACCAAAGAATGACCAAAATCTACGTATCTTATACAATAGATCCTAGAGTACACCCCTGGTGGGCTGTTCTGTAACAACCAACTCCACGATGAGTTTATTTAATTGGAATGTATGTTATTTAACAGTTATAATATATTCAAATGTTTGTACTGTGTCTGGGTGTTTCTATGTATAATAAGTATGTATTTAAAACTGTATGTATTATATCAGCTATCGGCCGCCATAGCACAAGCTTTGCTTAGTTTGGGGTCAGATGGTGTTGTGTGTGAATTGTCCACCAATATTTATTTATAAAACGATAACAGGGCTAGAAATAGATCCTAGCAATCGGAGGTCAATACGTTATGGGTTTTGGGGGGATTAGCTATACAGGGCATAGAGATAAAATATCTTATATCTCCGGGTGACAAGTGCATTGTATTAAAAGATAATAAATAAATATCGGTGGACAATTCACACACAACACTATCTGACCCCAAACTAAGCAAAGCTTGTGTGATGGCAGCCAGATAGCTGATATAATACTTATATAGTTTTAAATACATACTTATTATACATGGAAACACCCAGACACAGTGCAAACATTTGAATTCACTACACAAATATTTGCACTGGGTGGGGGATCGAACCCACGACCCTCGGCTTCGCAGGCAGAGCTACTACCAACTAAGCCACTAGGGCAGTCTAATGATTTGAGCGGTTATGTTTCAAGAGTTGCGGAGCACTGGGTTGTTTTATGGTAAGCTTAATTGCTTATCATGAAGCACATGACCTGTTCGTATCATCGATCTATATTAATTACCTCTACACAAATAATCAACACTAAAGGTACAAGTTCGCGCTGAGACCGCGACACGAGACCGCGACAGAAGACCGCGACCGGAGACCGCGACAGGCACTTGATTCTATAGAATTGTATGGGCGCCAGTTCGCGCCGAGCCCGCGACACATGTCTCGCGACACGTGTCTCGGTCTCCTGTCGCGGTCTCGGCGCAAACTGGCGTCCATACAATTCCATAGTGTCAAGTGCCTGTTGCGGACTCCGGTCGCGGTCTCGCGTCGCGGTCTCGTGTCGCGGTCTCCGGGCGAACTTGTACCTTACGAAGTAGTATACGTGAGAGTATTCTCTTCCTTCCTACCTTTCTTTCTACCTTTGTACTTGCAGACTTCTAGAACTAATCGAGACCCATTTAGTCATTTTTGCGTGAAAGACCAACATATGCACATACTTGAAAATTTCCTAATTAGGTACAATTAGTATGAAGAAGGAGAAAAACAATGGTTCGCCATCGAACCCCTTCCCCGTTTCCTACCCTACTAATATTTTGAATGTTTGTTGCTCAATCACGTCGTAACGCATGAACGGATCGGGCTGAAATTTGGAAAACAGGTAGATTTTAGTTCGGAAAAACACATAGTCTATTTTGCATCCCGGTTAAATAATAGGTACGATGGACCGGGAACTACGCGGGTAAAACCGCGGGGCACTGCTAGTACAGAATAAACCCGGATAAAAACTATGGTTCATCATCAAACCCCTTCGGCGTTTGCTTATACAGAATAGGCCGCTTGGACGGTTGGCGAGGCGCCAACCCTAATGGCCACTATTGTGCAACCCTAATGAGTTTTCAAACAATGAAGATGATATAAAAACGACGATTCGACGTCTATTCGAATATAGAACAATTATTTCAGACCTAGTTTCCTTCTTTTGTTTTTAGTTGATAAAGCCTGTGATGGACTAATGAATGTGGGTATTCAGCTCTCGTAGCTTTTGTCTAAGTCTGGATGCCGTGTTACAAATATTTAATCATGGCTTACGAGCTGAAATATCCTGGCACGTTTTTCAGCAAAGAGAAATAAATACAGACATTTTTGATGTAGAATAAAAATCCTACACAAAAATAAAGGAATTACAACGTAATTGCTTCAAATTTTAGCTCAGACGTATGTTTGCAATAGAGCAAATACCAATAATGTAACTAAGATTGCAGCCAAGAAAAGAAAAGATTTGAAAGAACGAAAATTAAATCTCAAATAAACTATTTTCGTACACAAAAATTAACTGACTTCAAAACCACAAATATACACTAAAAAGAGAAAAACAAATTAATAATCATAATCATCATTTATTCATAACATACCGTTACAAGTCATTGTTACATTTATCATTAATTAATCAATTATAATATTTTGTCTTAAATCAATTAACAATAATCATTTAATAAATATATAAGTGCAATGTCAATTTACAAATAAAATAATTATAAATAATTCACAAAGATACAATTAACCAACATCAAAGTCGAAACAACTATTATTATGTGAAAAAAATAATTTGCTACGTACATTTGTATCAGCTATCTGGCTTCCATAGCTTTGCTTAGTTTGGGGTCAGATGGTGTTGTGTGTGAATTGTCCAAAAATTTGTACTTTACTTTACATTCATAAATTCAGTGAAGCTGTAGAACGTTTGCTCGACAAGATAGCGTTTGAGTCTCGAATTAAATATTCTTATAGTGGGAGACGAGGTCATGCTATTTGGGAGTTTATTATAAGCTATCGGACCCATAACATGCGTCGACTTGGCCGACCTCTCCAGCGTGCGTTGCACCTCCGCGAAACGGCTTCAGTGGCGGGAGCTGACCAACGTCTTGTAAGAAGCTTGATTTAATATCATTATTTTAAGCGTTATAATAAAAAATTGGTTGCCTGTAAAGTCGGTATACGGGCGAAAGTTTTACGTGACAACGACTTTGAGTGGTAAAATAATTTTACGGAAGGGACGCTTGCCTTTCACTTTTTATGTCTGTCTCTCTCGCTCTTAGGCGGGCTAACCATGCCCGAGTGGAAGGGACACGTGCCTCTCACTCGCTCTCGTTGTGAGCGCATAACGTGAGCGGAGCGTAACGCAGTTTCTTGAAGTGTCACCCGGCAAACCAATTTATAAGACGTTGTCACGTCAATAATCATAATAAGCGTAATATCATTATTTCTACTTATTCATCTATTTGAAGTCGGTGCCAGTTAGGACAAAATGCTAGTAGATTGATACTATGTAGGCACGTGGTAAGTAGGCACAAGTAAGTACTTAGTATCTATCTACTACCTGTTAGACTTGGCTGGCACCGACTTCAAATGGATGAGTGAGTAGCGCTTATAATAATGATATCAATCAAATTTATTTTTCGCTTTTGAGTGCCTATTTGTGGTTTTGAAGTCAGTTAAATTTTTTTGTACGAAAATAGTTTATTTTACCCTTTTTAGTTTTTTTAATGCATTTACACAATTTCGTATTGACAGGAACGAGTTTCATAACTTTTGTGAAATCTACAACTACGTCATCCACCAGTCCGACCAGTCGTCATGCCTACAGGAGAGCCGTGGGACAAGTTTTCAGTTTTCCTCAAATACCTGCCAAAAATAGTTGATGCAAATGCTGGTTTGTTTTGTTAAATGTTTTTTTAATGCTAGTAAATGAAATGAAAATGCTAGTTTGTTTTTTAACCGACTTCAAAAAAAGGAGGTTTCTCAATTCGACCGTATATGTTTTTTTTTATGTGTGTTCGCGGATAACTTCGTCGTTTATGAACCGATTTTGATGTTTCTTTTTTTTTGTTGTAAAGAAGATATTCCAAGGGTGGTACCATGATCTGATGATGACGTCCTAGAGAAATCGAGGAAAACTTTCTTACTTCATAAGTTTTCCGTTGAAAGTCGGTTGCTTTTTTGTTAAAATTATTCTTTTTTTTTTTTGGGGTTTGTTGTTTTTTTGTATTATTTATTTATTGTATTGGTATTATAGTGGGTTTTCTTATTTGACATTTCATTCTATGCTATTTATTGATTTTGTGATTATTGTTATTATTTTTCCAATGACATTTAATTCTATGTAATTAGTTTAAATGATTTCGTTTTCTTGTTATAAGTATTGCTTTTTATTTTACTATTTGACATTTTGATTCCTTGTTATTATTTTTTCCTATCTGACATCTAATTGTTTATTAATTATAGATACTGTTATTATTATTATTGGTTTTGGTTTGTTTCTGTTCAGTATATCACTGTTCATTATTGTATAATTAGTTGTTGATCGTTTTGAACAGATTATTGTTATAATTTCAATTATTTATATTTTTGATTTCATGACAAACAGTCAAGATGTATAATTGATGTAACATTTTTAGTGTATAGTGGTTATTATTTAGATAGGAATTAATTTAATGCATGTAACATAATTATGATCTGTCACACGTGTTGGCATGTCTGTAAGTGCGACAGGTAATTGATGATGATAAATAAATAAATAAATAAATTCGCTGCTAGCTCCTGGAATGATATGTATATTCCATGGTGCCTGTTTCGACTATATCCGCATCCGAACGTCGTTCAGTCAAACGATTTTTCGACGACCCGAGTCAGACATGTCATGTGAAGTTTAATTTTGAATACACAACCCTTCTCTACAGTCTACCATCTAATCCTCAAAACGACGAAACACAAAAACTACAGCTTTCCTTACAATTTATTTGAGAATACGACAACAGCGCTACACCAAAAATCTGTACAAGTTTAGCCTCCACAATTTCAACCAGGTTATCTCTAGACGCGGTGAAATTCCAAAACTAAAATCTTGTATGATAGTTGATACATATGCATAAGAAATTCGATGGTAGTGTCGTTTTTTTGATCTTGCAAATATGTTGGTGAATGCAATTAAAACAGTGCAGTAGACCGTAGCGATGCGAACACACAAATAGTGAAGTATCGATGTTTGTACTGAATGTTACAATGGTTTTAAAGAACCCTATGAAAAATACACCAATTTTGATGATAAATTGTTTCAGGAAATAGGAGGAGAATATTTTTTGACGTGACAACGTCTTATAAATTGGTTTGCCGGGTGACACTTCAAGAAACTGCGTTACGCTCCGCTCACGTTATGCGTTCACAACGAGAGCGAGTGAGAGGCACGCGTCCCTTCCACTCGGGCATGGTTAGCCCGCCTAAGAGCGAGAGAGACAGACGTAAAAAGTGAAAGGCACGCGTCCCCTCCGTAAAATTATTTTACCACTCAAAGTCGTTGTCACTTTCGCCCGTATACCGACTTTACAGGCAACCAATTTTTTTAGATAATTTTTTTGTTAATTTAACTAGGTTTTTTTTGTAAATTATGTTTTGCAATTAATGTTACTTATTTATCACAGAGAAATAAATTGCAGGACATAGAGATAAAGCATCTTACAGTGTACAGGTAAAGATTTGGACCGTTTATGGCCCAATAGCTGCGTATCACTGTGCTGTTATGGGCAGGCTTGTTGCTTACCATCAGGCACGCCCCTGTTCGTCTCGTCATGGCACTCATGAAGTACTCGTTGAGTACTTTAACTAACATTGTGCTTACTGTTGGAATATCTTTCGAAATTAGATAATCATAATGTTATGCGTACTTCCGTCAAGATAAGCTCTGGAATCGATCGAGAGACGGGCCAAAAGGCTCATAGGCAATGACATTCTCGTGTGCGAAAAAGACTGCAAAGTCTCGAACATCGCCGGAAAATTGCTAGCTTATCGGTTTTTTATCGGATACACTTCGGAGAGTGTGCGACTGATTTGTACGATCTAACACCACCTTGCCCTTTTTTTCTATCGGAATGCTCGTAGCTCGAAATAGCGACATCGTTTCGTGGTTGATGTTCCAAAGACTCGAACAAAGAGATTTGACTCTACTTTTGTGATAAGAACGTCTAGGCTGTGGAATACGTTGCCTGAGAGGGTTTTTCCCGATAGTTACAATCTTTGTGTCTTCAAATCGAGAGTGAATCGGTTTCTTCTAGGTAAACACGCTTCATCGTAGACCGCATCATCGTTTAACATCGGGCAAGATGGCGGTCAAGTGTAAACCTATAAAAGTTAAAAAAAAAAGCCGCCATTTTCATTAGGTAAAACCATACATATATCTATTAAATCGCAATCCAGTCGGACCTTTGTACCACGATCCAGTTTGATCAGCAGGTCTACTACGAAGTCCGATAAACGATATATCGGCCGAAGTTATGGACGTTTTATACCACGAAACACAATCGGTCGGTTGATGACACAAAAACTGTCAAATCAGCGTCGGTCGGAATGAACGAAACACCAAGATCAAATCAACCGACCGATTGTGTTTCGTGGTATAAAACGTCCATAACTTCGGCCGATATATCGTTTATCGGACTTCGTAGTAGACCTGCTGACTTGATCCAGTTTTTAACCCCCGACCAAAAAAAAGGGGTGTTATAAGTTTGACGTCGATGTCTGTCTGTCTGTCTGTGTGTGTGTCTGTCTGTGGCACCGAAGAGCTCAAACGGATGGGCCGATTTCGATGCGGTTTTTTTTTATTTGAAAGTTAATTACCGTTCGGGTGTTCTTAGCTATGTTTGGTTAATATTGATTCAAAATGGCCGCCTCCACAAAATGGCGGATAAAATATTTCTGCACAACCTGCCTCAATATGGGTATCAAATGAAAGGGCTTAACTAGTAGAGTACTATACACTATAACAAATTTCAAATCCAAGATGGCCGCCACAACAAAATGGCGAATTATATATTTTTTTTTCACTACTACCTCAATATGGGTAGGTATCAAACGAAAGGGCTTGATTAGTAGAATACTTTGCACTATGACTAATTACAAATCCAAGATGGCCGATATCACAAAATGGCGAATTACATTTCTTTTTTCACCACTCCCTTAATATGGGTATCAAATGAAAGGGCTTGACTAGTAGAATGTTGTACAGATAACAAATCTTAGGTAGTCGGGGGTTAGTCAAAATTTTTAATTTTGTTCTTGTCAAAACCGGACCGAACTAATCAATGTGGAAGGATAGCGAATCAAGAAAATATTTTTCATTTATTTATAAAGACTATTGGAAAGGCAAGGCGTCGTTTTTCTCAAGACTAAATTGTAATGAATCGAGGGTTGCCAATGCCAGGATTCTCAACGTGCACACTTGTAAATTATTTTTTATCTCTTATCTCTATTTATAAAAATGTTATGTTGGTTTGTGTACGCTTCAAAAACTCAAAAAGTTCTGCACCGATCGAGCTGAAATTTTAGAAAGATATATAATCCGCATCAAGGATGGTTTTTATCTAATTTTGCATTACAATGTGGCACAGCGAAGCGTGGCAGAGTACAGCTAGTATCTATATAAAAATGTTATGTTGGATTGTGTATGTTTCAAAAACTCAGAAAGTTCTGCACCGATCGAGCTGAAATTTTACAATGATATATAATTCGTATCAAGGATTGTTTTTATCTAATTTTTAACCGACTTCCAAAAAAGGAGGAGTAGCAGGAGAGCAGGTAAATAGTATCTATCCACTACCTGTTTTGGCTGGCACCGACTTCAAATGGACGAGTGAGTAGCGATTATAATAATGATTTTAGTTTATTTTTCGCTTCTGAGTTTTTGGTTTTGAAGTCGGTTTAATTTTTTGTACGAAAATAGTTTATTGTATCAAAATCTTAATGCGGTTTACAGATTACATCTACTTACCAAGTTTTATGGTTTCGGAGAAAAGTGGCTGTGACATACGGACGGACAGACAGACATGACCAATTTATAAGGGTCCCGTATTTTGCTACGGAACCCTAAAAACCAACTGAGTGATGGGTTAAGGGACGTAGACTTCCGTACCATTATCTATAAAAACTAAATTTGCATGATTTTTTTATAAATTATTTACCTATTTACAAAAATAGACGTCCACAAAGTCATGTCAATTAGATTAACCCGCCTCGAACCGTTCCTGGTGCAAATGTGCCCAAAACGCTGGCCGCATTGCCTCGCTGAATAGCGATGGCAATCCTCTGCCTCAGAAACGATCCAGAGCGGGAGTCGCCACCTTGATTACGTAGACGATGCCCAATTTCGCGGACTAAAGCCTTCGCATCGGCTCCCCAACTGCCCATAGTCTCCACGGCCACTGGAACAAAAAAGTACTACGGCTCCATTGCCGCGTACTTCTGCCGTTGTTTACTAGCGGCCTGCTCCGCCGCTGCTGCCGGAGTATTAACGGTGCTACCCAGGTGCGCAGCTGCGACAGTGTTGACACATGTTGCATCCCATACCAAGCACTTGCCGTGTCTCCAAGGTACCAAGGTCATACCATCTGGACGCTTACCATCGGATCTACTAAGACCCGGTGGTTCAAGAACGTTTGCCGAAATAAACGCTCTCCGAACTATATCATTTAGGGCATGGTGACGCGGAAACCTAACTAGGCAGCGACGACAACTTAGCGCGTGGTAACCATCGGCTTCAACCATGGTACCGCAAGTGCATGTATGGGGTTCGCACACCCTGCAGCCCAGGCGAAGAGCCGTAGCTATCCGCAAGGAGTCATCGTCCAACAAAGTGCCCAGATAAGGTGAAGGCAGCGCATGTAACCATGCCCCGGATTCCGATTGTGATACAGCTCTAAGCCTCGCCAAATCGGTACATTGCCAACCATGTGTGTTACTAAATTATATCAATTAATTCAATCAATTTTGTTTAAATATTTTAGTTTGTATAATAAGTATGTATTTACAACTATATACGTATTATGTCAGCTATCTGGCCGCTACATTACAAGCTTTGCTTATTTTGGGGTCAGGGTCAGATGGTGTTGTGTGGGAATTGTTCACCGATATTGATTTAGTTTAAAGTTAAAAAATTCTGCGAATATTTCAGGCGTCTACTTATTCCTGTGATGTAAAAATCATTCGAACATTCTTAATAACCTTTATTCTTGAAATCGGTGAAATAGGTTTTCAACGGGAAATATTTAGTTAGAACATTGTGATTTCCGTTTTCACCAAAAATTTACTCCATCATTATTTCGTCCTTAATCCACCCTTGGCTTGTATCAAGAGCACACCCCGGACACTCCACTAAAATTCCATACAAACGCCGGTGTTGAGCTACCTACTCTTCACACAACTACGCAGATGTCGTTCGTACACACGTGTGAATGTGTGCGTTAGAGCTAGGGCTACTGAATTGTTTTATTGAATAAATGTGCACCGTGAGTTCACCTGGTGAAGTAGTCTATAAACTTGCTATAATGTTGAGTTACATAAATAGAATGGAGCCAAATTATACTATTCTAATTAAAAGGGTGTTTGCACAGATTTGTAAATTGTTTCGGAAATCTGTGGCTGTTTGTATTGCCGCGTAAAATGAAACGAAACCGATGATAGATTAGATCTGGTACCTAGATATCTATTTCTGTTAGTAGG
Source organism: Ectropis grisescens (assembly GCA_017562165.1). NCBI lineage: Eukaryota > Metazoa > Arthropoda > Insecta > Lepidoptera > Geometridae > Ectropis > Ectropis grisescens. The sequence goes on from CM029797.1 coordinate 15,103,943, forward strand.
TACACATTCGCATTTTATTTTACACTTACCCATGAAGGAAACTTTATTCTGTTACTATAATTATTCCTCCAGGCATTATCAATCCGTGCTTGGGCACATCAATTACTGGCTGTGTAAGTTACGAACTTTAAGTCAAAAATGACTTTGTTATTATAAATAAATAAATATTGGTAGATAATTCACACACAACACCATCTGACCCCAAACTAAGCAAAGCTTGTAATATTATAAAGCAACGTTATTGAAAAGTTTCTAATCTTACGTTATTTTATCATTAAGAAATTAAATAAAGCTTTTAATCTTGTCCCGTTTAGTTGACGGACAGCCGTAAACAGCACAACAACCCACCATGATGATATTTCGTTAGGAATTAGATGTTCGATACCAGCCCTTCGTTGAGTGCTCCTAACTTATCCGAAACGGCCTGAGGGGTGAGGAAGCTTGAAATTGGCGGGGGGTGGGGAGTGTCCGTTCTATATATATTCAAGAGTTTAATCGTTAAGAAAACTTTTTACATAATTATAACTCACACTTTGGCGTGATGAAATGTCCGGTGTTTTATTATTAATCGTGTTAGGCATTCCTTACGTGCATAAAAACGTCTTAGTCATAGGGATTGGATCAGTTTCGTTATGCGAGTTTTAAATAACAACTAGCGCCATCTAGTTTCATCGTGCGCAGACCAAGTGCTTCGACCGATTATCATCTGAAGCGAGCTGATCATTGATCATACCTCAGAAAACTCTCGCAATGATCAAACACAAGACACACGCTACAGACAGACTAGATCCACACGTTGGATGAGTAGCGTTGGGGCCTATATTGGGGCCAACGTGTGGAGCCGGCGTTACACGTTGGCCCCAATATCCTTTAGTATGGCAGCGTCCCGGTCCGGTCAGCTATATTATCTGGCGGCCGCCATAATGGAAAAAAACCCTTGTCTGGCAGAGGTCTATCTTCCCCCTTAATTCTAGAAGATACTTTATAGCAAAACTGTAATTAAACTGCTTTATTGTTCAAAACCAGTGCATTATGCTATAGGTTTAGAATCACAAAGAACCAAGCTATTAGATTTTATACTAATAATAACTGCAAAGGTGTGAAAAAAGAAAATTAATTTGAGTCAAATATGCAGATTTAGATTTTGTTCCAATTTTAGGTATAAATACTAACAGAAATATTTAATAAAACAACTAAGCGATCATATTTGTATTTAATTTGCTTTGACAAATACTACTTCAAAACATAATTCTAAGAATTGCACATCATTCTATACAAAAAAATATCAGTAGAACGTTTACAAAAAATCGGCTGCAGTGGTAGATCTTGCGCCGGATGTTGAAAATAGCTCATGTTACAAGCTTAGTTCTGAAAAATATATTTATCGAGCGAGTTGAAATGTGTGTTTATATTGATGTTTGGTTCATAATCTCAATTGTGTTAAATATATACGTCTGAAATATGTAAGATTATAAAGATATTAAGATTCAAATAAAACATGTGTAAACTAAGAAAAATTAGGTATATTCAAACAATGATCTGTACTGTAGTGTCTAATTATTTTTATGAGTTAATAATGTATTTTCCTAAAACATGAATAAATTTGCAAAAGGCTTGTAAGATATAAAAAAGGTGTTTTCATAGAACATTTATTAGAAAATGATGAAATAAAACAACAATTATTTACTAAGATGGCACGCGAAAACGGCTGTCTTAACATGGATGCGACTTTTTTACCCTCCGTCTGGCGAACGACCGGATCCGGTCAGTTACTGTATTTATATGGTTTCTGTTGTTTCAGAATATTATTTATTTGTTCTTAGAAAAAAAATTTATAAAAAAAAGTTTTTTTTTCCAGTTTATTTTAAAATATATACATTGCCGGTGATGGCGGAATCGCATCGCAGCTGAAGACAAAATTACTGGGATGTACTCTCCGTCAGGTTCATAATTTCGGCTGAAAATAATAATGTATTTATAATATTGACAGTTAGCTAAATGATGATGGTGATAAAGTTGGCAAATAAAATAAAAATAAATTGGGTGAGGGTTGATACTTACGGGTTCCATGAACGCTTACTTCGCTCCGTCAATGCCTGTTCAATCGGTTCCCCAGCGGGCAAATCCTCAATTGCAATAAGGTTAAATCTGTAAATACAATCACATTTATAGGCTTTAGGAGAAGCTTTTCTAGCAGTGGATTCAGGCTAATTATGATGATGAAATCAATGCACATTTACTCATTAAATGCAGTGTCACTATATAAATATAAAAAACCGGCCAAGTGGGAGTCGGCCTCGCACACGAAGGGTTCCGTACCATTATTATTAATATCGAGCAAAAAATAGCAAAAATATCACCTTTGTTGTATGGGAGCCCCCCTTAAATAACTATTTATTTTATTTTGTTTTTAATATTGCAGCCACAAAAATACAAAGCAAAGCAAACCAAACACCATATAAAAGTAGATTCAATAGTCTTATCCATAATATGATAGCGTGTGAACAAAATGGCCGCGGTGCCCGAAATAACCTAACTGTCATCGTCCCGGTCCGGTCAGTGGAGGGACGCGTGTTATTTTTTTCGATATTTCTCTAATTAATGAAAGATTTGAATAAATTTACAATTTGGAAAAGATTAATGGATGAGTAATTATTTCATTGTTTCCATAAATTCCACAAATCTACCAATGTTTGGTGCTAAATTAATGGTTTGTTTGGCCGACATGAGCGTGTGCTAAGCCTGAGTAGGTGTTAGATATCAATGTTTTACCACGAAAAGCGTATCAAAACACGTACAAAAACAAAGAAATAGGCTGATTACATACCTTTCCATCGCTTTTTCAAAACTTTATCTCGTTATACTGTCGTCAACCACTTAAAAACACTTGAAAATAGACGCACAAACACTTCCAACCACTCGGCGTTAGCAAGTCTGGAATCAATGAGTTTTTTTTTTAAAACATATGTAAGTCTACCTAAGAAAGCGTCTATATTCTGTCTTTGTTTAACGTTCTAGCAGTTGTATGCGTTAGAATAGTGCATACCGTGTTTTAAAGTGCGCTTTTCGAATGAAAACAGCGGCATCAAATTACTGACCGTTCCGGTCGCCTGCCAGCTGGGCGTTTATAATATCACGACCGGAACGGGAGGCTGCCACCATGGCACATTTTTTTCCGATGGCGTCTGCCATAGGAAGGGATATAGGCCCCAACGCTATTCGTCCAACGTGTGGATCTAGGAAATGGCATTGGTCCCAACGTTGGGGCGAGCGTTGGTAGTTGGCTGGCTCGTGTCGGTTTCATCAAAGGAATCTGCGCCAACGCTCGCGATCTGTCCACACGTTGGCGCTTTGCTCAGTTCTGTTGTTATTAGAATATTTAAAATAGAGTGTATAACTAGATCTTTACTGCCTGATTCCGTGTTTTATGATGTGTCGTCATCCACCATCTTCTTTGCCGAGGCTTTTTATTTTTTCGCAGTAACAAATATAAATGTGCAGTCAGTACTATAACCGCGCTAAGAGCAGTTTCGATTTCTGTATCGGACATCTTCACATTGGCCCTGACGGGAAACAACTAGTTTATTAGACAACGTTAGGGATGTTAAAAAATAATCGATTTTTATTTTATAACTAGTTGAACCCGCTACTTCGTTCGCGTAAGCAGATGTTACTGACTTATAAATTAATTGGGAGTATCGTACGTCAAATATTTGGATAAGAAGTCATTGAAAAACCTTTGAGTTTGAGTGAATTTGTTTTTCCACACAAAAATTTATTGAATTTTATCATCTTTGTTTTTCTTTTTTTAAACAAAATCAAACATACTTAGTAAGGTTTCGTAGTATCGAACATAGCCGCAAGTGCTAAGTTTGTAGGATTTTTATAGGATACATTATGAAAAGTCTGAAGCTAATGTGCATGATCTGATACCTATTTTTTTTTACCTATTTCTTTTTATCCGCAAGCTGTTTTCTAGCTGTTACCCGCGACTTCGCTGGCGTAAAATTATGAACGAAACCTGTGTGGAATCAAAATAATTAAAATTTTGAGTTTTAATGATATTCAAGCAAGTTGAACCCGTAAATCTAAGCCAAGTCCTAGTGAAATGTTAGGTATCCGTTCTTTTGAAAAACTTTTTTTCACAAATCTACACCTGATAGCCAACGTTCGACAAACTCACGGATCGTCAAATGATTATTACACAAAAAAAACATTTCACAAATTGGTTACATCTCAAAATATTTATTTGACAAACTTTCATTACATAACGTATTATTTGACAATCGATTCGTTTAATATTTTAGTGAACTAATAAATGTTTAAAAACAAAACCAACACTTGACACATTTTTATTTTACAGAGTGTTGTTTGACAAACATTTCAAATTATATTTTAATTACTTAACAACTTAAACATAAAAACATTTCATTTAACAAAAATTAAAATTAAATTCTACATCATTGGCAAATTTTTTGGCCATGCCACTGCTCTGGATTTTTCTGAAAATAAAATACATAAAAAAGTTGTTTAATTCATCGGACCGGTTAGGTAACTTAGGGCCCAGATCCGACTCAGAGCACCCCGACTTCACCTAGTCTTGTCGCTACTACCCCTAGAGTGTATATAAAAAGTGCGGGAGCCAGAAGCTCAAGGGAGGTCAGGGCTGACCGCAGAGCTTCTGGCGGGAGCCCACCCGGAGTCAAATCTTAGTAATAGATCCTAATCGGACAGGTTAGGTCAAAACTCTGTGACAGGACCTAATCAGAACGGTTAACTCCTATGGACAATTTAATGGGTACTTTTATGATTTTGTACTTAATTTCACAACGGAAGATTTTTTTTGGGAAATGTTATATTTGTAAAATGAATAGTATATGAAACAAAAAATGTACAAATAACAAAATATCATTCGATGCATTGTCTAAATGTAACGTTTGCCGTATAAATGGTTATAAAATGATGGTTTGTAAAATAAAACATATTTTGTTGATGTAAGACATTTTTGAAATAAATATTATGCAAAACGTTGTTTTTAAAATGAAGCATTTTTGTAGTGTAAAGTTTTCGTAATGAATATTATACGATTAGTTGGTTTTAAAGTGATGTTTTGTCAAAAAATGTTTGTGAAACATTAGTGAACCGAAATGTTAATGTATGAATTTATTTGTAGGTAACACACAAAAAAATCAAGAACGAAAGAATCCAAATTTGGCATCATAATCCTTTTAGCAGCAAAAAACTTATTAGTACAATTTAGAATACCAGTAACGCCACCTAGTGATGAAAGAAAAAATACATACTACAATAGCAAAACATCGATTTAAATGGCCTTTAGTGCTTTTAGATTTAAACTGGCATTATCGCCGTCTAATGAGAATATTATGTTGCTTGTTATTTTGATTGTGAACGCAAATCACCTACGAGTATATTATCTACGCCAAAACGGGTGCATATATTTTTCATTTTTGGCTTTTACCTTACTATCACATCAACTTCCTGACGAAAATATATGCTTATATTAATATGGAGTTAAATGAAAATGTAGACTTATTAGCCCATGTGAAATTTTAGACTCTAAACTATATGTGTTTCGTATGTCAACCCAATTCGTTGTGCCGTTTTGACGTGATAGTTAATATTTGTTTCCTTAGGGCCCATGCTTCTTTTCAGGTTGATAGGTAATAAATACATAAATGTGGTATTTCAGACTATGAGTTATTTCTGTTTCAATTTTCTACCAAATTTGCTTAGTCTTTCCTACGTCACAGTAACCTATAAGTAACCGATTTGCTATTTCTGAGTTCAAACTACGTGTGTTTCGAATTCCATCCAAATATGTTCAGCCGTTCCAACGTTGTCCTGTAAATATTATGAATGTCACTGTTTGGATGTTTGTTACGTAATACATAGAGTACTTATACATAGGCAATGTTTAGCCTATGTGTTCTTCCAGACTGTAATCTAATTCTATTTCAAATTTCAACCCGATCACTTGATACGTTCCGCCATGATTAAAGCGGCAATAGAAATACATTATCTGCGAAAGTTTTAACTGTCTAGCTATCACCGTTCTTGAGATACAGCCTGGTGACAGATGGACGGACGGACGGACGGATAGCGAAGTCTCAGTAATAGGGTCCCGTTTTTACCCTTTGTGTACGGAACCCTAACAACGGTCTGCTTCGGTCACCGAAGCTTGTTGAACACTACCTTTAAATTTTAAAAAGTAAGTATTTGGACTGAAATAATACGTTTTCTAATAAGTTACGGCTGGTCTAGTAAGTTACAGCTGACCTAGTCGGGAGAACGGCGACTGTCGATCCGGAGACCCAGGGTTCAAAACCACGCGCACCACTATCTTTTCAGGGTCATGTTCGTAATGCCGGTAATTAAAACGGTGAATGAAAACACCGTGAAGAAACCGAAATCTACCTATAATCTAAGTTCTAAGTCATATGTCATCCACCAACCGACACTGGGCCAGCGTGGTGGATAGCCTTGTCTCTCTCCTTGCGAGAGAAGGCCCCGACGCCCAGCAGTGGGAACATTTAATGGGTTGTTTATGCTGCTACTTATTATGCTGCTATGTTTTCTCCAAAATACAAAAATCTACTTCAATGACAGGTAATTTAATTCTGTCATTCGACTAAATTTTATAAGAAGGTATAACTGGCGTACAGAAAAATCTAAGCTGATTTTAGTTTTTTGTTGATATTTGAAAAACTACCTCCCTGTTTTCGATATCTAAGATCACCTCTGAAGTATTTTCTACCAAACAAAAAGGAATTATCAAAATCAACTAACAATTAGCGGAGTTATCGCGTAAAATAAAACCAAATAAAAAACATGCAACCCGATTGAGAACATCCTCCTTGTTTGAAGTCGATTATAACCGAATGATGTTTGTTTTCCACACAAAATATATTTTTGACAATTATTGTGTCATCCAAGATGACGCGACGCGATCACGTGGGCACTTTCTAGTATCTAGAATCTTGATATTCTGTGGATCGTCTGTGATACACAGAATACTTAGAAGTTAGTATGTACCGAACGCGCCGCGCGTGTCGTTATTATTTAATGTTTGTGTAATTTCCGAACCAACAGACCGATATTGTTCAAATTTTGACGGGACAATATATAAAATGTGTTTTTCTAACAAAAAAAGAATTAATGAAATTAAACAACGCAAACATGAGTTACAACCAAATACACATTCTGACTTTCACCCCCTTCCGCAAGAAAACCGATCAGAATTTGGGGTTTAAAAGTAGCCTACAGCAATGTCCTTAGTATAAACTAAAATCATGCCAAGTTTCAGCTGAATTGAATCAGTAGTTTCGGCGTGATGCGTGATCCCTATACAGAAAGACAGACAGACAGACAGACAGACAGACAGACAGACAGACAGACATGAAAGAAAAAAAATGCAGTTTCGCCATCAGTATCGACTATGGAGTGCCCCAAAAAAAAAATTTTCAAAATTTCTTCAATGTACAGAATTCGACCCGTTACAGTTTTATTATAAGTATAGATAATCGATTTTTTTGTGTCGATTTTTAAAGTTACAAAAATCGATTTTTTATAAATCGATTATAAAAATTACGTATTCAAATCGATTTTCAAAAACCATGAAAAAGTTGCTGAAAATTCTAGTTTTTGGGACAACGTAGTCGTTTAGTTATTTAATTCTCGTTTTAAGTATTTTATTTTAATACTAGTGAACTGTAACATAAGACATTTGTGGTTTTGTGGCATTAATTATTTGTAATTTTACTGTTATCTAAACTTGAAGAATAACGAAAGAGTATTTTATATTATACTTTTTGAGACCATACTACTTACATAGTTGTTCAGGATTTTTAAAGATCATTTTGAGTAGGTATTTTATTTTAATACTAACTACTAATGTGATGTTAGTGGGTGGTAACTCTGCCTGCGAAGCCGAGGGTCGTGGGTTCGATTCCCACCTCGTGCTAATATTTATGTGTTGAATACAAATATTTGTAATATGTATGGGTGTTTATATGTATAATACGTATGTTTTTACAACTACGAGTATAGAAATATTATAAATTACGCTATTTGTATGCCATAGTTGCTAAATTACGACTGGTCTAGTCGGGAGAACGGTGTCTGCCGATCCGGAGACCCCAGGTTCAAAACCACGCACACCACTGTCTTTTCGAAGTAATGTGCGTAATGCCGCTAGCTTAAAACGGTGAAGGAAAACATCGTAAGGAAACCGACATATACCTAGAACCTTTCAAAGTCATGTGTCATCCACCAACCCGCACTGGGCCTTCGTGGTAGATTATTGCCTTAACTCTCTCCTTGTGAGAGAAGGCCCGAGTCCCAGCAGTGGGAACATTTAGTGGGCTGTTGATGATGATGATGATGTCTGCCATAGTACAACCTTTGCCTAGTTTAGGGTCAGATGGTGATGTGTGTGAATTGTTCACCAGTATTTATCTATATATATGTAGTTTTAATATGAAAAGTAAACAAGAGATTTACTATTGACTAATACAAAAAAATCATTTTTTTTCCGCAAAAATCGATTTTTTTTATATATAATCGATTTTTACAAATCGATTATTTTTGAATAAAGAAAATCGATTTTTAATTAATCGATTATTTTCCATCAATCTAACATCCCTAGCCAACGTGTGTACGCCTCAGCGAATTTGCAGTCCAACGTTGGTACGAGCGTTGGGACCAACGTGTGGAGCCGGCCTTATCAATACATGATGCGTTTGTCAAGTTCTAACGATAACTAGCCTCGTAGCCTCTGGCGAGATAATAACGTCAAACGACAGGGTTTGACGTGGACAAAAACTGCTAATTGCGAATTTATTGAATATTTATTATGTGTGTAACTCTCTTAAAAACGTCTGGCTCATAGGGATTGGATCGGTTTCGTTATGCGAGTTTTAAATAACAACTAGCGCCATCTAGTTTCATCGTGCGCAGACCGAGTGCTTCGACCGATTTATGCCGATTATCATCTGAAGCGAGCTGATCATTCATCAATCTATCATCAATCATCAATCTATAAACTTTTTTGATCTGACTGGCACCGACTTCAAATAGATGGGTAGCGCTTATAATAATGATTTTAGTTTATTTTTCGCTTTTGAGTTTGAGTTTTCGCCTATTTGTGGTTTTGAAGTCGGTTTAATTTTTTGTACGAAAATAGTTTATTTTACCCTTTTTAGAACAAGAACAGAATTAAAAATTTTGATTAAACCCTGACTACCTCGGATTTGTTATCTGTACAACATTCTACTAGTCAAGCCCTTTCATTTGATACCCATATTTATAAGGGAGTTGTGAAAAAGAAATGTATTTCGGCATTTTGTGGTAGCGGCCATCTTGGATTTGAAATTTGTCATAGTGCAATGTATTCTACTAGTGAAGCCCTTTCTTCTGATACCCATATTGAGGTAGCAATGAAAAATATAATATAACTAGCTGACCCGGCAAATGTTGTTTTGCCATTTAAATAATTTTCTAATAAAATAAGGGTTGATCGTAGAAGGGTGAAAATTGAGGATTGTATGTATTTTTGTATGTTGTATCATAAAAAAATAGAAATTAAAAATTTTGTCTAAAAAATAAAAAATAAAATTTAGGGGTGGACTACCCCTAACATTTAGGGGGATGAAAAATAGATGTTGGCCGATTCTCATAGATACCGGATAAGCACAAAAAATTTAATCAAAATCGGTCGAGCCGTTTCGGAGGAGTATGGCAACGAAAACTGTGACACGAGAATTTTATATATTATAGAAGATTCGCCCTTTTTTGGTGGCGGCCATTTTGGATTTGAAATTAGTTATTGCATCACAATGTGCCATAGCGAAGCGTGGCAGGGTACAGCTTGTAATATATATATATATATATATATATATGTATATATTCCCTAAGAATAGATAGCTAGACGTATTATTGGACTTATAAAACTGTGTATATCTTTTCACAAAATTAAATCAAAGAATGTAGTGGAAAATAGTGACCTTGTAGCTAAAGGAATCTCTTTCAGGTAACCGTAAATTAGAATAATAAAATATAAAAAAAAATGATACTCTCTATCTTTAGTTACGGGATTTATGTATTTTGTACAAAGTGACGAGGTAAGCAAAATAGACCTGGTGATAATATAATCTATCGGAGGTCCAAATATTCTGCTGGATCCTTTTAGTTCTTACGACTTTCTTAGCATCACATTTATTTTGTATTAGTTGCAGATACAGCAAAAGCTCTTTATTCGCGGGGTATTCGTTCCGCAAATATGTCGCGAATACAGACACATGGCATTGGACTTCAAACCGAACACAATGATGTCTTCACATGGCTTCTACTGCTTGGCGGTAGAATAACTGGCAAACTTTCCCAGACGTACTCTGCAAAGAGCCATACTACTGCAAATATACTAGATGCCCGCCCCGGCGCGGGCGTCGCCCGTGCTACATTTATACACTCATCAGGATCCCGTACATATACAACGGTGAAAGAATGACTGAAATCGGTTCAGTTATTTCTGAGAAGATCGCTTTCAAACAAAACACCTCTTCAGCTACCTGTCGGAAATTGGTCGTACCAACTCAGAGATTAGCAAAGGTTTTATTTTCAAGAGGTATGTAATCTGTGATATTCAATGACGCAATCTTAGACACATGCTGCCATGTGTCATGTCAAAGCACGAAACGTACGAAAACTTTCAATAAGGAATATTTTTTCCCGATTTTGTTACATTCTTGATTCATGCTCCGCTTCTGTTACTAGTAGCGTTACTTTCTATAGCCTATAGCCTACCTCCATAAATTGACTATCCTGTACAAAAATAATCTTTCAATTCGGATTAGCACTTCCCGAGATCCTAGCGTTCAAACAAACTCTTCAGCTTGATAATATTAGTATAGATTTTTTTGTATCGGTTGCCAACCCTACGTGAAAACCTAGGTTCAGGTGCAAAACATCCGATAAACTTAGCAATTCACAAGCGTATCAAAGCAGTTTCAGTTATAAAATTTAAATTTAAATTTTAAATATCTCATAACCCATTCAATTTGTACCGTAAGTCATTCCTTATTCATTGTACTTAGCAGTTGAGGTGGGGTTTGTTTGACTTTGCTGTTATGGAGAAAGCTTCTGTTGTAGTTTTAAATTAAGGTTCGTTTGAAAGTTTCTTGTTTTATTCATTTTCGTCACTGATGCTGTTGTATTTCCCAACTTTAGGTAAAAGAGGGTGGTGATAGTTTGAAATAATTGATGGTTTGCGGCGATGCGGCTGTCATGTCAATATAATATAGAGGCAAAGAGTTACATATACTACGTATAGAGTTGGCACTAACGCTTTACATCGAAAGCACGGGTAGCATCTATCTTGCCTTGTCGCTCTTGTGGAAGTGTCATACTTTTGTCGCGGCGCATCACTCTGTTGCTACAGAAATTGTGCACGTCGTCTGCTTACGATCGACACAAAGGAACCGTGCGGAAAATCTAACTCTATACGTAGTATATGTAAACTCTTTGTATAGAGGCTTTGCCAGTCAAATTATAACAATATGTAGAAATTGTGTATTCCTAAGTACAAACGTTTTATGTAAAACATTCAATTTAGTTTTAATAAATAGGTAGGGGTAACGAGTGAACGCAACCCGACCATCGCCCCTAGGTGGAATGGTACGCGTACCTAAATGCATTTCATCCACGTAAAAAAAAGTTGCCTTCTAAGTGGACTTACGAGTATTTCACAATAAAACGTTACTAGGCTACATGCTGGACACGCTTCCAACTGGTAGTCAGCCTGATCAGCTTGATTAGATCTTTATCTACATCGGCTAATGGATAATTTAGGTGTATCCGTAGCAAGTACGAGCAAGTGTGGAACATAGTGTAGGTTTATATGTAATGAAGTTTTGGCAATAAAGAGTTTGTCAAATCTATAAAAAAAAAAATGACGTAATATACAAGACACAGAACTCGGTTAAAGGCAAGGCAACGTAACTCACATAAACCTGGGCAGAAACATCTAACTTATAACACCCTTCTTATTATGTCTGTGGTAGAAATAATGTCCGCGTTCCCTTACTGTCATGGTGTGTGTAATATACGAAGCACGGCTCTCTGTTTTATCGTACCTACGGACGGTGTCTGCTGAGACCGAATAACCGGATAATCTATTTTTTCTATCATCCGATATCCGAGCGTGCTAGTTTGTAAAATTTATCAAGTTTAGATTTTTTTTTTATTTTATTGTCATCGAGTGACGTTCCTTTTTTAGTAAAACATAATCCAGTGTACGAGTATGTACTTAATAAATTCAATTATAATAATTATACACTTGCCTATGCCGGAATCGGAATACGGGATTTTTAGCTTTTGAAGCTTAAAATAACAAACGAGCTAAATAAGTTATCAAGTTAATACAGAGTAAGTTTAAGTTGCGTTATAAAGGGTCTAATGATTAAGTCGCAGTAGCCTAGAAGTTCAATCGAGAGGGAAGTAGGTTCAAATTCCGTTTGCTCCTCTGAATATTTTTCCAAGCGTACTTAGGTGTACGGGTGTGTCATTACTACTGAATTGAACGGTGACATTTCAGACATAACACCATCTGACCCTAAGCGATCTAATATATGAGTGATCTGTTAAAAATAAAAGAAAATTACGTCCACTTAACCTGCTTTTATAACTATTGCATGAAAGTAAAACTTGGTAGATACCAAATATTTCAAAATTCGCTACCAACGTCTTTTAAAACTTTAGAGAGACAAGAGTTACTATGTAGTTATATTATGTTAATGTTTTTAACATAATATTATGTTTTGTAGCGATAACCATCCGTTTGATAGTTTTAGAGATATTATAGATTACACTGACTGTTATAACAAAATACAGTATAAACCGTAAAAAGAGTTACTTAGTAACGTAAATTGAAATATAACATAAGCACATTACTTCGAGCACTACTTAAGCAGAAAGCGATTGAGTCTTATAATTCAAATCTTTAATATTAGTTACGAGTACATGCTTTGCAGTAATATTATCAAAGAGTAAACTACTGAGACGTTTATCGTCAACGTAGAGGTTTTATGAAAGGACTCACTTGCAAATTGAGTTCTAGGATAGACGATGAAATTTTTAGACTAACGAATAAAAATTTAATACGTAAATTTAATTTCAACGTTACCAGATTTCCTAAAATAGACTTAGAAATACAATAGATTTTCTACTTAAAAACTGTAGTTGTCTGCTTGAGTTAAAAACCGGTATTAAACACGGTATTAGGTGTACACAAACCGAGAGACAACGTGTACCGGTACCAGCCTTAATTTTTACTGACTTTTTATATGAGACAATTAAATTTTATATGAGTTTAACTGTCCGGCCCAGTCACATATGAATGGCTACGTTGCTAACTGAATATTATCCATTTTTCACATGTTTTTCGACCGTTGAACATGGTTTATCTACTATTGGTATCTTTTTATCGTATTGTAATGGAGATCATAGAAATAAATGTTGGAAATGTGTTAGATACAAAAAACATTTAACCAGCCTCATGACTTAGTGGGTAGAAAGTCTGCCTGCGAAACCGAGGGTCGTGGGTCGATTCCTACCCAGTGCAAATATTTGTGATATGAACACAAATATATGTTATGTGACTGTGTATTTCTATGTACAACAAGTATTTATTTAAAAGTATATAAGTATTATACCAGCTATATGGCTTCCATAGTACAAGCTTTGATTAGTTTGGGGTCAAATGGACCCGACCGACCGAGTTAAAAATAAATATTGGTTTAATCAAAGCAACTAATCATATTCAATAAATATTTAATTTAAGACGGAGAACTTGTCACTAATAATTTAGTTAATGAGGGTATCGAAACGAAGAAGGCGTGATCTTGATGGAAAGTGGTAACACTTTTTGATCACATTGTAATCACATTGCCACTTTTTTTGCAATTCACTGTCAAGTACTGCACTGCGTTCGTTGAATGGATACGTAAGATTATTTATTTCTGTCCCGTAACATGTTTAGAAACTGTTTCTTTCAGATCTGAATACAGTAATGTCTGCGCATATTTGTTTGGTGTAGTACCTCTACGTGCAGGCTCTAGAAATAGTCCTATCCATCGATATAAATCAATGGATGCGCTCTCCCAAACTTCAGGCGCATGGAATTATGTCATCGTTGGCAAGAGTGAACTCACTCTTTCCATTCGTAGAATAGAAAAAAATCCTGCAGGAAGCGGTGAACGCTGTACGGTTTTACCTATCACTATTCGTTGTCAACAACTATTATACTTGGAACCACAGCATAGCTCGCCGCTAGCGATTCTAGGGGCCAAGTAGATTAGTTGTGTGTAAACCACATACGATACACCCAGAGACATAGTTTATTATCAATTTCAAGGTGCTTAGGGCACATCTTTTGGTTTATATCGATGGTCCTATCACCAATTACGTTAAGTGCGTGTTGTAACGGAGTGGAAATAAATGTAGGTATATAATAAATGTCTCTGACAAAACAACACAATTTTGTAAAAACCTAGTTTCACAGACGAATAAAAGTATCATTGAAGTATGTTTTAAATATGTTTTTGAATAATAACATTGATTGTTTTATTTTTAGTATATAACGAATTGAATTACGTTGTTTATATTAAGACATGTTTCAACCATATATGTCAGTTATCAATGCATACTTGAACAGCGTGGCGGATTATGACCCTGATTATTTTCCTTTAAGAGAGAAGGCCCAAAGTCCATGCAGTGGAATATAAAATAGGCTGCTTAGTGCTTATGCTACTTAGAGTTTTAATTTGTTTTGGATAAAGCTGATATCTGAATAGACCCTAATTCCAAAACCACTCAACTTTTAGATTGAATTACCTTTCGGTAGATCCCGCAAACTACAAATTGTATCAAAATATTTAGTGAGGTTTCTTTAGCAATCATATCAAGAATCAACCAGAGTAAGCACCTCGGTACCTGGCAAATAGGGCTGGCTAAATTTGTACTCGAACAAATTTTCAAATTCAAATATTTGACTTTGACTTTGCTGTTTGCAATAAATAAATTTATATTTATAACGTTGCAAAATGTTTTACAAGTTTAGCCATACAAACTGGCCCGTTCGAGAGGCATGCAATATGTACGGCAAAATAATTTCTATTGGTCTGAATTTATAGAAGTACAAAGATAAAAATAATAGTCAGGTGATAAAAGTCTTCTTTTTCTTCTTTTCATATTGTATTATATTCATCTTCTATTATATTATTTCTGGCTTCCATCACATTATTAATTTGTGACTAAACGAATAGGTTTAGCTCTACTTTTGTGATAAAAACGTCTAGATTGTGGAACAAGTTTCGCAAATATTTGTATTCATCACACAAATATTTGTACTAGGATCTCTGAATAGGTCTGAGATTCGAACCCATGACCCTTGGCTTCGCAGGCCCGACTTACTACCATCTAAGCCACGAGGTCAACTGCCCACTTACTTGGTCGACAGAAGAGTCATATAAAAATACATATATGTGTACTATTCTATGTACTCGTAGTTTTCATTGTGTTTACGTTTGTCAATAAAAGCTTTGCATGGTAACCCGAATGGTTGCTTTATATAAAACACTGCCACTAAATTTCTTCTACCCTTTCATAAAAATGGAACGTATCAACCCTAGGAGCCCCAACCTAATAAGGGTAGGTAATAGGAGGCCTCGAAGTATTTTCGTTTATGCCAAATATTGGCATTGTAAAAGGGCTGACCCGGGGCCCTTATATTGTTTCATATAAAGTACTTGTGACAGACTCTTTACTGAGTCGCGTGGAGCGTCAGCAAAACACATCAACGAAAACAAAATACATTTTGATAGTTGTATTATTTAAATTAAAATGAGTAATTATCCTAGAATTGTTATCCTTTTTTTTTATCATAGCATAAGCAGCCCACTAAATGTTCCCACTGCTGGGACTCGGGCCCCTCTTTCCCAAGTCCTGAGTCAAGGTCATAATCCACCACGCTGTCCCAGTGCGGGTTGGTGGATAACACATAACCTCGAAAGATTAGGTTGAGGAAAGATTCTTTATACCAAAATGCTTAATTATATTACGAGTATATATGTCTAAATACGTGGTATTAGCGAGGAGGCCTGTACGAGGTTCGTGTCACGTGGTATGATGATTTCGACGATCACAGCCCGGCGCTGAGACCGGTCTACCAGCACGATATCAGGCTTACAAGCAACTATCCGAGGGGATAAATCAGTTCCAACAGAGCTACATGGAGGAACCGAAGGTAAAACGTACCCTGTAGGTAGAACGGGTCGGACTAATAACTTTTAAACTATTAACGCCATCTATAATCAACTTGCGGGCCAATATAAGAGCTAAGAGCTAGGTACTACTATTTTAGTTCATCATCATCATCATCATAATCAGCCCACATTCGTCCACTGCTGGACATAGGCCTCTCCAATAATACGCCACTCAGCCCGATACTCGGCTTTCCGTTTCCAACCGCTACCAGCTGCCTTACGTATATCGTCACTCCACCTAGTCTCAGGGCGTCCTACACTACGTTTGCCGATTCGTGGTCGCCACTCCAGAACTCGTCTGCCCCAATCGTTATCGGTTCTGCGACAGATATGACCAGCCCAATGCCATTTCAGTTTGCTGATGCACTGAGCTATGTCGGTGACTTTGGTTCTCTGACGGATGTCTTCATTACGAATTTTAGTTACGAGGTATACTTCTTGGTAGACACATATTCAAAGAATACTTTCCAAGATAAATTTGCTGACCGTACTAAATTGTATCAAGATGCCGGGGTCGTGACGTCACAAATCGCTGACGTATATTGGACCGACCTCCTCTCATATTTTATGTCATTGGTTTAAAGAAATGGGACATGATGCTAAGTTTTCGGTGATAGTCTTTTGAAGTCGTATTTATTTAGATGCGTTGAACACTCTTTGTTAGGTGAAAATTTCATAGATTTGTGTCACTAACATATTTACATTATAGGATTGGGAAAATTTCGTGGGCTGTTGAGGCTTATGGTATACCAGTTTAAAGTATTTATAGACATACTAGCAGTGCCCCTCGGTTTTACTCACGTAGTTCCCATTCTCGTTAGTTTTTCAGGATAAAGTAGCCTATGTATTATATTTTTTCAGACTAAGAGCGAGCTATGGAGATAGCTATGCTCGGAGTCTCTTTGCGCGACAGAATCCGTAATGAGGATATTCGCAAAAGAACGAAAGTGGCCGACATAGCTCAAAGAGTAAGCAAGCTGAAGTGGCAATGGGCAGGCCACATCGCTCGCGGAACTGACAACCGATGGGGAAGAAAGGTTCTCGAGTGGCGACCACGAACCGGAAGATGCAGTGTTGGACGGCCTCCCACTAGATGGACAGATGACCTCACAAAGGTCGCTGGAAACCGCTGGTTGCAGGTTGCGAAGGACCGTTCGTTGTGGAAATCTAGGGGGGAGGCCTATGTTCAGCATTGGACGTCTTGCGGCTGATGATGACGATCATGATGAAGATCGAACTATGCTCCAAATTTCAGCTCGATCCGTTCATACTTTCAATTTGATTGATCAATAAAAATCCAAAAATCATCCAATACGACATTTAGTAGGCTGTCCGTTTTGCAAACATTTTCTTAAATAAATAATAGTCATATTAAATTGAATCAATACAATGATATCTTTCAAAGAGACTCTTATAAATAACTTTCGGAGGTCCCATTGCACTGGTTTTGTATCCATCTGCATATGGACCAATATTTATTGATCTTTTAGTCAATTATTTAAAAAATGTACGTTCAGTTCCAGAAAGTAAGCAGTATGAGCAAATAACGTTAGAATACGTTGCCTGAGTGGCTTTTTCTGTTGGTTATGATATTCATTTATTTTTCGCTTTTGAATTCCTATTTGTGGTTTTTAAAAAACAAGAAAATAGTTTATAAAAACAGCGTTTTGCATATATTTATTTCAAAAATATCTTATATCAACAAATGTTTTATTTTACAAACCGTCATCAAATGTTTCACTCAGACCGAATTAGAAGAACCAAATGTATAATGAAATTTTGTTTTTTGTACATTTTTATTTCATTTTACAAATTTGACATTAATTAAAATGAAGTATGGAACAAATATTTTGAAAGTATCCGATGAATTGTCTATGTAGACTATCGATTCTGATTTGGTTCTGTAATTGACTTATGACAACCGGTCCGATTAGGGTCTCTCACTGAGATTTGACTATGGATGGACTCCCCCACCCCCCTTCCCCAGAAGATCTGTGGTCATCCCTGAGAGGGCAGATAGCACACCAGTGTTGTCTGCCCTGCCCTGACTGCCCGTGATCTCACGGTTAGTTTTTGTGCGTCACTTCCGTTTTATACTCTTCTTACGGTTTTCTTCTTTCACGTTGTTTTCAATTCGGTCACGCAGCAATCCTTATCTCCTCCAAGACTGGCATAAGGAACTTTGTTCCAAAAAATCTTCTAGGTTACTTATCATTTCTTCCAGTTCCCGCCAAAACTCCCTTACTGTCGCTAGGATCAGGTATTGCCAGGTGTTGCTGATTCATTTTCCGGTTCGCCGGTACCTGCCTATCAAGTACACCGTTCGGCTTTTAAGGAGTTACTGGCAGCACTGACGCCATTTAGGGGAAAATTGGAAAATAAAAATAAATTATGGCGTGATGGAAATTGATAGGCCGGAATTTTAATGGCTGTCATCGTGTGGATAAACTTCTGTGACAAAGGGAAAACATCATAAGGAAACTAATATATCCAGAGATTGGCTAAAATTCTGAGGTATAGATGTGAAAGTGGACGGAAAACTTCGTAAGGAAACGATATCTCCATAAAAATAGATCTGACATTCAAGATTATGTAATCCGTATTCGATCAACGTGATAAATCAAGACATGGGCCCAGTTTTTGTTATAGACGGCTCTGAGTCTCAGCAGTGGAAATATGAATTAAGTATTTTTTAAACTAAGTATTAGGTTTAAATACACTTGACCGCCATCTCGGGACGATGCGGTCTGCGATGGAGCGTGCTTACCTAGAAGTAACCGTCTCACTCTCGAATGGAAGGCACTAAAGGTAGCGGTTCGCGCGGAGACCGCGACACGAGACCGCGACAGGAGACCGCGACAGGAGACCGCGACAGGAGACCGCGACAGGAGACCGCGACAGGCATTTGACTCTATATAATTGTACTAGTGGCCCGTTCCGGCTTCGCTCGGATATGGTCACATAAAGCCCATTAATCGAAATAAAAACTATCCTACCCTTTAAGTTGGATCCATCTGCACACGGTGTCCAAATTTGATTTAAATCGGATAAGTGGTTTAGGAGTCCATTGAGGACAAACATTGTGACACGAGATTTATATATATTAAGATGGGCGCCAGTTTACGCCGAGACCGCGACACATGTCTCGCGACACGTGTCTCGGTCTCCTGTCGCAGTCTCGGCGCGAACTTGTACCTTAAGAATGTTGCATATATTTTTTTAACCATAACCAAGCCAAAAGTGGATTGAATAATTTTTATATCATCATAATATACGTAAAGTGTTGTCTGAAAGAATTTCCACCGATATTTTACATTGTCCTTGTCATTTGATTATTTTTTTAAGTATAACGTAATACATAACGTGAATACTCAGAAACATTAAAATACTACACATGCCTAACCCGAGATCGTCGCCGAAAGGTAAGAAGATAGGAAGTAAGCGACTTGTGGTAAGAGCTGCAGAGTATATAACCTAGTCAGGATATGTGCTATGTCAAGAATAACTGCCACATGCATCGGGCCCTTGAGTCACAGTATAAAAAATACTACTAGCTATTTCATTGCTTTTGGTCTTGAAAGAAACGCCGATATACTAGACTATAAACTAGACACGGGTAGAACCGAAACTGAACCGTGCCCATGAAATACTAACATTGCAAAGTTGGCAATGGCGGGAGCGCGCTTTCCGCGTCTCACCCCGCACGATTGCCCCGTCTAGACGGCATTGTTGAATGACTGTATGATTTAATATACTGTGTTTCAGCCTAATGCCTATCTATCGAAAGCTCCTTAAGATATTGGTAGAGGATTTTGCTAGAAGTCCGTACAGCAATATGACCATCGTCGATGATCGTGGAATCAAGATGCCACTTAGCGGTAACCTCATGAGCCAAATCAAGATATTTGCTGAGCTCTTTTTCAGCCTATACAAGGTTCTCACAATTCACAGTCACTATCTGACCCCAAACTTACCAAAGCTTGTACTATGGAAGCCAGATAGATAGCTGATATAATACTTACATAGTTTTAAATACATACTTATTGTACATAGAACACACCCAGACACAGTACAACTATTTAAATTCATCACACAAATATTTGCACTGGGTGGGAACCGAACCCACGACCCTCAGCTTAGCAGGCAGAGTTACTACCCACTAAGCCTCGAGGTCTACAGATAATCAAGATATTCAAGCCCAATACCAGTCGGAAGCGTGTTTAGCACGCTGAACGGCAATGCTTATCATTATCATCAGCCTATATTCGTCCAATGCTGGACCTGGCCCTCTCCCATTATATGCCACTTAACCCGATCCTCGGCCTCGCGTCTCTAACCGCCACCAGCTGTCTTTCGTATATTATGCTTATACATTGGGCCAAATAAACACCAGCTTTTTGGTCACGCGTCGAATTTTTCTTATTATTAGTAGGATGGTTACATGTAACCCTATCTGTGTAACCTATCTGTATTTATTGTGCGGCAAACTGATCCACTCGACGCACGAACCAGAGTTTAACTCCTCCATTAAAATATGACTTCATGTCTCTCGCATTACCATATCAATATTCTACCGTTTCGCTTAGGAGGCGGTGCGGGTCATGAGCGGAGAGCATGCTTAAACTAGACGTGGGTCGTTGACAATTTTGGCGTCGACAAACGAGACCGTTTAACGTCGACAGTGAACTAGTCACTAGTTTTCCGAAGAACTGCAGAGTGCAAACTAGTCTGTCCGTTCATGCTTAGTAGACTGCTGGCCCGTGAACAAAATTTATAGGTCATATGATAAAGCTGGAGACCTATGTAGGATGATAGAAGGGTATAAAATAATAGGATTGAGCACTATGCCGTCACTAGAAAGCTGTCCAACTGAGCGCAGTTGAAGATGGGGGTTTCTAAACCTTGATCATTTCTTCATGTCGCACGATTTTTGTACGGCGTTGTGTAATAATAGATTAGAAGGTATTGAAATATAAAAATATAAATTTTAATTATTAGTTTTGTGAAAAAAAACATGATTTTCCGACGGCTTACAGAGTAAATTTGGTAATTTGATTATCTTCTGCTTTGGTTCCATACAGTTTCAATACCTCTTCTAATACATTATTTCGCAATGCCGTACAAAAATCAATGGACAAAGAGAAATGATCGAGGTTTAGAACCCCCCCTCTTCGACTGCACTCAGTTGGACAGCTTACAAGTGACGGCATAGTGTTCAATCTTATAACTTTATACCCTTCTATCATCCTACATAGGTCTCCTGCTTTATCATATGACCTATAAATTTTGTTCACGGGCCTGCAGTCTATAGTAAATAGTTGAAATGAACTGGAACGCAAAATGGTTTTATGTACAACAGGCCTCTGGATTCCCAAGATACAGGCTTAGCCTAGTTTGGGGTCCGCTAGCAGCAGTTCATATGCGACAACAAAACCTACTCTGTTTTATGTAAATTGGTATGTGTGTGTTATGTAAATGGATGTGTTTTAATATGTTAATGCTAATACATATTCTATTCTATTCTAACTGTTCGTTGATTCAACGCCCACCTCTAGTTTAAACATCGGTATAAAATAAACATGAAATGTATGCATTCCAAATGCATAAAAAAAATATTATGCCAGGGTTTAGTGCATAAACTAACAGCATAATCTCACCTACAGGTTACACACTAATCTAAGCTAGTCTACCGTCAGATTATAATCTCATGCGTTAGATTATATGGGGGCTTTGACTATTTTACGGTGATATATACCGGGGAAAATCCACTCAGGAAACACATTCCATAGTCTAGACTCTAGACATTCTTATTGTGAAAGTGAAGTGAAATTTCGATTATTAGGAATGTTAATAACGAAAAGATTTTGTAGTGTAGGACTCTTTGCAGAGACCGTATGGAAAAGTACTACACCTTTGCCATTTATTATACCGCCACACAGTAATGTGCAAATTACTGTATTCCGGTTTGAAGGACAATGTTTTTAGTGAAATTACAGGGTCTAGAACAATTTTTATCTCTGGGTGGCGAGCGCAGTGCAATACTAGGTAATGATTTGGACTATTCATGTTCTAATTATGCGTGTCACTCTGGTGTTATGGGCATGTTTGTTGTTTCATCAGGGACATATAATGCTAGTCATGTTAAACTAAACTATACAAAAAATATTGGCAGTCACAGGAATTGCCGATAAAAGTGAAAACTTATAACTCAGAAATTGATAGCTTGCTTTGGAAACCACAAAGGTGAAACCGGAGAGCTTGGCCATCTAGAAATGTGTCAGCCAATGAGAAATGCTCAGTACTCATGCATTTCTAGATGACCAATGGCTATGGTCCCGAGTTTACCCGAATTTTTCTTATCATTCCCGAGCGTGACGCTAAAACACAGATCACAAAAATCTGTATGTGGCGCCAAAGAAGTCTTCACTTGAAAAAGTATTACTCACTTTATTTCGCACAATCTCTGGACTATCCCGCTACCTCCTGTCTCGCAGGCCGTAGTCTCGAACATACGTCTGTGTTTGACGGTAGCCCTATACCTATTTAGCATATTACAGGTTTAGGTATCTGATGTTTGAATATTAAACGGCAAACATGAGTTCTGGTTGGCTGTAAATACAGACCGAGAACGAATGTCCTAGTACTAGTGATTCCAGTACTACACGTAATAATACTCGTATTATCTAGAAATCTAGAAATGATTTGATCTAGGATTCCTAGCGTGTGGAATTTAGTCAACTACTCGACTCGTCGACTACTTTTTATACCGAACAAGAACAAAATTAAAAATTTTGATTAACCCCTGACTGCCTCGGATTTGTTATCTGTACAACAGTCTACTAGTCAAGCCCTTTCATTTGATACCCATAGTAAGGGAGTTGTGAAAAAAGAAATGTATTTTGCCATTTTGTGGTAGCGGCCATCTTGGATTTGAAATTTGTCATAGTGCAAAGTATTCTACTATTCAAGCCCTTTCATTTGATACCCATATTGAGGTAGGTTGTGAAGAAAGATTTTGTCCGCCATTTTGTGGAGGCAGCCATCTTGAATCGATATTAACCAAACATAGCTAAGAACATCCGCACTGATAACTTATTGATTAACCTTCAAATAAAAAAAAACTGCATCGAAATCGGCCCATCCGTTTGAGCTCTACGGTGCCACAGACAGACATCGACGTCAAACTTATAACACCCCTTTTTTTGGTCGGGGGTTAAAAAAAGGGTTTATTGTCCGTGTTACTACCATTAGTAACCTATAATAAGTTTATTATAGTCTAAGTACAGAAAAATCTGTGTACGATTTGCCACTTGAGGTTTTCACTTCAACAAACTAAAAAGTTAAAGTGACTTCTCATCAAAACGAATAAAACGAGTTCAAACTCGATGAGGTTGTCGTTTCATTGCTAAATTCATTTGGCTACCTTTTAGCTCCATCATCAGTTTAGTACCTACCATGTCGTCATAATATTGCATTGTCTGGAGTGATAAGATCAGTGTTAAATCTAACGAGGTACAAGTAATGATCTCATTTTGTAGTTTAAGCAAAAGAGGTACCTATCTGAAAGTGGCTGTAGTAAGTACGACGGGCAAAAATAAATTACCCGTCGTACTACTGGACCTGTTGGTAGTAATGTCGCAGCCGGATCGTATAATCCGCTGTATTACATTACGGCTAGCCGTTTTGAAAAACAGGGCCGTTTTGTAAACCGGCGATTCAACGATTAGCCGCATTGTCAAATTGTCATTGCGATACGTTCTTCAATACGGCGGCCAACGTTTAGCCGCATTGTACTACTGCTTAAATTGTAGGGTGACCATACTTACAAAATAAACAATGAAAATTAATTAATCATAAAAAGTTGACAGATTATCTCTTGCCATATTTCTTACACTTTTTTTTAAACATCATACCCCTCAGATAAAACTTGAAAGCCCCTAACTTGATATTGATAACCTAACTTGATGGTACACCTAAGAAATATGGTGCACTTAGACAAGGGTGATCATTGAGATGTGACTCCGGGTGGGCTCCCGCCAGAAGCTCTGCGGTCAGCCCTGAGCGTCGCTTCTCCATACTCGGCCTACGCTCCACTACGGAGGTCGCCGGCTTGCTTCGCTCGCCACCTCCCCCCTTCGTTGCGCTCGGCCTCGCATGGATCGCTCCACTCAGGACCTCCCTTGAGCTTCTGGCTCCCGCATTTTTTAGATACACTCTAGGGGTAGTAGCGACAAGACTAGGTGGAGTCGGGGTGCTTCGAGTCGGATCTGGGTCCTTCCTAACCTACCCGGTCCGATTTAGTCATAGCAAGGTGGACTTAGCAAGGTGGTGGTGGTGGTAAACCACCCCAATTATATTGTGTAGGATTCCGCCGAACATCAGAATCCCACAGCCACCTTAGCAATTTAGCAACACACGTACTGTTTTCAACGCATTTTATGGGTCAAATGAACCATCAGACCTATGTAGGATGATAGAAGGGTTTAAAATAATAAGATTGAGCACTATGCCGTCACTTGTAAGCTGTTCAACTGAGTGCAGGTGAAGATATGGGGTTGAAATCTCGATTATTTGTCCTTGTCACATGGTTTTTGTATGGCGTTGCGGAATAATGGAGAAGAAGAGGTATTGAAACTGTATGGAAGCAATGACATACACAATCAGTTAGCGTCATTTCGGCCGCTAACTTAAAACGGTGAATGAAAACATCGTGAAGAAAACAACATGTACCTAGAATCTTTCGAAGTAATATGTCACCGCACTGGGCCAGCGTGGTGGGTTATAGCCTTGACACTCTCCTTGCGAGAGAAGGCCCCGAGTCCCAGCAGTGGGAACATTTAGTGGATTGTTTATGTTTAAATGCCCATACTACTACTACGCCGGCGCCATCTCGCCTGATGATTGTATTTGATGATGAATTGATGGAGTGAAAATCCATTGAATTAAGGGTTCAATTGCTAGGTGTTTTTAATAATACTTAATTATAATAATAAATAAAAAATAATAATTTCAACATATACGCTTTAATTTGTCGCTGATTACATAATCATGAGCTTTATGTACTATTAGTCACATCTGAATTTAATAGAACATTTACAACCTTATGTCCTTAATTTAAGAATGTAATTTACAATGACAGATGGAGAAATTCGGTGAATTAGCTTTAGGTAAATGTATATTTAAACAATAATTAATAATAACTGGATGCAGAAAAGTCACTTTACGTATACACCTAACTATTATCTATTTACGTAATTCTTGCATTTTTTTGCAAAAATAATAATTATTAATGTATTGACCGACATCTTGCATTTGACGCATCAAAGCGAAAAACTGCCACTTCAACCCCTAAAATAAAGTTTGGATTTACGAAATTATTGGAACAATTGAATTTTTTTCTTTCTAATTGGTTTGATGCCTATCATTATGATGAATACAATTCATGTATTTCAGTTTTTTGTACACGTACTACGTAATACTGTGATCATTTATTTAGTTTGGAGAAATACATTTAATACCTTTTTTTTAACAAAAATAAACGTGATATACTATTTAAGGAAAATAAAAAAATTATTCATAGTAACAATAGTTGTAGTTAAAATAATATAAAAATTAATAATAAAAACAATACAACAATATGTAAATTAATAATAATTATTTTTTATAAATTACTTTTCATCGTTATTTTAAGGACAACAACAACTCTTACTAAAATCCTATTTTCTGATAATAATACTTTATAGTTTTGTGAAAAATGTGTTCATATTTAAAGATTAAACGATACTTAATAAAAAAAACAAAATTAGAAAAATACAATTGACAGTTTAAAAAGAGGTGCATTTATGGTTTATGTTATTACATTTTGTAAAAGTTATGTACGCTTCAAAACAAATAAGTTTGATTAACATGTGTAAAAGTAAATTATTATTTTAATATGTTATTAATTCATAATTTAGTAGTTTATAATTATCATTGATGTTATCTAACTAGTCAAGTATTCAGATGTTATTTTGAAATTAAATTGAATAATTTTTCAGCTTTCAAGAGAAGATTCGAGTAAAAATATCAAAAAATTGTAAAGCTCGTATTTTCATTAAGTTAAACATCAAATGATGTACCATTTAGCATTATATGGAAATTCTTATCTACATTAGAATAGTGATATAACCCGTGGCGTGTATATTTTCTAAAAGTAGATTAAAGTAGCCCTTTAAAAAGCGAGATTTATATGATCTTAAAGAACATAAACGCGCCACACGTTAAGTACATATAACATTATTGTTGTGTTATATATATTACATTTGTGAAAAAAACAGATTAAATAATTATTTGATGGTTGTACAAAACAACTAAGATAAATAAGATATATTTATTATTAAATAATTGATAGATATTTTTTGAATATTTTATTATTATGGAACATTATTAAGAACAGATCTCTGTTTGCTTATCAGTCTTGTATATACACTTTTTTTTTTAATTTAAATATCCGGTAATAAAAAATAATATTACCATTAATTCTTAATGTTTAAAGAACGGTCATCAAGGTGATAACATCAGTTTTACAATAAAGAAAATTAGTAGAAAACGATGCAGTAAGAAATCAATAAAACAATTGTTATAAATAAAAATGTACCGCCTTATTCCTAGCAATTACTCTAGACCTAGTCATGAAAGTCGGGAAGCCAAAAACTTTTAAACAAATGTAAATCGTTCGATATTTTTGTCAAACAATCTAAGAGCGACAATATTGAGCCTAGGTCCAATTTTGTGATACTCTACCTTTGACTTGATCAATTTATAGACAAAAATGAAAAAAAAAAATAATTAAAAAACTGATTTTAGTACTAAATTTAAAAGAAAATTCACGAATCAATTGGATTATAATGTTAAAATCCAATAACAGAATTCGATGTTGTACTTATAGATGTTATCACTCAAAATTCTAATTGTTATTTCTATTTTGGCATCTTTTAATGTGATATCCATAATGGCATAAAAAGTATTTAAGGCACGGGTTTTATACAATTACTTAACTTACTTAACCATTAAAGTTGAAGGACGTATATAACACGGCTATAATGATTTTATTTATTATTTAGTAATTATTATATCTTTTTTGAATGAATAATGGAATAGTTTGCGAACTCTAAATTTTTGGCACTTCCTCAGTTCATTGAAGGGTTAAAATAAACACTCTCAAAGTGATATGTCGTATAAATTTGACACAACCATAAAAGGTAACAAAAGGAATAAAAATAAAACAAAAATGTATTATTAGATCTTTTTATTTAATTCGAAATGTAACAATATAATTTTGTATAATATATAAAATCGTATTTTGTCAATGGATGGATTTTAAATTTAGACAACAAAACATTTGACATTCAACATAATTTGTTCGAAAATCAGTCAATATTTGTTTATTGAAAAATATATTAGTGACATTGTTACAAAATCGAAAAATCAATAAGAAAAATAAAATAAAAATTAAGTAGCTTAATAACTTAAGAAATTAAATTAAGAAAACTTTGGTATCTGCGTTTTATTATTCCGATTAAATTTGGAGTAGAAAAGCTAATGTTATAGAAAAATTACAGTAATTTATTTACATTGAATATAAGCAGGAAAAAACAAATTAAAATTAACTTAGAGTTATTGTCAGTTCGCGATTTTGAGTATTATTATTTTATTTACATTGTTTTAGTAAAAATGCTGCAAAATAATGTATAACAGTAACATCGTCCGTGACCATCATTATTAGAAAATAATCTATTTGAATGGATTTTATGAGAAACACACCTTTTAATAACGAGTTTTAAGAAAACATATATTTCTCAAAAAAGATTATGACAAGCCTCTGTATAATATTTTGTAAAACCTAAATTATTTTTTTATAAGTAAATAAAATAATAAGAAAACATTATTGTACGAAATTTTATCGGACGACTGTATATAATCAGTATGCTTACCAATAAAAAAATAATTATGAAAAAAATGTTTTATTACTACGGTATAAAATGACCAATTGACCTATACCTTACTTTATTACCATAACACGTATGTTTTAAAAGTTTGTCATTTTCGGAACCAAAACAAAATATCATAATAAAAGATATTTCCTAAGTTTGCTAAAGACAATTTGACACTTTTTGAGTTAATATTGTAGATTGAGCGAAGTATTACGCACAATAAATAGCACAAATTTATTTGGAAAATATATATTCCATACTAAAAATACAAGGAAAAGTTTTCTATTTATTTTTATTTTTAATACGTGTAAATCTAATACAAAAAACAATGAATAACTACATTTAACTTTAAGAAACAATTGGCAAAATTAAGTAACTGTAACTAAAGTACCTAATAAACGTATGAAGTAATAATTTTTTTTACATAACAGTTTACCAAAAACAAAATGAGATAACTATAAAATATTTTCCCCGAATAAAGTTGCGACAATTTATTGTACCATAAATACTCCATTTTTTTCCTAATAATTCAACATTTTGTATTAATTTCAAGAACAATAAAATTTAAAAAACTCGACGATTAGTCGTCCGGGTAAATTCAAAATTTTCCCAATCGATAAAAACAAGTCTAGTGTTTTGCAAAACACTAAATACATAAATGCATTATAATATTTAGTATTGAAAAATACAAATTTAAAACTTAATCAAAGAGATCCTTCGTGGGAATCGTTATATTATTATTTTATACAAAAATTATAAAATCGTTTCAAACGACATAAATCAACACAAAAACATTTTAAAAAATTGGATTAAAATAATATTTTTTTCCAATCCAATTTTTTTAAACATTTCGTTTTATGAAATCGAGGTGATTCAATTTCACTTACAATTAAATTGAAATAAAAGTAGAAATCTATAATAAATTTTAATTAGTACCTAAAACTCTTAATTAATTTAGGACATTGAGAAAGTCAATTACGACTTTCGAGAATGTCGTATGGACGTTACCACCTAAATATTTTGATAAGTCAGTCGACAGTAATTTGAGTACAACCACACTTATAGCACAGTCATTCAGAAGAGAAACATTGACATTTACATTTTCACCTTATTTTTTATGACATATTTTCTGACATAATCAATTTCATGTATTTTCGTAATAAAAATCACTGCGAACTTTCTTAAGTATCCAATTAAATAGTCTTTTAGTTTATCTTAGATCAGAATCACCAATTAGTTTCTTTTCTCAACGTATCACTAAAGTAATACGCTGTAGTATCGTTGGAATCAATGTTTTTTTTATTAATACACAAAAATGTTTTTGTGTTTGAGGTATTTTGCATCGGTGGGTGTTGATAATATTCCATTTAAGATTTTGAATCAGGGAAATTTTAGAAGTACCACGTATTCGTAAAAATAGTAGTATATGTGTAATTTACACTTTAAAATTGAAATCTTTTGTATTTCCGACAAAGATTGTACTTTCCAGTTCATTTGTAATTAATATTGTATATCTATTATAAGCTTTTATTTATGACATTGTTTCTCTTCTACAAAACCGTACTTACAGCCCAAAAACAATAACAATGACTTCAAAGGGCTCATAATTGTCAATTCTATCTAACCGTACTACGTTCACTCTTCAAGTCCTGGCTTGTATCACATTCAATTATTTTAATACTCTATCTACAATTCACTAGTCCACATATATTTACAACTGTCTTCACACTACGTCACTTTTGTTCGAATAATTTGACACTTTTTCCGGCACGTCAATTTACACTTTCACTGCGTCAACGCTAGTCTTATGTCACATGTCAGTTATGTCAATCTAAACGACATGTGTTTCGTTCCGTTTGTTGTATGATTCGTCTATAGTTACGTTTTGTTTTTTATCTTTTCTAATCGTCCCATACTGAGGGACGTCGGAGGTGAGGTTTTGTACTGTCAGGATTTGACTGGAGTTCTGTGGAGTACTGGAGGAAATGGGGCTTCCGTACTGGTTGCCGTATTTGTGCCGAGACGGGTCTTTCAGGATCGACTGAGGTTGTTTCGGCGTTTGAGAGTGCTGTAACAAAGAAAAATAGTTTAAAATACTTAGCAAAGTTGAATTCCCTTCTGAAATTAACAGGCCATTAGGAAGTGCTAAGTGAAAGTAGCTATTAACTAACACACAGAAGACCCACCTCGAGGTTGGTGAACTAACAATAGCTCGTAGTATTTTAAGCATTAAAAGACCACGTTCGTAGCACCACACTGTGTTCCGTACCAAGTGTAATAGACGTAGGGTTCAGGTCTGTCAAGCTTAAGGTCATGAGTAAAGAATACATACGATTGGTGGGCCAGGGTTTCTGCAGAGTGGATTGGGACTGACCATCGGCCAGTCAAACCTGGAGTCGACTTCCAATCAGATAGAAAGTCAAGCTCGGAGCATTTATAGGCAAATGTAAGATGAAAACTCAGGACCGGATAAAGCATAGGTAGATAGGGGAGACATTTGCCTAGCTTTTCGATAACTGAGGTTACTTAAAAATATGTCTGTCAGTCTGTCATAGGGAATGCGAATGAAAACTTTTAGTTCAGATTTTTCTGTATAAACTGCATTAATGTTGCACAAAGGTGACCTGAATAGCTACAGGTTTACTTCTAGTGCATATCGGTGATATGAACTCTCAAGATGCCACCCGTCCAAATAGCGATTAGCACACTGGTCTTGCTCCGCTGGTCTGTTGCCTCGCTATGCTGCATTAGAATGCTTCTCTTACCAAGAACAGATAGACGCGGCTAAAGAAGTATCAATTTCTAAATAGTACTGTGTTGCGTATCTACCTGTGTGCAAGTCCCCGGGTGGAGGACGGTGACGTCAGGCGGTGGGACAGCCATCTTGTCCAGCCGCTGCCGCCGCAGCGTGCCGCCGCCCGACTGACGGTCTAGGGACACTATTGTTGGCATTAGACAAAAGAAATACTTCAAATTATATTCCGAGATCTAGCAGAAAATGTTGGACAGGTGTTTGAGGCAAGCTGACTACTTGTCACAAAAATCTCTTATGATACTCCAACACCCTCCGTGTTAGAGTATCATAAGACATGCAGGCCTTGCTGGTGGAGTGGGTAGCGGGGCAAAATATAACCAAATGTGTCACCATTTCTCATCATTTTTGTTTCTTCTAAGTAAGGTCGTTCCATCGTGGACCGCATTGTCGCTTAGCATCAGGCGAGACTTCAAAAATTGTGACCTACTTGTCCGAGAAAAATCATGCTACGTATTAAGTTAAACCATAGGACCCCGAAAATTTGAATATGGAGTAGGTCATTTAAAAACACTACTGCGTCGCAAGTTTTCGCATTAGAAATGTTTGGGGGAATTATCCCAAAGAAGGCGCCAACAAAGTTTTACATTTGAGTTGATAAATAAATTTTTTGTTCATTGTACTGGGAACTCTCATGCAAAAGTAGACTTACTGTCGAGTCCGTAGTTGAGCGGTGGGCTGGGCATGTGCGATGGTGACCCCCCGGGGATGGAGCCGTTCATGATATGCTTGGGAACCGGCTGAGCTCCGTACTGCTGGGGAGGTGTCGGAGTGCGGCCCGCTTGCTGTTGAAGGTAATGACATTGATACAATATTCATAGAATTAATTATGATCAAACAATTTTCACACAAAATATTTCGGAAAAATAGTCAATTTTGTATTTTTTAAATCTATAATTAGTATTGGAAAATTTGTAAAAAATTAAAATGAAATAGGTAAATGATATTTTGAAAATAAGAACAAGAAAACATTGAAAAACATATTTTTTATTATTTGTTAGTGAAATAAATATTAGCATAATGTATAAATTCGAAGATTTTTTAATTGATTTATTTGAATATTTAAAAAAATACAAAGTTATTTTTAGAAATTATTTTCAGCCCATTTAAAATCAAATAAGCTATTTCTAGAACCTTTTCCTTTTTTGCAGCCGGTTAAGTAGAAACAATTGTGTCAAAATATTTACGAACGAAATTCATTCGCGAATAACCATCCCAATTCAAAATAAAGCGTACCCTCGCCATACCATCGCTAACACGATACAAAAAATAACGTTGTTTGCGTAAAACACGAACAAAAAAGCGAATATCAACATTTATCGGAGTTTTCATCGTAAAATCTGTCCCAATTAAATATCTAGCCAGTGAAAAAGAGCGCCGTATTATAGGTACTAGGTATTTGTGTAAAAAATAAAATCCACAAATTCCGCTTCGTAGAAAGCAGCAAAATGAAAATCTGGAAAAAATGTAACAAAGTAGAATGGACGAGTTAGTGACGTTTGATGCGTGAATTCCATGAAAAAGTACAGCGTTTTTTTTTAAACTTTACTTTTGCTTTTATTTCTTAGTAGCTTTGCTTGTATTTTTTTAATGATAAATTTTGTGTTCTGTTAATTAAATTTGAAAATTGAGTTAATAATTAATCCTCATATATTATCTGTTTATATTAATATCTGTATGGTGAAATATGGCTTTGACTCATCTGTTATCTCTTCTTAGGTTTAGGAATGCAAAATTTAAATAGTCTGTTGCTTAAGATGGCGTCTTGGCGTGGTAGCTCGAATGTCAAATTGAATAATGTTTTCTTTTCCAAAGATTCTGATCTGGTCTGCACTTTCAATTACTTTTACAAGTGCAGTTGTGCAGGTTTCTCATCACATCTGACTTTAACGGCGAAAGAAAACATCGTGAGATTACCGACACGGTCCAAGAATCATTTGAGATCCCCGATCCGTCAAACTCCTATTTTAGCGGACGATGCATGCCAGCTCGGTGCATTATGACTTTGTCTCTTTCCCTGCGAGAGTACTAAGGCTGCGTTTCCACCAGAGATGTGCGATGGAAATGTGTCGTGCGAGGATGTCTAGCTGTGCTGTGAAAATGTGTGGGTGTTTCCACCAAAGCTGTGCGATGATAATGTGCCTACGAGGATGTGTAGCGGAGCTGTGAAAATGCGCATTAATGTGTGGCGCGAGGATGCGTTGCGAAGCTGTTGCGAAGCTTCTACTTCCAACAAACTCCGTCTATGGACTGGCTGGTACAGTATGCGCAAACCTCGCAACACATCTTTCTCAACACATTCCTCGCACACTTCCCTCGTACACATCCTCGCACACATCCCTCGCACACATCCCGCGCTTGTTTTGTATGCACAAAAATCTAGCTCCGCTGAGCCGTTTCCACCAGAGCTGTGCTGACCGAGGCAAGGTAAATGAAGCGATCCTATTGGTTCTTTACAAACACATCCCTCGCTATGCATCCTCGCACATCTCTGGTGGAAACGCAGCCTAATAGTAGGAACATTTAGTGGTTTACTTATACAGTGGTAGTAGTAACAAGTCACCTGTTGCAGGTATTCTCCAATGAGCGGCGGGTAGGACAGGTATCGGTCGGACGACATATTGTAGTAGGAACCGTCCAGCGGGGGCATGGGACTCGGCGCCGGCACATAGTTCGATTTACCTGCAAAAATGTAAAATGATTAAGTACTTGTACATCCCGGGAAGCAATACGGCCAAGTTGCAATAAAAAACTTGAAAGGTGTCAAGGGACACCCGGATGGAACGAAATTCCTTTCGATTAATTAGTGAAGGAATTATAATTATTATTATTTTTTATTATTTACAAAAAACCTGTATACACTCAACAAAAATAATCGTCGCGACACCACACTGTTCAATGCGAAATGAAAATATCTGGCTTGCTTTCTATAAGAGAGAGAGAGACAGACAGAGAAACATGCGACGCCGCACAGCTTACAATAGCAAAAAGTGTCGTGACAACTTTTCGTAAGAATTTTTTCCGTCTAGCCTCCTTTCACAACGCGCGATAAGGAACTTCGTTCCAAAAAATGTGTGAAACCACATTTAAAGTGAAAGTTATTCAACTAGTAGAGGTAGTTTTCAAGATGGTAGATTCTTACCGGTGCTGCGTCCTAGTGTGCCGTGCGTGTTGATGTCCTTATGTCTGTGTGGGTGCGGCAACGTGCGCGCGTGGTCTCCCTCGTACACCGCGTAGTTTGGAGGGGGGTAGTCCAGCGGAGGGGGGAGGATCACGCCTTGGTCGTCTATGAGGTAGTCGGCCGTCTGTGGGTAGAATAAAATTGATATAAATGACTAGTAATGCTCTGCCGTTTTATACACTTAGTTATCGTTTTCATGATCACCTAATTAAAGTCAAAGTTCTTTATTGATAAATGTACAATTTACACGTCAATTTTAGAAAAAAAAAAACAAAAAAAAGAGCATACAAAGAGTATACATTTTTTAAGTTTAAACTAAACATAATATTGTACGATAATAAGTATCGTACAGATAAGTGTCAAAAATTAAAATATATGTACTTATTACAATTGTAATGGACAATGTAAATTTTTTACAATTTTATTGTGTTTCTTAATAATTAATTAATTAATTTTATTGTTTTGTATTTTTGTAATCCATTATATAAAGTAATTAATGTGCTATTACAGACTGTAATCTATCTCTGTATCAAATTTCATATATATCCATTTAGTAGATTTTGTATAAAAAAGGTTACAAACATCCACATCCGTCGCTACAAATAAATTTTCGCGTTTCTAAGATTAGTAGGATTTGTGATAAAACTACAAGCTTGTTTCATTAAGATAATAGCGACGTAACTGTTCTCTAATAGCCCTTCTGTCCTTATCTAGTTCATAGAAGTTCTAAAACTTGGTCCTGGGCTGGTCGCTTCTGTGTGTCTTTAGAGTCTGCGTTCTGTACCGAGGTATTGCTGTAGCATTTGTGAAACTACTTACTTAAGACAAATGTGGCAAGGAAGCCAGTATTTTGAAGTAGTTACTTAAAATTTTGGCAAAAATAATAAAAAAAACTAGCTGTACCCCTGCCACGTTTCGCTGTGACACATATGTGACTGATGCAAAAAATAGATAAAAACCACAGATTTCTAAAACAAAAGGCAGATGGAACGTGCGGAACACAGATCCTTAGGTCCGGAAAGCAAATATCAAACGCCAAAGCAAATACAAACTCCAGTCAGTACGAAACTAACTTCCGTCTCGTACGGGAGTCCCGTTTGATTTTATGTTTTGTTTAAGATTATGCCGTCTTGTGTCATCAAACATTGCAAACATTGTTCCCAAAAATAAAAAAAGGAAATTTCATAGGAAAGTTAGAATATTTTTACTGATATTTATATAATTTAGACGATTTTATTTCGATTGATGAATAGAAACGCAATACCTCAACGAAAATAGGTCAGTGTTGCTATACTAAATTGAAATTATTTTCCCTGAAGTTAAGGTAAAATATAGATTCTAATTTTGTTCTGAAGATACTCGTAGACCAAATTATTGATGAACATTGTATAATTCAATTTTAAGCCCTATTTTTACAAGCGTTATTTTATTAATTTAATGTGAATCGATGCCAAGAACAAATCCTCGCCGTTACTAGGGTTAATAAAAATACTAATAGTGTTGATGAAAACTATAGTTATGAAACAAGTTTTTTAATACTTCTGTGTACTATGGAGCTTAAAAGGCTTTATTTTAGTAATATGTGGCCAAAGCAAATACAAACTACTGTCAGTACGACACAAACTTCATCTTGCACGGGCCTGTCCATACGTGTTCACTGTTCATCATGTGTGATTTTATGTTTTGTTTTAAATAATGCCGTCTTGTGTATTCAAACATTGCAAACATAGTTCCCAAAAACAAAAAAAGGAAGGAGGAATATCATTTCATAGGTAAGTTTGAATATTTTTACTGATATTATGTTATTTAGGCGATTTCATTATGGTAACAAATAGGAACACGTGTGGCTATACCAAACTGAAATAGTTTTCCCTGAAGTGAAGGTAAAATATAGATTATAATTTTTGTTTGTGAAGGTAGTATTATTCAATTTTAAGACCTATTTTTACTATGTTTTTTAAATATAATGTGAATTGATCCCTAGCAGTGATCCACGCTGTTACTAGTGTTAGTCAAATTACTAATAGTGTTGATGAAAACTGTAGTTATGAAGCGAGTTTTAATACTTGCATGTTCTGTGGAGTTTTCAAAAATACATAGGTAATGCTTACATTATAATAATATTATACGAGTAGAATAAAATGTTATATAATGCCAGCAGTAGGTCTCAGAATATTATCATTTGATAGTAGTAGTTTTTGAATATTATACGATTACTTGGTTTAAAAGTGAGGTTTTGTAAAAAAAAAAAAGTGAAGCATTAGTGAATCGTTTAAACGATTATTTGTTTCTTTTTTTTTTTGGTTTGTTGTTTGGCCCTATAAAAGGTAGCCCATATGCATTTTATCAAAACTAGTTTTGGTGGTAAAGATGATTGTTTTGGTTTTTGTTTAAACTATCTAAGGGAGCAAATCATACTAATTAATATTTGCGATTCAAGTTGATTTTTTGGTTGCATGTAAAATCAAAATTCTTAACTTCATAAAATGGAAATAAGATTTCTTGTTAATTAACAAGAAATCCTTGCATTATATATTATCGGTGTAATAATAAATTATTTTAAAATAATGTTTTATGTGTTTATTATACGTGAAAATTTCCAAAGCTTAAGACAACAATAGTGGGACTTTTTTCTTAAGACTGGGAACATTACACGCACACCAACGTGAGTAATTTGACAACGTCGGTGAGAGCTGTCACGCATACATAACTAATTACTGGCCTCACAGTGTCGTTCACGAAGGTTTCATCTGTTTAGAAATCTGTGATAAAAACAATCCTTGATGCGGATGATGTGGATCATTCTAAAATTTCAGCTCGATCGGCGCAGAACTTATTGAGTTTTTGAAGCGTACCATAAACCAACATAACATTTTTATATAATATAAAGATAACATTTTTGCAGTACTACTGATCTATGTCAATATAGGTATAATAATGTAGGATGTAACATGTAACTTTTTGGTACGCAAAAAACATTCGTTATTCTATCTGTGTTTCAAATTTCAATCTGATACGGTCATACGTTAGAACACCATTGAGCAAGACACATTCGCATGTAACTATAATATTAATGAGATATCAGCTGCCTGGTTCCATATTACAAGCTATGTTCAGTTTGAGGCTGGTTTTGTTAGGTGAGGAATAAATATATAAATATTGGGCATGTCAAACACAACACCATCATCTGACCCCAAATTAAGCAAAGCTTACCATCGCGGCCAGAATTCTGATAATACTTAATTCGTTGTAAATACACATTTTTTATACATAGAGAACCCAGACACAGAACAAATATTTGAATTTATCACACAGATCGGCTTGGCTTCACAGGCAGACCTACTACCAACTAAGCGACAAGGCCATCATAAATATGTATTTTTTTAATGTCCAAAACGTTTATTTTTCTATACTTTTAATGTCAATATTGCCAATAAGCTATAGGAGGACGTTTACAAACCTGACTCATAATATGTCTATTCGGCATACTGGGCACTTCAGGGATTGGCGGGGGTTGGCCGTCGCCATCTTGGGAATAAGTTTCGGACTTCTCCGAGACCGAACTGAGGGTCTCTCCCGTCATCGTGTCGTTGTAGGAAGATGGCGCGTACATCTCTATTGCTGCTGATTTGGAAGACTGGCCGGCTTGCTCTGGAAGTGGAGATGAGACATTTAACCACTGCTTAGAGTGTTTTTGGGTGGTCTAGTCGAGAGGATGGCAACTGTCGACCCCGGAGCCCTTGACTCGAATCCTGTATCTTGAAATCTTTTCGCTGCGTAATGGCGCCAATTTAAATATGGTGAAGAAAAACATCGACGAAAAGAAACCGACATGTGCCTAGAATATGTTGACGTTACACGAGGTTGAGGGATGGGTTAGGTGCAAAGCCAAAGGTGATGACGGTTCGGTCATCGAGAATATCGTGGATAAATTTTACGTCAAATTAACTAAAAATATGTATGTCAAGTAATTGAAAATATGCAATAATGCATTTTTAATAAATCGCGGCCACAAATAAGTATATGGGTAATAAGTATTATTAATAGGTTAATCATATGTGGTATGACCAAATGGCCGACCCGACTAAAGTTTTTGTCGTTTTCAGCGATAATTTACAAAAAACGCGCGTCCTTTGAGTGACCCGTTAATAAATGATACAATATACATTTATAACAACCAAATTACTATTCACAGTAAAAAAAAAACAAGCAGATAGAAAAACTCACCTTTGAGCCTCCTGGCTCGTCGCTTGAAAACAAAACAAGCTACCAAACCGGCGTTTATCAAAACCAGTACAGCAGCGGTCACTGACACATATACTATGACGGACTTCGACACATCTGCGGTTTCTACATATTCTGTGGCCACTATGTTCAGCTCGCCTACTTCTGATGAAGCTTTGGGAAGGAAAACAATTTAAAAGGTTAGCAAATAATAATAAAACAAGCAAAAATAATAATTAACTAAAAGAAATTAAGTGCAATTTTGGGAAAAAATAATTTTCTGAATGTTTTTTTTTTACTAACAGTTGCTCGATTTTAGTTTTACTATAGGTACTTGTTTTATTTGTTGTCCAAGAACAGTATTAAAATCTTCAAGTTTTTTTTGAGGTACTAACCATTAACAATGAGGTTTAGGAGAATGATTATAATAGAGATAGATACAATGCTTCACAGATAGATACATAGATTAACTCTTTATTGCATTTAACA
Source organism: Ectropis grisescens (assembly GCA_017562165.1). Taxonomy (NCBI): domain Eukaryota; kingdom Metazoa; phylum Arthropoda; class Insecta; order Lepidoptera; family Geometridae; genus Ectropis; species Ectropis grisescens. The sequence goes on from CM029797.1 coordinate 15,142,958, forward strand.
AGTAAACAAAATTACAAAAACATACAAAACCTTTAAAAAAAGTTACAATTGGCGACCTTATCGCTAAAACCGATCTCTTCCAGACAACCGCTGGATGGAACAGGAGAAATGTAGAATAAGAAGACGCATAAGCAAACAGATAAGTGGAGAACGACTTTTGATATTGGAAGCCGTAGTCTGTGGCTTAGTGATAAATTTCTAAGAAGAGAAACTCCAACCACTAGAATAATAATGATATTGAATTAAGTGAGAAGAATTTATGAATAAGAATGAGAATTGGTCTCAAATTAATCAAACCTAAGTCGTCATACTCTCGGGTACAATTCGTAATTGCATTTTAAAAGCAATGGAATGCTAACTATAGAACGGTCGACGAGTCCGAGTGTAATGCAATACACTTTAGGGAGAATAGCCATTAGGGCGCTCATTTGGGCCACGAACGCTCAAGCATCGGCCCGCTGAGAAATTTCATGCGGTACGCCAATGAAATTTAGTACTGCTTAATCAGATTAAAGATGCCGTGGTTTGAATATAATTATTCCAGTATTGTGATCCATTTTAGAACTTTTAGGTTTTTGGTGAGTATTTTGATGAAAGATAAACTTCACACAATAAATTGATTTAAACAAAAAAAAAAAAAAAAAAAATATCCTTAAATATTAAGTTTGTCAAAAAGTCCAAAATCTCGATACCGATTTTGCTTTACTCTAAAATATTACAGATATACGTTCGTAAACTATTACAGTAAATATTAATTTCTCAACTTAAAATCCCCAAGTGTTTAGTTGGGTAAATAAAAAATGCCTTAGTGTGGCCTTTATGTTATAATCGAGTGCTATCCAGTGGATCCCATGTTCAACTTTCGATGGAAACTAAAGAGTATCCAAAAGGCGTTCCACTCTTTTTTGAGACATCTACTATTGTTAACAAGCCCCCAGTCAGGTATCCCTCTGTTCATTTCTAGATTCCAGCAGTGAGTCAGTTTTACAGAAAAATAATAACAGTTTACGGGCCGTATTGAAAAACAGTTAAGCGCCTCTGACACAGTTGCTCGCAATGCAAGGTGCCTTGTAATTTGCTTTTGTTCATTTAGGGACTCCTTAAAATACTTAATAGCTTTCTTTATTTTAATTCATTTTAAATGTACTCATATATTTCAATTAAGTTTGAAAAAATTGACCATAAAAATAAGTAATATAAAAAATGTAGATACTCGTAACTTTTATCGAATACGGGATTACGTACTTAAATTATTCTAAAAGAGAAAAGTTTTAGCAATTTAATTTATGAATTCTGAGTAATTTCATTTAAAATGTATTTTGTTTGCAAGGCTCGAATTTGTAATAAATCCAATTAAATTCTAGTTACGTCAATAATATTTAATTATTTCAGTTTAACTTGAGTGTAATTAGTAGTTGTATAAACCTACTTAAAAATACAACAGAAAACTGTTTTAATATTTTGATTGTAAAATATAAACTTAATTAAGCAGCATGGTTCTCATATTTCAAATTATATTATTAAGTGATTAACTTTTTAATATGTATCTTTTATTGTGTGGATCTTTCATGCAAAATTTTACTTTTGTTGCATTGTAAAAAATGTTAAGAAAATCACAAAACAACACTTTTATGTAGCGATTTTTAAAAGTTTTGAAAATTATAATCTGTTACGTTGTTATTATTTAGATATTAACATAATGAAACTTTATCAAATAGGATCAGATTACTATTAGCAATAAGAATAATTTTTGTGTCTAGAATATTTAAATTATTATTTATTTTTAGATACAGTTATTCTTTTTTTGTGACATAATACAGTGACTTTGTAATGTATTGTATTATCAAAGCATGATATTACTCCTACTATTCTATAAAAAGTCTACGTCAAATGCGCATAACATAACGTACCTATGTATATAAAAACCAAGCACATTTTTAAACAAAACTAATTAACTTTTTATAGAGAAGTCAACATCAAAACTACGCATACAAAAACACAACAAAACGTACACATACAACTACAGCTACACAATAAAACGTACACATACATCTACACAATAAAACGTACACATACATCAACAAATTCAAACCTCGAATCCTTTTATTCGTCCTTCGATGCAGACAGAATCCTATCAGCAGTACATTCAGTAAGATAAGTGCAGTTCCCACAATCGTCCCCGTTATAATGAAAACACCGGGAACGTTGTACGAGTTGTACTCTTCTGAGCTCGACTGTACTGATGATGGGAGTAAGTCTGGGCAGCGTGAAATTAGGCAGCATTTATATATTAATAAGTTACGGCAGGTCTAGTAAGTTACGGCTGGTCTGGTAAGTTACGGCTGGTCTAGTAAGTTATGGCTGGTCTAGTAAGTTACGGCTAGTCTGGTAAGTTACGGCTGGTCAAATAAGTTACGGTTGGTCTAGTAAGTTACGGCTGGTCTGGTAAGTTACGGGTGGTCAAGTAAGTTACGGTTGGTCTAGTAAGTTACACCTGTTCTACCTCTAGTTAGAGAACGGCAACCGCCAATCCAGAACACCTGGTTCAAAGCTTACGGGCATCACTGTCTTTTCGAATTTATGTGCTATATGCCGTTAACTTACATACGGTGAAGGACAAACATCGTGAGAAAACCTGTGTCTCGGAGATAATTATCTGTGAATTTGAGCATTAATTTAACTTTTCGAAGACAAGTGAACCTGCAATGGGTCGGTACTATTATTCATTCATTACAACGCTTTATTAATAGTACATTGATTGCTATGTTTTGACTTAGAAATAATATACACATTTCTTCACATAATACGAGTAGGTATGAATAGCGCCAATACTCACTCAGTGTGGTGACTTTAGTATCATCAGGGCGGTATTTGCTCTGCCCTATCTTGTTGATGGCCATGACAGAAAACACGTAGTCAGTATTTCTCTCGAGCGCCCCAATGGTGAAGGTTGTAGCATTCTTCGGGATCACGTCTTCGTAACGGTAAGATTCGTCGTAAATTTTCCTGGAAGTCGCATTTTACGTTACATATAGACAATAATAATTATGTAAAGATAGATCTTTGGGCATTATTGATGATGAAGGGTACTATTTACAGAGAAATAACAGGGCATTGACATCATTTTACATTTATCTGGTAACGAAGGCAGTTGCTAGATTATGATTTGGACTCTTCACGTTTGGAAGATTCCGGTGAAAATAGTTGGCCAATTTGGTTTCTTTGTCTTTATTTTAAAGAGGATTTTTAAAACCACTTATTGTGGCCTTACTCTGCCACCATGGACTGAAATCCTGCAGTGCATAGGATATGTTTTCCTATGGCAGTTCGCCTCATATGACCTTTACTACCCATCAGAGTTGGGTTAGCGCATATAGCACAATACCCAAAATAACAGGGTATTGTTTGATGAAATAAGAAAGCAGAAATACTGACCTGTATCTGACTCGGAACCAGGAGTAGAGTCCGCCGTCGAAGCCAGGGATCCACTGCAGCGTCACAGTATTGTGTGTCACGTTCGTCACTGTGAGTGATATCACTTGATCTGCAACAAATGATACGTGTTAGGAGAAGTTGGGCTCTTTGATTCCTCCTGAGGTTGCGCGTGCAATGTTTCCATGCTCCAAGGAAAGAAGGATGAAAACTCTACAGTTGTGGTTGTTGTACAGCTAATGTAATCTGATGACGGTGTGATGTCATAATCGTTGCCAGCCGATATCGTACTAAACCCATTGTCACGTAAGTCCCATCCTCCTTTTTTGGGTACCTATTGAGTTTCGCAATTTTTGGGTTTATAAATTGTTCAAAAAACAGAAGTTTGAACAAGCGCTTACATAATATATTTTGGTTCTAATGTTTCTACCATTTGAACGTAAGACTGGTTTCTGTGCATGTCGGCTTAAGATGTTAGCATATCAAACAATTGTGAACTCAGGGGGAGTTCTTTTTTATTTATTAATCAGGGTGACCCACTGGATGCGAAAGCGTTCCCGTAGTATCAATCAATGTAGGGGTACAGAGAACATCATAATCTACAACATCAACACAAAGAAAAAGTCACTAAATACACAATACTAACCAGGGGCGCTAGTAATATCCAACTTGACAGACGTGGTAGAGAATCCCAGGTCATTCCTGGCACCGCACTCATAGGTCCCGTAATCCGAAGAAGTGACGTCATTGATGAGAAGAACTGACGTGTATGTGACCGGATCCAACTTGTGAAACTCTGCGAAGTACTTGGTGGATGTGTTGACTGGGAGCTTGCCGCCGTTTTTGGACCAAGTGAAGTTTGGCGCGGGTGCAGATTTGCATCTGGAAGCGATTGTGGTTTTAGTGTCTTTGTGTTAAGAACTATAATTTTAATTATAATTTGTTTGATGTATACAGATTTTAAAAACTACCTATTGAAAAACAGATATTCAGGATAATAAAGATCCTTATTACCATTAATATGTGATACCATAAATATCAACGCAAAAAAAACTGTATAATATCAATTTTTTTGCAACACAACATTTTGTGAATTTGTGGTGAAGATATAAAATTGAGGTCATATTTTACTAAGGCCCAATTTAGAGTAAATCAAGCGAAAAAAAACGTCAAATCTAAACCAAAAAATATTTATTGGTAAAGAAATCTTACTTGCAAATCAATCTCGCAACTTGTCCCACGTTTGAAGCTGCTTTAGCGAGGTTTGGAGCGGAATCCATCTCAGGTTTGAATTTGACAACCAGCATTACATCTTGTCGACTCTCTCCGCCGATACCTACGAAAACAGGAATATTAAAAGTACGAAAACAAATAAACTAACATAACGATTTGTATATTAAAACACGCCTAGGTCTATTCAATGTTAGAAAGATATCACTTTGTATTGTTATCTGACTCTAAATTAGCAGATTTAAAAATGATTTGTGGCGTGGTAGGTGAACGGCTAGGAGATCTTATGTCGCCACTTATTTTTAATGTAAGCATCTAAAGAGAAACTAAATCCTTTTAGGCTAAATAATACAATATAATAAAAGAAATTGCGAAAAAATCATTTTGTACATGAAAGCCTAGAAGTAAATAAAGTTTTGAATTTAATTTTGCTCTCACTGCGATTTTCACTAAAAGGTAATATATTTATTAACAAACACATGTTTCTAAAAGGTTTATTATAACTAGTTTTAAAAAACAGTTCAAAGTATTCTCTAAACCTCCATTTGACATATATACATCCATTTTTTTTTTACCTCAAAATTATTTTTTATGGACTTGTGGCAGTTAACCTCAGTGAGACCTACTAGAAGTTTCAGTTAGCGCAAAAGTCGCAGGGTTCTACCAACCTAAACTCATTAACTATTTTTTAGCATAATACAAATTTGCTTAATTTTGATTTAAATTGGGATAAGTGTAAAAAAATTACATCAATATTTATTTTTGTAAGTTATTTTGAAGCATTTTCAAAGTTTATACAAGATTATCTTATATATAAAATTCTCGTGTCACAGTTTTCGTTGCCATACTCCTCCAAAACGGCTTGACCGATTTTGATGAAATTTTTTGTGCTTATCCGGTATCTATGAGAATCGGCCAACATCTATTTTTCATCCCCCTAAATGCTAGGGGTAGTCCACCCCTAAATATTTTTATTTTATTTTTTATACAAAAATTTTAATTTCTATTTTTTTATGATACAACATACAAAAATACATACAATCCTCAATTTTCACTCTTCTACGATCAACCCCTATTTTTTAATAGTCATTTTAGTAATTTAATCTTTTTCCTCTCTGGTCGAAAACTCCCCGCCGCTGGTCCCGCTAAATGTCTACAGGTGTCACTTCTGACCCAGTAAACAGCACGATAATTTGGGGATCAAAAGTAGTCTATAGCATATATATAGTTTGAACACGCTAATCTCGGGAACTACTGGACCGATTTAAAAAAAATCGTTCACCGTTCTTTCATATGTTCGTAATCCTTGAACGCTGTAGGTTATATATATGTACCACGGGCGAAACCGGGGCGGGCCGCTAGTTCTTCTATAATATTCTTATTTACGGTATTCAACGATTGTTATGTACATCTCGTAAGACGATTTTAAGTGTTTATGCAGTTTTAGCATATAATCACGTTCATCCGCCATTCAGTTTGTTGGTTAAAGAAGGAGCACCTAGATATAGAAAGTTAATTCACTCACAATGTAAATGTTCTTGCGAACTTACCATTATCCACTATACATTGGAAGTTTCCCACGTCTGTTCTGGTTGGTTCCCGGATGGTGAGGTAACTGGTCGCATTTCTGGCATCAAAATTGATCTGATCTCGTGATATGGTGTATCCTTTACGCTCCCATTTGATGTGATCGGATGTCAGTGGGTTGCCTGAAAAAAAACAGCTCATCATTAGTGGTTCTTGTGAATTAAATGATTTCTTGAATTGTATTTTGGGGCAGGTTTGATTCCCAGAAGAAAATCTTTCCCTTCTGTGGTAGGATTTCTTTGCAGAGTCTAACTCAGGATGTACCAGGTATTTTTATTGTCGAATAGGAATGTTCAAACATTGTTTCGAGAAAAATAACAGGGTACTACAGTTCTAGACAGTGATTTGGACTCATGGACAACTTCATAGCACTGTGCTGTGTTTTAGCAAGGCAGTTGCTTACCAACAGGCACATGTCTTGCGCGTCCCGTCATTTTATAATGTGCGTTAAAAAAAGTGTGTAGGAAAGTGATGTGTGTGTGCTATCCATGTAGTGGTTAGTGGTGTACTATTTATATGCAGTTGGGGTTCAGTATCCAGTGCGCGTCGTCTCATACGCCTTGTTTTACGCATTGGAAAAAAAAATGATAATCTATTTTAAATACCAAAGATTTTATAACTTTATAGCGTTTACCTATCGCAGTACAAGATAATATGGTGTCAATCTTCGGGTCCGCGATTCCATTCTGTGCCACTGACTTTATTGAAGCCGAATCTGTAACAAAACACATAACATTAAAAATAATGCATCTTTCGTTGACGACATTTTTAAACGTTAACGTATAACCATAGTTTTAGCATTATCGATTACAAGGTAAAATTGGGATTACGACAGGGTTAAAATGTACCCTTCTGGGTAATAGTTCGTCAGTTTCGTCAGAGGTAGATTATAGAAAAATATGGGACACATATTTTTTGTTTTATCAAATTATCATAAATTGACAAAGCTCATCAAATATAACGGGGTAGAAGGTTGTGACGTCACTCTATCGTAAAAACTTTACCATAACGTGACGTCAGTCGAAACTTCTACGTACTCTATTTTCGCCATTTTTTGTTTGTGAGAAATAAGAAATGATACGTGTATAATATTTTTTTTAACTCTGACGGACTAAGTGGTTTTTAGTTGTGTCACCTACTGTATAGTGAAATGGTAGGGTAAAGGATGTGATTATTAGGTACTTACAGTGTACGTTAACGGTGATGTTGGCAACAGCCGCGCCCTGTGAGTTGGTCGCTTCGCAGGAGTACACGCCGGCGTCGTGCCGAGACAGCTTCGTCATGTTCAACATACTGCCTTCTGAGATTATTCTGTCATCTGCAAGGTAATAAGGACTTGTTTAGCAAATACTTTGATCATGAAGTTACCATCAAGTGAAACGTTGATTCCACGATCGTAGCCCCGACAGTTGTGTTGTGTGCATTTGTTGTGAAAATGTCGCGACCAACATCTCAGGATGATTTTGCTAGACGATTGGATCAAGTGAGCGCCAAATATCCTTGGTCCATTACGTACTGTCATGAGGTTCCTCACTCTGCAGCCCTAACCACTGCTAGTTTGGACCTTGCCCCGCTCCAACGACTACGTATAGGTTTTTTTGTAATGTATACATTTAAATATTGCAACACATCTTAATTTAAAAAAAGTATCTGGAACATAAATGAATTTAAATAATTAACAACAATGAAATGTTATTAAAATTTACGCATAATTTACTTCAATTGGAGGTGGACCCTACATCCCATATCCCATACTAAGAATGTCTTATGCTGTAGAAGTCAGTGTTTTTCTCGTTAATAAGGATATGAAGGTAGGTCTAATAAACTTACTACTGCTACTGTAAGTAGACTGTGTGATGGGAAGTCCATCCTTCGTCCAAGTGTAGGTGATGCTCTGTGGATTCCCATCAGCTCGCAGCACTATGATCAGGGGTTCGTTCTCGACACCGACGGTGGTGTATGGCGTGGTCTCGTCGAATATTGGGGCGTCTGTTCAAAAGCACCGATAAAATATAAATATGCAGTGTATTGAAAAAAATAGCTCTGGTTTTTATATGGCTCAAACATGTTAAAGCAGCAGAAAACAAGATACTTCGAAAACATCAGTAACCGAGATGCTTCGAAAACATCAGTAACTGAGGTGCTTCGAAAACATCAATTAAGGATGATTCGAAAACATCAACATCCAGGAAGCTTCAAAAACACCAAAATCCAGGATACCTCAAAAATCCTATCCAGATTGCTTTAGAAATCAACATCCGGGATGCTTCAATAACATCAGAAACCAGCTTTGAATACAATATCCAGGTTGATACTGCTAATGTTGCTATTAGACATTACACATATGCATACAGCGTATTAAGAAGTTTTTAAATTAGTAATTTAATACTCACAGAGCACTTTCAGGGGTAAAGCATCGTTTACACTCCGTCCTAATGCTTCGTTTGTCGCTTGACACGTGTACACAGCGCCGTTTAGATCTTTCGTGACGTTTAACTTCAGCTCTATGGCAGACACCGTACCCCCGTGCAGGCCTTTCTTCGACTGCATTGGTAGACCTGTTAACAGTTTATAATAAGTTGTCAAAATATAGTGTGTGTATGTAAATTACGGCAGGTCTGGGAGAACCGCGAGTGCCGATCCGGAGCCTGTGGTTTGAATTACATGCGCACCACTGTCTTTTTGGAGTCATGCTTAATGCCGCTAACACAAAAGCATTGAAGGAAAACTCAGTGAGCGAACCGGCATGTTTCTTATCTTTCTAGACCATACATAAGCCACTAGCTAGGTGATTATGGCCTTAACTCTATCCTTGTGGGGCCTCGGAGTTCTGGCATTGGGAACATGTAGTAGTCAGCTTAAATGCTATTATGTAAGTACTAGAATAAAACTTACCTTGCACGGGAATCCCATCTCGCCACCAAGACAGTATAGCGGGTGGGTTGCTGGACGCGGCATCACATTTCAATGTGGCTTCGTTTCCGGGCTTCAGTTCCCCTGGTTCAGCTCGCACCTTCACTGTTTCTGGCGCGACTGGTGAAAGAAGAGAAGTTTTTATAGAAAAATATGGAGAGTAATTTGAGCCTTATTTATTGGAACGTACAGCATAATAAAAGTCGGAGTAATATAAAGCCTAAAATGACGCAATTTAGGGCTATGCCTCCCTACACTCTTTCCTTAATAAACCAGTTCTGTTGATAATGGTCTAACTTGTTTAGCCCAACGATTTTTAAGTCTCAACGTCGCTTACGACATGGATTCATAGTGTTAGTATTAGTCTAAAGATCATCCCTAATTTATCCCAATGTCATTTTATATTAGCTACCTTTTGAGTTACTTCGAAAATTACACTACTAATTTTTGAGACCGTCTCAGTACATTTACTGAGACGGTCTCTGGGAGTGTCAAAAATCACGGAAACTCACAGTGCACATTAAGCGTGACGGTCTCAAACAGTGGGATCTCCGTGGCGCTGTTGGTCGCCTCGCATCGGTACTGAGCCTGGTTGTCCGTCACATTCGTCAGGATTGAGATCTCGGCCAGAACTGATTTCTCCGACGTTTTTGATACTGAATGGACCTGAAACAAGAAATTGATGAAACATTAAAATAAGTAAAATTTGTATTTGTAATATAATGTGTATTTTTCAATGGAAGATACATAATTTAATATTATTGTATTCGTTATTTAAGCGTTTGAAATCAGGTCAGTCAGGGCTTTTAAAAGATTCAGTTTATTGAATGCTTACATTATATTAGCTATAATTGAACTGTGCTTGACAAACTTCCGCGTTTCTACGTAACTATTCTTAAATCAACTGATTTATGATAGCTGTATATACGAGTATATGCATATTTATAATGAACTTAGACGTTTCTGTAAAGAAAGTAGAATTACATTTTTGTTTGAAATGAATAATAAGTCTGGAACTAATATTTTTTACTAACACAATTTTTTCTTTACGTCTTATACTCGTAGTTGAAGTGCCTTTCTATTGCAATTCGACATAATGGTGGCAAGAATGCGTAAATGTATTTCCTTCACGTTAAAATTACTATTTCTATGACATACTGTAGTACAAAATTATCCATATTCTATTTATAATGCTCGTGGTTAAGTAATTAGGTATGCACTTTTGTAAAACTAGATCAAAGAAAGAAGTTAGCACAAAATTGGCGCCCAACGTGTGACTCCAGACATTTTTAAAATTGTTGTACACATTTGAAAACCATAGTTTCCAAAATTAAAAACTAAATAAAGCAACACACGGCTATATTTTGCGTTCTTACCTTTTTATCATTTTTGAACCATGTCAAGGTGGCAAGTGGGTTCCCACCGGTGGACATACAGAGCAGCTTCTGGACTGTGCCGGCGATGAGTGTGGTTCCTGGGACGTAGCCGGTGATGATTGGTGCGTTGGGAGGATCTGTGGGCAAACAAATATACGTTACCTTATTGAATATAAGCAGAGGATCATCTATGTATTTCTTGTACATATTTACACTTTACTAATTTTTTTATATTTAATAGGTATTATGTTTTCTTCCCGTAGCAAGATTTTTTGCTATTTTAAGTAAATAATCGATATATAATAATCAAACAACTCAGTTGGAGTATTGAGGATGTAGAAAAGTGCAAAAAATACTATGCTTTTAGTTTGAAGTACAAAGCAACAAAAAACGAAACGATTACAAAAGAAATTTAAACTTACTAAGCTAGACATTTTAATTTTGGGAGCCTTATCTCTTAGAGCAATTTCTTTCAGGTTATCATCGTATTCATAAGCAGAAGATATTCAGTTTTATACATCTCTACAAAATACTGAAGTATTACTGAACTCTCTCTGAAGTAACCTAAATTAGTTTCAGCAGACTAACCAATAATATTTAAACGTCAGCGAAAACATAATTTAACGGCAAAACGGTGTCATCCATCTTCTCTCCCATTAATTATAGGCTGGAATAACACGCGTTATACAACATGTATAATATACTATAAAATTATGAATTATGGCGAGGGTCTAGTCACGGAGATGTAATTAAAGTAATGGGTGACAACCCTAGTTTACGGGTGCGTAGTGTCGCGGGCAGAATGTTAAGTCGCGTCACTATCGATAAAAAGCGACGGACCTTAGAGTTTGCATTTATTTATTTTGATGTTTGTAAACATAGTTTTTGACGTGACAACGTCTTATAAATTGGTTTGCCGGGTGACACTTCAAGAAACTGCGTTACGCTCCGCTCACGTTATGCGCTCACAACGAGAGCGAGTGAGAGGCACGCGTCCCTTCCACTCGGGCATGGTTAGCCCGCCTAAGAGCGAGAGAGACAGACATAAAACGTGAAAGGCACGCGTCCCTTCCGTAAAATTATTTTACCACTCAAAGTCGTTGTCACGTAAAACTTTCGCCCGTATACCGACTTTACAGGCAACCAATTTTTTTTTTCAGATAAATAAATACATAAATGCATTTATGTCGAGGTGTTAACTCCAATATAAATCAAATGAAATTAAAATGATATTATAAATTTCTACCAATATACATGATATTTAATCACTAAGTAGAAAACTTAGCGCTGCCATTTCCCGCTTATGGTCGAAGATCCAGAAGCCAACCTAAAACCAGGTGGATGACTGAAGTAGTAGTAGTAGTAGTAGTAGTAGTAGTAGTAGTAGTAGTAGTAGTAGTAGTAGTAGTAGTAGTAGTAGTAGTAGTAGTAGTAGTAGTAGTAGTAGTAGTAGTAGTAGTAGTAGTAGTAGTAGTAGTAGTAGTAGTAGTAGTAGTAGTAGTAGTAGTAGTAGTAGATTTGAGCTGTGCGGTGACGATACATATCACAATAGGTCGAACAAAGCGAACGAGTAAACCAGGGATAGCTAAAGGGGACTAAAAACTAGGGCCTGAAGGCCCTAGTTAGATAGTTAGAGAGAGATATATATGCATATTATTTCTCTTTCTTTCTCTTCTTCGTTAAATATTGCAATTGACAGTTCGAATCTTCGCCAGCATCAGATAAATTTGTCGCATTGTCGTGTCGCATGGGATTTTCTACATAGACAAGACCTTGATTTTGCCAGTCTATATAAAAGGAATAAATATTTGAGAAAATTATCCAGTTGTGATTCTGTATTGCAACACTGTGGTCACTAATTGAGGGGCCTGTTTGTATGGGATCCATATTATGGACCCTGTTTTGCGGCGCTTCCTGAATAGATATGCCCAGTGTCGCAAACTAGAACCAATGTATGCGACAGTTTATGAAATTATTATTCTGATCCACTTTTTGGGCTTGAAATAAAAAATAAACCCTATTAAGACGAAAGAAGTTCGAAAATATTGTTACGGGGTTTCCATTAACAATGAAGAAATTTTAAACTTGGTAATATTAATACGCTTTTGACACTGTTTATTTATTAACAACTAATATCAAAACTGACATAATACGTATTTGTATTGAATCGTATATTTAAACCGAGTCACCATCCCAATCACCAACACATACAATGCATTCCAAAGTTTAGATGTTTCTATTCTGGTGCCGCTTTTTGGATTGAAATACTTAATACAGCAGGCTTCGAGGAGATCGGGATTTTGCTAAGCGACCAAACTGAAAAAAAAAACAGCATAAAACCAAAACAAAAATATGTAACGGTAGTGTCACGTAAAACCTGTCCGTGATCAGCGCTGCAAACTTTATCTTTCAAATGATCATACCATCCTTAGACTTGAATAATTATTTCTTTTTTAATTTTAAGTTCTACCGTGGGGTCTTAGGCACACACATTTTCTTTTCTTATTTCTGTAGTAGCTGCCCTTACTGACCTATACCTCTATATACTCTGCTTTATATTTGCTAGTAGCGAGGTTCAGATTCCCGTCACGCGTGACATTAGCATGCGACTATACTAACGCTAGGCCGTCATTTGGCCGTCGCCTTTTGTCACGGAATAGGGGTGGACGCACGAAAGCTATCGATAGATATCGATAATCTGTTTTCTTTTATTAGTAGCAGTTTTGTTTATCGATGTTGTAATATATTTCGTAAGCTTATTTCTATTATTAAATTTTAATTGATGATGTTTTGACTAAGAACTATATTGGCTATTGTAATCGACTGGTAATTTCTATAAATAGGAAAATGTCAGTGGCAACAAAAATTTTTTTTTTGGAATTTGTCCGTGTTGATCTCAGCATTGCTTTTGCTTTTTTTAACTTTGCTTGACTTTTGATTCCAGAAATATGTTATCGTAGTTTGCATTTGTTTTGTACTTTAATTTTCTATCAAGAATAGTTTTGCTTTTGACTGTCATCTCGTCTCATGTTGACGGTCTGCGATGGAAAGATCTTGCCAAGAACCAATTCACTCTCGACTTGATGCCACCTAGATTAAATTCATTAGACAATACGATATACACACTCACTTATTTAACAGTTTTTTTTTTTTTTAATTTAAATTATCCACTCCACAGACTCCGGGGTCCGTGATCTTTGTCATTACAATAATCTTTTTTTTTTTACACATTTCTTGGATAAGGAGAAGAGGAAAATAGAAGGGATTTGGGTACATTTAAAATCTAATTCTAGTGCTCGTCTGTAGAGCCGATCACTACCAGTTGGGATTCCGCTAGTAATCGACTCGACATCGAGTGTTTGCCTAATTGCCTTTTGCCATTTGCCTAAGCTGCCTCCTCCCGGCCAATTATTTAACACCTTTACCTTTACCTTTTATTTAACAGTTTAGATGCTCTAATTACGAAAGTTGAATTTTTGAAATTGAACTTTTCCGTTGCATTTATAGATTACAACATCAAAAAAATCAGACAGTTATATTCATGTTTATAATTATGTATGTTTAAAAATATTAATGTATGCTGTTAATAACCCCTAAGATATAAAATAGTCCTAAATTTTAACCCAACGCTTTTACACTGTTTAAGCAACGACTCAAAACTAGTGGATCAATTTAATCATAATTTATCAACAAAAATCATAGTTAAAGACTACTAAAGACCAAGGTCTGTAGTAGAGTCTTTAGTAGAGTCAGAGTAGTAGAGATATAATCGGAATTAAATAATAGCAATGTTATTTCAACTTGTATCATATTAGTCGTTATACATCGTTTTACATAAAGTTGATTGATATTTAATCATATTCCATTTTCAACTAACGTATTTGAAGATCGATCTATCAATGTCGCATCTCTAGTAAGTTACAGGGGTGTCACATATGACTAGTGGAGTAATAGAGTCCATGAACGTTACTTTGGCACCACTATCGTATTCTACTACGAACAACGAATACTGTTGTATGAAAATTATTTATGGTTTTATAATTTCGCCAGTAGACTACACAATGGTTGGGCAGTCTAGATCTACACTTGTTTTAAAAAGTTCTTCAACCAAATACGATATTGTTAAAATTGTGTGTCAAGAACTCTTGTACGAACGGGTTATCTACTTCTACTAATAGTATGCATGCATAATACAGGTGTACTCACGTTGTATTCCTTCACCGCGAATACGTGAAACTTGTATTTCTGTGCGTGGTAAAAAAATCTCATGATTCTTGAGTAAGGATTCGAATACACATACCTCCCAATTCTATCCTGTTTTTTTTGTATTCTGCATGATAATTTATTAAAATGCACGCTACTTTTATACCCCAAAAATAGAGTACAAGCGAGAAACCAATAAAGCGAGAAGCGTGTACGCCCCCCGGATAACCTTTTACCAATATCGCATCAGCTAATGGCTGTACATGAAGATTGACGTGTCAATCAGTCACTCGCGACACGCGGCAAGATCAAGGCGGAATACCTTATACCTATTATACTTTATACCTATAACACTTTATACATATAAATACCGCTTGTAAGGAGAGTGCTCTTGAAGGTAAAGGTATGCGATGGAGTATATTATACTAGCAGGGTGTCCCAACACCGTTCGTGTACATTTTCGAAGTGAAAAAATCTCTAGGCGCAACACATATAGTTTTTCCGTGGGCTTTGAATTAAGCACAAGTGCCACGTTCGTAAATGAAAGAAACTTTGACTTATCTAACATGTATACTGTTGGTGCTTTTCAAAGAGAGATTGTTTACATATACTGCGTATAGAGTTGGCACAAACGCTTTACACCGAAAGCAAGGGTAGCACCTTTCTTGCCTTTGTCGCTCTTGTGGAAGTGTCATACTTTTGTCGCGGCACATCACTCTGTTGCCATAGAAAGTATGATCGTCATCTGCTAACGATTGACACAAAGGAACCGACAACTAAAATCTAACTCGATACAGAGTATATGTGAACTCTTTGGTGTTTTTAGGGTTCCGTAGCCAAATGGCAAAATAAGGGACCCTTATAGATTCGTCATGTGTGTCTGTCTGTCCGTCCGTATGTCACAGCCACTTTTCTCTTGTCCTGTTCTATAAGAACTATATTATTGAAACTTCTGTGAACCGCATTAAGTTTTAATTAATTTATACAAAACTAAGAACTGAAACTCAAACATTTTTTTTTCCATCAAAACCATAAGTGTAGGTTATCTATGGATAGGTCTTCAAAAATGATATTGAGGTTTCTAACATTTTTTTTCTAAGTTGAATAGTTTGCGCGGGTGACTCTTTTAAAGTAGTAAAATGTGTCCCCCCCCCTGTAACTTCTAAAATAAGAGAATGACAAGAATACAATAATGTATGATTACCAAGTAAACTATCAACGAAAATTGGTTTGAATGAGATCTAGTAAGTAGTTTTATTTTAATACGTCATAAATTCACTATTGTTAATACACTGATTAAAGTAACAACGAACTACAAGAACTTAATATTATGTTACTTTCTACTACGGAAGTCTTCATGGGTGAGTCCGACTCGCACTTCACCATTTTTATTAAAAAAAAAAAAAACAAATGAAACAGTGTCTTAACTGTGCCAGCTATAAACATCAGTTAGCATTCCTGGATGGATTGTGTTTCTTGCCTCAAGTAACGGAGCACCTAACGTGTTTTGCGTGTGCACGACTAACTTGACTCTGTCACCTGATTTCTTGTCAGAAAACCTATTCCACAAATAACCCAGTATCTAATAATTTCAGTAATATAAATTTATAAAAGTAGTTTGAATTTAAAAATTACTTAATTTCAATTTTTTTTCTGTTTACAGATCTGCAATCAGTCCAAAGACTTTAAGCGGATGAGCTGTGGGTGCCTAACTTTGCGAGTGTGCCCTCGAGTGAGCCCTCACTCTAAGCGATAAGGCCGCCAATTAAAATGTCTAGCATACGTTATTCTTAAGTTTCTCTTGTGATTTTGTTTTATTTTTGTATTTATGTGGCTTTTAATAAAGAGTTTTCTTATGTTATCTTATCTCCTCTTATTCCAGTGAGGCTATTATTGTCTGTCCTGTAACCTCAAGATGTCATGCCTTTTAAGACGCTTGGGATAGTTCTGGCTATTGAGCTAATTAGTAATTAGTAATTTCAAAATGACAACGTTAATTTTATATAATAAAGTTTTTATTTACGTTATAAACTTAATCACTTCGTTAGCATTCTGCTTGATTGTTGATGATAATGTATAATTGAAATCATTTTAATCAGTTTACAATGACACTATTAACTTATCAGTTATCTGGCTTCCATAGTACAAGCTTTGCTAAGTTTGGGGTCAGATGGTGTTGTGTGTGAAATGTCCACCAATATTTATTTATTTGTTTTATTTATTTATGAACAGTATTATTTCTTTAATCCTAAACTGAGATTAAATACAAATTTCATTTTCAATAAATAATGTATTTATCACTTAAGACATTTCTGTCGCTTACATGATAAAAGTAACCTAAAATATAACATCGTAACACTTATTAGTGATGTAAGTATGTAGCACTATGACAACAATGTCAAATTAGCCACAATTGACTTTATTTGTTGCGATTAGATTCAGACATTGTAACATAATACTGACAAAATCTGCCAACAAATTAAGGTTTTTGACTTCTAATTTTCGCTAAAATCCCTTAAAATGTAATTATGTTTCATTGCAGTATTCTGTAGTCAGGTCAAATTAGTTCATTAGTTTTTTCTCATTTAACTTTTTAATACTTCAAATTAAACAGATTACAACCCATAAACTCTTATTTAACTTAATTATAAAAACCTTTTGAGTTTACTAAAATTATGAACTCACTTTACTAGCTTGAATTTACTGAGGGACACCGATTGCAGTCTCAAAAGCAAACTAAACTGTACACGTGACCAAATATTTCGACTACAGTTATTTAGTTAAATTGAACACTTCAGTGTAGAAATTACTATAGTGGTGCCTCCATTTGATTGTTATGTAGGTTGGTTTGATCTGCCCTCGAGGTAGGGTTGTGCAATTAATTCGTGCGGCGTCCGTGAATTCATTAGTATAATGAGGGAACGAGTATGTTGGAACGTAGCAACCCTAGGTTAATGTACTTGGCTCACATTTTTCCAAGATGATATTCCTGGGTTTTTAATATTAAAAATCTGGTAGTGGCATGCGTCATTATACAGAGTGCTATGGAGATAGAATTCTTTTACGTATTCTGAGGTAAAATCTTTTTACTACTTTACAATGCACAAACATATTATTATGTAGACAGATACAGTTCAAAGTAAGGTTAAGTAATGTAAGTGAAGTGAATTAAAATTAATCGAGTTATCCACAATAAGTGGAAATCACCTCTAATTTTAGCGCGTTTATATTATTTTGTATTAAACTTGTAATATAAAACAAATACATATTATTAGGAGCTGTCTCCCATCTCATTTGCTGTCATCATCAGTTCACATCTAAGTACAGTTGCACAATCATGTCGTAGCGTATGAACTTTTTATCCCACGATAAAATGGGAACGAAAAATACGCGGGCAAAACCGCGAGGTGCTTCTAGTAAATAATATACTTACAGGTGCCATTTGAAAATAACAAATGAATAGTTATAAAAAGAAGCCGTCAAATTATTTAAAAAAAAATGTGTGCGATAAGACCAGAAGTGAAAACTAAAATAAGAAATGCTTAACTACGAGTGTTAAAAGACTACTAAATAATTTTAATGATTAAAAATTAAAACAATTTATAAATTGAAATTCAATGTACCGTCCCAATAGGCACAACAACACTAGAATAACATGCGGCTGAAAGACAAGTATGTATATGATCAAGAGTAAATAAAAAAATACGCGGTTCGGCAATAGGGCTTTGACGCGCCAATTTTTTGTGTTTGCTATTTATTTATTTTATGTTGCTAAATTCGGAAAACCACGCATATAAATCATTTGGACCGAATTCTAGGTACTATCTACGTACTTATAGAAATATATTATAAGTACGTATCGTAATTATTATTCTACCATCAGTATGAAAATTAGTCTCTGGAATATATTTTAACAGCGTAATGGATTCGCATTAGGAATACGATAAAGTTAAATATATCTGAGCAGAATACTAAATGTTTAGTTAATTCATTTCAGGGCGATGACTTGTCTTTGATCGTATATATCTAGTCGTGGGATTCGAATCAATCCATTTTTATTTATTTACACCTATCTATCTATCTTACTTCAAGAAAGAATAAGTGGTACAAAATAATACATAATTCTTTTGACTTTAAAACTAAATTTTGTGCGGAACCATCTACAGTTTGGTTACACTTGACATCAGAAATTGAATCAATCAATAAATTTTAAATATTAAATAATTTACAAGTTTCCTCTCAGGTGCTGTACCTATATTTTTTGTGGGAGTGTTTTCATGAACATTGTAGGACTCATGCAGACTCTGCCTGGAGACATATCATACCTTTGCCAGTTATTTTACCGACAATTAGTTTGCGCAAACATTACTATGTTCCTTTTTGAACGGCAATGTTTACAGAGAAATTAAAAGCATTTAGATATTCAATCATATGATATCAGGCGAGAGACCTTTGCTCTACAATATGATAATACTTAGGCTGAAATACATTTGAACAATGTCTTTTAAATAAAACGAAGCTGAGAAAAACTAGGATGAATTGCCATAGGATTGTGTCTTTTTAAAAATTTCTCATCAATTTTCTGTAGAAGACAAAAACGAAAGCTGTTGTCATCACCGAAACTTCACTGTTGTTCAACACAACAGGAAAAAAATGAATAACATCGTCGAGAGGAAACCTTATTCAAATATATATGAATAGGATTTTTTCGCCACATCATCTTGGTGAGGACCTTTAAGTATTTGGTGCAAAGCATAAGAGATGGTATTGTAAATGTGGACCTGTCAAAGGTGTGCTGTATGTGTGCCACGTATTAAGAACTCATAACAGTACATACCTATATAAATTATTATCTGCTCTTAGAACACAGCTATTTCAGTCCAAAATATTAATAAGTATAATTTAGAATAGAGTAGTTGTCATAGTAGTAGTAGTCATTAGTAGAGACTCGCTAGACGGTTGGATGGCGGGTCAGCTGCACGCGGCGGTCATCCTTGACACAGCGCGCATTGTCAGTTCCTCAGTCTGCAGCCCTAACCACCGGGAGCTTCGAGCCCCGCTGCTGGCGGCAAACTAGGTTTAGGTTTTTATATTGTTTTTTTTTATACATATATTAATATCGTAAAAACTTAAATTTGAGAAATCAAATAAATGACTGAATTATACTTTAATCGTAACACAAAATATACAACAGCGCAAAATTATATTAAAAATGTTTTTATTGATTACATAACACACGTACACTACATTTTATCAGTATTTGTGAATTGTGTGACAAAATATTTCTTAGCAAACTACCTCGATATGGGTATCAAATGAAAAGCCTTGACTGGTAAAATAAATCCAAGATGACCATCACCACGAAATGGCGAATTACATAAGAAATACTGTATTAAAATAATTATATTCACTACTCCCTCATGGGTATCAAATGAAAGGGTTTGACTAGTAGAATCTTGCACAGATTACTAATCCAAGAAAGACTGGGGTAAATTAAAATCTTCAATTTTGTTCTTGTATCCGTATTTTTAGGCAATGAAACTAAAACAAAGCTCAATACATGAACCCTATGATGACGCGGTGCATGTATTTTAATCGCTTCCGCTTATGACGCGGACCCCCCACCAGGACATGATTAATGAATGCTCAGATAACAAGTTCGTGTTTCCTCGTAGCTTAAACGCTGGATAAGGCATATGCTCCTTGAATAGCACCTACTCTTGTTTGTGTATGTTCACTAGGTTTGATTATAAAGTAAAATGGGTACAAAGCTATGATGGAAATCTTTCTATCTTACTAATGTTATAAATATGATGTTATGAAATATTAAATGTTTAAGAGTAAGATCCCAGAGCCGCCAGACGTAAATACGTCACGTCACATATTCACGTAAATTCTGATGGTCCATTTTTATATCTCTCCATCACACAACTTTTTTTAATGAAAAATACAACTATTTTAAACCCTTTCACAAGAAGACAGACCGTAAACTTGTAGGTCTGAATCTTAAACATATTATAATAGTGAAAATTTGGATATTTATGCTCAATCACGTTGGAAGTTCTGAATGGATCGGGTTAAAAATTGGAATATAGTTACTATATTAGATAGATAGATACTCTTTATTGACACACCAAAAAAAGATCCAAAGCAAAACAAAAAAAAAAACCAAAAAATAGTAAATTAGTGCGACAGTGGGCGGCCTTAATACTAAAAGCGATACTACAGCTATATTACAGTCTGGAATAGCATTTTTCTTTCTGGAAAGATTACAGGAGCGGCTGGAACGGGAACTATAAGGAGCTCTACTGGTAAACATTTAACAAATGAACTTTTCAAAGAAAAACGTTTTCTATTCCATATTTATCTATGTAGGTTTACATTTAACCTTTCCACACTTCAAAGAATATCTCGTGAAGGTTCCCCATCAATTTTATCTTAAGCACCTTTCAGAAGCTAATCTTGGTCCAAAAGCTATTTAGCCAGGAAAGTTTCCCGATTTAGCCGATTTCCCGTCTCACCCGCTAGGTGCTACATGCTTTCAATTACGGCTTCTGACAAGCCGTCACAAGCAGGCATACTTCGCACCGCGGGCGTACACTACAGGCCGAAATATTGGAAACGAAGTAATAGATCCATGTGTGAGTTTTTTTTATCGACAATTTTATTTCATTTATAAAATTGAAAACCAATTTTAATTTTAAATTAAAAGCAGTCGACAAAATTTCATAATTTATGTGAAATCTACGATAATGTCGTCCAAATTTTAGTTTTTGGTTGGCAAACTTTAGTTTTTTGATGGTTTGTTGTTAGGTGCAAAATAGCCACCGCTATTTTGATAACATTTATATGGGCTCAGCTCTGAAATGTACCAAACCAAAAACAATACCTGTATTGTATTTTTTTTTTTACATAAATTTGTACTCGTTCACGTGCAATTATAAGTAGTTTCTGATATTCTAAATAGTTTATAACTTGAACATTTATTTTAAGTAAATGTATACGGGTTGTGTGGCCTGATATGAATGAATTATGATTTGATATTTTGGAATAAATAAAAAATTGGCAGTCATAGGAACTGCCCATAAAAGTGAAAACCCAGAATTTGATGGCTTACTTTGGAAACTACGCGACTAAAATTGGAGGCCATGCTCATACGGTACCATGGCCAATGACCATGGTCCCGAGTTTACCCGACGATTTCTTATCATTCCCGAGCGTGACGCTAGAATTCAATTCAAAGCCCACGAAAAATCTGTCTGCGGCGAAAAGAAGTTTTCTCTTCAAAAATATAAAACGTTTTATTGCTTTTAGAGTTGATCTCGTTTCGCGCGTCCCATATTTATTGCAATGCGTTGTATCGTGTGTATAGACGAATGCTTTCCCAGCAAGCCTGAAGGCTAAAAGTTAGTTCAGCTCGCCTGTTACACAAGTTTCTCTTCATGCGAATGTGAAGGAGTTTAATGGGACATATTATTATTGAAATACTTTTTTCTGTCATAGTTATGTAGTAAAAAGTTTTTAACAATGTTTCCAGAGAAATTACAGTCCTTAGAGATGTACCATCTTAGCTCTCTGGGTGACGATCGGAAGTGTAGTGCTAGGTAATGATTTAGACTCTTCATGTTCATATAGCTGCGTGTCATTGTACAGTGATGTTTTCATTAACGGTAGAATAGGCGGTAACTAGCAAAGACGTGAATTTTGGATAGAGTCCTGTCACAATTAAAGATTGCTTTAAATATTAATTACAGGCCATAGAGATAAAACTACTTATATCTCCGGGTGACGAGCGCAGTGCAGTGCTAGGTAATGATTTAGATTCATCATGTTCCATTAGCTGCGTGTCACTGTGCTGTTATTAAGCATGTTGCTTACAATCAGGCACATTTCCTACTAGTCTTGTCACTGTGTGGGTACTATAAAAAAAAAATGCTTCTGGGCAAACCCACTCCATCGTAGACCGCATCGTCGCTTAACATCAGGCGAGACGGCGGTCAAGTGTAAAACCCTCTACACACAAGCCCTGATATCAGACGAAATGACGTAAAAGTAGTGGAGCCTACATCGCATCATATGATTGGTTATTTATGGTGCGATGTAGGGTCCTCCCAACTAGTTTTACGTAATTTCCTCTAATTTTCGGGCTCGTGTGTAGAGGGTTTAAACAAATAAAAGTTTAAAAAAAGTCCTTTGACTACAAAACCTATCTTAGTTTATGTTTTCTTTATTTATTATTTAACAATTTTGACGTGACAACGTCTTATAAATTGGTTTGCCGGGTGACACTTCAAGAAACTGCGTTACGCTCCGCTCACGTTATGCGCTCACAACGAGAGCGAGTGAGAGGCACGCGTCCCTTCCACTCGGGCATGGTTAGCCCGCCTAAGAGCGAGAGAGACAGACATAAAAAGTGAAAGGCACGCGTCCCTTCCGTAAAATTATTTTACCACTCAAAGTCGTTGTCACGTAAAACTTTCGCCCGCATACCGACTTTACAGGCAACCAATTTTTTTGTACTTGAAAAAACTAAAATAACTGTAAAAAATATCTTTTTAGCTTTGCCAGAAAGCTGACGTCCAAACAGCTGTTTACAAGATCAAAGGCGTGTCATATCTGCACCGTACATTAATCTTAGCCGACCCTCCTCGACCTACATCCCCTCATTAGCCCCGTCTTATTATGGCGCTAGTTTTGAATAATTTATCATGAAATATGATCCACTGAGTTAAGCTACGGACGGAATAGTCAACCTTTGGATGGGTGACCGGTGTTCCAGTCCCAATAGTGGGAACTGCTTATTGGGCTGCTAATTATTACTAGCCAAGTATCTATACTAATCTTATAAAGCTGAAGAGTTTGTTTGTTTGTTTGAACGCTAGCGTTCAAAAAAATGGATATCTAGTTAAGTATAAAATCAACTCATATACTATAATGTAATTAGAATTATAATTACATGAATATCTGGCAAGTGGTTACGTTATGTAAAGTGCAATGGCAATGAATAATTTATATATTTCACAACTAAAACGATTTACAAAAAACCAATTACATTAGTTGACAGGCTTTGATACTATATGTTATCAAAAAGAGATTTTACAATATACAATGTCAAGATTAACATACACATTTATTGAATAAATTAATGTCAAGTTATTCTGACTTGTTTGGTCCAGTCAAAATTATAGCAAAAAATAAAATAATATAACATTAGCTAATTAGATTAATAATATGTCAAAGATACAATAATGTTAAAAAATAAGTACAATAATAATTAAATAATGTCAATATTTAGATAGGTACATAATATCTAAACTAAAAAGCTTGTCTAAATTAGAGTTCATCGTCCTCACTAATCTTCATGATCTTGATGATAATCTTGGTGTTGTAATTTTAGTAATATGCTGAAGGTAATACCAAAATATCAGACTTTATACTCGTAGTTTAACAAAGTTAGATCGTAGGTTACTTAAAAAAATATTGTAATATAAATTTATTTTCACTTTTTATTTTATCGTAATTTAATAACCCACAAAAAACTAAGAAAAACCGTCTCACGACAAAACAAAGTCAAAGAAAACCCAATTAAAACAGCTCTAAGGTCGAAAGAACAGTCCAATTAACTCGCAACGAAAGAATATTAATATTACAATAGAAATATAAGAAAGAATTAAGCTAGATGTGTTTCAAAGGAATCCTTAATTATTCAGAATGGAATCTCATTTATTTTCAGCTCGTTTTTAATACAGATAGTTTTTTTTAGGCCGGAGTTTTTAAGATTAAGATTATTGATCAAATATAATATTTACAATACAATACAAACAATAATATCTTTTGAGCGATACACTTTCCATTGGCAGACCACCAGTCAGATGCGTTAAAAACCACACACATCCATCGCGGCTTATGTACGCGGACGAAATCTCAGGATAGAGATCAATGGCGCTAAAGAGAGAAGGCCCATCCCCAGCAGTGCGTCGTTAAGGCCGTACTCCGAGCAAATGACCTTGAGTATTTCTTACCTCATCGCACAACGCAAGAAAGAGCAAGAGAGAAACAGTAGGATTTGTCGCTGTTTTACGCTCAAATTTTAGAATAAACTCTTTATAAATCAGATTTTGATCTGAAACATTTCTACCAAAATGTTCGTAACGGAATTGCCTATCCGTTGGTGTAAGTACAAAATCCAAATAATGACAGGTTTTCGAGTAGATGCATGATACTTACAATTATTTCTATTTTTTATGGTTTCGTTGTGAGGAGATTACTTGAACAATAAATTCATTAACAAAAAAAAAGAAGGTATTGGTAGTTTCTTTTTTTTTGCTAATGAATTTAAGCCAAGAAATTGTAGAAATTTAATATATTTTTTACCAGTTGATATTATGTTTTGGCTAATGAGTAGATAGCTCTGAAAACTGCTGGGAGACGCACCTTAAGAAGAAACAATACGGTGAATGGGGATGCGTTGCCAGATTGTGGTTTTCCCGATGATTACAATATTGATCTACAAATCAAGAGTTAATCGGTTTCGTCTAGGTTAGCACGTTCCATCGCAGATCGCATCGTCGAGATGCGGTCAAGTTAAAGCAAAGCAAAAAAAGCCAAAGTAAGCAAAAATTTAGTTTTTTGGTTGATATTTAAAAACAACCTGATATCTATAAAAATATATTCGACCACCCCTGAACTATGATTGATCTATCAAACAAAAATTAAGCCATCAACATTAATTCACCATTGGCGGAGCTATCGCATAACATATACAAAATATACATACGATACAAAATATAAATATACATACATACAAACGTACACATACAAATAAATAAATATTGGCAGTCATAGGAACTGCCGATAGAAGTGAAAACTTATAACTCAGAATTTGATATCTTACTTTGGAAACTACGCGAGTGAAACCGGAGGGCGTGACCAAGGCCAATGGGAAATGCTGACGAATATCTAGATGGCCAATGGCCATGGTCCCGAGTTAGCCGAAAGATTTTTTATTATTCCCGAGCGTGACGCTAGAATTCAATTCACAGACCAAGAAAGATTTGTCTGTGGCGCGCCAAAAAAAGTTTGCACTTCAAAAAACATAGGTACAACTGAATTGAGCATTTTTTTTTGGTTTTGAATTCGTTTAAAATACATCAACAGTCAAAGCTTCTTACCATTACTAAAAACCAGATATCGCCAAATTGAAGGTTTTTTTTTGTAGTTGATGAAAATGTTTCAACATCGACGCATTATTTATTCAGGGGAGCACTTAGTCAAGCTGGAGCGTCTAAAGTAATCTTCTATTAACTAGCAACTAATAAAATATCGTAATGGGGGTTACAGTGCAGTAATAAATCGAGCCCACCTCACCTTGGCTACAGAGTAAAATATATAGCAGAGATATAGATTTCTAAGATACTACTTTGTACTTTTTTTAGGGTCTTATAGCAGTTAAAGAAGGTAGGGAGGCCTTTGCACAGCATCGAGACTGTATAGGCTCCAAATAATAACAAATAAAAACTTGAGAAGTGTCAAAGGACACCCGGATGGAACGAAGTTCCTTTCGATTAATTAGTGAAGGAATTATTATTATTATTATTTTTATTATTTACAAAAAACCTCACTCAACAAAAATAATCGTCGCAACACCACACTGTTCAATGCGAAATAGAAAAGAAAATATCTGGCTTGCTTTCTATAAGAGAGAGAGAGACAGACAGAGAAACATGCGACGCCGCACAGTTTACAATAGCAAAAAGTGTCGTGACAACTTTTCGTAAGATTTTTTTCACTAGCCCCCTTTCACAACGCGCGATAAGGAACTTCGTTCCAATTATAGAAGTTGGCTTCAGATGGCGTCTTTTGCTATCAGGGATTCAGAAACTATAGAAACCCAGAAAATATAGAAACCCAAGGTCGCTTTGAATATGCAACTATAAAATTCTAAGTGCCATCATTTTATAAAAAAACGCGTGAAATTGCTAGCTCATGGTAGGTTACAATATTATGGCGACCATCGAATTTTGAAGCGGGCCCCCGGATTCTTAAATCGCAATGGCTTTGTGGCTTGATTTCCACATATTTCAGGTGTGGGTTAAAATCTCATCCAGTATTCAAATATTTGAAAAAAAACTTGAGAGGTGTCAAGGGACACCCGGATGGAACGAAGTTCCTTTCGATTAATTAGTGAAGGATTTTTTTTTAAGTTTATTATTTACAAAAATCCTGTATACACTCAACAAAAATAATCGTCGCGACACCACACTGTTCAATGCGAAATAGAAATGAAAATATCTGGCTTGCTAATAATAAGAGAGAAAGAGACAGACAGAGAAACAGGCGACGCCGCACAGCTTACAATAGCAAAAAGTGTCGTGACAACTTTTCGTAAGATTTTTTTCCGTCTAGTCCCCTTTCACAACGCGCGATAAGGAACTTCGTTCCAATTATAGAAGTTGGCTTCAGATGGCGTCTTTTGCTATCAGGGATTCAGAAACTATAGAAACCCAGAAAATATAGAAACCCAAGGTCGCTTTGAATATGCAACTATAAAATTCTAAGTGCCATCATTTTATAAAGAAACGCGTGAAATTGCTAGCTCATGGTAGGTTACAATATTATGGTGACCATTGAATTTTGAAGCGGGCCTCCAGATTCTTAAATCGAAATGGCTTTGTGGCTTGATTTTCACATATTTCAGGTGTGGGTTAAAATCTCATCCAGTACTCAAATAGTTGAAAAATACATAAATGTTTATTTTGGGTCTGGATATTCCATAAATATGAAAGTGTCCATATACAATCAAATTGAACTACTAAGCTTTTTTAGTTTGGGATTAGATAGTGTCGTGTAAGGAATGCCCTCCAATATGATAACAGAGTAATTGTTTCTCTGCAAGTATTTTCATCTATGGTATACCTGTGCTTGTCTCCCTCCACCATATTACATTTACATTACCCTCGACATTACAAGCCGTATGATTTCATATCACGTTCCCGGCCCAAGAGTTAGCGAACGCATTACATTTATAGGCCGGGAGGCGGTGGCCCGAAACCGTAAGGTTAATTTTTCATCTGAGTATCTATATCAGCTTAATATTTGTTTATTGTAATTTTATGGAGACTTAACTTGATTTATGTTGTGATATTATTTGGGTTTAAAAAGTTAGAGGATTAAACTATTTTAAGAACAATTATATAAAATGATAATATTATGTAGTAGTATCATAATTCTTATGCTGCCGTTTTCCCACTGCGTAAAGTAGGTGCAGCACATTTTATTAAAACATGTATCGTTACAAAAACTTTAGGTTGTTGTTTCATAAGAAGTTTTTGTTATATTTAGTGCTATAAAAAGATTATCTTCTGTCTATTAATCTGTTATTACAATTAATTATACATTAAATTCAATATCACTAAAACAAGCACAATGAATATAAAAAAATGTTTCTAAACACTAATATTGGAGTTAGCTTGGTTATTTTAGGGTAATTATTATTTAGAGTTATTTCAGATACAGTGATTGAAATATAAATTTAAACTATACAAACCATTTTGCCAACGGATACAGTCTTGGTTTCTTCAAGACGAGAGTGAATTGGTTTCTTCTAGGTTAGCAGGCTCCATCGTAAACCGCTTTGTCATTTTACTCAGACTAGATAACGGCTAAGTTCTCAATTATTGTAAAATTTTGGTAGAAGATAACTTTCAAAGTAATTCTACATATGGGATTATTTTTAAAATATAAGCCAAATTTTTTAATTTTACAATAGAAAATTATTACACTAAATAAACCTTTACGTAACTCGCCCCTAGTTCCTAAGCTTTCCACAAGTCCACCGATAATGGAGTTAGACTAAGTTAAAATCGAATCATAATGCTATTTTACAAACACACACCTAACTTACATCGACCAGCGCCTCCCAAACTTTTCCTAAGTCGTTGGACCTATGATTAAGTTAGACTTTGCGAGTTAGATCGCGGACCAAGTCAAGTCCATACGTAAAGTTTCATAGTATTGGCGGACTAAGCGATATAAAAGTTTGGAACACGTGTGTCGCGTTTAATAGCTGTCTAAGTAAGTTAGTTCGAGTTTCTTTTAGTTAGTGTTAGCAGAATGGGGATTGACAATTTTGTTAAGAAATAAATAAGTTACATTTACTCCTAATACAATACTCCTAAACTTAAATTAAAATTTGTGAAAGTTAAGACATTTGGCTGAACAGATTGGGTCGTTTTTTTATAGCATAGAGTGACAAGACGAGGAAAATTTGTGCCTTATGGTAAGCAACAAGCCTGCCCAAAATAGCTCAGAGTCACGCAGCTATTGGAACACGAAGAGTCCTAGTCCTTACCTAGCACCGCACTGCGCTCGTCATATAGGTAAGGTGTTTTATCTCTTACCCCAATATTTTTTCTGGAAACATTGCCCTTCAAATCAGAACACAGTAATGTTTGCGCGCTACTGCTTGGCGAAAGAATAACTGGCAAAGGTGTGGTGCTTCCCCAGGCGGACTCTGCAAAGAGCTCTACCACTACATTTAGAGTTACTAACTGAAGTTAGTGCATATCGCTAACTTAAAAACGGCGAAGAAAACATAATTTTGAATTAGGAAGGATGTTCAAGTTAGTTGGTTTTTAACTTTCGTTATAGAATTATTAAAACACTGAAATTAAAAGAAGTACTTACATAGAACGTTGATCGTGTGCGTGGCGAGTACATTCTCCGTCAGTTGCTGA
This sequence comes from Ectropis grisescens, assembly GCA_017562165.1. Taxonomy (NCBI): domain Eukaryota; kingdom Metazoa; phylum Arthropoda; class Insecta; order Lepidoptera; family Geometridae; genus Ectropis; species Ectropis grisescens. The sequence continues at coordinate 15,172,434 of CM029797.1, forward strand.
TTGATTCCGTAGCAGAGGACCGCGAATGACATTTTGTCTGGCTCCACGACTACTGTGATGTTGGATGTAGTAATCCAGCCTCCTGCAACAAGAAATACCTACATTATTGTTGTACAAGGGTTATTTGGTGTTTGAATGACGTTGTCAGGGGAGCGTGGGGGTCGAGAAATGCAGTATTGGCAATCCTTTGTGACTTGACGGTGGCGTTAGTTCCCATTTTGGCATGACCCAAAAAACCCTGGTAGCACTATATTTTTTATTTATTCTGATATACATATATTTTTGAAATAAAGAATGACGAGACGAGCAGGGCATGTGCCTGATGGTAAGCAACACGCCTGCCACATAACAGCACAGTGACACGCAGCTATTGGAACATGAAAAGTCTAAATCATTACCTAGCACTGCACTGCGCTCGTCACCCAGAGATTAAGATAATATTTCTTTAAGCCCTGTAATGTCTCTGGAAACATTGCCCTTCAAACCAGAAAACAGTAATGTTTTCACACTACTGCTTGGTGACAGAATAACTGCCAAAGGTGTGGTGCCCCAGGCGACCTCTGCAAAGAGCCACTACAAAACTATCTTCACTTCCTTTCAAACCGGTGCTCAGGAATGTTTCACACTACTGTGTGTTTTGGCAGCAGAATTACTGGAAAAGTTACTTCCCCTGATATACTCTGCAAACTTTACCAGACCACTTACCTTCAGGTGAAATGGCAGTCCTGTTGCTAGCCTCCTTATGGTGCTTCCCACTGACCACCCACTTGATCTCAGCAGCAGGGTTTGAAGGCGCGGTACTGCAGGAGAGAGGCACTGGGTCTCCAACTCGCGCCTCTGAGGGGCCTGATATAGTCACGTGGGAGGGGGCGACTGGAACAAAAGAGGTAAATGTTAAGAAGTTAATTGACTAAACAAGTTGAGATCACGCGCGCGCACTCTCCTTGAAAAAGGTCGCCAGACGCCATCGAAACTTGAGTCAGACTGGACTGACTATACCAAACGTGAGTTACCCGTGTATTTATTTAAAAAGGTCAATGTTAGCAGAGAAGATGACTAGTAAAATGATTAGTAATGATTAGATGATTAGTAAAAGCTAATTTAAAACTTTTGCACCATGACAGAAACTGATAGTATTTTGTCAGTATGTCGTGATCTTTGCATTTTTCAAAGAGTTTTTTATGAATATCGTCGAGACCCTTGATAAGAACCCTTAACCCAATCAAATTCTACCAACTGGTTTACTTACAAAAATATGCAAAGGGTGAAAGCGGGATCGGAACCTACGACCTAAAGAATGTGAATCTTATGTTCTGATCGTATGATTGTTTTAATTCATCATCAGTAAAAATATTGACACACCGAATATTATTTTCAGACTGAGATACAAAAAAATCACAACCGCACCCAAGCAAATAATACATACCTAATATTAGGCACAAACAAACCAGACCCTATCACAACAAAATCCAGCAAAATAAAAATTACCCCTTCACTGAGGCTAAGAATTCACGGAGCGAATTTCATCCGCGCCCGTCGCGGTTCAATCACGTCGAGTGCGGGTTTTATTTCAAAACACTCACGAAACCGCTGATTTTCGCGGTTTCGCAGTCGCCACGGGTGAGATTATCGCTCCACTCGGGATATTCGCGGCAGCCGGGCGCGTCGCGGGCGTATAAAGCGTCATGAGTTGTACTTTAAATTTTTACTTAAATATCTGCATCCTACAGAAGCCGTGGACCGCAGCGGGCGCGGCTGAAAATCGCTCCATGAGTCCCTAGCCTAAGTACATAATGACTATTTACATTTCATCATAAAAAGGTAATATTTCGGGTACAAACAGATTTGACGAAATGCCCAGGAGTCGGAGTCTCGAAGGTTGTCTCAAGGGCTTAGACTGTTGCCTGTCTGTGGCGTGAGGGAATCCTTTCGAGTAAATTGGCAAGTTTGCTAATATCACAGTATGGCTACTTAAAAGGTGAAGAACGTAGTATTATATTTTTAAGCTATCGCAAAATTAACTTTTAGTAAAATACTAGCAGTACCCCGTGGTTTTACTCGTACAGTTCCCGTTACTTTGACCGTGGTAAAAAGTAGCCTGTGTGCTTTACTAGAATGTAATCTGTGTTCCAAATTTTAATACGATCCGTTATGGCATTTCGACGTGATTCAACAAAATACATCTAAACATCCTATTACTTTATATCACGGGAAAATAACAGAAACTTTTGAGAATTTTCGTATTTTTTATAATGTTTAGTACCCGTGTCACAAGTCTCGGGATCTGCTCGGGATATCTCTCTCTCTCTGTCACACGATGGACCCGGCACCCGCACGGTGAATCCATGGAATGCTAAGAAGCACGTCTCTCTTTTTTTTACGGTGAAAACACATGTCACATGTTAATAACTTGTTTGAGCAATTAGTTAATTTAAGTATTATAAAATCACACAAACTGCATTACATTTTTCTTCAACCAGATCATATGTAAGTTCTACGTGTACTTTTGTTAAGTTCCCATACTGTTGATACTGTCCTATTTTCTCAACACTACTCAAGGCTATTAAAAAGATTCTAGAAAAACTCCATTTGTACCGACGCGGTATATTTTTCTAGTCGTTCTAAAATTAGTATTTTTCTGAAAACAGTTTTCTATAGATTGGGTTGATGAATGTACAAGTTACAAAGAGTTTTTTTGGCGTTATATGACCAACCTCTTCGTTCGACTCTTCAGAACTTCAACTATGAAACGATGTCTCTGTTTCGAACAACAAGAAGTCCGATAGAAGAATGGGCAAGGTGGATAAATAGGTAATGGACACCGAGAGATAGTTAAATAGGGATTCAGATCGTGATTGAATCATGTATTGTGTTTCCAATACAACCCGTAAATTTATTATTTTTTTATTAAGTTTTGCATGGAATAGTAACAACGCCTAGAAATCGGGCCTGCGCAAGAAAAGTGAGGCAAATCAAATGTTGGCTCAGTCCGTTCGGAACAACCATCAGTTGCCAAGGTTCAGCACTAGTGCATGCCTCTCCGACAATTAAAAACATTATGATGGTTTGTGGTCCTTCACTATACAGTACCTGGTTGACCGAGCTTTGCTCGGTTTAAATGCGTTTATAGGCCCTAAGTAAAAGATTTTCTCATAAAAAATATTACAAAAAGAAAAAACCCGAGTGTTTTCATCAGGACTCGAACCGGGGCCTGTTGACTCCGAGGGCGAACATATTCTGTCTGCGTCATTTAGACTTAAAGATCAGTGGCGAAATAAGTAATCGTATTCTAATGACATTGTAGGAGTTTTTCATTGTCTAAAAACGCGCATAAAATGATGTTTTTAAAAAACAAAACCTAGCTAGATCGATTTATCGTCCCCGAAACCCCCTGTATACATAATTTCATGAAAATCGTTCGAGCCGTTTCCAAGATTCAGATTCTATATATATATACCTATATACCTACAAGAATTGGTCGTTTAAAGGTATAAGATAAGATACTAAACGACATATTATTTCAGTTTTGTTAATAAAGGCTCTTAAAAAGTAAAACTGGTCAAGTGCGAGTCGGACTCGCCCATGAAGGCTTCCGTAGCAGCAAGTAACAATATAAAAGTTCTTGTAGTTCCTTGTTACTTTAATCAGTGTTTTAACAAGGTGTGTTTTAACAAGGCGGCGGTTTGTTGGGCGTTTTATTGTTTTATAAAAAAAAAAAATTTGAGTTTCAGTCAGATAGACCGACAGATAGACATGACGAATCTATAAGGGTCCCGTATTTTGCTATTTGGCTACGGAACCCTAAAAACGACATTACAGTTTCGTTTGGCGAACTTCAGTACACACCTAGGCGATTTTAATCTATGAGTTTTTGTATATTTCTTTGTCAAAGTCAAAGTCAAAGTTCTTTATTGATAAATGTACAATTTACACGTACATTTTATAAAAAAACAAAATAAGAGTATACAAAGAGTATACATTTTTAAAGTTTAAATTGAACTTTATATTGTACGATAAAGGTATCGTACAAATAAGTGTCAAAAATTAAAATATATATACTTATTACAATTGTAATGAACAATGTCAATTTTTTACAACTTTATTGTGAGTTTGCCATCACTATATAAAAACTCGCTGTAACTATAAAAAGTTTGATCGATAAGCCAGCTTTTTAATCGGTTTTTTGAAGCTACCCGAACTCGGTGCTAATTTAACTATTTTAGGAAGAGTGTTATAAACTTCCGGTCCCATAATGTGAGTCAGTTTTTCCGATCTCGCGAGAGAGTGAGGTATACTATCCAGCTTGTCAGCGTTACGTATATTGCGCGAATGTCTCTCTCCTCGCGTGTCGTATGAGTCTAAGTTGTTTCTGACATACACAGCTACTTGGTAGATCAAGATTGCAGGCAACGTAAGTATGCCAAGCTCCTTGAAATATGGTCTGACGGATGTGCATTGCGACACGCCCACGATGGCGCGTATGGCACGTTTGTCTTCTAATTGAGTGCTAGCAATAAAGAGTTCATTCACCTATTTAAAAATGAGATAAAGGGTAGTAAACGTATCTAAATATAACTTTCTCCACACATATATGATTTATATATAAATCAAGTTAACGTTTCGTTGCGAAGTTCAGAATTTATTTGACATTTATACCGAGGGGCAAACTTTTTAATTTTCCTGAAGTCCATTGACGCCTTAGAAATTCGAAAGTATTTTTCGGCAAACTTCAAAGATATCGTTTTGAAAGCTTTTCTAACTTATGAATATATTTAAGAGTTTCTTTGTAATGTAATTGGCACAATAATACTGAGAAGTTACGAGAAGTCAATGTTTCTGTGTGGAAATATTTTTACCAAACTGTTACAGAGGTAAATATTAAGTTACTACAGTTGTTATCTAATGTTTTAAATACCTTACTTATATAGGTAGTACTAATTTATTTATTATTATCCGAAAAAACAAAAACTTACCTCGATTTAAAATTAAATTTCAATACTCGAAAAAAATTGGTTGCCTGTAAAGTCGGTATACGGGCGAAAGTTTTACGTGACAACGACTTTGAGTGGTAAAATAATTTTACGGAAGGGACGCGTGCCTTTCACATTTTATGTCTGTCTCTCTCGCTCTTAGGCGGGCTAACCATGCCCGAGTGGAAGGGACGCGTGCCTCTCACTCGCTCTCGTTGTGAGCGCATAACGTGAGCGGAGCGTAACGCAGTTTCTTGAAGTGTCACCCGGCAAACCAATTTAAAAGACGTTGTCACGTCAAAATTTGATTATAAAAGTGACGAGACGAGCAGGACATGTGCCTAATGGTAAGCAACATGCCTACCACATAACTGCACAGTGAAACGCAGCTATTGGAACATGAAGAGTGCAAATCATTACCTAGCACTGCACTGCGCTCGTCACCCAGAGATTTAAGATATTATACCTCTAAGCCCTGTAATTTCTCTGGAAACATTACCCTTCAAACCGAAACACAGTAATGTTTGCACATTACTGCTTGGCGGTAGAATAACTGGAAAAGGTGTGGTACTTCCACAGGCGGACTTTGCCAAGAGTCCTACCACTACTAATTAATTGTATTTTTGACCAATCATTTATTTTAATCATTTACACGCTATTCTTTTTTCGTATCTACAATAATTTCGTTGGAATGAAACCATAAATCTTGATATGCTTTGAAGCGAACAAAAACTTTAGACAAGTTGTTTGAAAAATGGCTTTAAGCTGCCCATATACACGTTTTGTGAAAACTATTTTGAGGCTGAATTCCGCTAAGGTATTGTAATACGGTATTAGGATTGCGTCCGACCATCAACTGACCAGTTGACAAGCACTTCAAACGCGATATATCTCATACCTTTAAACGAGCAATTCTTGTAGGTATAAATGTATATAAAATTTGAATCTCGGAAACAGCTCGAACGATTTTCATTAAATTATGTATACAGGGGGTTCCGGGGACGATAAATCGAACTAGCCAGCTTTTTAAAAAAAAACGCCATTTTATGCTTGTTTTTAGACAATGAAAAACTGTGACATAAACATTAGAATGCGACGGTAAATTTCGCGACGTCGCGCGACAGTATATTAGCGCAGTCGGGCATATGGGCGGTCATAATAAAGTAGGTCCGGGTTCGAATCCCAAAGGGCCGCTTTTCTTTTTCACAAAATCAGTATTTTACTAAGTCATTAGCAGCGTCGGTTTTACTCGCCCGGTTCTCGTTACTTTACCGGGATAAGAAGTAGCCTGTGTTATGTAGTCTTCTACACTACAATTGAACTGTGTTCCAACTTTCAACCCGATTCGTTCAGTTGTTCTGTTGTGATCGAGTAACAAATATCCAAACATTGACATTTATTATATTAGTAGGACTAGGATGTGCTTCTATATTTTGATAATAAACTAGTGGCCCGCCCCGGCTTTGCCCGTGGTACATATGGCACCGTGAAATTCTAACCTCAGATTACAATAATCTCACGGTAGGTTATGTTCGGTTAATCTGGAATCTGTAAACTTTTCTTTTATATCGTGATTAAGCCACGAACAATATAAAGATTATATAATCTAACGGATTTAACAATTCCATGGCGAATTATAAAAAGACTATATCACTCAACATCGCGTACATAATCAACGGCAAACTAATTTATGAAATCAGTCCAATTGTAGCAACTACTTGAGCTTAGTGAATTCAAACTTAAAACAAATAAACTCTTTGGCTTTTTATTATTACTATAGATAGATTAAAAACCGCGCTATTTTCCCGCGTCATCACGAGTATCTTCCAGCCCGCTAGCACCGCACGATAGCGCAGGAAACTGCTGCATTTGTGCACTAGCTCTTTCCAAGTCACTGTTCCCAACTTTGCATGCTCCACTGTAGCGCCACAGTGTAAACACACCAGTTATGCTTCCCCGCTAAATTTTATAGACAATTTTTTTGTGTAACCATAAATGTTGTTCGTCTCGATACATGAGTATCGAGACGAACAACATTTATGGTATGGTGGCTGATCGGTAACACGCCTGCTTATAATAGCACAGTGTCAAATGTATGGTACCCGTTCTTGTCACTTTTTTTTTAAATCACAAATCATCATATTTGTGTTAACCAACGTTCGACAAACCCACGGGTTATTAAAAAAATATTACACAAAAAATGATTATTTAACTGATTGGTCTTATCTCAAAGTAATTATTTGACAAACTTTAATTATATAACGTTTTATTTGCCAAATTGTTTTGACGTGACAACGTCTTATAAATTGGTTTGCCGGGTGACACTTCAAGAAACTGCGTTACGCTCCGCTCACGTTATGCACTCACAACGAGAGCGAGTGAGAGGCACGCGTCCCTTCCACTCGGGCATGGTTAGCCCGCCTAAGAGCGAGAGAGACAGACATAAAAAGTGAAAGGCACGCGTCCCTTCCGTAAAATTATTTTACCACTCAAAGTCGTTGTCACGTAAAACTTTCGCCCGTACTTATACCGACTTTACAGGCAACCAATTTTTTTTGATAATATTTTTGTTAACTAATGTCTAAAAACAAAACCAGTAGTTGCCACATTTTTATTTTATAACGTGTTGTTTGGCAATTTAATTAAATTATCTGTAAAATAGAATCCAATTTTTAAGTTTTTAAGTAACTTTTTATTCGAACTGGTTGGGTTACTTAGGACCCAGATTCGACTCCCGAGTCCCTAACTCTACCTAGTGTTGTCTCTAATACCCCTAGAATGTATCACTTTAGTAGAGTAGTCTTACTAGTGTTTCTGTGGCGAACTATGACCAAAGCCGCGTTTTTGTGACGTCTCTTTTCGTTCGGGTGAGCGTGGGCTAGGCGTGTTATACGCTTCACAGGGACCTGACGCGTGCCAGAACAACTCAGGCTATGTGGGGAATACTAAATCATACGACTTCATAAATATAAACCGACTCATGTGTGAATAGAAGTGTTTTTTTTAACGAAATACCTTACGGCAGGCTCGGCGGAGATAAGGATTTTGCTGTGCAACTGAACTGAAAAAAATGTGAGACTTAAACCGTAAGAATGTTATAGAAGTGACACGTAAAAACTGCCTGTGACCAGTGTTGACCATTTTATTTTTTAGATGACCGTACCCAAAGAGTTTATATATACTCCGTATAGAGTCGGCACAAACGCTTTACACCGAAAGCACGGGTAGCATCTTTCTTTCCTTGTCACTCTTGTGGAAGGGTCATACTTTTGTCGCGGTACATCACTCTGTTGCTATTGAAAGTAAGCACGTCATCTGCTTACGATTGACACAAAGTGACCGTGCGGAAAATCTAACTCTATACGTAGTATATGTAAACTGTTTGACCGTACCATTCTATCTTACTAATATTATAAATGTCAATGTATGGATTATTGGATCTTTGCTTCTTAATCACGTCGTAACGTATCCGGTTTAAAATAGGAACACAGATAGATTGTAGTCTGGAAAAACGGCGGGAAAACGAAAACGGAAACAACGCGGGTAAAACCATGGAGTACTGCTAGTCAACAACAAAATTAAGCTTTTATAAATCGTATTGCTTCTATACTTAGATAGAAGAATAAGTAAATAGATTAGGGTTTGTCCGCACGGTTCCTTTGTATCAATCGTAAGCAGACGAGGTGTATGTTAGCTATGGCGACATAGTGATGTGCCGCGACAAAAGTATGACACTTCCACAAGAGCGACAAGACAAGCGATCAGACCCGTGCTTTCGGTGTAAAGCGTTTGTTCTAACTACATAGTATATGTAAACTCTTTGCTTCTATATTATCCGAAAGAACCTTGTTCCTACCGGAGGCTGTACCGCCTAACTAGAACTGCCTTAGCTTTGATAATCCTCTCTCTTTCCGCTTGAAATGATAGAGACTGCAATAATAAAACGAAAGCCGGCGGTAGAAGGGCTGGTGTCCCATGACACATCTTTTATTTATAGTTAAATCATATTTCTTTTAGCGCGTTACTAAAAATTATTTAAGTAAATTTTGTAGCTAATACAGATGTGAACAACTTTTCCAGTATTCACAAACGGAAGCGAGTATTAACCCTTTGCAAACGTTCAGGATTTTCAATCCGATCGACTTAATGGATTGGCTGTACTATTGGTTGCAGTCTTATTTCCTTTCATGCACGATTTGATTTCGGAACTCTTTTAAATCTATCTATTTGAAATTAAAAACATTTTTTTATTTATTATAGTGGTCTCTTCGCGAAGTCCGCTTGGGGAAACACAACACAATTTACCAGCTACTTCAACGCCAAACTGTTATAAGGAATCATTATGTTCCGGTTTGAAGGGTAATGTTTTCAGTGATATTATATCGCAAAGAGATAAAAATCCATCTTTATACCTATGCATGATGCGAATGGTGGTGATTTTAAATTTTCGTATGTAAATATGTATACGTAAATTACCGGTAAATTAAAATTCTAATACCAGAGTATACATTATACAGCGGTATTTGAATATTAACGTTCTATTACAAATTGTCATATTAATTGTAAAATAACGAGATATATGAGTTGATTTAACTTTAGAATATCTTGTCAGCAATTGTTTTAAACTGTTACTATTTTAGTTACATTAAATCACAGCTTACACACATTCAATATAGAATTTAAAATGATCTTAACTACTCAAACAAGGGACAGAGAAAAAACTAAGAAAATTCGTAGAAAAAAAGAAACAAATCAAAACTTGGCATTTTTTACAGAACTCTTTGACCGCTGACCCGAACTGCGTCGCTTTACAAACACAAAACGGGTAATGGCAACTCGGGCGTATGACGGAATGGTTCCGTAGAATAAACAAAGACAATTCCAGGAAAGAGGAGCATACGAAAATGTCCAATGTCAACTTTAACTCTTTCAGTGAGTATAAAGTGTTTTTCTTTTAAAAAACTCTAAAAAAAATTATAAAATATTTTATTAACATTTTTTAACTTACATTCTCACTCAAATTCAAAGAATGTGGAGTAAAACTTAACTCTATAAAAACTTATATTCTAAAAAAAACTTATGTAATCGGAACGTAAATACCGATTCGCGGGTTTTTTAATATTTCACTTCACTAACAGCATGGTTTTTTGTAGATAAAGAATTTTGTCATTAATTTCATAAACTTGTTTGGTGTCCTGAGGTTTTTTTATATACGAGTATAATAAGTGAACAACCCAAAAATACTATGTTTATCTGACATAAAAAACAACACACAATGTGTCTGTTTGTACTCTCTCAAAATTACTCGAGTTTGCCGAAATTTTTGCATGTAAATATATTATAGGTTTGAAAATACATCGTAAAGATTAATACCCTGCTGCATGAACTTGTATCGTGTAATACGTAATATTATAATACAATAGCTTACTAAGTTTACAGGATGAACGATGATGATGATGATGATTTTACTATTTAAAACAGGCAAATAATTAAATAAATATTGGTGGGCAATTCACTCACAACACCATCTGACCCCAAACTAAGCAAAGCTTGTACTATGGCGGTCAGATAGCTGATATAATAATACTTATATAGTTGTAAAAATATACTGATTATAATTAAATTTTTAAAGAAGACTTTTTATGATTAAAAGGACCCTAAAAATAAAAAGTTTTCCTAAGTTTCGCTCCGGTGCTGCCCCTGTGTTACCTGTTCTTTGTAAATAAACAATGAGAGCGAGGTTTGGGAGTTGCTAGCTATTCCACGGTCTACGCGACAAGCTTACAGCGAGACGACCAAGAGAGAAAGCGATAGTGTTTTATCAAAAGCCTTCTTTTTAGTAATTGAAAACTTGTTTGTCCGCATTCTCTAACTTCAGCCATGTGTTTAGACACTTAACAAATAAAAAAGTAGGACATGCCACAGGTTTCAAGTTTTTCAATGTTTGTTTATATGTACCTAACTGTAATTTGGTTATAAATATCTGAATTATCATCATCATCATCATCATCATCATAATCAGAAACATCCGTCCACTGCTGGACATAGGCCTCTCCAATAATACGCCACTCAGCCCGATCCTCGGTTTTACGTTTCCACGAATCTGAATAAACCTCACAAACCCTCATCTTTATAAAATTAGTGAGATGTTATTTTCGTAAGCTTGACAATAGTTCTAGTGCAGCCTGCTAAGCCTAATTGGCCACACAAAGAAACGTAACACGATTACAAGACCATAAAAAAATGTTTGCGTGTATTCCTTGTAAATAAATACATATTTTATAATGAGATAGTAATTGACTCGATCCAAAGAATGAGTTACAGCGGATTATTTTGCGTTCTCGTTGTTTTCTCTGCGATAAACAGCATAAAAGCTATTCCAGACTATAACGTCGTTTTTTTTCGTCGCAATCTCACGGCACACAAGAGACTTCACGTACTACGCTGGCGACACCGACGACGCCATCGGTCGGTTCGTACGACGAGCGTTGGCTGCAACACCGAAGACCATCCGAGAGTTCAATTTGCAGATGGCCATCAAAGACAGAAATGCAGTCGTGGTGGAGGCGCTGAGCCGGGAGGAGGCGGTTTAGAAAATAAAATAGGCTTAGAATTACAATGAAAATGTTCCCTACTCCCCCCTTTTTCCTTTACTTCTCCTAATCCAAGATTTATGTAAAAAAGAAAACAAATGACAAAGGTAACGGACCCCGGAGTCTGTGGAGTAAAAAAAAACGTCATTTACAGCTCAAGTGGCTCCCCACACATTTTTGTCGAAATGCCCATATTCTTTCCCTGCTTTACAGTGTCCTATTTAACCCTGCCACGCCACGATATCTGAAAGACTGCTTTACATTCTGGAGTACCGCACACTCACGTCATTTGAGATCTACCTATAATTCGTCCCTGCAAATGGCCTTTGCCCGTTGAGAAATTTTCTTCGGAAAATATTTTGCATTCCAAGCAATTTAGTTGTGGAATGCCTTGCCGTTGAAATAAAATAAGCTCCGTTACTTTCCGTATCTAAGGTGCAAATCAAAAAAACATTATTTGTCGAAGGCTTGATGAAACGTGATTTGAAACTGATTTATCTTTGTTAAAAAGTATTTCAGATTCATTGATTATATATTTTCTTCATAATGTTTTCCTTCGCCATTAACGACAATAATGATAAACTGGAGATAAATATTTTACTTGGAAATACTTTCGTTTGTGTTTTGCACTATAGTTTTTGATGGTTTCGTTTCTGTTTTGAACTGTATTTCGGCTTTTTGTTAAACGCTTAGCTCTTGTAACTTAAACCGTGTTCCAATCAAGACCCTTCCTTGGTAGGGTTGCCTATCAAAGGATCATGACGCGACGCGCCACGTTTGAGGAATTATGTCTCCTTGGAGAAATGATATTTCCACTCAAAGGGAATAAATTGGTTTACGAATGTCGGGAATTCTAATAAACTGGCTTTCACCTGCGTGTTATTGCTGTAAAGCATTAGATTTACTTGCTATTTATGTGGTGTTATTGGTTTCACTTACATAGGATATTTTGGGAATTACAAGAAGAATATGCCTTTTTTGTAACGGAAAATGGCTTTATCACCAAAACTACAACAAGAACTACATATATATGTACATATATGTAACTACGAGTAGGTACTTACACTAAATATATCTAACTGTTGTGCATAGACTGAAGAAGATATATTATCATATACAGTGAGGGTGTATAGAAACTCATAGAACACAGTAAGGTTTGTTTACTATTATATATACTGTGTACTATTATACTTTTAGTCTACTGGAATGATTTCTGAAACTTGTAGAGCGCATTATGTTATACAGAACTACTTACAGTGAACTTTAAAAATAAACCTACAGAACACAATTAAGTTAATATGGGATCCTACACAACACAGTAAAGTTTATCTAGCATCCTACAGCACACAGTAAAATGTATATTGAATCCTATAATACACAGTAAAAGTTATATTTAGTCCTACATAACACAGTTTTTTTGACGTGAAAACGTCTTATAAATTGGTTTGCCGGGTGACACTTCAAGAAACTGCGTTACGCTCCGCTCACGTTATGCGCTCACGAGAGCGAGTGAGAGGCACGCGTCCCTTCCACTCGAGCATGGTTAGCCCGCCTAAGAGCGAGAGAGACAGACATAAAAAGTGAAAGGCACGCGTCCCTTCCGTAAAATTATTTTACCACTCAAAGTCGTTGTCACGTAAAACTTTCGCCCGTATACCGACTTTACAGGCAACCAATTTTTTCTAGAAACCAACAGAACACAGTAAAATTAATCGTGGATTCTACAAAACACAGTAAAGTTTATCTTTGAATACTAATAAACAAAGTAAAGTTTACATAGATACTTACAAAGCACAGTGAGGTCGATCTCGGCCTTGAGGATATTGCTGATCATGACGTTCTTGGCCTCGCACGTGTATCGAGCCTTGTTGTCTGACGCGTCTGCTTTGAAGGAGAGAACGTTCTCTGACATACGGCCGATTGTTCTGGAACAAACGAGAGGAAATGGTTAGAACTGGTCACAAATCTTACATTTAGTTTGGGGCTCGCTTCTTTTTCTTCTTGTCGTGTCAGCGATTCCATTTATGACTATATCAAAAACTATTATTTTTCTTGGGGTAGATACTATGTTATGATTATATTACAATCGATATTTATATATCGTATTTATATCTTATATTTTAACTAGTTATCCGCCCTGGTTTTACCCGTGGTACCTATTATTGCATTCAGGGATCACGAACATTTCCAACGATAAGAGAATTGTAGAATTCGGGCCTTGCACTTCCTGAGATTAGACCATTCAAACAAACAAGCTTTATAGGTTTACAATATTACTATAGATGATTATTTATAGAACGTATTACTTCAGCAGTATTCTGTGTGGAAATAAAATGATTATATTTTACCAAGAAACCATCAGCCACGACTACTACTCTAACGTGTAACCCATTTTGAAGAAATTAGTTGAAATTGTGGGTAGAACGATAAATATTTACCTACCTATTCCTAAACACATAACGTACTTACGTCGACGCCCTGTCAACAAAAGGTCGTACTCCTAAATTCACATAATAGTATTAGAGGATTTTAAATTGAAAATACCCTCATTATTTGATCCCTTTCACGGTACAGTGGCGTTCGCGCGGAGACAACGGGTTTCGAAGATCGCGGACATTTTGCTTTCTCCATTTGTGTATATTTTTAAAGGATTGTAAAGGAAATTCTTCCAGTTACGTTGTTTCGTTATCTACACCTTAAAGGATTTGCTTTGATGAAAGGCTTTGCTCCTCACGGTTTTATTCGCGTAGATCCTTATAGATAAAAATAGCAAACTTGTTCTTCTAGACTATAATCTATCTGTATTACACATCTCTGCCCGATCTGTTCATACATTACGACGTGATTGAGCAACAAACATACAAATATCCAAACATGTGCATTTACAAAATGAGTAGGAAATAGGATTATTTACGAGTAGATTTATGACTGAGATTAAAACATTATAAATTGACTGAGTTTTAATGTTGAGATTCTGTTATATTTCATGTTTATCGGATTATTTGTGTATTTTATTGTGCCATGATTTAAATGTGTCAATCGGTTTTTATTGATTGCACAGAATTTTTAGTGTTATTTTTTTATTACTATTTTTGCATAATATGTCAAGTAAAAAAATATTTCACATTGTAAATGAGACTGTTTGTTTAATGCAACTGTAATGTTGTTTTGTAAAATATTTAATCTATAGACATAGTGACATGTACTACTATAATATAGTAATGAATAAAGAATATGAAGCTGAAGAGTTCTAGAAGATGAAAGAAAGTTTTCATTTCGTCACAAACCATGGTCACAGGTTACGAGTAATACATTCATAGCTATTCTCGGTTGGTTTTCTCACGGGGCGAGTGATCCTACATCACGCTCCGAAGACTACGCCAAAAATTAAGGTTGACTTAAAAAAAAAAACGATTCAAAAACAAGTAAAGATAATATCTAAATTATAAATGCAAAAGTTTGTGTGTATTTATGAAAGTGTGTTATTCTTTCAACCAAATATTGCTGAAGTGTACATACAGTATGAAATTCAAGTTAATAATAATTATAATAACTAAATTCAATTGATAATTTAACATAACTTTGAGTGTTATTATCATAAAATAGAAACAGTTATCTAATAATTAAATTAAAATAGTTAGATTAACTTAACATAAAGTGTAATTAGAATTAAACTTTAAGTTAATTTACAAGAGTAAAAATCATTAATAATTAAAATTAACTTAACTAAACGTTTAATTAACTTAAAATAGAAAGAGTTAAATAGAATAGCTAACAGATATAATGAGTGCATAAACCTACACTTATCAATAAAAACATTATACACTCTACTACGTATTGGATACGCAGGCTAAATTGAGAATATATTAATATGGTTGAATTTTGACCACATGGTGACCATTAATTAAAAAGTGGTCAAGTGCGAGTCGGACTCACCCATGAAGGCTTCCGTAGCAGCAAGTAACATAATATAAAAGTTCTTGTAGTTCGTTGTTATTTTAATCATCAGGTTAAAAAAAATATGTTTGGAACCTCAATATCATTTTTGATGACCTATCCATAGAGACCCAACACGTATGGTTTTGATTTAAAAAAATCTGAATTTCAGTTCTTAGTATGGGACACCCCTAAAATTTTTAGATTTATTTCCATTTTTTTGTATTAAAATCTTAATGCGGTTTACAGATTACATCTACTTACCAAGTTTCAATAGTAAAGCTCTCATAGTTTCGGAGAAAAGTTGCTGTGACATACGGACGGACAGACAGACAGATAGACATGACGAATCTATAAGGGTCCCGTATTTTGCCATTTGGCTACGGAACCCTAACTAGCTACGATTATATCCGTTATACCTCTCAGTAAAGTAGAGATTTCGAGATAAAAATAATTCAAATCCATGCGGAATCCAACATGGTGGCCTAAAATTATTAGGTTCACTTAATCCGGATCAAATATTAATGGAGCGTTTAAACCAATACTGACTTTATCCGATCATCCCTATTGATTCAAATAGCATCCATAATATCAGCCACTATTATAATAATTACAATTTTAATTATTTATAAAAGCTCGCTACGTCGTTCAAATAAAACCGCCGAAGTTCGGATTAATCTCCCGTCAATTATGTTGATTGCGCATCAAAATATATATGGTGACTCTATCCTGTGGTTTTATCTGTTGAAATAAAGTTAAATAATTTTTTGTGCGAGCTATGTAATTTTTGACGTGACTACGTCTAACAAATCGATGAACGCCGGCTGCATGCACGAAAGTTTCCTGTTATGTCCCGTTACGCTCATTGTACGCTTGCGCCGCATCTATCAATGTTTGTTATGACGTTGTCACGTTAAACTATCGTCGATAATCCAACCGCCTTTACAGACAACATATTTTTTTCAAATGGAAATTTTTATCTCTATATGTAAACAAGCTGCGCTTGTGGTTTTACGCAAGAAGTTATGTGTAAATTTTACTGTATTTACCGAAATAATTTCACTGGAAACGTTGCCTTTTAACGGTTTAAAATTTCAGGGCTAAGAGAAACAACATGTTATATGTTATTTGACGAGCTTACAGTGCTAAGGATTTGGACTCTTTATGTTTCAATAGCTGCATGAACTTTGCTGTTACTGGAAGGCGTGTAACTTACCATCAGGCATATGTTTTACTTGCTCAATACTATAAAATAATCCTTAAGCTCCTATAAATATTACCTCCTGATACTCACTCACGATTCACGAACTCACATCAACGATTACCATATCTTCCGCACAAAATTGGTGCGCTCTATTATTTTAGATGTACAATTAATTATTCACCTTATTAAAATACGCAACTACTCATAATAATTATTAAAGATAATATCGAAACGCTTGTTCGAGAATAATTACAATAATGTCGAATTTCCCGATATTAATTAAAATTATGTTATTAATAGGTTTAAAATTGGAGTTTGTGTTAATTTCATTAACAAGGTTCACAGACTTATTTTGTTAAGCTTCGTGTTAAATTAATACGTAAAGGGTAAATGAAATAATGTTATTATATATTAATGTGTTTATTTTGATACTAGCAGTCCCCCGCGGTTTCACCCGCCGTTAGTAGTAGCCGTTCCTGTTACTCCCTCGGGATATAAAGTACCCTATGTGTTCTACCAGGAGCATATCTATAGAATGAACAACAACAGATGGATCAAACGTTTAGTAGAGTGGATACCAAGGGACAATAAAGGCTTGTTCGCACTAGGCTAGTAATTTAGCCTAGTGGCGAGTAATTTAGCAACTAAACGTGTATGAACAGTGAAAATTTAGTCGAGTAGTTTAGGAAGTGATTTAGTCGAGTCAATCCATTTTGTTCTATTTTCAACGGGCGAGTAGCACCCCCCACCACGCGTTCGTTGCGAGCGGTGCGCTCATTGGCTCGCCGATTAAACAGGTTCGAACTTGTCGAATTAGTCTGGAGAGAAAAATAACTTCAAACAAATGCGTTGTAGGATCTTCATGTCGCGAAACGCTACTCACTTGTGAACTGTACTAAAGCACGGTGCGAACGATTTTTGAATAGTAGCGAGTATTTTAGCTACTAAATTACTCTCTACTAGACTAATTTGCTAGCCTAATGCGAACAAGCCTTTAGTAGTAGCCGTTCCTGTTACTCCCTCGGGATATAAAGTACCCTATGTGTTCTACCAGGAGCATATCTATAGAATGAACAACAGATGGATCAAACGTTTAGTAGAGTGGATACCAAGGGGCAGTAAGAGAAGGAAAGGCAGACCACACAAAAGATGGAGCGACATTTTCTACCAGAGGGGTCACTGGATGCGAAAGGCACGCGAGAGACACGAGTGGAAAGGATTAGGAGAAGACTACGCTGCAGAGGCGACTACTACTCATACTCTATAAAAGATAATCTTAATATATATAAATCTCCTGTCACGATGTTTGTCCGCGATGGACTCCTAAACTACTCAAGCGATATCAAAAAAACTTGCACACCATGTGCAGTTTGATCCAACTTAAAAGATAGGATAGTTTTAATTCCGATTATTTGTCTTTATATGACAATATCCGAGCGAAGCCGGAACGGGCCGCTATTATAATTATATATTTATTGTATAGTACACAAAAAAAATCTTAAATATGGGTTTAAGTATTTTTTTTGTCATATTGGTTGTAGAAATAAAGGCTATTTTTAACCCCCGACCAAAAAAAGGGGTGTTATAAGTTTGACGTCGATGTCTGTCTGTCTGTCTGTCTGTGTGTGTGTCTGTCTGTGGCACCGTAGAGCTCAAATGGTTGGGCCAATTTCGATGCGGTTTTTTTTTATTTGAAAGTTAATATCCGTGCGGGTGTTCTTAGCTATGTCTGGTTAGTATCGATTCAAAATGGCCGCCTCCACAAAATGGCGGACAAAATATTTCTTCACAACCTACCTCAATATGGGTATCAAATGAAAGGGCTTGACTAGCAGAATACTATACGCTATAACAAATTTGAAATCCAAGATGGCCGCCACCACAAAATGGCGAATTATATAATTTTTTTCACTACTACCGCAATATGGGTATCAAACGAAAGGGCTTGACTAGTAGAATACTTTGCACTATGACAAATTTCAAATCCAAGATGACCGCTACCACAAAATGGCAAATTACATTTCTTTTTTCACAACTTCCTTAATATGGGTATCAAATGAAAGGGCTTGACTAGTAGAATGTTGTACAGATAACAAATCTAAGGTAGTCGGGGGTTAATCAAAATTTTTTAATTTTGTTCTTGTTATTTTATGTGTTCTACCACACTACCTCTATAGTCTGTGTTCCGGCAGACTTACTACCAACTATGATACGAGGCCAGTCAGTATTCGATTAAAAATATAAAATCAACTTTGGGACAATGTTCAAGACTAGTTAAAGCGGAATTTAACACTGGCACTGGTTTTACACAAGAACAAAATTAAAATTTTTGACTAACCCCCCACTACCTTAGATTTGTTATCTTTACATAATTCTACTAGTCAAGCCCTTTCATTTGATACCCATATCGAGGTAGTTGTGAGAAAAAAAAATGTATTTCGCCATTTTAGTAGCGACCATCTTGGATTTGAAATTTGTCACAGTGCTAAGTATTCTACTAGTTAATACCTTTCGTTTGATACCCATATTGAGGTAGTAGTGAAAAAAAAAAATGTAATCCGCCATTTTGTGGTGGCGGCCATCTTGGATTTGAAATTTGTTATAGTGTTTAGTATTCTACTAGTCAAGCCCTTTCGTTTGATACCCATATTGAGGTAGGTTGCGAAGAAATATTTTGTCCGCCATTTTGTGGAGGCGGCCATCTTGAATCGATATTAACCAAACATAGCTAAGAACATCCGCACGGATATTAACCTTCAAATAAAATAAAACGCATTGAAATCGGCTCATCCGTTTGAGCTCTACGGTGCCACAGACAGACACACAGACAGACAGACAGAAAGACATCGACGTCAAACTTATAACACCCCTTTTTTTCGGTCGGGGGTTAAAAAACGACCCATATTATAAATGCCGAGGTTTGGATGTCTGTTGCTTAATCACGTATCATAACGTTTGAATGGATCAGGTTGAAATATGGAACACAGCTATTATAATCTGGACGAAAACAGGCTACTTTTTATCACAGAAAAATAACGGGAACGGCAACTGCGGGGGTAATTTTTTATTTTTATAATTTAGAGTGACGAGACGAGCTGGACATGTGCCTGATGGTAAGCAAAATGCCAGCCACATAACAGCACAGTGACACGCAGCTATAGGAACATGACAGACAGACAGAAACTCTTTATTATACACACCAGAATACATACAATAAAAAACAATAGCAAATTAAATAACTTATAACTAGTGCCATAAATGGCGGCCTTATCGCTTATAGCGATTTCTTCCAGGCAACCATTAATAGTCAAAAATAAGAGAACGAAATACAAATTGTGGATATGGTGCGAAAGTAACAGCAATAAGAAAAACAATACTAATGTCGTCAACAATACTAATGTCGTCAATAATCCAAATAATAAAATGTGAGTCCAAATAATTATCTAGCACTGCACTGCACTCGTCACCCAGAAATCTAAGATATTATATCTCTAAGCCCTGTAATTTCTCTGGTAACATTGCCCTTCAAACCGGAACACAGTAATGTTTGCACATTACTGCTTGGCGGTAGAATAACTGGCAAAGGTGTGGTACTTCCCCAGGCGGACTCTGCTAAGAGTCCTACCACTACAAACCACGGGATTCTGCTGGTGTAAAATCCACGAGCAGTGTTGCACGTAAAATTCTTAAAAACAACAGGTCTAATCCTCCAAGATTTTCCATAAATATAAGGAAGTGAAACTTGGACGGTAGTTACCAACTTTCTCCATGGCCTGATGAATAATTTCAACAGGAAATTCTTTGAAGGTTTTAAAATTTAAAGTGGATCTCCTCTGGTTCAGATTTCATGTTAAGTTTTAACTGTTTTAATTACTTATTTAATGTAAAATTCTGCTGCAGTTTTGTCATTTTGGTTTTACCGGTATATTGCAGTGCTGTGGTCTAGCTTTAAGGGCAATGCTACCGTAACTATTTAATTATTTTTAAATGTTAAATGTTGACATTATTTACGCATTAAATTTTTAAGATTTCCTGTAAGATTCGTAATGGTTCGTAGAAACAATTTATAAGGCGTTTTCCAGACGAAAAAAGACTTGTCAAAGGTAGTTCTAAATATTGCCAAGTGTGCCACTGTTGGTTTTTGTGAAATTTCTCTAATAATTAAAAACAGTGGCGCCACCTACAGCGAAATAGGGAACTGTCTTTGTCAGGTATTTTTGCCTCTTGAAAATGCCCCATTGCATTTTATGCAAGTTCTGACGTTCAAGTTCTGGCTTATCTGCCAGATGTTTGTTAGGTTACAAGTCATAACTTATCAAATATCTCTCTGGATCTGGTTCTGGTCTGGAATCTGGTAAAGACAATCACTGAATATTACCAAGAGCTTAGATTATTGGTAATCCAGTGAGAGCCTTTACCAGATCTGAGCAACGGGTAGGTGATCAACCACGATGTCTTTTCCTATCGACCTAGCCGACTACAACAAAATCTATACTAATATTATAAAGCTGAAGAGTTTGTTTGTTTGAACGCTAGGATCTCGGGAAGTACTGGTCCGAATTGAAAGATTATTTTTCTATTGGATAGTCCATTTATCGAGGAAGGCTATAGGCTATAGAACATAACGCTACTATTAATAGAAGCGGAGCATTAATCAAGAATGTAACAATAACGGTAAAAAAATATTTTTTTGAGAGTTTTCGTACCTGAGCTGATTTGACATGACAGCATGTGTCTCAGATTGCGTCATTGAATATAAACCTTTGCAAATTAAACTTGTTTTTTAAATCTGAGTTGGTACGACCAATTTCCGGCCGGTGGCGTAACAGGTAGCTGAAGAGGTTTTTTGTTTGAAAGCGATATTCTCAGGAATAACTGAACCGATTTCAGTCATTCTTTCACCGTTGGATATGTACGGGATCCCGATGAGTGCTATATAATGCACCACGGGCGAAGCCGGGGCGGACATCTAGTTAAATAATAATATGACAATTCAAGTAAAAACATTTAAAACCTCCTCAAGCCAAATCAAGTATTTACCTCGTTAAAAACTTCCCAAATTGTTGGGAGATCAAATTGAGCGTTTTCACGTAACAAAACCTTTGGGGCACTCAACTTTTTTACCCGGATATTTTCGTTCAACTTTTTACACGGAATCCGGAGGTGGGGGGCCAACCCTTTTGGATTCCTTCGACGGTATCAAATGGAAATTGGTTCTTGTTGTGGGCCGCGGTTTGGATGAGAATGAATGGAGGTATGGAGTGTGACAAGTTTAGGAAGAGGTAAAACTCGGACTTATCTTGTGTTATTCAGGGTTAAGTGGAGAACAGTTATTGTTTAAAGAGATAGAACAAGCAGAGTATGGTAGTAAGCACCATATGAGCACAGAGTCACGTAGCAATTGGAACATGCAGGGCCTAAATCAGTACCTACTACTGCGCTGCACTGGTCGCTCAGAGATATAAGATGATCTCTCTCTATGCCTTGTAATTTATTTGAAAACATTGCCCTTCAAACTGGAACAGATCTTTGCATATAACTGCATGGCAAAGGTGTAATAGTTTCCCAGGACAACTCTGCAGAGTCCTACTAAAAGATTTGACATCTCTCAGAGCTATAACTTGGTAGTGATTGGACTCTTGGCAGAGTCCGCCTGGAGAAGTACCACACCTTTGCCAGTTATTCTACCGCCAAGCAGTAATATGCAAACATTACTGTGTTCCGTTTTGAAGGGCAATGTTTCCAGATAAATTACTGTGCTTAGAGATACAACATCTTAGATCTCTGGGTGACGAGCGCAGTGCAGTGCTGAGTAATGATTTGGACTCTTCAAATTGCAATAGCTGCGTCTCATTGCGATGTTATGTGGCAGGCATGTTGCGTACCATCAGGCACATGTCCTGATCGTCTCGTCACTCTTTATCAAAATAAAACTATTAAACTGTCACCATATGACAGATACTGAGTTTTCCCAACAACTAGAATTTAATATATTTGCCTACCCTACCCTACCGTCTGCAAATAAATTCCCTTCGACGTTTTCACTCCATACTATACCCATTTCGGCGGGATAGGTCCCTCGGCAGTTCGACGCGATACCAATATTGTGAGTATTCCGATATATCGTAGAGTAAGCGGAAAGGGTAGTTTGGTATAATGCCTATGAGGCTAGTTCTTCAAGCTAGAATAGCAAGCTAGTGTTAGTAAGCTAGCAAACTAGTACTTATAGCATCGTGTAGACAAAACTGGTGTTGCGTAGCGTTGTCTATACGAAGCATTGTTTTTAGAGAGTGATGGCAAAGTTCCCCTTAAAACGTAAAGAAATAAATTTGACATGGGTCAGTACCATTGTAATAAAAACATATTAAACTCGTATAATGCTTGACAGTTTTCTGTACAATAATTATTTGATACAGTAAGGTAGTTATTTCAAACTTTGAAAATGCATTCAATTTGTATGCTCTTTCTTTTGTTTTTATGTTTTACTTTGACTTTGAAGCTAGAAGTATCCTAGCTTGAAAAACTAGTCTCGTATCGCTCAGGCATTAGGGATGTGCTATCAACACACTAACTACTTATATTCTTCATTTCTCCTTTTTTCATACTGCGGTTGCTTAGAAGATATCGCCCTTAGCGATAAGGTGCCCAATTTCTACTTTATTTTTAAGTTTTCGTATATTTTTATTGTTTTGTTTTCTTAATATATGCGATATTTTTTTTAACTACTTATCCATTATTTTTGTCAAAGTCGCTCAAAAACGTTAGTGCAGATGTAGGCGCAGGTTTAAATATAGAACACAGAAAGATCAAGCCAAAAAAAAATCAATTTGTAAAATGCTCTTATTTATTACCACTTGAAGTATTTTGGGGCCTTTTTTCAACAACCTAAAAATTTACTTAGTAATTTACTATATCTTGTCATGAGGGTAAGGGTTTAGACAATTAACCCAATACGCTTGCCTATTTTGTTGTTGGGTGCGCAGTAGCCATCTAACTAGGCCGGTGGACCGCACCGTTGGTACGCGAGGTACTCATCCGCCGCCGCCCTGAATCATCGTCCTGCACTGATCATGATTGTTCTATCTAAGCCTCGAAAGACACTATAGTCTATGAGCCCTAGACAGCTTCTTGAAATCACTGTATGGTCGGGGACTGCCGAAGCAGCAAGCAGTGATATCTCACTGCCGCTCCATGATCCGCCACCTATGGATCCCGGTAGTAGCCTACAGCCAGCCCTACCCTAATTTACTATATCTTATATAACAATGCACTCTTTTAAGCTTGACCTCTTTCTGTGCACTCCAGACGGGGAAATAGGTCAGATCGCTCGCTAGTCATCGGTTATCCAAACAACTTTTTATTTTTGTATGACGTGTTTGGTGTTTCTTTTGGGGGAAGAACTAAGAACCTCAAAATTTTATACAGACTGTTAATTTGGAAAGTTTGACTGTTTAGTGTTTAGGTTTTAATCATAAGCTGTCTTTTTAAACGTACATAGAATGATTACAGAGAAAAAAACTCTAGGTCAGCATTTTCTTAAGCCGTCGTGGGAAAAAAGTTACTTAATTAAAAAAGTAAAATATATAATCCAGCACTATCAGTCTAAATCAGTCTTTCAGTCACTCAGTGTCAGTCAGTGAATCAGTGCTAAACGAGCTGCGAACACGCGCGTGCACTCTCCTTCAAAAAGATCGCCGGACGCGATCGAAACTTGAGTGGGACTGGACCACGGACTGACTATATCAAAGACAACGAAAAATTTAAACATTAACTTACTCAAAATTTGCGCTAGCTTAGAATAATACTGTATTATTAAATTGTCAAGTTTTGTCTTTTTTTAGTATTTAGATCTCTAAAGGTGTGACGAAGACAACAGAATCCATGTACTGCTGCAAGTAATTTATGAAATCATCTTCGGTTGAGACCCTCTAATAACTGGAATCAAACTTCACATGGTAAGTTCGTTTGATTCTTCATTATAATATATGTTTAAAATGTTATGTTATGTTTATTGTACGTGTTATTTTAAGTTGTGAACAATAAAGAGTTTTCATTCATTCATTAACTTTTCAGAAAACTAATGAAGGATAATAGAGATGGAGGATGGCATGTACCGCCCGCTTGGAAGCCGTGCCTCCATAGTACTCGGCATGGTGTTCGCGATATGAGTGAAGACACAGTGAGCTCAGTGTGCCGCAATGTTCCCGACTCGCAGCTCCTCACCAGTGATGAAGAGTTCTAGTGTATACCTGCGAAACCCTCTCGCACCCCCTCACCTGCACCCCCGCAACAGCAGTTGAGCTTGCGTGCGCGCCGTGCGGCAGCCCGCAGTGCCAAACGGGCAGCCGTCGCGCGCGTGCACTCGCCTTGAAAAAGGCCGACGGACGCGGCCGAAACTCGAGTCGGATTGACCGACCGTATATACGTGAGTGTCCCGTTATCAAATTAAATATGTGTAACAACCACGTTAATTTTAATACTAAAACTAATGAAGAGATCGAGGTGAAATTTCGCACATTAGTAACAGTCTGAAATGACACGAAGGGTACTTTTTATCCCGAATAAACAAACAAGCGGATCGGAAACTACGCAAGTGAAACCGTGGGATACTTCAAGTATTTGATAAGATTCTGTGGCATTAAAAAATCAACTTCTGTGATATCAAACTCAATAAATGTAGCATCAGCCATTTTTTAACAGCGGGTAGTTTCAAACTAAACGCTTACCAACCCAACCCGCTGCCTGGGTCCAGCCCGCGGCTGAGCCGGAAAAGATTGGATCTCTCAGCGCGGGAATGTTTTGAAAGCGGAAATGGGTAACCTAACAAGGGTTCTGAGAGATGGCCAGATATTTTATTTAGATTGGGGATGATATAAAAGTTTTTAGGGGTCCGTGCCTTGGAAAACTGGAGCTCGAGAAGCAATGATGGAATAATGTTTGTATAATACCTACGGGCACGGTAATATTATCTATCGGTAATTTAACTGAGCCGTTTTTTTTTAATTCATACCTACAGCTGCGAGCACGTAAAAAAGTGATAAGGCTTATGCGACTTATACAACTCGGCTACCTTATGTCATGCACGTTAAGATAAAGATTACATTGGGAACACGTACCGAGCGCGCCCCAAGATACAGCCCGCGTTTCGTCCGTTTGTATGAAGTCGAAATACTGGTAGTTAATATTACCGTGCTACGGGGCTTAATCACGAATAATTCATTGTTTAAATACCTCGATTTGTCGGCAGTGGTCACGAGAAGACTGAGACTTCCAAGCCCCGTAGGTACTATATAAATACTATGTGTTCAAATTCAGAAAGTTTAAAAACAATAATCAATGATGGAATGTTAGAATGGATAGGTTTGCAGGCAAGATAAGGTGAAACAAAACATTTTAAAAGTTGACCCATACAAACTGGCCTCTTCTTCTAGAGGCATGCAATATGTCTAACAACACAGTTTCAATTGGTTTGAATTTATACAATGATAATAATAATAATTATCTAGATCTAGAAGGTACCTAAAACAATAGAGCATATAGATACTTAAAGAATGGAACCTGCTGAAACCCGTTCTACTAAAGTATGTCCAGTATATTCAAATACAGAACCATTTGAACACCATTCAACTACCGCTTGTCTAATATATTTCACGTACTGAACCATCTGAAAACCGTTCGAGTAACGCTTGTCCAGTATATTTTTTATAAAGGAAGCCGGTACAACCACAGCGAAAACAAATACCAAGCGAAGTTTTCCCGTTAATAGTTGGACAAGACAAATAGAAAAGGTGAAGGAATAGATCGGAGGAAGGGACCGCGTTTATCTACGCGAGTGCTAGAAGTTAAAAGGGTTGCATTAGTCTGAGGGTATGTCTTTACGGAAATAGCTGGAGATTTGGAAATGTCAGATGCAAGCCTATTTTGTGAATTTGTTCTCCTACTAAAACGTTCCTTCCACTCGACACCACCAAAACGACACCATCGGTGGTGTCGTATGGAATCACTAGTCCATACGACACCACCGACTAATAGTGAGGTTACCTACATACAAAGTTGTTGATATAAAAACGCCAATTAAGTTCAAGCAGTTTCATTAATGAGGTATGTCATTTGATAAAGTTTATATTTATCTGTCACTCAAATGGTCATCTTGACATTGTTCATTGCAATTTGCATATTATTGTCTTTCCGTCCGAATATTTTAATTTTTCACAATGGACATGGATACTTATACTGACGACATAAAATACATATAAACACGCAGAAGCGGCAAACGCGCTTCTACTATGGCGATGCAAAATCAGGTGACGTCTCCTGATTTAGTCTCAGTCGCAACAAGGAGTTGTGTACGTTCGCTGACAATTGTGTACTTTCGCTGTCAATTCAACTTTCAATTTTTTTAAACAAATTCTCGCCACGTTATGTTGTCTTTAGATTATGGCATATCTCATCTTCGTTTCCTTAATTATATCGATGATATAAACTAATGGCGGAACAGCACATCACTAGGGTGGTGTCGTATGGACTAGAGATTCCATACGACACCATGGATGGTGTCGTTTTGGTGGTGTCGAGTGGAAGGAACGTACTAAAATAGTAAACTAGCATTTTTTAACGTAATTTCCAATTCTGTTAATTCCACAACTACAACAACACTAACAAGAACAAAATTAAAAAAAAATAAACCCATATTGAGGGAGCCGGAAAAAATCATGGCTCCGTAATATCCGGGAGTGGACCGGTATAAACTCTGTCGACCAGCTTTTCCGGATGGCAATGGACAGAGACGAATTCAAGAAGCTGACGGCCAGCCTTCAACATTGAAGAGGCACTTGAAGAAGAAGAATTGAGAGAACGGTGAAAAAAGAAATATATTTTTGTCATTTTGTGGTGCCAGTCATCTTAGATTTGAAATTTGTTATTGTGTATTGTATTAGTCAAGCCCTTTCATTTGATATTCATACTAAGGTAGTAGTGAGCAAAAAATGTAATTTGCCATTTTGTGGTAGCGGCCATCTTGGATTTGAAATTTGTTATAGTATACTTAGTATTATACTAGCCAAGCCCTTTCATTTGATATCCATATTGAGGTAGGTTGTGAAGAAATATTTTGTCCGCCATTTTGTGTAGGCGGACTTCTTGAATAGTTATTGACCAAACATAGCTAACAACCACCGCACAGAAATTAACCTTCAATAAAAACCTCACTGAAATCGGTCACTCCGTTTGAGTTCTACGGTGCCACAGACAAATACACACTAAAACAGACATACAGACATCGACGTCAAACTTATAGCACCTCTTTTTCTTGATCGGGGGTTTAAATTAACTGGTATGATATTCCATACTGTAATCTATCTGTGTTCAAAGTTTGAACCCAATCCTTGCAGTCTTTTCGATGTGATTGAGAAACAACCATCCTAACCTCTTCTAAATTTAAATAACTAAATCTGATTAATAAAAGATGTGACCGGAAAAAATTCAGTTCCCAGAAAAAAATTGGATATCCAATCAGTTAACTAGAGCGGATCCATTGGGACACCACGAGCTGGGTTCCCACTGATAGTAACTCCCGTGGGATTTGCTCTAACCGCAATACGATACCTCAGAATATCGCAGAGAGAAACCTCAATACTGAATTTTTTAACACCACTAGGAGCGCCACGCCGTTTCACCCTTGTAGTTGCCAATCCCGTTATTTTCCCGGGATAAAAAATAGTCTGTGTATTATTCCAGACTATTATCTATCTATGTACCAAATTTCATTCACTTCCCTTCCGTAGTTTTTGCGTAATAGAGTAACAAACATACATCGTCCCTAAATTCTTACTCGAACAAACTTTCTCGTTACTATTATTAGTATGATTTTGACTTGTCTAAAGATTACTCGTTGTTTTTGCTCATTTTCATGGTATTCTTGGCCTTTTTTACATCGGAGTGCTCTTAGGTCGAAAAAGTGACATCGTTTCATGGTGACGTTCCAAAGACTCGAACAAAGAAGATAGACTTCATTGTCGTAACAAAAACATCTAGGCTATGGGTAAGTTATACTGTGTGTAGATGTATGAGTTGCCGGAATTGTTTTTTTTCCTATAGTTAAATCTTGGTGTTTTCGAGCGTGAATCGGTTTCTTTTAAGTCAGCACGGTCCATCGTCAACCGCATCGTCGGTTAACATCAGGCGTAATGGCGGTCAAATGCAAACCTATAAAAGTAAAAAAAAAAAATTGCCATAGTGCGTGAAACATCTTGGAGTAACATTTTACATCATATCTTTTTCTGTATAATCTGTTATACAATCTCACAAGCCATTGGTGTCGTGGGATTGTCTATTGATTCGGAACCAGTACAGATTTCCTTGACCGCCTCTGCATAGTGGTTGAGCAGGTTAGTCTAGTGCGTCGTGGGTTCGATTACCGGTTATTATTTTCTTACAATCATAGTTCTACGCTTGAACACCCCTGAGAATAAA
This sequence comes from Ectropis grisescens, assembly GCA_017562165.1. NCBI lineage: Eukaryota > Metazoa > Arthropoda > Insecta > Lepidoptera > Geometridae > Ectropis > Ectropis grisescens. The sequence continues at coordinate 15,201,608 of CM029797.1, forward strand.
CTATGCGGTCTACGATAGAGCGACTATTTATTTTCACATAAAAAACTACCTATTGAAAAACTACAAACGGTTAAAAAAACTGCAATAAATATAAATATTATATATAAATTTAACTTTAAAAAATTACAAATTTTGATTTAATTACTGATTTTTGATGAAATTACTTTAAACAAAAAAACATTGGTCAAAAAGAACGATTTAAATGAGCTAAATAAATAATGCAGTTGTGTTGTCATGATTGAATATTTTTGAGACTTTTATTGTGCTACTTTTGATACATGTGATAATAGACTGGAGGCCCGTGAACAAAATTTATGGGTCATCTGATACAGCAGGAGACCTATGTAGGATGATAGAAGAGTATAAAGTAATAAGATTGAGCACTATGCCGTCACTTGTAAGCTGTCTAACTGAGTGCAGTTGAAGAGGGGGGGTTCTAAACCTCGATAATTTCTCCTTGCCGCATGATTTTTGTACGGCGTTGCGGAGTATATAGAAGAGTATTCTTCTATCATCCTACATAGGTCTCCTGCTGTATCAGATGACCCATAAATGTTGTTCACGGGCCTGCAGTCTATAAGTGTACTTTTTCACGTTCTTACTGATAATACCATAAATTGTAGCTACTTATGTTTTTTGAAGACGTAAATAAATACTTACAACACACGAGACATCACATTAAATTGTTTTAAAATACGTAAATTACTAAAACTATAATGTCTCTCTAACTCTGTAATGAATGTTTCTGTGTTTATATGTGTGTATATCTTAATTGTGTAATTGTAATTAAGTGTGGCTTAACATATTTTTGTCCCGTCAATCTTAGTGGTTTTTATGTCGTAAGTTTTATCGATTATTACCATTTATTTATATCGTTTAGGGTTCTATAATATTTCAATAAACTATCATCTTTTCATCGAATGTGAAGTAAAAGAGAGGGAAAAATACGATTAGAACATTTTATTTCAAAGCCAGGACTCCACCAAAGCGAAGAGGAGAGAAGACGAGTTGTGTTTTTTGTTGTTTCGAAGAGAAATTCGTTATTCATACATCTCGCCTTCGCTCAGCCGCTGTTGATACCACCGGACCGAATGTTTATCATTTTTTTTAATAAAGCGGGACGAGACTAGCAGGACTTATACCTGATGGTAAGTAACATGCCTGGCACATAACAGCACAGTGACACACAGCCATTGGAACATGAGTACAAATCATTACCTAGCACTGCACTCTGCTCGTCACCCGGAGATCTAAGATGTTATATCTCTAAGCCCTGTGATTTCTCTGGAAACATTGCCCTTCAAACTGGAACACAGTAATGTTTGCACATTACTGCTTGGCGGTAGAATAACTGGCGGCGGACTCTGCCAAAAGTCCTAGACTTCGCCAAGCGGACTTCGCCAAGCGGACTCTGCCAAGGTCCTATCACTACAAAATTCTTATTTGTAAGTTGCGATCGAGCTAGCAGAGATGTGAGCTGTGCCTCGCAAGCGACGGCCGACTGAACATAGCGGAGACGAGGAGAGATGTGAGCCAAGAGATGGCAGCAAATTTTTGGTAGGTCTTTGAGGCAAGCTGGAACCTTTTTTTTAACTTTCATAGCTTTACACTTGACCGCCATCTCGCCTGATGCTAAACGACGATGCGGTCTACGATGGTATTTACCTAGAAGTAACCGATTCACTCTCGATTTGAGGACACAAAGATTGTAACCATCGGGAAAACCACACTCAGGCAACGTATTTCATAGCCTTGACGTTCATATCACAAAAGAAGAGTCAAATCTCAAATCGTGTCTTTGGATGATCAACCATGGAACGATGTCGTTTTTTCGAGCTACGATCATTCCGATAGAAAAAGGACAAGGTAGTATTAGATCATGCAAATCAGTTACACACTCTCCGAAGTGTGATAAAAACTGTTTTCTTTTCTAAAAATTTCTTGTCGCTTCGAAAATCTTCGCTTATCTCCGCTTTGATGGAGTCCAGGGTTAAGGATCCAAATAAACAGGTTCCGCAACATTGATGCAGCGAGACGCGTGTCCGGGGAACAATTCCAATGATACATAATGGGCTATACAGTTCAGATCATCCTGTTTTTCAGATGCGAGGAAATTTACTTACTGACATTAAAATACGAATACGCGAAATTCGCATTCATGTACTACGCTGCGTGGTGCGTAGCAGTGTGAAGATCGCCTGAAGTATGATCAGTAACTTTAGATTAGTAAGATCTTGCGCTTTCTATGATATGGCCAAAGTGTGATAGGCAATAGAGACTGTCAGTGGACAACTGACATGGGCCCCTTTTAATAAAGGCGTAAATTTGTGGAGAAAAAGTAATATAATTATATTTTGCCTTCGATGTAATTTTCTTATCACAATTATAAAGCAATTTCTTTCAGAAAGGTTACATTTAAGTGCGCGATTCTTTTACAACCAATTCAGCATTTACAGTCTCCGTTTTAACTTCAGTTATTGTTCATAAAATGTTCGTTTCTCAGTAAAATTGTAGTAAAATATTTTAAACGCTGAACAATTTTAGTATGTTGCGAGATGTTCTTTGTTCATGTCTCGTAGAATCATGGACGATGCCATTTTGTGGTTTTATCCGACTTCTCAATATGTTTTGAATTTATATACCTACTTGTAAAATTGCATTAAAAAGTGTGTGTGTAGGTATCGGCGTTGCCAGATTTTTTCTTTGGCAAGTCGGAACTTTGAAACTTTTTGAGTGAAAAAAGCGGGATTCGTTCGTCGAAAGCGGGGCATAGTGAAATATACGAGTATCCCTGATATCTGTTCTATGCGAGTATCAACCCCAGAATTGTTTTTGATTGGAACGATGGCGTTCCTTTGAGATACGAGAAGTCTGATAGAAGAAAAGGCAAGGTGGTTAGATCATACAGATCAGTTGCTAAGTTTAACTTGAAGTTAGTTATAATATTCACCAAAATGATTTCTTCTTAAGTACAAGGTGTCGGCTATTCGTGACAGTGTGCGGGCGCATCGTAAAAATATATCTACTTTATTTTTTCATTAACGCGCCAAAAGAAGTATAACTTCGAAAATCCTCGATTAACTTCTGTTTTGCAACATGCCGATTTCCTCACGATGTTTTCTTTCCCCATGGCGATTAAACATACTTATATCTTGTGCGAAAAAGACTTCAAAGTCTTGAACATTGCTGAAAAATTGCTAGCCTATCGGTTTTTTTATCGGATACACTTCGGAGATCAACTGATCTGCATGATCTAATACCACCTTGCTCTATTTTCTATCTGAATGCTTGTAGCTCAAAAAAGCGACATCGTTTCATGGTCGATGTTCCAAAGACACGAACGAAGAGATTTGACTCTACTTTTGTGAAAAGAACGTCTAGGCTGCGGAATACGTTGCCTACATACAATCTTTGTGTCTTCAAATCGAGAGTGAATCGGTTTCTTCTAGGTAAGCACGCTCCATCGTGGACCGCATCGTCGCTTAACATCAGGCGAGATGGCGGTCAAGTGTGAGCCTATAAAAGGTAAAAAAAATATACACTAAGATAATATTCAAGAGGTGCGACTGAGATTTGAACCCACGAAATCATGCTAGTGAAATCAAATGTAACAATCAATATTCAACAAGCAATATTCAACAATTACAAACAATTTTTCAACGCGACGCGTTCGCCGATTGAAACATTCTAGCGGCGTTTCGGCTAACGGCCGTTACGTCCAACGGCCGTTATGACCACAATGGCTTAATAAAATCCGTGCACTACATGAAACTCGCTGCAAATTTATCAAAGAACGTGTAAGATGCAACTGCTGCAATTTGTAGTCTAACGCACAAGCTCTAGCGGCTTAATAACAAATGTGATATAAGTACGAGAAATATTGGTGGAAAATCTTTCACACAATACCAAGGTTCCTGTGATTAAAACCAGTTATTTTAAAACAATTTGAACTGTAAAAAAACAACGTTTTTTTTCAACCCTGCATAATACCATCTAGCCTCAAATTTGCTACTTTAATTTATCTATTATCTATAGGATCTATACCTCTGTGCCTCTTTTTTCACGACTGCGCGGCGCAAAAGAGTGTAATGTGCTTATCAGTCTATGTATGTATGTATGATTCTTTGAAGCACTATACAGAGCAAACGCCCGACTGTTCAGTTGTTATGTTCCTTTATTAGAATATATTTTATTTTCTGCAATAGTATTAATTAAATTAAAGAATTCTAGACAAACAGAAATCTAAGTGCTTGTTTCATTCTTTTCAGTTTGTTTAGTACGTAAGTGCGTAGCTTGGTTCACTTTTTATGCAGACGAATTATTAAATAAGATTTTTTTGTTGTTGTAAGTTAACATTTTTTATCTGAAATGTAGGAAGATTTCAATATTACATCGGCTTTTGATTATATTTATGTATGTACGAGTACATAATATGTATGATTTATTATATTATCTTTCTTCCAGCCTCCTTGCATTACGGTCTTTTATAGTTACTTGGAAGTTATAGTCTCTAATGATACTCGATAGAGTGATCGATGTTCACAACACAACGCCATACAAAAAATAAACCGACATAAACATTTAACAAAGTGTTGTGTTGCGTTGCTGTGCATTGTATTGCTTTGCGTACCTTTCCGTTGTTTCGTGTTGCTTTTCATTGCTTTACTTTACGCTGCATTGCTTTGCACACCGCACACGCACACCGTTGCTGTCCATTCCTTTGGATTGCGTTTTATTTCTTCGCGTTTAATTGCATTGCTGTGCGTTGCATTGCATTGCTTTGCGTAATGTTGTACTATTTTATGATGCACTAAGCTATGTTGCGCTGTGATTGCTGTGTTCTAGTCTACTGTATATTGCGTTCACGTTATTGGTATACAGCTGGCCGCTATTAGATGGCTCGCACATAAATATCCACCCAACAGTCGCCGTTAATTTATACCCCGCATCTGCTCATGACTTATATACCCTACGTTATTTTGCTCTAAATTTCCTCGGTGTTATTTATTACTTAATCTCGAAGCTCAGTAAATGTTTTTAAAACTAAACTAGGGTTCGCGCTAACCACTTATTACAAGTTATATTACCTTAAAGATTTCTAAGGAATCGCCTATTAGGAGTTAAATTGTTAGCTTAGAGATTTCTAAGAAATAGAAATCATTTTGACGACAAAATTTTACTATTTGTTTATAATTTGCACAGTCCACAATGATCGTCCTAATATTATAAATTGATGTATGGATGTTTGTTGCTCAAGTACATCGTAACATCTGAACGGATCGGGCTGAAATTTGGACCATAGATAGATAATATCTGGTAAAACACAGGTTTATCTCGAAAAAGTAACTGGAACGTTAACTATGCGGCGCACTGCTAGAACATAATAACTAAACAAATTTAATCATCCACGACTATCTCGGTTTTTTAAATATCTTATACTCATACCGTCAAGTAAATTCAAGGAAGTTTACAACTACTCAGTAGTCAACTAGCTTAATCGGTCGTTCATTTTCTCTGGGTGACGAGCGCAGTGCTGTGCAAGGTAATTAATTAGAATCATTTTCGAATAGCTGCGCGACACTGTGCTGTTATGGGCAGACGTGTTGCTTACCATCAGGCATATGTCCAGCTCATCTCGTTACTAAATGGTATTAAAAAAAATTGGTTGTTTGTAAAGTCGATTGGTTTACGGACTATAGTTTAACGTGACAACGTCATAACATTGATAGATGCGGCGCAGGCGTACAATGAGCGTAACGGGACAGCGTAACGTGACATACCGGGACACTTTTTCGTGCATGTAGCCGGCGTTGATAGATTTATTAGACGCTATCAGGTCAAAAAAAATTAACCCCTAGATTATCATTTCTTTCTTTGTCGAGCTGCTTCATCGGGAATCACAAACGAGCAAATATAAACTTTAAGAGATTTGTCAACCCTACAGTAACTGCTTCTGAGAGGTATAATCCGCCAGGGATGCCCCGAACTGTCATTTTATTTTTGCGAGAGCTCTTACTTAAGAGCCTAAACGCCTAAAAACCTAAAAACCTACAACTTACTTAAAAGCCTAAAGACCTACTTAGGTCTTTAGGCTTTATAGCGAACTGAGAAGTAGGAGTACGAATTTATCAGAAATTACGAGTATAAGATACTATTTTCAAATTAACGTTGTTATTTATTACGGCTGGCCTGGTGCTTTAGTTGGTAGTAAGTCTGCCTGCAAAGCCGTGGGTCGTGGGTTCGATCCCCATCTAGTGCAAATATTTGTGAGAAGAATTAAATTATTTATACGGTTCCTGGGTATTTTCTATGTATTTATAATGTATCTACAGGACTTAGTCACGATTTAATTCATTGTTTAAATACCTCGACGTTTCGGCAGCGTTACAACCGCCGTGGTCACGAGAAGACTGAAGGGTATTTAAACAATGAATTAAATCGTGATTAAGTCCTGTAGGTACATTATAAGCATTATGTGTTAAAATCGCGAAAGTTTAAAAACAATTTTCTATGTATAATAAGTACTTACTACTGTACTTAAAATACATAAGGATTATATCAGGTATCTGGCTTCCATAGTACATACAAGCTTTGCTTAGTTTGGGGTCCGATGGTGTTGTGTGTGAAATGTCCACCAATATTTATTTATTTATTACACATATTAAACAAATACAGGTGTAGGTAATATAGTCAGTCTAGTGCGATTTATAAGATACTAACAGCGTAGAATCAAGGAAATAACTATTCCTTGATGATTTTAGAAAATTTCGAGATATAAAGTAGCCTATGCGCTACAAGCTAAGTTTCACTTTGTAATCTGATTCTGGCTGTAGAATGCGTCGCCAGAGTAGATGTTTCCGTTAAAATCTTGGTTCGTCTAATATCAAATCGAGAGTGAATCGGTTTCTTCAAGGTTAGTACAATCCATTGTAGACCGCATTTTAACATCAGGCGAGATGGCAGTAAAGTTAGTTTAAGCCTATAATAGTTATAAAAAAACTCCTTATTTGTTGTGGTTTGCGCGCTACAAACATCAAAACTTTCACTCCATAATATTAGTAGAATCACTACAGGGTTGCGAAGATTATGTGTAGGGGCTGCATTTATTTGAACCACCTCTCTATTTAATTTATCTGGTACTAATAATTATTGTAAAATTATAAAAAATCAAGTTCGATAAAAAACTAACATCTAAAATTTCTGTATTGATTTGACTGTTTAATAAAAATACAGTAGTCTATTGAAAAGTTTCGTTTGCGGTGAAAAAAAATATGAAATTGCAATTTTAGAAATGCACTAAAAATTTTCTATGTTTGTCGCAGGAAAATTGCAAAATCCGTGATATTGTAATTTAACGACATCAAAATAACAAACTAACCTAACCTACCGTCAGATCATAATCTCACGCGTTAGATTTGACAATTGACACTAAAATCTGGTAGTATCAAAAGTGACGTATATAAAGGAGAGGCCAATAGGCCAACAATTTTAAGAAAAGTGACTCTTAGCTCTAATCTACATACATGTAAATCTCTTTAAGTACGTTAATCTACGTGTATCTACACGTACGTAGATAGTAATCTTCGCAACAACAAAACATACTCAAAAAGAAATAAGCTATCAAAGTTATGAAACCTCTCGAAGAAGCGAAGTGTTTTCAACAAAAACCCATAAAATTGGGCAGCGTTATATTTTCAGTACAACAACGCAAAAACAGTATGGACGAACGAAACAGTCACGAGATATCACAAAAAAGTCTTGAAAAATGCTTGGATTTTTTTGGGATATCATTTCTAACATCCTATTAATATTTAAATGTCAATTCGAAAAAAACGGATCGGCTTGAAATTTGGGATACAAATAGGCTACTTTTATCAAGGGAATATAACGGGAATAGAAACTACGTGGGTAAAACCGTGGGGCGCTGATAGTACTTAATAATATTATCACGTATATAGAAGACGTAGCCGTCAACAGTCAGTCAGTCAGTCCGTCATTCTTACTAATACCATTAAACGAGTAGACACACAATTTAGAAAACAGATTTCATACGTAGCCGTCAACAGTCAGTCAGTCAGTCCGTCATTCTTACTAATACCATTAAACGAGTAGACACACAATGTAGAAAACAGATTTCTGTCTTTTTTATAATTTTACTAAACATTACAATTCTACCAGTAATAATATAATCAAGACTTCTGTTTTTAAATATACGCGTATATACGTGTCTTTGAAAGATATCTTTGTTGGAAAACACTTGATAGATGATCCTCAAGATATGTTCCTTCGCTGTTATAACCAGTGGTGATGAGAAATATATAAATATCTATATACCACACGGTTCTGTGATTGGAAGTTTTTCATTATTAGGCCACTACGGCTTTCGATCTATCATACCTCTTACTCGTTCTTAAATAATTACTTAAATTACTCCGAAAAAACAAAAACTGCCTCAAATTTAAAATCCAATACAGATACTCGATTTCATCTTATAATTTTTGTTGAATCTACTATCAACTCGTCCAGATATTCCACAGCAAATAAAAAAAATGTTTATATTTCAAAACCAGCAATGATTTCGATAAAATGTAAGTGAACTACGACCTAATAAACAAAAAAAAGGACCTATCAAAATAGATTCACCGTTGGCGGAGCTATCCCGTATCATACGTACAAAAAATAACAACATATAACCGAATTGAGAACCTCCTCCTTTTTTGCAGTCGGTTAACATGACTTTACTTTCTGTACCTATTACTAAAGAAAGACTATCAAAAGACTTGACCGTTTTTCTTAAGTTGCCCAAACCAGATCCCTCATCAGAAGCGTCCTTACTGTCACCTCCAGTATTGCTACAGCAATCATTAATCAGTCACTAGAGCATCCTCGAAGGCTTTCACGTTACAAAAAGCTGGGAATAAAAACATGGAAGAGGGGGGAGGGGGCAGGGGGGGGGTGGATATGTGCCGAAACTTTACGTAAACTTGAAAGACAGGCGGATTAAGACTTCAGAGCTGAGGATATTTTTGGCCGATCACGTAACTAAATAGCTTTTGTTATGTGACTGTACCTATACTTGGCCTTTTAAACACGTTTTTATTTCTGTCTACTATAAAAAAAGTTACATCGTTTCATGGTTGATGTTCTTAAGACGAAGGAAGAGGTTTGACTCTAATTTTGTGATACGAACGTTTAAGTTGTGGGATTCGTTGCATGAGTGGGTTTTTCGCGATGGCTACTATCTTGTTGTCTTCAAATTGAAAATACATCGCGTTGATACAACACGCCTTCGGAGAAAATAAATAAATATACGGTTCATAGCACTTGAATATAACGTTAAACTTCCTAACAATCGGCGATCTTAGCACTAAAAAAAAATATATCAAAAATAGTGTAATATTTCCAGTATTTTCTATATGCACAATGCATATGCAAAGTTACTTTCATGCTTAACATGATAAGGGATACGCACTTTTCATACAAAACATACAGTCTCTCACACACATACACACTCACACATAATATTACACGGATGGATACATTCACGCAGTGCTCGTTTTTTGCTGTTTCTATGTTTGTGGTTTATTGTTTTTTACTTTATTTTCACTCATACGTGGACACGCGGAACCGCGGCACATTTGGATCAGACAAGTAAACTGTAAGTCTTCATGGAATTACACATCTAGATATGTTTTTCGTAGAAAGTCGTTTACTATATACTTCAATAATACATGTTTTAACGTTATCGCCAAGGGACATAAAACGTTGTGTATTAGACGTGTAATTATATACGGGACAAAGAACCTTCTATCTGAAGGTATTAAAGCAAAATAATAATGTGGCAGACAATAGATCCTGGCGATGACGATGTGACAGCGGGAGCGGTACAAGCGACGAGCGACTAGCGATTATTACAGACACACATACACACAAGCAGAATTGCCTTTTAAATCGGAAAATAGTTATTAGTGTGCGTGATAAATCGTTTCTGTTTGTATGTCTGTTTGTGTCTTGTGTTTATGCACCTTGGCGATAACGTTTAAACATGTATTATTGAAGTATAAACGACTTTCTACGAAAAACATATCTAGATGTGTACTTCCATGAAGACTTACAGATTACTTGTCTGATCCAAATGTGCCGCGTAATTACAGCGAAATTACAGGGCATAGAGATAAAACATCTTATATCTCTGTGTGACGAGCTCAGTGTAGTACTAGGTAATTATTTGAACTCTTCATGCTCCAATAGCTGTGTGTCACTGTGCTGTTATGTGGCAGGCATGTTGCTTACTAGCAGGCACATGTCCTGCTCGTCTCGTCAGCTTATACTATAAAAAAACTAGAAAAGCTTAATAAAGACAACACATAAAATATTAATAACTAGTCCCATAAATGATGGTCTTATTGCCGATAGCTATTTTTCACAGTCAACCGTTACTGGCAGGAAACACAAAGAAGATATTGTTGTGATAAGGGGTGGGTAGGAAAAAAAAATGATGGACATTTCACACACAACTGACTCCATCTTTACTTCTTCATTATATCTTGGTAAGCAAGCTCCATCGTAGACCGCATTGTCGTGTAACATCAGGCGAGATATCACCAACAATTTTACAGGTTTCAACTTCACACACTTATTCTTTATAACACCCACACTCACCATCACATCACAGATACCTACTCACCAACACACTATACAAATTCACACTCATTGTCTCCATGATTCCAACCGAATTCAACATGATACCAGATGGAGATGCTTATACCGTATATACACCTACTATCACACTCTAATTCTCCATTCTCTTCACACACATATACGCACACACTGCATACAAATCTAAACAACATTCCAACACACGCCGACTTGCAATGAAAGGCGCTGTATTCCACAACACAGGTCTAACCTAGTGTGGAGTTCAGAGTTCCCCTATTGACGTCATACAATACACATCCAACATCTAACACATGCTTACTTATAATGACTAACTCCATTTCTACATTTTAATACTTTCTTTCTTGGTTATGTACTTCTCTGTTTGTACACAAATAAATCATTTCATTTCAATGTAAATGGTGTTTTAAACAAATGGTTCTACGATATATTTTTTTTTAATTTGATTTGAATAATGCTTGCCTGATCATGACTGATATTTTTTTTAACAGAAGCATAAATCGCCATTCGCTCATGTTTTAAGTCAAAGGGTAACGCGATACGAGCCTTATCAACGGATTTCTTTGTATACGCTGGAAAAGTCAAAATATAAATGATCTGAAAACGCCCGAATACGAGTTTAATATTTATTTTTAAGGTATTTCTAGGGCGAACGGCTTGGGTTCTATTGAAACTTTTATATCCTATTAAAATGTTTACACTCTTAAAATATTAGGATAACCAAAATCTATATCAATAATTTCGTCAAGGGGTACGGTAGACTTGATCGAAACATTATATGAATAACAAAACATTAAAAAAATAATGAATTTGAGTCGACAACATATGTCCACGAAATTCGGATTAAGGACAATTTCGTTATTTCTGATGGCACTGACAAACAAACCGCTGTCGCCATCTTTGGTGTGAAGCACGTTTCGTTCCATCAATCAACACATTGCATGCGTCCGTCGCGCCAATAAAGTATCCATCACAAAAAAATGTGACTTATGTAAAACGAAACGTCTTGCCGCCGGATCGGAATTTTATTAGTAGGTACTTATATTTAGTATCAGCATTGCACCCGTGCGAAGCCGGGGCGGGTCGCTAGTGTTAGAATAATATTAGAAAGATCAATAGAAATGTTTTTGTTGATTCACAATGGAGATTATTTACCTCGAAGACATAGATTCACTCTCGATTTGAAAACACAAAAATCGTAGCGGGAAAACACTCTCAGGCTATGCATTCTAGTTTTTGTTTAGTTTTTGACGGTTTTATTACGAAAATGGAGTCAAACCTTTTCGTTCGAGTCCTTGGAAAACAAGACTGTATTCGCTTTTTCGAGCCATTAGTAACCCGATAGAAAATGCAAAGTGGTTTAAGATCAAGCAGTTTAGTCGCACACTCTCCGAAGTGTACCTATCCCTGGCAACTTTTGCGGTGGTTTTCAAGAGTTTGAAGTGTTTTTCCAACAAGTGTGTCGATGAGCTTTATGGCACGTCTCTCGATCGATTACAGAGTCTCCAGCAGGTGCTTAGCCGATTCAACCGAATAAAGAAATATGAACAGTAAACAAATAAGACCATAAAAAGTGAACGATTGAAAAAATCCTTGCAAGATTACGTAAGACAGCGGTCCAGTAAGCCAATTTGAGACAAGCAAATATCAGAATATAGACAACATAATGGTACGTCTGTAGAACCGGCAACTAAAACGGCTATGGTTTTGCTATTGCTGTCTCTATCATCTCATGCGAAAAGAAAAGAGAGCAATGTCAAAGGTAAGGCAGTTTTGGTCAGGCGGGTTTCGGGCCTCGAGTTACCCTGGCATCGAACTATGACCCCAGCTCCGCGTAATCCGAGACTCCATTTATCAATGCTGCTTCTTGTCCACGAAATATGATAACGGAATTGAAGAAATAAAGTTTAAGACAAAAAAAGCCTTGTACCAGCAATTTGTATTTTTAACCAAATTAAAATAAAAGTGGTCAAGTGCGAGTCGGACTCGCCTGTGAAGGCTTCCGTAGCAGCAAGTAACATAATATAAAAGTTCTTGTAGTTCGATGTTACTTTAATCAGTGTTTTAACAATAGTGAATTTATGACGTATTAAAATAAAACTATTTACTAGATCTCATTCAAACCAATTTTCGTTAAAATTTTACATAGTAATGTACATCATACATTTTTTTAGTTTTGTCATTCTCTTATTTTAAAAGTTACAGCCTCCTGTAACTTTTAACACATTTTACCACTTTGGAAGAGTCTCTTGCGCAAACTATTCAGTTTAGAAAAAAAAATGCTAGAAACCTCAATATCATTTTGAAGACATATCCATAGAAAACCCACACGTAAGTTTTTGATGGGAAAAAAATGTTGAGTTTTAGTTCTAAGTATGGGACGCCCTAAAATTTCTTGTTTTTTTTTCTATTTTTTGTATGAAAATCTTAATGCGGTTCACAGAATACATCTACTTACCAAGTTTCAAAAGTATATAGTTCTTATAGTTTCGGAGAAAAGTGTCTGTGACATACAGACGGACAGACAGACAGACATCAATCAATAAGGGTCCCGTATTTTGCCATTTGGCTACGGAACCCTAAAAAGGAAAGTTATGCAACCAGACTGAGACTTTTTGTGTATTTGTCACGCGATAGCTCCGGTAATGGTGAAAAAATTTTGATGATAATTTTTGTGTTTGGTTGAAAATATCTCAAAGTATGTCCCAAACAAATTTTATCAAAATCGATGTGTCACTTTTTGAAATTTTACCAAAAAACTAAAATTCGTAATCGAGTGTCGGAGAATTGTTTTTCAAATTTCAATTTACTGTACTATTCAACTGTTTCAACTTAGTTGAGCAATACATCCGAACTCTCACACTTGTAACGTTAGTACGATATAATACACACATATTTACAATATGAGTCAATGTAGACTACGTACAAACATTATAACACCTCAACGTCTGCCCTATTTCCGGACGGAGGTGCGAACTGTGGACCACAATATCGATTCATCCTGCCACAACAATACGTTATGTTTTACACCTATACGTGAAATATGAGTCGCAGTACACAACAAAAACAGTAGCACAACTAGGTATATCGAATTTATAAATTACAGAAAATAACGATCATTTTTTTTAAATAAAAAGTGACGCGACGAGCATGACATATGCCTGATGGTAAGCAACATGCCTGCCACATAACAGCACAGTGACACGCAGCTATTGGAACATGAAGAGTCCAAATCATTACCTAGCACTGCACTGCGAGCGTCACCCAGAGATCTAAGGTGTTATATCTCTAAGCCCTGTAATGTACCTGGGAAACATTGCCCTTCAAACCGGATTTGATTTGATTTCAATCAATTTTCCTCTTTGAAGTGAAAACTACTTTTGGCGCACCACAGACAGATTTTTCGTGGACTGTGAATTGACCTCAAGCATCACGCTCCGGAATTAAAGAAATCTTGAGGTAAGCTTGGGACCATGGCCATCTATTTCATTTCTAGATGGCAATGGTCAAGGCCATGTTCACAGGTTTCACCCGCAAAATAGGCGTGACGACAGGTCCCGCAATTATATATATTTTATTATTATATTAAATTATTTGATATAATGGCAGTATTAAAATAGAATAAAATATGTACTAATTTTAATTTCGATATTTTTTGGGGATGGGAGCTGGATGGGCAAGTCCATTTTAAAAGTACGAAATTATTAGAAAATGTACTTACCACCTGGATAACCCATTCAATTTTAAATTTCCTAAACGCAATATTTAATATAGCTACCATACAAACTTTACGCGCGACGCATAGAAAACACGACAGTGTGACGTCACGTTTCTGTACTGATTTGTATGAAGCGTTTTTAGGAGAGTCCAAAATTGTGATTTTAAAATCGTGATACCAAGGGAAGTTTTTTAAGGTAACAAAGTAATTATTTCACCTACGTTTCAGTTATTGAGTAGCCTTTTGATGGGACATTAAGTAAAAAATGAGACGACCTATTTCCAAAGTGAGCTATCATATTCGGAGTTTAAAGATTTCACTTCTATATGCAGTTCCTATGACTACCAATGTTTATTTTATTTCTATATAGTTACGATTTATTCACTGAAAATCTATCGTAATATATAAAACTCCAGTGTTTGTTCCCAGCGTACTTTAATTCGTTTTTTTTTTAATATAAATTACATGTTAATTTAATCCGACCTCAGAGATATCGGTAGACATTGTGTGAGGGGGGGGGGGGGGAGGGGTTAGGTTTGCTTAGAATTCCGCTAAGTTGCCTCCTCCCGGCTACTACGGTTTTTGTTCGTAAAATTAAAATTATGTAATTTTGTATACTGTATGCATTTTAAAGTACCCTTACTGTTATAAGGTACTGTGGTTAAGGCCGTACCTCATAGACCATTGTGTCCCGAATACACCGCCCCCGGGCTTTTCTTTAATATATGTTACACAGTAAATATTCACGCATGGCCGGCATTTGCGATACTTAGTGGGAATGGACGACCGAATGTGTAATCTTTTATTTCTATAAGGATTTTAACGAAATATTTTGCTTTTTTGAGTCTTTGGGTTTTCTTTTTGTATTAAATAAAGAGTGACGAGACGAGCAGGACATGTGCCTGATGGTAAGCAACATTCCTGCTACATAACAGCACAGTGACACGCAGCTATTGGAACATAAAGAGTCGAAATCATTACCTAGCACTGCACTGCGCTCATCACCCACATATATATGTAAGATGTTATATCTCTAAGCTCTGTTATTTCTCTGGAAACATAGCCCTTCACAGTAATGTTTTCACATTACTGCTTGGCGGTAGAATAACTGGCAAAGGTGTGGTACTATCCCAGGTGGACTCTGTTGGGAGTCCTACCACTACATAAAGTAACTATAAAGGACAATCACACTAGTATTAAAAAGCCGAAGGATTGATAGATAGATAGATAGATAGATACTCTTTATTGTACACACCAAAAACAAAACAAAAAAAAAACACTTATACAGGAGAGAAGAACAATAAATACTAGATTTAATGTTTGAATGTTTGTTCTTAGATTTATTATATTTATAAACACATTCTTCCATTCAGCCTTGATGCCCGAGCGATACGAGGCCACGAGCTAGGGTAGCAAGCTAGCAAACTATTACTTCTAGTAGATAACGCTACGCAAAGCTACTTGTCTACACGAAGCTAAAAGCACAAGCTTGCTAGCTTACTAACACTAGCTTGTAAAACTAGCCTCGTGTCGCCCGGGCATTACAGAGGTAAAGGCTGAACTGATTTGAATGAAATTTAATACTATGTACATAATTTGGGCTAAAACAGGCTACTTTTTATCCCGTTTTAGTCAGCGGCTATCAAACCATATGCGTAATGCCGCTAATTTAAAAACGGAGAAGGAAAACATCGTGAGGAAACCGGCATGTTCATATCTATCGAGGTCATGCGTCGTCCACCAAACCGAGAGAACCCAACAAAACATCCTTGCGAGAGAAGGCACCGAGTCCCAGCAGTGGGCATTTAGTAGAAGTTATGTACTATGTAGCTTTTTCAAAATACAATTAACAAAAAAAAATGGGACGTATCTAAATACGCTAATAAAATCAAAAGGAAAATTATTGCAAAATAAGAAACCCTTAAAACTGCGGGCGAAACCTCAGGCACAGTAGTTAATAAAGTATTTATTAAAAATATTGATGGGAATTTCTCACATGAAACCATCCAGCTTCAAAATAAGCAAAGGTATCTATCATACCAAAACAAAAAAGTCTTATTTCTTCTATTCTCCGTTATTATCAAATCATTTCTAATTTCTTTTCTATTTAAGTAAAGCTACGAAGCTTTATAAATAAACACTCTGGAATACCACAAAGCAATTTTTTAATATTCTTTATCTTCGTAATAAAGCCTGGATTCATCCCCTTTTGATATTGTACTCGAAATGTACTTATATTATAAGGTTTTATTCACAGTAATTTTATGAAAATAACTCGGGAGTATTTAAGTAGCGTTTACGCGAGGATAGTAAGTCTGCAAGTTGTATGGGATAGTAAATTATTCTTGAAGGAGTAAGATTAATGTATTTAACACATACTACAGTTTTGCAGTTTTAACTCGGTTTGAAAGAATTACAAAGCATTTAATCGAAATCTTTTTTTTTTTAATAAATGGTAACGAGACGATCCGGACATGTGCCTGATGGTAAGCAACATGCCTGACACATAACAGCACAGTGACACGCAGCTATGCGAACATGAAGAGTCCAAATCATTACCTAGCACTGCACTGCGCTCGTCACCCAGAGATCTAAGATCTTATATCTCTAAGCCCTGTAATTTCTCTGGAAACATTGCCCTTCTAACCGGAACACAGTAATGTTTGCACATTACTGCTTGGCGTTAGAATAACTGGCAAAGGTGTGGTGCTTCCCCAGGCGGACTCTGCCAAGAGTCCTACCACTACAAATAATTTAGTTTTGTTTTCCTGGTACTACAGTATTAAATAGTGTTTTCTATATACATTCGAAAATAACCAAAAGAAGTACGATACACTTAGTGAAAAGTTATCTATCAGTCGCCTATTTATAGACGGATTACAAGCTATTTTACAAGTTACTGAGAGATGATATTAGTAAGAAACTAGAAGATATTATGAAGATAATAAGCGAAGCTAATGACTATCCAGATGATGAAAATCTAAATTCTGCTATTTTAATCGATCGTGCCAAATTGCCCTGATATTATTGAATGGTGTGGCGTAGATAATTGATTGATGTCCTCTTGTGAGCTCTTCTCGCCATCTAAGAAGATGGCGAGCAAAACCAAATTTAGTTTTGAAAGTTCTATTGCATGGTGCACAGTACAATAAACCCTCAGCATTATATGTGTAGGTGTATGACAACATAGGGCGGGTCTTTCTAAACGTACATAAAGAAACTTAAGAGAGAAACCGTAGTTTCAGATATAGCTTTACAGTTGTAATTTTAAATAATTTTGATGCAGAAGTAAAGTTTTGTGATAAAATATACGCTATGCAGCTTTGAACAGTGCCATTTTGAGAAATAGTTTTTTTAAGCGTGTACCTTACAACAAAAAAGTAGTTTGTTACTTTAGACATTACATTATATTCGCCATAATTTACTTAACTTATTAATTAACGAAAATTACAGCCATATATCACTGTTAACAACTAAATACGAGTATATCTTTGAAAATCTTATTGTCAAATATCTAGTCGACTCGATCAAGTTACTATCCCGTTGCGAACTTACAAAAATCCACCATCTTAATTACTAACAGGGTGTATTACCGGCGTACCTCGGTATAAATTACTTTTTCCGAGTAGCTTGGATCTTTTATGAGAAGCAAGTTTGGTGCGACAAACTCCTAAGAAGAAGAAGGCTAAGAACTCATGAAGCGATTTTCAGCCGCGCCCGTCGCGGTTGCGGGTTGTCTGTTTGAACGCTAGGATCTCGAGAATTACTGGTCCGAATTGAAAGATTCTGAAGAATGGTATATTTATCAAGAAGAGCTATAAACTATATAATATTACGCTACTATCAATAGAAGCGGAGTATGAAGAATGTAACAAAACTGGAAAAAATAATCCGTTTTGAAAGCTTTCGTTGAATGAGCTGTATTCCGTGACAGTATGTGTCTATTTAAAGTTGCGTCATTATACCGCTTTGTTTTAAGATAATCAAGAAATATAACGTCAAATTAAACCGACAAAATTTTCATAAAAGTAATGAATCACTGTCGTTTATGAAGCTGCCACGAAACGGACATTGGCAGAGATGTGACAACCATAAGTCACAGCGCGCGCCATAAATTAAGAAAAAAAAAACCTTTTTTATGCTATTGTAATCGTAGATATGTGTCACGTAATTTATTTATATTAAGATATCCGAACGAAACGGGGACGGGCCGCTAGTCTTAAATATGTGTATGTAGGAGGTTATACACAAACGCTAACAGAAATAACGCGACAAAGTGAGGAATATCTATGAGAACGCACGGTGTATCTGTTCAGGAGGTGGTATTGAGCACTTTTGTCACACTAAGCTCCTTGTTAGAGCGTATTTCAAGATCTCCTTTGAAAGATCTGCTCCGTCGTGAGAAACGAACACTTTGTTATTATTTAATGTTACTTGTTTATTTGTCTAGTGATAGCAGAACATTAGCTGATGTGCCAGTGCGCCTATATCTTTTAGGTTTGAAACAGTCAATTATTCAAATTTGTGTTTACAGGTTAGCATAGTGCGGGTTGATAGAAGACGTACGATTTCTAGGAACATGTTGGTTTCCTCGAGATGTTTCTATCAGCGTTTTTAAGTTAGCGACAGCAACATTACGCACATGAATTCGGAAACACAGTGCTGTGCTTGGGATTCGAACTAGAGACTCTAGACTTTCTATTGGCGTTCTATACCAGCCATAACTTCCTGATTAGACAAAGTCAAAGTAATTTTATTCGCCAAAAATTGTGGTTACAAATAGGATCTTATAGTATGGTGTGGTGCTGCACAACTTCAGCCTAAAAGGCATGCGAAATTAAAAAAAAAATATTTTAGACAAACAGTTACAATATAAAGAACAAACCCATCCATAACTTTGATACATTAAATTATTATTTTACCCACATTTTTAAGTAAATAGACAAAAACTGTATTACAATATTACCAACCCAAGAATTATTGAAATCCTTTGAATATAATAGTTTTAAATCTTCGCCATTTTCCATTTTCGTCGTCTCATCGTACAATATCGTATGCATGAGAACAAATCAGTTCCATAACGATTCAATCCCACTCGCGATCGAGTAATGGGCTGGAAAATGGCCTTATCGATAGAATCAATAACGGCACTGCACTAGGAGTTAAAACATAGGGGTGCGTCACTAGCGCTGAGTTGAGAAAAAACTGCATTTTCATCCCACCAGCTCGGAAAGAGTAGTTTTGCTCCTTGATATCAGGGCGCAAAAGTTGTTTTTACCCTCTAGAGGTTAAAGTAAATTTGAATTTAGAACATCGTGTGTACTGAGGTTTTGAATTCAAAACATAATTCAACCTATTTATTTCTACCTCCTTGGTGCCGAATGCATCATACATTTTTTTAATACGAGGGTCAAACTGAAAGTTCTTAGAAAATCAAAAACTGATTACATTAGCCAGTTATTAGTTTTATTATATCTTTTCAAAATATTGTCCATTCACGTCAATACACCGCTGCATGCGATGGAACCACTGGGAAAAGCACTTTGCCCGCTCGTCCTTAGGGGTCTCTTCAATGGCATCGCAATACGCAGCCACCGCTTCTTCAGCATTCATAAACCGCTTTCCTTTAAGTGTTTCTTTAATTTTTGAAAATAAATAAAAATCACAAGGCGCGAGGTCGGGACTATACGGCGGGTGACCCAGTAATTCAACGTTTGATGTCGCCAAATAGTCGATCGTTCGCTTGGCGGTGTGCGATGAGGCGTTGTCGTGGTGAAGGAGGATCCTACTGCGAGGTCGTTTCTCTCGAACTTTTTCCAAGACAAGTGGCAAACAATTGGTAGTGTACCATTCTGCAGAAACTGTTTTTTGATCCTCTAACACAATTGTTGCGAAATGACCTATCCTTCCAAAGAACGAGGCCACCATTTTTTTCCCCGCACTTCGATCTCTCTTCACTTTAGTTGGCAACTCCTCGAAAGGAAACACCCACTGAGCAGATTGTCTTTTGGTTTCAGGATCATAACAGTAAATCCAGCTTTCGTCACCTGTTAGTATGTCGAACACAGCATTTGAGTCACCTCCGTTAAATCTTTCAATCATTTTACGGCACCAATCCACACGATGGAGTTTTTGAGCCTCAGTCAAATTATGAGGTATCCACCGGGCGCAAAGCTTCCTGATCGCTAAATGTTCGTGTAGGATTTTGTGCACTTGACTCATACCAATGCCTAAGCTTGTCCGAATCTGCTGATAGGTCACTCTTTTGTCAGTCTCTATCATACGCCGCACAACACAGATGTTATCTTCAGTCGTCGCCGTAGAAGGCCGTCCCTCACGTAAATCATCAGTGAGATTAGTGCGACCACGTTTAAACTCATTAAACCAGTTGTAAACAGTCGCACGAGATGGGGCTTCATCGTGAAAGGCCAATCGTAGTCTATCATAACTTTCTTGTTGACTTAAATGACATCGAAAGTCATAAAAAATCATTGCACGAAAATTTTCTCGTGTTAAATTCATGTTGACGTGACACAGACAATTTTCAATTTGCCGCCAAATCGTAAAACAAATGAAAAATGAATGAAGTATATACTCAGTAATATTAGCAAAGAGTTCTATTTTCAAATTATAGAATTATTTTTTTATTATATTGTTTATAAGTGGCCAGTTCTAAGAACTTTCAGTTTGACCTTAAAAACTCAGACTCGGAACCTCCTTGGTGTATTTACTTTTTTTTAAGTTGCTTAGCGCGTAAACATTAAAAAATTTGCATTTAGTCATTTCCTCGCTAAGGTGGAATGAAAAGTTACGTGTTGCACTCGAGTGCAAAGATTTTTCACCTTGTGCTCTTTTGATTCCCTTGTTACGCTCAGGATTCTAAATTTTAGAATCCTTCGCTTGCTCGGTCATCAAAATTGAGCACGCGGTTAAAAATCAACTTTGCACTCTTGTATAACAAATAACAATTTTTATTTTACTATAACATGAGTTAACAGTCTCATTGATAAAATCAATAATGGAACTGTATTATGAGTTAATAAACATGACAGTTAAGAGTTCGTAAAAAAATACCCATACATTATTAAAAAAAGTGTATTCGCCCGGTGTAAAAGCATAAAACTCTTCGTAAGAGGAGCAAGTGCACTCTTTAATGCTCGATAAATGAAGTGCCGAAGTGAATACTATTAAAGTGAATACTAAACAGCCATTTATCAGAGCTAGAGAGGACAACAAACACTATTTTTTTAAAGTTATGTTTTGAGTTGTAATAAATGTTATAGAATAAAAGTTTTTTTGTTTTAAATACACTGAACACGTTTAAGAGTAAACGGATGCAGGCAGATTACAAGCAACCCTGTTAAAAAAAACGCTTAAAAAAAGGCGCATCGACAGTGGTAAGCTAAAAATTACTGTTTAAAAAGAAAGTAGTACATACATAAACATAGCTGATAAAGTAACTCATACGGATTTGATTTTAAATACATAAAGTACTTATTATACATAGAAACTTAGACCAAACACCACCAACCAACACGTGTTTGGAAACGAACCATTTATTTCTAGGAACATATTAAGGTAGTACCTAACAGCTTACCATATTTTTGTAAATGAAATTTCTCGCTTATTCCCCCGCTCAGTTGCAAACGCAGCCCAAGACCTAACAGCTATTACCAGCTTCTTATAACCTCAAAATCCGCGCAGGAAATATGCTGACTAACTTTTTATAAATCACAACAATACGCCGCGCGTTCTGCTTATGCGGAGATTGTGGAAAAACGTCTCGTACCCCGCTTCTTACCCTTCGCCCCTGAGGCGGGGCCCAAGTTACAGCGAGAAATTTTGACTTAACACTGTTTTGTGGGAAATGCAAAACATTTTATAAATAGTTGTACTCTGCGCGCGTGCTACGCCACCTGTTGAAAGTTTGTTGTACTGACTGAGAAACCTTCTTTGGGTCATGTACAACGATTTTGTTAAAGATAAGTTCAAATAGATATTCAATTCAATTCAATTCATTTATTCATACCATAAATTCATAAGAACACTTGGTAACGTCATTTACAAAAAGGCAAAGAATCTGTGTACATAATATGATAAAATAACAACATCAAAAAGAATAAAGCAGCTGTAAAGGGGCCTAGTCAATTACATGCAGCTGTAAAAAAGCTTTGTCGAAGACAATATAACAAATAATCAATACACACAGTATACAGATACTACATTAGTACAAACAATGTAACATCAAAAGTCTAAAAAATCTATTATTTTACCTTATTACAAGATTCTAATTTCGACACATTTCTCTTCCATACGTTACTATCTTTAACAAAGTCGTCTATATTATAATATGCCTTGCTCAATAGGTAGCTTTTTATTTCATTTTTAAACTTGGTTTCATTGAGGCCTTCCACTTGTACAGGGATTGCATTATAGTTTTCGATACTATAAAGAGCCTACAGACAAACATTAATTTATATGTATTATAGATACGTCATTTTTAGTTTTTTATGTTATTCAAATGTTATTTAATACTTTAGGTTATCTGTGAATGTTTTAGATTGAATTACGGATCTTTTAAAAAAAATGCAGTTTATTTGGCCGTTCAATGTATGATGTTGTTTAATACTTTATTTCGGTTGTATATTTTTGATTCAAGAACGGGTTCTTCAATAAAAATTGCATATTCCACTCAATGTATGAAATTAGTATAGTTACGAATAATTTTTAGTCAAGGTAATTAAATTCTGAAAACCAAATAAGATTTTAGATGTAATTTATGGGATAGTATCAGAACCTCTATCTATCAATGTTTTGAATTTCAGGGTAATATGTTCATTATTTACATTGTAATTGACCTTAAAGCCTACCCAAATATAAAATTGTACACTTATAATATTAGTAGAACTCGGTGACTTGAGTAAAATTGACGAAACACAGAAAATTTGTTACAAATAAGACTTATTTATTGTGAACTGAACGTTGCCACTAGTCAAGTCGGGAGCACGACAACTGCCGATCTGGAGCTACTGTTTCGAATCTTACACCCACCACAGACTTTTTCGAAATTCTGTGCATAATGGCGCTAACATATAAAAAACACAAAAAGGCGAAGGAAAACATCGTAAGGAATCCAACACGTTTCTAGATTTTTTCCAAGTCTACCCTCATCCCGAAAGAAGGCCCCGAGTAAATACCAGCAATGTGAACATTTAGCAAATACAAATACAAATACAAAAATCTTTATTGCTGTTTGCAAGTAAGATAAGATGATACAAAACATTTTAATAGTTGACCCATACAAACTGGCCTCTTCTTCTAGAGGCATGCAATATGTCTGGCAACGCAGTTTTCATTGGTCTGAATTTATACAATGATAATAATAGTCAGCTGATAAAGTCTTTTTCTTCTTTTTTTCATTTTTAACTTTTAATCGGTTGTATCATATATGTCATCTGATTCATCGTCTATTAATTTCTGGCTTCTATCCCGTTGTGTTATGTTAGTGTGATATGTTTGATGAGTACAATTACGCCAACGTCTTGTGCTTCAGCAGGATAATGTTATGGACTTTGAGCAGATTTATGTTGTTATTTAATATCCTGAACTGAAACCATTCCAGCACTTCTATCGCTTAACTAAATCGGATTTGGCTTTGCTATTGCTGTCTCTTTAATTGCACGCGAAAAGAAAAGAGAGAGGAATGTCGAAGCTAGTGCAGTTTTCCTTAGGTGGTAGACCTTTGAGTAGCAATTGCTTTAATCGCTATCAGCGCGACCCCCGCTTTAACCCCCAGACGGTTCTGGGGATCGTATTA
The DNA here is from genome assembly GCA_017562165.1 of Ectropis grisescens. Classification (NCBI taxonomy): domain Eukaryota; kingdom Metazoa; phylum Arthropoda; class Insecta; order Lepidoptera; family Geometridae; genus Ectropis; species Ectropis grisescens. The sequence goes on from CM029797.1 coordinate 15,225,820, forward strand.
AGCTGGCAACAGATAGGGCGTGTGTCTCAATGATTTATGTACGATATGGACCAGTGATGGGACGACCGCGATAAGTTTTTGTCGATAAATTGTTTGTTCACAATATTACTTTGCTTTGCCTTGTTCAAAAAATGTTAATTTATGTATCAGTTATTCAAAATATATTTTATTTGCGGTCCAATTTATATTTAATCAATTTTACACATTATTACCAGTATTTTACACACTTTCTAAGAGTAATTTATAAAAGGAAACACAAACTTTATAAATTTGTATCGGATACAATTATTACGTTTTTGTTATTAGATATGAGAACCAACGAAAAGTGAGAAATTTTGGCATAATATTTAGCTTGTGTTAAGTTTATAGTTTTGTCCTTATGAAACAACTGTTATTAAAAGAGTTTTCAATGAATTTATTGGTTTTAAAGAAACTGGCAGAAAATTGTATTTATACAAGCATTCCTTGGTTGTACCATTGCAGTTAGTTTTAATTCACGTAATTTTCCCACGATAAAAATAGTCAAGTGTATATATTGTATTATTTAAAGAGATAATAAAGCTATGTTCTAAATTGTAACTTGATTTGTTCAAGTGCTACTATATGATTGAGCAACAAACATCCAAACCTTTAAATTTATAATATTAGTAGAACAGAAAGTTAAATTTACAACAAAAATACTACGTTTACTCATACTGTTTCACAAAGTAAGCATAACTCTTATGAACCATAGGTTATCTCAAATAGTTACATGACATTGAGGATTGGGATCCGTGTTAAATTCCGTATCTACCTCTCTCATCCTCGACGCCAGCTATCGTATCCATCTATGTCAAACTGCACATAACTGTCACACCGCATTACAAAGTTCGCTACATATTATCGATAAAGTCACAACACGTCACTTGTAAAATTGTATTAAGACATGCCTACAGGCGACGCGGGCTGATTTATCACCAGCTGCACTCTAGTGATGCGACTTTGGGGCGTTTTTTATCGATAGTAACCTCCTATCGACAAATAGTTCAAGCCTAGCTGTTAGAGTTTATAGGCTGCCTAGACACGTCGAGCACAGTGTGCTACAGTGAGATATAGAGAGCTTCATAGTTACAAGCGACATGTGTTGACAAATTAATGTGTCATCGGACTTTGTGCAACTATTGACTGTCAATATATCGATAGATATTTATCTTTAAACTTTGAAATGTCGTTGGATCTTTCAGATACGTTTCGAGTACTATTTTAAGTTAACAGTTGTTCGCTTCACTAGTATTATTACAGACTGGTAAAAAACATTACTTGATGCATTAAATTGTATCGATAAAAATTGGATCACTCCGTCATAAAACTTCGGTAATAAATAGTGTATACAAGTATACATATATAATACAACAGATTAAAGTAAGTAATTACTCGTAGTTAGGTAAGTAGCGTAGCATCGTTTGGATAGTAAGTAATTTACTTCTGTCAATTCTCTCTGCCCAAAACTTAGGTCTAGTGATGTTCTTCGGAATCTAAGTTATCGATGTCGGTGATATTAGTGATGTATTTATTTGTTAATAAATATGTAGTAATGAAAGTAGATTCGATATATCTTATAATACCGTGGTTGATCAGCAAACAAGATATTTTCACTAGTATGATGAAACTAGTAGCACCCCACGGTTTTGCCTTCATATTTCCCGTTCCTGTTAATTTCCTGTGATAAAAATTAGTCTGTAAAATACCAAAAAGTGCCTTTTATTTTCTGACTGCTATGGTGTACTGACTTTTTTGTTTTTAATTTTGAGTTATTATTTACATGACGCGTCCCTAAAATAATAACTGTCCTGAGCTAAGTTCTCTTAAATTTTCTAGGTTTCTCAATTTTCTTTTTTTTTTTAAGGATAATCTTCTACGAAATATTAGAAAACACTAAAAATTTAGATAAATGAAATCGACAAAGCTATTCTTAAATTATTGAATTAGCAGAAAAATAGGCGTTCATTTTAATATACACCAGGGTGTATACTAAAGTAAACCCCTACAGATAAGTATTACTACGAAGAGAACGAGACTATCAGTCCAGTCTTATTCTTATTATCTTTAAACATCTCGCACACCGCATAGCTGCCTCGTAAAGCTAGAAAGAAAGCCCGAAGCATTTTCTACAACGAACCGTTCGTAATCATTTTTATTGACTGTTTGTAAAATAAACTATGTTTGTAAACGAATAAATAATACAAGAACTAAACATTTGTTCTACGTCCATAGATTAGTACAATAGAGCTTTAATATCAATTGTTTGCTACTTATGATTGAGTTTGGATAACTAAGCTGGGATCTTGAGATAAGTAGCCGCAGACTTTAATAGTAGACAACGCAAGTTAGATTATTTCACCGATAAAAATAGTTCATGTAAACTTTTACGATATATGTAAATTATTATTATGAGGTACATTTTTTACAAAATATGGCTAACTTTACTTAGCTTAACCTCGGCCCCTTGGTTCAAAAATAATAAATAAATAAATAATTGTATTCGCTTTTTGATGACTGTTCTGTGATAGTGTGTTGCAACACACTACGAAATCGAGGGGACTATCATTTTATGGCGTTATTATACTTTCATCGCCATTATTTTTCATATCAGTATAACGAATCATTGTGTGGTTGTATTAGTTAGTATGTATATCCTGTCTTGTTTTAAGTACCTACATAATAACTGTTTTATAATGTTATAATTTTATTAGATCTTATAATATGTCTAAAAATAAGTCCTAAAATACATGCCTAAGTAAGCTGTACACAAAAATAATTGCTTAGAAACTTATTATTTGACATTAACGCAGCTTTGCTGTACACACAGTTTACAATAGTTTTTAAATTTACTGATACGTGAATTTTTTTAACCATTGATAGGTTTTCGCGTCACTGTCATCTTTACTGATATTTAAAATAAATTTTAAAATTAAATGTTCTGTGAACTATTGCGTAGTCTATACGAATCAAATAAATATATGTATATATATATGTTACAGTGACATTCAACACGTGTAATAACATTTTTCCAGCTTAACACATAAAAAAAATAGATACTGGTAGTTGTTTTGTTATTCTGTGTTAGCTCCAAATCTAAATAAGTAGATTATAAATTCACAAAATAATATTTATTTCCCAGTTATATTCAATTTTCTCCGTACACTCTCTTCTCAATCCACCAATCGGCTATGTCTATTTAAGTCTGTGTCTCTCACACAACTAAGTAAATATTAATTATAGAAGAATTTAACATTGAATGAGATAGAATATTGAGCGGGGACAGAAAATAATTCAGTGTTTGATGTAGAAATATCTTTCTTATTGGAAATTTGGAAAGGTCATAGTTCATTGAGCTCATGAAAGACAAAGGCCATAGTAAGGCTTATACTGGAAGCATATTTTAAAACTAGCAACGCCATGCTGTCTCACCCGCGTATTACCCGTTTCTACATTTTCTAGTGATAAAAATAACCCATGTACAATTTCAAACTACAATCTATGCTTTAAATTTTAAGCCGACATGTTTTCTCATTCCGAAATGATTGAGTTCCGAAATGATTCCCAATTTTCCATTTATAATTTTAGTAAGGCTATGTTCACGGCGCATAATAATACGACACAATCAGAGCATGCGTAGGTAAGTAACACATCTGACAATAAGTCTCATGCATCTATTCATTCTAGATGGAGTGACGATATACGGAAGACGGCAGGCAGTGGATGGAGACGTATAGCTGAGGATAGGGCTGAGTGGCGAGCCATGGGAGAGGCGTATGTCCAGCAGTGGACTAAGATAGGCTGATAGGATAGGATGATGATGATGATGATCTATTCGAACACAGAGTTAAAATCACTGTCTAGTACCTACTGCACAGCGCTCGTCGAAGTTTAAGATGTTTTTTTTTTATCCAATATAAGTAGGTACCTGTGTATACTTAAGAATCGAAATTGAATCATCCCACTAAGCCCTACCTTAAACAGTGTTTTTCTAATATATTTCAAGTTATTGTATAGCGGTGACAATCTATTTTCTTCAGTTTTAACGCGCAGTTACAATTCTATGGCTTCATTGTTCGCTAGGTTCTAGCAACTTTTTTGTTATTAGATTTGGTGAAAATTGTCAATAGCGGTTGAATTTTTCAAACCAACTTTCTTAGAATGACTGTTCCAAACTTAAAAGTTTTTTGAATAAGAACATTTAAGAATTCTAGACCCGAACTAAATTAACTTTCAAAGATAGTCTTGGCCTCTTTGTCGCGAAGATTTATTTCGGTCTAATTTACGTGATGGAATAATTTGATTTTCCATTTTATTACAAATTTACTCAATAAAGTCAGACAAAAAGGGTAGGTACTAATTCGTGAGAGAATTGTTTTACCCAGCGAGTAAAATAATGCTCGAATGGAGAGATGTCACTACATATTTTAAAGTATAAAATGGTAAGGAACACGCCTGCTTTTAACAGCACCAGTATCACGCAGCTATTGGAACATGAAGAGTCCAAATCATTACCTAGCACTGTGTCGTCACCCAGAGTTTTAAGATGTTATATCTGTAAGCCTTGTAATTTCTCTGGAAACATTGCCCTTCAAACCGTAAACTTTCCATCGTAGACCGCATCGTCGCTTAAAGTCACACAAAAGTTCAAAAATTTCAAGTTATTTGATCATCTTGTCCGTTGCACCCTCAGGGTGGCCTCACCCTACAATTCAACCAGGGTTTTTTCCACATTTTCACAGCAGGATAGAAACTGATAAATTATGTATCGCCTACTGAATGTTTCAGTGGGAAGACTCCTGAAGACACCATTTGCCCGTAATCGGAATGGCGAAGTATTTTTTTAAGGAAACCAAGAATTTTTTACTCTAAGCGAGGATTTTTCCGGCTTAACAGTGGCTGGGATTATGATGATTTATCTTGCAGGTTGTAATAGATTTGGGGGAGTGACTGCGTCATTTGTGACGTCACTAGTTATGGATATCAACATTTGTAACGTCACTAGTCATGGTGGTTTTCAAAATGTGTGATGTCAGTAGTATTACTAGTATTTTCACTATATATGACAAAGCCTTTTTACAGCTACCTCTAATTGACAAGGCCCTTTTAGGTACTATAGGTTTACACTTGACCGCCATCTCGTCAAATGGTACGACGATATGGTCCACGACGGAGCGTACCCAAAAAATCCGATTCACTGTCGATTTGAAGACACCAAGATTGTAATCATCCGGAAAACCCCACTCAGGCAACGCAATCCACAGCCTAAGTGCCTACTTTTTTTAAAGTCGGTATAAGTTTAGCCATAAGCTGCTATCGTGCTTAATGTTAGAACGTGCAACTCATAGATTCCGATCCTGCCTGCACTACACTTAATTTTAAATAAAGTGTTAAAGTGTTAAAGTTTGTTTGGACAATTGCATTTTTAGAAATTTGTTGCTGAATAACCGCTGATATACACATAACTTTTTATCGCGATAAAATCACGGAAAATGCTTATCCGCTGGTAAAACTAGACCCTAGTAGTGTTTTATACGTTTGAACTAGCGACATTCCGCAGTTTTACCCCCGTAGTTTCCGTTACGGTTACTTTGGCCAGATAAAAAGTAGCCTACATGTTTTCCTAGCCCATAGAATAGAATAGAATAATTTTATTGACATATTTAAACATTCCATTAACATTTCTTACATTAATAGGTTGCAAAACAATGAATAACAGGGCTTAACATATGTCTCGTCAAAATATGCAATCAAACAATTAATACAATGTTGCTGTATAGGGGCAGTTGTTTCAATTTCAAAAATTCAATTATTTCCTATAAATGTGATACTTTTTTTTTTTTAAATAAGGATTGACGAGACGATCAGGACATGTGCCTGATGGTAAGCAACATGCCTGACACATAACAGCACAGTGACACGCAGCTATTGGAACACGAAGAGTCCAAATCATTACCTAGCACTGCACTGCGCTCGTCACCCAGAGATCTAAGATCTTATACCTCTAAGCCCTGTAATTTCTCTGGAAACATTGCCCTTCAAACCGGAACACAGTAATGTTTGCACATTACTGCTTGGCGGTAGAATAACTGGCAAAGGTGTGGTACTTCCCCAGGCGGACTCTGGCAAGAGTCCTACCACAACAAAACTTTTCATAATATAAAATAGTAGGAATGCACAGTTCGATTACGTCATCATTTACAATATTATTCTAATAGTATTCTAAATTTCAGCCCGATTGGTACAGCCGTTCCGACGTTATTGAGCCACAACCATCCAAACATCGAAACATCCGAACTTTCGCTTTTAAAATAGGATAATTTTAAACAGTTATTTTTTGTAGTGGTATGACTCTTGGCAGAGTCCGCCTGGGGAAGTACCATACCTTTGCCAGTTATTCTACCGCCAAGCAGTAATCTGCAAACATTACTGTGTTCCGGTTTGAAGGGCAATGTTTCCAGAGAAATTACAGGGCTTAGAGATATAAGATCTTAGATCTCTGGGTGACGAGCGCAGTGCAAGGTAATGATTTGGACTCTTCGTGTTCCAATAGCTGCGTGTCACTGCGCTGTTATGTGTCAGGCATGTTGCTTACCATCAGGCACATGTCCTGATCGTCTCGTCACTCCTTATTTAAAAAAAAAAAAAAAAGTATCACATTTATAGGAAATAATGTGAAAACATTACTGTGCTCCGGTTTGAAGGGCAATGTTACCAGAGACATTACAGGGCTTAGAGATATAATATCTTACATCTCTGGGTTACGAGCGCAGTGCAGTGCTAGGTAAATATTTGGACTCTTCATGTTCCTATAGCTGCGTGTCACTGTGCTGTTATGTGGCTGGCATTTTGCTTACCATCAGGCACATGTCCAGCTCGTCTCGTCTCTAAATTATAAAAAAAAAAAGTATCACATTTATAGGAAATAATTGAATTTACGAATAAGTTTTACTATACTCGGTGGCTTGATATAATTGAATGTAATGCCAGCGGTTTGTTCATCCTATCTATTTAGAATTGAATTTGTCCATCAATTTTACGCTCCAAATTTCATGGAGCAGCTATACCACAGCGGTTTTCGTTATAAACTCGGCTGGAAAAGCAAAAAGATTTGCTATTTGAGAATTAAAAAACTATGAGCCATGGGTTGTTACAAATATTATACCAATTAATAATAATTTAAATTTTCTGGGTCAACTTAGAATTAAACTCAGATGCTCGATTAAATTTAATGTTTTTTGTGAAATCAACACACACAAATAAACAAGGCCATAATCCTATACACTGGCTCATTGGGAGTTGGTGGACAAAATATAACCTTAAGGTACGTCCCCCAGCAAAACGAATTTTTGTCCATTTTTCAGAGCTCATAAGCCAAACCAAACATCAACTGGTAATAATTTACAAGAACAAAATTAAAAATTTTGACTAACCCCCGACTACCTAAGATTTGTTATCTATACAACATTCTACTAGTCAAGCCCTTTCATTTGATACACATACTAAGGGAGTTGTGAAAAAATAAATGTAATTCGCCATTTTGTGGTATCGGCCATCTTGGATTTGAAATTTGTCATAGTGCAAAGTATTCTACTAATCAAGCCCTTTCGTTTGATACCCATATTGAAGTAGTAGTGAAAAAATATATTTAATTCGCCATTTTGTGGTGGCGGTCATCTTGGATTTGAAATTTGTTATAGCGTATAGTACTCTACTAGTTAAGCCCTTTCATTTGATACCCATATTGAGGTAGGTTGTGAAGAAATATTTTATCCGCCATTTTGTGGAGGCGGCCATTTTGAATCGATATTAACCAGACATAGCTAAGAACACCCGCACGGTAATTAACTTTCAAATAAAAAAAACCGCATCGAAATCGGCCCATCCGTTTGAGCTCTACGGTGCCACAGACAGACACACACACACACAGACAGACAGACAGACAGACAGACAGACAGACAGACAGACAGACAGACAGACAGACAGACAGACAGACAGACAGACAGACAGACAGACAGACAGACAGACAGACAGACAGACAGACAGACAGACAGACAGACAGACAGACAGACAGACAGACAGACAGACATCGACGTCAAACTTATAACACCCATTTTTTTGGTCGGGGGTTAAAAAATAGATCAAATTTTAACAATTCGTTGACTTCAAAATGGTATTTTATTTGTTAATGAATTCATTGTTTAAATAATCTCCTCACAACGAAACCATAAAAATGGAAATAATTGTAAGTATCATGCATCTACTCCACAAACCGACATTATTTAGATTTAGTACTTACACCAACGGATAGGCAATTCTATTACGAACATTTTGGTAGAAATATTTTTTTCAAAAGACCAAAATCTGATTTTATAAACAGTTTATTCTAAAAATTTGAGCGTAAAACAGCGACAAATATAACTGTTTCTCTCTTGCTCTTTGCGGTGTGCGATGAGGTAAGAAATACTCAAGGTCATTTGCCCGGGGTACGGCCTTAAAATATTCAAGCCAGGATTCTATAAAAGGCGGGGCGGACCACTAGTTAGTATTATCGCTTCATCGTAGACCGCATCATCGTTTAACATCAGGCGAGATGGCAGTCAAGTGTAAACCTATAAAAGTTAAAAAAAAAAAAAAAAAAATTATAAATGTTGAAGTACAAAGTTTGAGAGGTTAGCTAAGGTTTTATATAAACTGTAGTACCTGTAAGCCATCCGTATCTGCTCCCCGTTCTTGTACCAGATGAGTTGAGCCGGGGGGTTCCCTCCGCGGGAACGACAGACCAGCTCCAGGCTCTGGCCTCTGCGGACAGTCTCTCCCTCCGCGTACCCCTCTATGTACGGAGCGCCGGGAGGATCTGGGGATGATAAGAAAAAAAATATAAAAACAACAAGTTACCCCTCGACTACGTTGAATTTGTTTTTTTTTTGTCATTATAGTATTCTACTAGTCAAGCTCTTTCATTTGATATCCATATTGAGGGAGTTGTGAAATAAATGTAATCCACCATTTTGTGGTAGCGGCCATCTTGGATTTAGCATTTGTCATAGTGTATAGTATTTTACTAGTCAAACCCTTTCATTTCATACCGTGGGAGTTGTCAAAAAATATAATTCACCATTTTGTGGTGGTAGCCATAGATTTCGATTATTTTTGCTAACATCCGATATCTTTGGTGGCGACCATCTTAAAAAATCACGGAATGGTTATTCCTTGATGCATATATTTATAATACCAAGCCAGGTAAAACATTTCACCAGCTTAGATGTTCTTATAACGAAAGCGTAGTCAAAACAGAATTTGAGTTTTTGGAACATTAATCATGAAACGATGTCGCTACTAGCAAAGATGAAAAATTTTCCTCGTAAGTCGAAGCACAGTTTTTAAACTAAAGTAAAGAAATTATCTCTTAAATGAAATATTCTGATTGTTACGTTAGAATTTTTAATTATGAAAACGAAGGCTTTATGAAGTTTTTTTTTAAATGAGGAAATTCGCACAAAGAAACACAAAGAGTCATAATTCCAAGAAAATACATCCAAGAACAAAAGTGGAATGGAATCCTTTAACAAAACAACCTCGAGGTACAGTCGCTTAGAGATGGCTATCGCAGAACATTTACGAATTATTCGAATCAAAGTTAGCAATTTATATAATCAGAGCGAATAATTGTGTATCCACGAGAACATAAGCATACGCAGGCTACTAAATGTTCTACCTGTGGGACTCGGGTCTTTCTCACGCAAGGAGAGAGTGAAGACCTTAATCCACCACGCTGGTCCAGTGCGTGTTGGTGGATGACACATGACCTCGAAAGATTCTAAGAACATGTCAATTCCTTACGATGTTTTTTTCCGAAGTTTTTAAGTTAGCAGCATTATTTATTTATTTATTTATTCAGGTATATAAAACAGAATACAGTTAAAACTTAAATATATAACATGGTACAATTTCGATCCAAACTATATTCCTTACTATGTATACACAACATGAGTGACAGAGTGCATACGTCTCAAAAGAAGTTAAAACTAAAAATAAGTTGTACACAACTTAGGTAATCAAAAATTTTTTTTTATTATTTATAATTTTTATTTTGGTTTACATAATCGGTGAACAGAATATTTTGGACATCATTTTTATCATCATTAGGCACATGATGGCATTTTGGATTTAAACCCAGAGCTATTATAGTTTCGGGAGTTGCTGTTCTTTTGACTAGACCAGCTATAATTTGTAACATAAGGTGATGACGATGGAATTTTACTAGTATTTTACTAGTACGTTTATTGTGGATATTGTGTGTGAAATGTCAAAATTATATTTACTGTAATTAATTCTAGTAAAATTCCATCGTCATCACCTTATAACCTACTGTTGGACATTTACTTCTTGCATACCATTGCCATCTCAAGATTCATGTTAATCGATTCCAAAGTCGACTCACAGTAGCAACGATTATGACGCTATAATTACGTTTCAATTTATATATAATACAATCAATTAATTTATCTTTAAAACAGGTTAACATCAGCATGTTCGAATACAACTAATTTAAGCAAATGATTCGAATAAATTCGGATATTTTTCAAAATAATTTCCCTGACCATCACTTCAATCAAATGAACCATTTCATTTTGTTCGAGTACATTCATTTTTTAATTTCTCTAGTAAATTTCGCTAAGACGTTTTTGACGATCAAAGAAACGGCGGAGGTCCGCACAAAGAGGTGCACCCTCTAACTTAATGCCGGTACTTCACTTGGCGTTGGTAGCGTGTTCTTGTAACGTTAACGCTAAATTTTGGCCAATATTTCACGCTATATTAGTGTCATAAACACGTCATCGTATCAACAAATTGTCGCTCAATATCAGGTAAGATAGTCAGATGTATACCTATTATGCATAAAAAATACGAGACTTAATCTAACACTATAATTATGTAATGGGGAATATTCCGAGAGATTCAATTATGAGCGTGCCCCGATATTTCGATGCTTTTGAAAAAAAAAAGAAAAACATGTCAGGAATGTCAAAATATCAAAGTTTGGATTGTTGCTCAATAACTCTGAATAGATCGGATTGACACTTGGAACACTGATGTTCCAAAATGGCGAACGAAGAGATTTGACTCCACGTTTGTGATAAGAACATCTAGGTTGTGGAATGCGTTGCCTGAGTGGGTTTTCCCCCGATGGATACAATCTTGGTGTCTTCAAATCGAGAGTGAATCGGTTTCTTCTAGGTAAGCACGCTATATCATAGATCGCATCATCGCTTAACATCAGGCGAGATGGTGGTCAAGAGCAAAACCTATTATGGTTAAAAAAAACTGATGGATTATATTACGGTAGAACAGATAAAACCGCGGGGCGCTGTTAGTTAAGGTAGAAATTCGAAATTAGCTATAAATTAAGTCAACTCGCACTTGTACAGAGCTTGAGTATGGCTTAGACCTTCTGGCAATATAAAGTAGGCTTTTAGCAGCAAATACGTTTCATATATCGGTTTTTTCCAAAACACATTCCAACTTTAAATCACACCAATAATTAACGTTGAGCAACGAAATAATCGTATAACGAATACAACCGTTAAAACGTAACGAATACAACGGTCGTTATAACGGCGTAACGAACAGTTAAAATAACAATAAACGTATGTAACAAACCATTAAGTTGGGGCGAAGTTTTACAACATGCTGTAGGTTTGAGAATAGGGCTGTCAAATTTGTTGTATTAATTACATTACAAGAGTACTTTTATGCATTTTTATGTTAGTTTTAATTCTAAAAAGTACTTTTATGGTTTTCGACGGAATAATGGAATATTGAATCCTGTATTTTGCACGGCTGAACTGCAAGAGCTACTACTGCAAGACCTTGAATTTAAACTACACACTTGTCAAAGTCCATAACATCATCCTGCTGAAGCACAAGACGTTGGCGTAATTGTGCTCACCAAACATATCACACTTACGTAGCACAACTGGATAGAAGCCAGAAATTAATAGACGATGAATCAGATGACATGTAATATGATACAACCGATGAAAAGCTAAAAATGAAAAAAAATATCAGCTGACTATTATTATTATAGTAAACTTTTATTTAGACCAATGGAAACTATGTTGCCAGATTGCATGCTTCTAGAAGAAGAGGCCAGTTTGTATGGGTCAACTTATTAAAATGTTTTGTATCACCTTATCTTACCTGCAAACAGCAATAAATATTTTTGTATTTGTATTTTGAATTTTTTTGTATTTGTATTTTGAAGAGTGACGAGACGAGCAGTACATGTGCCTGATGGTAAGCAACATGCCTCCCACATAACAGCACAGTGACACGCAGATATTGCAACATGACGAGTCCAAATCATTACCTAGCACTGTACTGCGCTCGTCACCCTGACATGTAAGGTATTATATCTCTAAGCCTTTTGATTTATCTGGAAATGTTATTTTATTATATTGTCCAAAGTTTGTTGCTCAATCACGTCGGAAGTGTTGAACGAATCCGCTTGAAATTTGAGACACAGTTAAAATATCACAGAGATTTCTTTTTATCGCGTAGTCTGGATTATCATATTCATCATCAACAACCCACTAAATGTTTCCACTGCTCAGGCTCGGGCCTTTTCTCGCAAGGAGATTCAAGAGGAGGTCCCGTATTTGCCATTTGGCTACGGAACCCTAAAAACCATTACATTAATTAAAAATAATCACTTAGTGATGAGAGCGAACTTCGCCAGTTGAATTGGCACCAACCCAACAGAAATAATAACGTAGCGAATTATTTTTTGGTCAACCGCGCCTCACTATCTTGGTTCGTGGTTCTCATTGAAGTAGCTTTTTAGCCCTCGACGCAAAAACGACGGGGTGTTATAAATTTGGCATGTGGATGTGTGTCTGTCTGTGGAATCGACAAGCAAGGCGAGCAAGATTTGCGCTGGAGGGTAACCACATTTATTGTGGAACGCTTGGTCGACGCGACGCGTGCCCAAAATGCTGGCGTTTATTTGGCCCAACGCATAAGCATTGCTATTCAGCGTGGTAATGCCGCTAGCATGCTGGGTACGCTTCCGATTGGTAGTGGGCTTAAACATCTTGATTATCTGTAGACCTACAGTGGTCTATAGATAATTCAGGTGTACTTTATGTAAGTATTTAGGTAGGCTTGTAGTGTAGTGTAGTTCTCATTGTATTTTAGTTTTGTTAATAAAGGCTCTGCCCAGTTTTTAGGGTTCAGAGGGACGGTTCGAGTACAATACAATACGAAACACCTTATTAATACTACAAAACTTTACAAAAAAAAAATGATATAACTTAACTTCAAAACATTTTTGGACACAAAAGGCGATCTTATCGATAATAGCAATCTCTTCCAGATAACCTTTTGGTAAATTGGACAAGTTTACAGTTACGGGCAATGGTGTGGCATCCTTGATACATATATGAGAAAAATTCCACAAGTACATAGGTCTGTAAAAAAAATGCAAGCCCATAACATCATAGTGCGTCTGCCCATAATATCATAATGTTACGCAGCTATTGGAACATGAAAAACCCAAAGCAATTACCAAGCACTGCACTGTGCTCGTAATCCCATGTCATACATTCATCATAACGCAATCTACGTGGGAAATCAGTAAACGTAGTGTAGGACGCCCTGAGACTAGATGGCGTGACGATATACGAAAGACGGCTGTTGGTTGGAAACTTACGACCGAAGATCTGGCTGAGTGGCGTGTTATGGAAGCGGAGTATTGTCCACCAGTGGACGAACACAGGCTGATGATGCCGTATTTCTAGATTCAGTAACATAGGACGATGATTTAATATGATTTATACCTTTTGGTAATATAACGTAAATTTCACGCAGTAATTCGGTTTTCCAGTACTTTCAAACATCAAATTAATATGCCTCTTTTTTTGTCCAATACTAATTTAGCGCGACCTTTGCAAAATTACCTTTTAACTAAATGAAATGTTCTAATGAAGGAACGCAATTTTTATAGACGTTTTTTGTCTAAATTTAACAAAAAACCTCGTGAAATTTAGCTAGAGATTTTGTGAAATGCGACGGAGCGTGATTATGAAAGGTTGTTTTAATTTTTTTGACATTTTTAAAACTACTTTAAGGTACAAGTTCGCCCGGAGACCGCGACAGGCACTTGACTCTATGGAATTGTATGGACGCCAGTTCGCGCCGAGACCGCGACACAGTCATGTCTACCGACATGTGTCTCGGTCTCCTGTCGCGGTCTCGGCGCGAACTGGCGTCCATACAATTCCATAGAGTCAAGTGCCTGTCGCGGTCTCCGGGCGAACTTGTACCTTAAAGTGCTAGTAATTTTGACTCTTCATGTCTTCAATAGCTGCGTGTAACTGTGCTGCTATGGTCAGGCAAGTTGCTTGCCATTATACTCGTATCCTGCTGGTCTTGGCACTCTATCTTTACTAATATTATAAAGCTGAAGAGTTTGTTTGTTTGAACGCTAGGATCTCGGGAAGTACTGGTCCGGATTGAAAGATTCTTTTTCTATAGGATAGTCCATTTATCGAGGAAGGCTATAGGCTATAGAAAATAACGCTACTATTAATAGAAGCGGAGCATGAATCAAGACTGTAACAAAATGGGGAAAAAATATTTCATTTTGAGAGTTTTCGAACGATTCGTGCTTTGATATGACACATGACACATGACAGCATGTGTCTAAGATTGCGTCATTGAATATCACAGATTACATACCTCTTGAATATAAAATCTTTGCTAATCTATTTTTTTTCTAAATCTGTGTTGGTACAATCAATTTCCGACAGGTGGCGTAGCAGGTACCTGAAGAGGTGTTTTATTTGAAAGCGATATTCTCAGGAATGTCTGAACCGATTTCAGTAATTCTTTCACCATTGTATATGTACTGGATCCTGATTAGTACTATATACCACGGGCAACGCCTGGGCGGGCATCTAGTACTATATACATATAAAAAAATCATTAAAATAATTTGATATTCTGTTGACGTTTAATTCTCAACCGTTTATAATAGGGCAGTAAATGTGTCCTTGCACATCTAAACGAATTTTCGACCTCTATTATCATGGCTATTGTCTTAAAAGCGTTTGTTTCTTTTAAAATTGCCTGTTTTGCTTCATTTTCTGGCCTTTGTAAGCTCAACTCTTTATAGGGATGGGAGTAAATTATAGATAGAAGTATCGACAATTTTCAACACAAGTGTAAATTCTGTAGTGATAGCTTTGTGGAGCTTGCCTTGGGAAACTACCACAATTCTGCCAATTATTTTACTGCCATACGATATTATGAAAATATTACTGTCTCGATTTCAAGAGCAATGTTTTCAGAAAACTTCCTGGGTTAAGAGTGAAATCATTTATTAAGTCATGTTGATGAGCGCAACGTAGCACTAGGTAATAATTTGGACTCGTTGTGTGGGGCACTAAGCTGTTAAGGGAAGGTATTTTGCATACTATAAGATGTATATACCATACCAATGTGTGGTGTAAAGGTGCTGTTTTGTCAGATGTTTGATTTGCTCATACTGTCATAACTTATAACAACACAAAATATAGATTTTAACATACAGTAAATAGCTAACTTCTAAATTACGATAATAGTAAATAATTATCGATCATAAATATGTACCCCTACATAAGCGAAATCAGTAATACTTTTGGCAACGGCTTTGAACGAATTCTTTTATGCATGGTATACTTATTCAAAAAGTATCAGTTGTTTTTTTTAACACTTAGTTTTATAAACACATGTGCTTTAATATTCTCACTCTTTCAACTCAAATTATCGTGCAGATAGACAAATAAACATCGATAAAAGTGTTAATTTATCGATACACGGCCCATCCCTGCTAGAGTAAGCCGAGCATACGGGCAGAGAAAACAAAGTGTACGACGTAATTACACAGGCTGATGGAATTTAACCCTCCCATAATGAAACACCATGTATAAATTATTAAGGAGGTTACACGAAGATTTTCTGATGAAGTGTTTTTGTTAAAGTTTTTAGTTGAGATTTTCGTTGTCGCAAATGTGTACCATGTTTATCCCTCGACGCGAAACGAGGGCTGTTATAAGTTTAACCACTCTGTGAGGGTGTGTCTGTCTGTGGTATTGAAGCTTTAAAGTAGGCGAGTCGATTTGACTGCAGTTTTATTTTAATAAAACAGGTTTTTTTCTAGCGATGTACGTATTATCATATTTGGTATCATAGAGCAACGAGACGAGAAAGATATGCGCCTGATGGTTAGTAACACGTCTATCCATAACAGTAAGTATGTACGACCCAGCTAATTATGTCTAAAGCATTTTGAAATTGAACCGAAACCAAAATGTTCAGTACCACATCTTTGACAGTTATTCTACCGCGAAGCTGTAAAGTGCCAACGTCGCTATTCTACACTTTGAAAGGCAGTGTTTCCAGTAGCAGATCTTACAGATACAGAGATAAGAATCACTTAGCCTGAGTATATCCTGTGGTAGTGCAAACCAAACATAGTCCGAGAGACTGCCGACTGACGACTTGGATGAAATTATCAAGAGGCATGGCACATACCTTTTTAAATTGGCAGCTTGTTTAAGAAAACTAATCAACAATGAGTATATAATTTCGGCGAGTGCTCTAGGTGATCTAGTACCACCTTGCTTTTCTTTATCTTTATCTATCGAATTGATCGTAGCGTCAAAAAGCGACATCGTTTCATGGTTGACGTTACAAAGAGTCAAACAAAGTCGACTCCAATTCTTAATAATAACGTTAATGCTGTGGAATTTGACTGTTGACTGAATTGACTGAGTAGGATTGGATTTGGACTGACTGACATTTGACGGTCCCGGAATTCACCTGAACGATTCTTTAACTACAGAGCGTGACGGGATAGCTTCAGTTACAGCCTAAGAAAAAGTTTGTGTACGGTGCGTCAACATTTTTGAATTTTTAACCCCCGACCAAAAAAAGGAGTGTTATAAGTTTGTGTGTGTGTCTGTCTGTGGCACCGTAGAGCTCAAACGGATGAGCCGATTTCAATGCGGTTTTTTTATTTGAAGGTTAATATCTGTGCGGATGTTCTTAGCTATGTTTGGTTATATCGATTCAAAATGGCCGCCTTCACAAAATGGCAGACAAAATATTTCTTCACAACCTACCTCAATATGGGTATCAAATGAAAGGGCTTGACTAGTAGAACACTATACACTATAACAAACTTCAAATCCAAGATGGCCGCGACCACAAAATGGCGAATTATATTATTTTTTTCATTACTACCACAATATGGTATCAAACGAAAGGGCTTGACTAGTAGAATGTTGTACAGATAAAAAATCCGAGGTAGTCGGGGGTTAATCAAAATTTTTAATTTTGTTCTTGTTCACTTCGAAAATTGATTCACGTCTGTCAGTCATTTCATCCCATACTAAACCCCAGCCAAAGCTTCCATGAATTATTAATTTCCCATTTTACCGGCTGGCTGTTGACAGTGGCCGCACCATATTGACTTTACCGCTCCGACGGTCATGTGGACGAATGCAGGCTTGATTAGATTGATAAAGGCATTTAACTGCGTATGCATTGCTAGTGCAAGCATTTAAGAACGATTGCTATGATGACTGCGTCAAAAATACGAATATACCATTCTAATTATCAGGTAGATTATGGAAAACATACTGTTTGGATAGCACGGAGCTTAATCACGAATAATTCGTTGTTTAAATAGTAATCTTCTCGTTACTGTGTTCCGGTTTGAACGGCAATGTTTCCAAAGAAATTATAGGACTTAGATACATAATATTTTAGATCTCTGCGTGACGAGCAGTGCGGTGCTAGGTAATGATTTGGACTCTTCATGTTCCAATAACTGCGTGTCACTGTGCTGTTATGTGGCCGGCACGTTGCTTGCAAACACATGTCTTTCTCGTTTCGTCGTTCTACAATATATAAATAAAAGTGGTCAAGTGCGAGTCGGACTCGCCAATGAAGGCAGGTAGCAGCAAGTAACATAGTATAAAAGTTCTTGTAGTTCGTTGTATGAAAATCTTAATACAGTTCACAGAATACATTTACGTACCAAATTTTAATAGTATATATTCTTATAGTTTCGGAGAAAAGTGGCTGTGACATACGGGCGGACAAACAGACAGACATGACGAATCTATAAGGGTCCCGAATTTTGACATTTGGCTACAGAACCCTAAAAAAGGTTGCCCTATATAAATGTTATCAAAATCGGTTTAACGATTTGAAAATATCAACATTAAGATTTAAAATATTTTTCTTCCCCCGACTACCTTGGATTTAAAATTCGTTATGGTAGGTATTCTACTATTGAAGTCCTACTAATTCATACTCTTTTTGCAGGAATTGTGAAATATTTATGTAATTTGAAATTGATAATGTATAAAATTCTACTAGAACAATTATTTGTATTCATCATCCAAATATTTTTATATATATAGGTGGGAACCAAACCCATGACCACCGGCTTCGCAGGTTACTACCAACTAAGCCACTATGCCAGAAATGAAAAGGTGTAGCAGGAGAACGAATATCATCGATTACTTACTACAGCCAATACAAACAGACAAAACAATATTATTTATAGCTGCAGTAACGGCTCACATCAAATTAGCTTACTGGCCTCAGCGTGGGGCTCGACCTAATTCGATGCAATCGCCACAAATGGAGCGCCGCGGGGGACATTGCTGGCAATCCTCTTTACTAGATCTTGCGGTGACGTGTATTTATACTGTTGATATCTGTATATCATATCATAATACTAGCGATCCGCCCCGGCTTCGCACGGGTGCAATGCTGATACTAAAAATACGAATAAAAATGGTTATTGTGGGTTATCCGTAAGAGATAGACTAATACTATTCTTGAGTTTTTTGTAGATCTTTTTAAGGTCTACAATACTGCAGTACATTATTTTGATCCATCTCGTATTATTCAGCCCGCGTTTGCACAGTAAGCGCAAAAAATGTGTGTATTTATGACATCACATTAGAAACCTTTAAAATTATGAATGTTTCTCTACTGTTGTGTGCACATATTATATATATAAACCTTCGTCTTGAATCACGCTATCTATTTAAAAACCCGCATCAAAATCTGTTTGGTAGTTTTAAAGATCTAAGCACACATAGGGATATAGGGACAGAAAAAGCGACTTTATTTTATACTATGTACCTAGTGATAATTTCATAATATTATAATTATTATATCTGACAACACTGTCGAATCCAACCAATTTTATAATCTAACAGCGTCACGTGGTTTTACCCACGTTGTTCCAGTTCTCGTTATTTTATGGAATAAAAGGTAGCCTATGTGTTCTTCCGTAATATAATCTATATCTATGTCTATGTATCTATATTTTATTTGTATAACTGTAATTGCTGAAACATTTTTAGATACACAGCCGTATTAAAAAAAAACTTGCTAACCATTTCCATCCTAAAGTTGCCTGGAAGAGATCGCTTTTAGCGATAAGGCCGCGGATTGACACTAGTATTTGTTGTTCTCCTCTCCTGCATAAGTGTATTTTTTTGTTTTTGATGTTTACAATAAATTATATATATATTTAATTGGATAACGGGACACTCACGTATATATGGTCAGTCAATCCGACTCGAGTTTCGGCCGCGTCCGGCGGCCTTTTTCAAGGAGAGTGCGGACGCGGACGCGGCCGAAACTCGAGTCGGATTGACCGACCGTATGTATATACGTGAGTGTCCCGTTATCAAATTAAATATGTGTAACAACCACGTTAATTTTAATAGTATCTATCTATCTATGTTCCGAATTTCAACCCGATTCATTCAGATGTTACGACATAATTGAGCAACAAACATCCAAATGTTGACATTTATAATATTAGGTTATATATATAACTAGCGGCCCGCCCCGGCTTCGCCCGTGGTACATATATATAACCTACATCATTCAAGGATTACGTACATATGAAAGAACGGTGAATGATTTTTTTTAAATCGGTCCGATAGTTCCCGAGATTACCGTGTACTAACTATATATATGCTATAGACTACTTTTGATCCCCAAATTATCGTGCTGTTTACTGGGTCAGAAGTGACACCTGTAGACAACTGGCGGGGATGACTAATTAAATGACGATTGATCAGTTTTCGACCGGAGAGGAAAAATGATTAAATTACTAAAATGGCTATTAAAAAATAAGGGTTGATCGTAGAATGGTAAAAATTGAGCATTGTATGTATTTTTGTATGTTGTATCATAAAATAATAGAAATTAAAAAATTTGTCTAAAAAATAAAATAAAAAATTTTGGGGTGGACTACCCCTAACATTTAGGGGGATGAAAAATAGATGTTGGCCGATTCTCATAGATACCGGATAAGTACAAAAAAATTCATCAAAATCGGTCAAGCCGTTTCGGAGGAGTATGGCAACAAAAACTGTGACACGAGAATTTTATATATTAGATATTAGGATTATGGTTTATCTGATAAGGTGTTTCCCCATGGGCACAGACTTGTTCTTTTAACCGATATAAGTTTTTCCTTTAGCCTTCATTTTGGTTGATGTTCATTGTTCAGTGTAAGATTATTTAAGCCGAGAAGGTAATGGTCTCGTTTTAATTAAACTTCAAAATTAAAGCACGATCCGACTCCATTGAGTCGCAAACATCCGAACGTATAAACATTCAAACGGCCTACTTGAGTTCGGAGTCTATTTAAAGACTTCCAGATAGGTCATTGCAAATCATGGCCAGTAGTAAGGTCTTCATGTGGGGATACAAAGTTAGGTGGCACTGGATGTTAGATGGCAGACATAATATGTGTCTTGTAAATGGGGTCTTGCAGATCCTCCAGTTGAGCAGTGCAACTGTGGTGTAAGCTCCCAGACTATGGATCACCTTCTCGTATGTCCACTGTGCCCCAACACCTGTACACTGAATGACCTGTGCGAAGCCAACCCCGTGGAGTTTCTGTAGCCACTCACTGGTCAGAAACTGTTTAGTACTTAAAAATTACACGAAGAAAAAAAGAAAAAGAAAAAAAAACATAAAATTAAAAACAAAAGAAAAACTTAAAAATGTGTACAAAATAAAAAAAATATATATATATGTAGTCCAAACTGAATCGCTGAAGACGACAAGCAGAAGAACATTCAAACTTCTGAATACAGGAAGTAAATATCTCTAAACTATGTCAAAATAAGTAACATGTCAACTCTCACCTAAAAACTATTCCCCAAATAGCCTACCCCGAACCGTTCCCGGGGCAAAGGTGCCCAAACTTTTGAAGTAGCAGAATGTCAAAGTTTGGATATTTCGATGTTCGTTGCTCGATCACGTCGGAACATCTGAACAGATCGGATTGTAATTTATATACAGTAAATAGTAGGGCATTCATTATATTAGACCACGGAAAAGCAAACCTGTGTGACTTTAACTTTTAAGCTGAAAATTGTTGTTATTTATTTATTCATTAATTACCTGTCGCACTTACAGACACGCTAAGACTTGCTAAAAGCCATTAGGTACGAGTACATGGATTACAATATTTTTGAACTAAAAATAATAGCTTTAGATTTTAAATGTCATTTAACAAAAAATAGAATTAGAAGAAAATTAGTTGTTTTTACAACAGTTTTTAGAACAGTAAATTATGAGGCAAACTCTTACACTTTTATGTACTTACACAATACGCTGAGTTGCACCGTACTACGCATAGGACTGTCCCTCTGCAGAGCCTCATGCCGCGCCTCGCATGTGAAGTCCGCGTAGTCATCATCAGCTGCAGCCTTGAAGTGCACCCTGGAAACATATACTAGTATCAGCATAATATAATGTACCCACTGATGTAACTCGGGGCCATCTCTCTCAAGCAGAGTCAAGGACATAATCCACCGCTGGCCTAGGGATGGATGGGTTTTGTATTAATTCAAATGTTTGCACTGTGTCTGGGTGTTTCTATTTATAATAAGTATGTATTTAAAACTATATAAGTATTATATCAGCTATCTGGCCGCCATATTACAAGCTTTGCTTAGTTTGGGGTCAGATGGTGTTGTGTGTGAATTGTCCACCAATATTTATTTATAGATTAGCCATGATCTCGAAAGGTTCAAGGAACGTCGGTTTTCTCGCGATGTCTTTCAGTTAGTTCAGTTCATAATTTTTATGTTAGCGACATTACGCACATAACTTCGAAAAGGCAGTGGTGTGAGATTTGAAACCGGGGCTCTGGATCGGCTGTCACCGTTCTCCCGAATAGACCAACCGTAACTTTATTTAGAATGCGTTAATTAGAACCTTATTACAACCGTTTTTTTAACCGTCGTCAGCTGTCCCCCTGCTGGCCAAATGTCTCCATCAATTCTCTTCACTTTATCCAATCCTCAGCTTCCATCATCCATTTTTTGTGAGCTGTCCTTCCGTTGCGTTGGGGGACGACCCTGGGGTCGACTGACCGATGGCGTCTACTCTATAGAAACCCTGACCCACCGGTCAGGGTGCATTCTATTCACATGAAGCACCCACTTCTATTTAAGCTGGGCAGACTTAAATCGCTCAGCGAGCTATGGAATGAGCTATGCTTGGAGTTTCTCTGAAGGATTGCATTCGCAATGAAGTAATTCGTCAGAAAACTAAAGTGACATAGCTCAGCGTATTAGCAAGCTAAAGTGGCAGTGGGCCGGACACATCTGTCGCAGACCCGATAACCGTTAGGGCAGACAGGTTCTGGAGTGAAGACCGCGAATCGGTAAACATAGTGTAGGACGCCCTGAGACTAGATGGAGTGACGAAATTGAAAAGGCAGTTGTTGGCGATTGGAGACACAATACCGAGGATCGGGCTAACTGGCGTATCCTGCGAGAGGCCTATGCCCAGCAGTGGACGAATACAGTCTGATTATGATATTGATGACACTTAAATCCCAAGTTTATAAAACGCAAAGTTTTTTAGACATAATTTAAATAGTCAATCCCAAACTTTTTTCGCAGAATTATAACAAATTACTTTCAATCCCGGCGTTGCTATGCCCTTTGTTTGAAAAACAAACTCAAAGGTTTTTCAAAAGATCGACGGACGTCCATGATTGATTGTAGAAAATAGTCCAATGAATAAAACCTCCGCCAGAACCACCGACCCGTGACTGAAAATTGGAACTAAGATATTTGTCTAACTTGTGCGCAGTTGCTTTAGATTAACAAGAATGTGGCGCTACTAGACTGAGCACACTTAATTCGGTTTAGAAACATATTAGTACATATATACGTTCGAAATTATCTATTTTTAATAGTTTGTGACATTGTTAATAACTATTTTAGTTATGATATAATATAAGAAACAAATAAATCACTTTTTGCTGCGATATAATACGTACTAATAAAATAAAGGTAGATAAAAAAAAATGTTGTGTTCCGTTCAGCCATATTTGCTAAATATTTAAATTTGTGTAGCATAATAAAATGTTTGTAAATAACGAGGCGAGCTTCACATGGTACTAAAAATTTCTGCTTGGCACTGCACTGTTTTGTTCACTATATATTGGCTTTTATACTAAAAATGCATTTCAAAATATTTTTAAGTAGGATAAAATTGTAAATTAACATTTTCCTTAAAAGCCGTGTCTAAAATAAGACGTTAACAAATAAATCTGGGCTTAAAAGCCCTCGCTAGGGTGACCATGATTTTGTTGTCCCAATTTCGGAGGACCGTCTTTCTACTGTGTCCATGGTTTTGTAAAATAGATATCCAGATACTTAGATAATAGACAAGGCAAATCTTGAAATTATCGTGAGGCGTTTTCAAAATGGTTTGAGTTAGTGATAAATAGGGAAACTAAAATTTGACAAATTATTGGCATTGACATCTGTTTACTAATTTTTTATTAAAATCCTTATTAACAAAAAATAACTTATTCTATATAAATTTTATTGATATTGGTGTGACTGTTTTTGAAACATGAACAAAAAAAATACTTTCATTTTGTACTTAGTGACTTAGCTTCTTATGAAATTTGGTCAAAAGTCTGAATATAATTTTAAATTGAAGTCGGTTTTTGTGTTGTTTTTTTTCGGAAAAAATAAATTATCGACAGATCGACATTAAATTAATAATTGTATAATTTTTTTTTGCATTCTTGAAACGCTAAGCGGTCTAAAATCATAAATTATTATTTTCTCGAGAAACTAATAAATAGAGTAAAAAAACAAAATTCGTGTGCCAATAATTTATTTGTAAACAAATATGTTTAGAAATAAATTTTGTAAACATAATATGTTTATAAATAAATTTGGGATTTTATTCCAAACAATTTATTATGGCCGTCAAGTACTGACGCATCAGAATTTTCTTTTTATCTTATAACTTTATTATTTTAATATGGGTATTATCTTTTTAACATATTCTTTGATAAATTACAAGTGTATCGTTGTTTGTCTACTATGAAGGTTTTAATCAAACTTGCACACAGTGCAGTTTGATCTATCTCGAAAGATAGTTTAACTTCGATTGTAGTATTTATATGACAATATCTGAGCGAAGTCGGAACGGACCGCTAGTCATACGAAAAAAAATCAATTCAACCAAGTAACTTTCAGTTTTTAACTAGCGACGTCTACCTATTTTAAATCGGTGCCATCAACTTAATTTACTGCAAGGTCCCGGGCTGACGTTAAAATTGAACGTCCAAATTAAGTCGGCCATTTATAAAAATTACGCGTCTGTGGAAATGACAACCATCATTCTGATGTATTGTTATTAGACGAGGAAGAAACATAATGGCGCCTGCCGTGATAGATGGGCAAGAAGGTAGAAGGTTCGATTCTTGATACTGGAAATATAAACTACTACTATGCGTCTACCTATGTTGTTTTTATAGGTACGCACTTGACCACCATCTCGGCTGATGTTAAGCGGTGCGGTGGAACGTGCTGACCTAGAAGAAACCGATTCACTCTCGATTTAAAGACACCAAGATTGTAACTATCGGGTAAAACCCACTCAGACAACGCATTCCACAACCTAGACGTTCTTACCACAAACGTGGAGTCAAATCTCTTCGTTCGTTCTGATTTAAAAAAAGACTTCAAAGTTTTAAATCTTAATATTGCTAGCTATCGGTTTTTTATCGGAACATTTCGGAGAGTGTGCAACTGATCTGCATTATCTAATACCACTTTGCCTTTTTTCTATCGGAGTGCTCGTAGCTCTAAAAAGCGTCATCGTTTCATGGTTGACGTTCCAAAGACTCGAACGAAGAGGTTTGGCTCTAGATAAGAATGTCTAGGCTGTGGAATATGTTGCCTTAGTGGATTTTTCTTGATGGTTACAGTCTTGGTGTTTTCAAATCAAGAGTGAATCGGTTTTTCCTACGTAAGCACGCACCATCGTAGACCGAATCGTCGCAGATAGCAGTGAAGTGTAAACCGATAAATTTGTAATAGTTAAAAAAAAAACCAAATTTAGCAAGTCAAATTACGTAAAGACAGTAAAAGTCAGTAAGTCAGTCAAGATAAACCCTTACATAGACATACATATACAAACACATTTCCAAAAAGCTTCTCGAAATTTAATTAGCTTGAGAGCAGTGTAAACGTCACCGAAGCTAAAACATTTAGTACACAGCATGACGCGAGCTCGAAAAGTCTGAAGTGCGAATAAATTCTGGATTATTGCAGATTTAACGTGATATAACCGGATTAAACTGAATACAAAATGGCGGCACAGTATATGTAACGTCAGTGACACAAATGTAAGTAGTTTTGTAGTCATAATGCTCTTTGCAGAGTTTGCCTGAGGAAACACTGATGTTTTAGCAAATATTCTACCGCCAAGCAGTAATGTGCATACATTACCGTGCCTAAATTTGAAGAGAAACCTTTGTAGAGAAATTGTAGGTCTAAGAGATAAATTATCTTATATCTTAGGATGACAAGTGCAGTGCAGTAGAAGGCAGTGATTTGGACTCACATGCAAATAGAATTGAACTGCGCTGTTATGGCCAAACGTATTGCTTACCATCAGGCTCAAGTCTTGTTCGAGCATCCACGAGTATATTCACTCAGTAAAATTAATAATTTATTTTCTCCGAAAAACCAAAAAAACCGAATTCAATATAAAATTAAATTTGGACTCTCGGCCAACTTTCATAAGATGCATCGCTACGTTGTCTATGTCAACGAAAAAAAAAAACGTTTTTGTAGATATTTCAAAACCTGCTACATCAATTTAGATAAAACTTATATGAAGACATTTCTGAACTATGATCTACCAAACAGAAAATAACCTTCAATATCGATTCACAAGTGTAGGAGCTATCGCTTAACATACATACAAAAAAAGACACAATCCAATTGGGAACTTTTCCGTTTTTAAAGTCAGTTAAAAAAGGTTACAATTAATTTTCACTGATAGAACTTCTTAGGCCATGAAGGTACAAGGCAAGGCAAGACAAGGCACAGAATGTTTTTAGCAAGTAATTTTGAAGGAAGTGCAAGAGTTTGAAGACTTTTTCAAATTTGTCGTTAGTTTATGTACTGTGTTCCACTACGTCGTAGGGTGTCGCGGGTGACATCCCGGCATTACGGTACCGGAATTACGCCTCACGTCCTGTCCCGGAGTTAAGCGCGGTGTGGTCACACTGTTCAATTATTTTATACTAATGTTGGCGCAAAGGCGAGTTTACTGTACAGTTCTACACGGATTACAATGAGCATGTTTCTGTGAATGCTCATTTAAGCATTGATTGGCTGTACTGTACAGTGTGACACGGATTACAATGAACATGTTTCAATGAATGCTCCTTTGAACATTGATTGAAATGTGTAGAGCCATAACACTGTTGTAGTTAACTACAGGATAATGACTGTGATAATAGTGTGTAGTTTTAAGTGGTAGCTAAATGAATTATGGTGGTAACATTAAACAGTATTGCGCATTGATTGAAACTTGATTGAAATAATGTTTTCAGTCTATTTTGTAGCAAAGTCTGCGCCGAAATTATACATAATGGTATTTGGTAACTATCGCCAATGGATGTCTGCTACTTAAATGACGTTGAAGATCCATAGCCATGGTACAAGCTTTGCTTAGTTTGGGGTCAGATGGCATTGTGTGTGAATTGTACACCAATATTTATTATTATTGCCAAACAGGAAAACATTCTTAAATAGTTACATTAAATCAACTGCTTTAACTAAGTCGTCTAGATAAATTAAAGTAAATTTTAGTTTTTTGTACATTTTACAAATACCACCACACTGATATCAATAACATTTATACGGGACCTATCAAACCAAACAATCTATCAATTAAAAAAATATAAACATCTAAACAACATCTCAATTGGCGGTTCTATCGCGTAACATATGTACAAAAAAACATATAACTGAAATGATAACCTCCTCTTCATATTTTGAAGTCGGTTAAATTGAATTTGAAACTTCGAAAAGTTTAAATATTTTAAAGAAACTGAATTTGTTTTGGAACGAGTAGATACTGGATCTACTCAAAACTAAAAACAAATTCGTTGCCAATACTTTGACGTGACAAATAAAAGGAAAAGTTTGTTACGACCAATCAATGTCTTGATCCTATTCCTGTTGGTAAAGAGTATTTCTAAAATTAAAATTAATTTTAAAATCTACAAATTAAATTTTGCATTATAATCTGTGTCGCACTGTATCTTACTTTGAATATCACACTTGAATTATTTTGTTGTTATGTTAGCACAAAGCTGACGTCAGTGCAAGTCTGAATATGGCTTTGTGTTAGTCAGAATTAATTTATAGGTAAATTATACCATTATGCGCTCAAAGGAGGGTAGGGGTAGGGTAGCCTGAAACTTGAGCTTGAATAACGTGTGCTCTGCAAATTAATGTGTTTTAACTAAGAAAATTAATGCTGTTGCACTTTTTTATTAGTTTACTAGTTAGATGATGGTGTTGTGAAATGTCCACCCCATATTAATTAATTTACTCATATTTAATATGGTCCATCCAGATCGAGGTAATTTTCAGCAGCATTTTCAATATAAGTGCGTGTACGCGTAATTTTTTTTTTAAGAAGTTCCAACTTTATTGTGCAACAATCATTAGATTCTAAGCATCCCAAAAGTACTCGTTTCTTTTATTTTCCCGTTTTATATGGTTAAACATTTTGTTTATGTGCTATTTCGGATTATGCTCTGTCTCAAAATTTAACTAGATATGTTGAGACGTTCCGATGTGATTGTTCAACAGACACCCAATTTTTCGCATTTATTGTATTAGTAGAATTAGTGTTTTGTAAGTAGGTTAGGCTTGCTCAATTAGTTATGAAATAACTTAGTACAGACGCATTATTTGATAAAACTAAGTCTAATTTCAATATCCGATTTTTAATTTTTAACATATTTTTTTTTTCGTGTATGAAACTATTTGGATATTAACAAATGTTGGCGAACCGAAGGAGTATTTCGGCGGGAGGGGGTTACCTACGCGAGCGCGCTTGACAAGACGAGCAGGACATGTGCCTGAGATTAAGCAACCTGGCTGCCACGTAACAGCAGTAACACGCAGCTATTGGAACATGAAGAGTCTAATCATTACCTAGCACTGCACTGCGATCGTCACCCAGATATCTAAGATATCATATCTCTAAGCCCTGTAATTTCTCTTAAAGATTACCCTTCAAACTGGAACACAGTAATATTTGCACATTACTGCTTGGCGGTAGAATAACTGGCAAAGGTGTGGTCTTCCCCAGACGGACTTTGCCAAGAGTTCTACCAATACGAAAACTGTCAAAATGTTTCTCGAATAGTTAAAAAAAACTGACATATAATTTATTACATCACAGTCAATTATCGTCCTTCTGTAGTTGTTAATAAGAGCGTAGATTATTGCATGCCAAGCTTAAACAATCCGTCGCCTCAACCTCCCGGCGTGTGCGTTCAATTATTCATATTAATTATGTTGTTTCAATATACGAGAACAAACAGTAACTCAGTTTTTGATATTTCCGCAAGAATTTGCATTATCATAATAGGAACGATGATAAAAAAAGACAAATTGATTCGTCATAACTGACGAATCAATTTTTATTGATTATGATTTAATATATGAATATGATTATGTATAAAAAAATATTAAAAAATAAAATTGCATGCTGAAAAAGAGCCAATAGTAATTATTTTTATTTACAAATATATTTATTGATTACTAGATATCCGCCCCGGCTTCGCCCGTGGTAAATAAATAGCACTCATCGGGAACCCGTACATATTTATCCAACGGTGAAAGAATGACTGAAATTGGTTCAGTAATTCCTGAGAATATCGTTTTCAAACAAAAAACCTCTTCAGCTAACTGCTACGCCACCTGTCGGAAATTGGTCGTACCAACTCAGATTTAAAGTAACAAATTTGTATAGCAAAGGTTTATAGCCAATGACGCAATCTTAGACACATGCTGTCATGTCAAAGCACGGCACGAAAACTCTCCAAAAAGGAACTTTTTTTAAATTAACAAACTCTTCAGCTTTATAATATTAGTATAGATATTAACTCTACATGATTTTTGTTCTTTTGTTTCACAAACAACAAAAAAGGTTGGTTACCTGTAAAGTCGGTATACGGGCGAAAGTTTTACGTGACAACGACTTTGAGTGGTAAAATAATTTTACGGAAGGGACGTGTGCCTTTCACTTTTTATGTCTGTCTCTCTCGCTCTTAGGCGGGCTAACCATGCCCGAGTGGAAGGGACGCGTGCCTCTCACTCGCTCTCGTTGTGAGCGCATAACGTGAGCGGAGCGTAACGCAGTTTCTTGAAGTGTCACCCGGCAAACCAATTTATAAGACGTTGTCACGTCAAAATATGAAGGTAAGTATGGTGATTCGAACGACACTTCACAGCACTGGCCAGCTTAGTGTGACTTGTGATTTTAGGTAATCATTAACAAGTCGATGCCGCGAACCTTAAACAATTTCCCCTTAAAAGAAGTTTAAGTTCCCGAAGTGAGAAATTTTTAGTCGCGTTCGGTACACGACTAAAACAATTTTCACTTTGATTTTACTAATGGATATATGTATGCGATACCTTCATTCGATACCATTCTGTCCTATCTACCGTTTATACAGGGTTATTGGTAATCAGTATGCATCTTTTTAAGGACATGTTAAATACATTAAATGTGACAACTTTTGTTCTACAGTTTAAAATTACGTACATGTTTTTCCACCATCGACCTATGTCATAGGAAAAAATAAGGAAGAGAACAAAAGTTAGCGGTGTAATATTAAAAATAAAACGACTCAAATGGAGTTGGACTGGTCACACTATGACGGGGGAGGAGGAACCGCGGCAATCCCTGGTCGCGGTCGTGGGGACGGACCTTTCATTGCCGACCATCTTGTTTAAGATGGTCGACGATGAGAGGTCGTGGGAAGCTGTTGTCTCCTTTTGCGAGACTGTAATCTCGCGGAGGGAGGCGGAGGAGCGAGAGAGGGAGATGGACCCTCTCGCTCCTCCATGGAGGAGGAAGCGGACACGGGGGCGAGCCAATCGAGCTCGCTCCCCGTCTCTGCTTGGAGGGCCTGGGCCGTCGGGAGAGTAACCACACCCGATGTCCCACTTAGGGATAGGCTCTCCCGAGGCGGTAACGCGCTGTAATGGTTTCCGGCGCGTTCCTGGAGCCAAAGGCAGGGGTTCCAATTCCTGCGAGGCGGACCCGAAAGGGTGATGGAGGTGTCAGAGTTGCGTGAGCGAATGTGACAACGGTTCCGTAACTCTGACAGTTGCCATGCCGCAGAAACCTGTGGAGGGTTTTAGTCGGTAGGGGTGCCACTCTGGTGCCGAGTCCGACACGTCGTGCGTAAAAGCATTTCACACTATGACAAAACAGAAAGAAAAGTGGACTACGGGCATAATCAACTGGTATCCTAGGACTGGCAAAAGACAAAAAGGAAGACCAGTAAAAAGATGGGAGGACGACCTACCCAAAGGATGGAGAAGACTAACTCGGGACAGGGACAAGTGGAAGATATTAGGGGAGCCCTATGTCGAAAGACAACCTGACCTATAATAGAAGGGGTTGCTGAAGTGTAGTTTTTTAAAACCTGTTTAAAACATTTTTACCATTATCTTTTCTATTGTATTTTAGTTTATAAAGCATCTTAGTTCAATATTTATATCTATGTTATGGTCGGAGAATAAAGGCTTTTATTATTATACATATTTTTAAAGCGTCGAACTCTTCGTAACATGTACCCGCGCACTCATAAACGCTCGATAAAAGAAGTGTCGACGCCCAAGAGGCAAACGGTGCTAGAGAGGAGCATAAAAGAAAAAATACATGTTTGAGATATTTATTGAGTTTTCACCGTTTTAATTTGTAAACGCGAATTGCGGGCGGTGTATCAATTGATTAACAGAAGTCGTATGACAAGTTTTGTTTGTTTAAATAAACAGAATATGTGTCCTTAAATGGACGCAGACTGACTACCAGTAACCCTGTATATAGAGTTGAGAAATTCCTCGAACATCTTTCTTTTCCAAAACTTGGTCTACTGTCTTTTACTCGTTACAAAATTGTTGAGTTTAATATAAAATTGCGTGGAAGCTCGCAGCGTGATATATGACGTTTCCGGTATGTCGGCTTGATTAATACCGTACTTTTTTACCGGTTTTTATCCGGTTTTAGCCGTTTTCCGGCAACTTGGGCCTTTGCCAGATGCGGGTAGTTTCTAGAATTACCGATTTATGACTTTATGGAAATGACGGTATTGAGGTTGCTTGTGGGTTTTTGCGGTTTTGTTATTGATACTCTTTTAACGGTGAAGTGAAACATCGTAAGGGTACTAAGTAAAACATCTTCCGGAATCTTGTGAAATAACTACAAATAATACAATGCTTTTAAGGGATACTAAAGTATAGTTTAAAGTTTATCTGTACACAAAACCTAAACAGGTTTTGTGTCAAACACGTTTGTCTATGAACCCAAACTAGGGAAAGACTGTATCTTAGGGCTCAAGTTAGCTGGTTGAGTTGAAAAAATTACAGTTCATAGAAAGTCACAATTTACACAAAATTAGAGCGTAGGTAATGTTACTAGTCTTACACTTCTCAGTTTGGGAGAGCACATCCATTGGTTTATATCGATGGCAACCACCATGCAACAAAACTAGTACCTAGAACATTCAAAAATGCCCAATTTATGTGACACTTTTTCTATTTCTATATTATTATTATTTTCTAGAGCTACGAAACGCATAGTCCTTGTAGAACTTACCGTACCGTGGGAAACTAATATACCTAAAGACCACGCGATGAAACAAAATAAGTATTACGACCTCCTAAACGAATTAACAAAAAACGGCTATGGTGTTAGTTTATACGCTGTAGAAGTGGGAGCGAGAGGTATACCAGCAAAATCTCTCTATAACCTGCTGAAAGACCTTAGCTTATCCAGAAGAGCAGTAAGTTCTATACTAGAACGAGTATCTAAAGCTGCACTAGTAGGCTCATATCAGATTTGGCTGGGCAGGGAGAGACAAACGAGTAGTGAAGGTGAGTGTTGATGTACGTCAGAAAGGAGCCCCTTAAACCTACGCCCGAGTCACAAGTCTCGGGATCTACTCGAGTTTTCTCTCTCTCTGCCACACGATGGACCCGGCACGGTGAATCCATGGAATGCTAAGCAGATCGTCTCTCTTCTACGCGGCGTCACTGTCTTATTATTTTATGATATATTTATTGATAACCAGCAGTTCAATATTTTCGCCAACAGACTGAAATAATGTTGTTGAATACAAAAACAATTCTCTACATTTCGCATGTAAACTCAAAATCCTACATTCTCTAACAGAACTATTCTCAACTCACACGAACAACAGTGTTTCATCATAGTTCCGACGTCCGACAGCGAGTAATATTGGAGAGTTTTAGAACAGTTGTGAAATAGTATTTTTTAGGGTTCCGTAGCAAAATACGGGACCCTTATAGATTCGTCTTGTCTGTCTGTCCGTCCGTATGTCACAGCCACTTTTCTTCGAAACTATAAAAGCTATACTATTGAAACTTGGTAAGTAGATGTAATCTGTGAACCGCACTAAGATTTTGATACAAAACTAAAAAAAAACAAAATTTTTATGGTTGTCCCATACATAGAACTGAAACTCAAAAAATGTTTTTGATCAAAACCATACGTGTCCGGGGGTATCTATGGATAGGTTATCAAAATGATATTGAGTTTTCTAATAAATATTTTTTCTAAACTGAATAGTTTGCGCGAGGTAGTCTTCCAAAGTGGTAAAAAGTGTCCCTGTAACTTCTAAAATAAGAGAATGACAAAAAAAAAATGTATGATGTACGTTAAACCAGGTATGTGTGTACCATGTAAACCATAGGTTCCCAAAGTGGTCCAGGTGGACCCCCAGGGGTCCATAGGATACCACATAGGGGTCCACGTTGACTTGTAAAGAAAACAGGGGTTCACAAGTTGTAAGTCAGGGTCCACAAAAACAAACTGTCAGTCAGTGAAAGAATATTCATCAAGTACATCCATCTCACTATTTTTTATTTGACTATTTTTATTGTTGATGTATATTTCAGAGTTAATTGTTGATTTTTTTGTCAATTGTTGATTGTAATAATAAATGTTTATAATTCTGTATAACCTCATAAAATATGACACAAGAAAATGTACTAGGTATGTACTTTTCTTTTCTTCTTAACACCTTCAAATTTGTGTGATATTTTAGAAGGTTTGTGAATACAGTAGAAATGTAGCAGCAGGGGGGTCCACCGAAAATAGTTAATTTTGTAAGTGGTCCACGAGAAAAAAAAGTTTGGGAACCTCTAATGTAAACTATCAACGAAAATTGGTTTGAATGAGATGTAGTAAGTAGTTTTATTTTAATACGTCATAAATTGACTATTGTTAAAACACTAATTAAAGTAACAACGAACTACAAGAACTTTTATATTATGTTACTTGCTGCTACGGAAGCCTTCATGAGCGAGTCCGACTCGCACTTGACCACTTTTATTTTTTCAATCTTTCAACTGAACTGAAGATACCAAGATCATACATAGCCTTAGTGATAAATTGTCTCAGGCAACACATTCCACAATCTAGACGTTATTATCACCAAAATAGAGTCAAACCTTTTCGTCTCAGTCAAACAGTCAGTCAAACATGAAACGATATTGCATTTTTGAGCTAAAAACAGTCTTGTGGTTGGAGACAAAAAACAAGGTGGTGTTGAGATCCTGTAGATCAGTGGCACACTATCCCAAATGTATCCGATACGCTAGTGACTTTACGGTGATGTTTCATACTTTGAAATCTTACCTAAGCATAAACATCCCACTAAATATTCCCACTGCTGGGACTCGGAGCCTTCTCTCGCGAGGAGAGAGTCAAGGCCCAAGGCCATATCTGTCAACCTAGCCCCGTGCGTTGATGGATGACACAGGACCTCGAAAGATTCAAGGTACATGTCGCTTTCCTCACGATAGTTTTTTCACTTTTTTAAGCCAGACATTACGCACACTACTTCGAAATGACAGTGGTGGGATTTGAACCCAGGGCTTCCGGATCGGCAGTCTCCGTTCTCCTGACTACACCAGCCGTAACTTAGTAATCTTTCTTAGTAACTTTTCTACTATATCTACTAGAGAAATTACAGGGCTTAGAGATATAACATCTTAGATCTCTGGGTGACGAGCGTAGTGCAGTGCTAGGTAATGATTTGGACTCTTCATGTTCCAATAGCTGCGTGCCACTACTGTTATGTGGCAGGCATGGGGCTTACCATCTGGCAGAATAGATGTCCTGTTCGTCGCGTCACTTTTTATTAAAAAAAAATCCAGATCGCATAATTACGTTTTATATCATCACAAATTTCCTTTCGTTAACTAAATAACTTTTTGCCTTTCACGCTGTTTAGTTTTAATTTCGGCTGAGTAAAATTATTTTGACGTCTATAATTAAAGTTTTCCGATTAATTATATTCCAAAAGCAATTAAAAATACACTCCGTAGTTATTATTTTTGTTTGCGATGAATCAATTTACTTATAACAAAGACCGTTTGGAAATCGCGAAATGATTTCACAAAAGCATTTGTTTTAAATCGGAGATCAATTTTTTTTTCATACAAAATGTATGTACCAAGCAAATTGCTGTAGTGGCAGGACTCTTTTTAGAGTCCGCCTGGGATAGGACGTACCACACCTTTGTCAGTTAATCTACCACCAAACAGTAGTTTGTAATGCTGTGTTCCGGTTTGAAAGGCAATATCTTGAGAACTTGGAATTTGTCTATTTTTATTTTAGTTCAAACTTGAGAATAAAGGAATAAATGACGTCACAGAGAAAAAGAAGAATAAATAAAATAAAATCTACAAATCACTGAGATTTTGCTGTGAATTCATGTTTCTAAAACGTGAATATTATTTATTATTTACATTCTATGCTTTAGTAAAGATAAATTCGACGTTAGTAGAAAAAGTGATCAAATTTTTCTTACTACCCAATAATAATAAAAATAAAACAATAAATAAGTTGGTTGGTTCGTATTTTTACTATTGGTGTAGAATCTAGAATCGATAATCATAGAACCAAGGCATTGGCAGAGTTACTCGTAGCAAAGTAAACTATGTTTTATACTTAATGGTGGGATGGAACAGGCAGACAGACAGACAGACACAAACTCTTTATTAGAAACACGAGAAGACATAAACAATAAAAAAAACAATATCAGGTTACCTAAAAAGAATACATATCAATAGTTATTTGTTATACAAGAGTGCAAAATTGATTTTTAACCGCGTGCTCAATTTTGATGACCGAGCAAGCGAAGGATTCTAAAATTGAATCAACGCTGCGCTCGTGATTCAATATTAGAATCCTGAGCGTAGCAAAGGAATCAAAAGAGCACAAGGTGAAAAATCTTTGCACTCGAGTGCAACACGAAACTTTTCATTCCACCTCAGCGAGGAAATGACTAAATGCAAATTTTTTAATGTTTTCGCGCTAAGCAAATTAAAAAAAAAAGTAAGTACAAGGAGATTCCGAGTCTGAGTTTTTAACATATAAAAAAATAATGTATGATGCATTCGGCACCAAGGAGGTAGAAATAAATAGGTTGAATTATGTTTTGAATTCAAAACCTCAGTACACACGATGTTCTAAATTCAAATTTACTTTAACCTCTAGAGGGTAAAAACGACTTTTGCGCCCTGATATCGAGGAGCAAAAGTACTCTTTCCGAGCTGGTGGGATGAAAAATAGTTTTTCTATCTGCCTAAGTCATATCATAGTTAAACATGAATTCACTTGCTACGCACACTGGTATAATACCGACTCAGTGCTACGTATTTGGTTACAAATTACTACGTAGCTACATTGCTACGAATCTTCTTAGCACGAACAGCCCGCTACAATGTTCTCATACTAGTAATCGGTTTCGTCTAGGTAAGCACGCTCTATCGTGGACCGTCTTGATGACTTAATTTCGGGAAAAAGTAAAAACAATATTTAATTGGATAACGAGACACTCACGTATAAACGGTCGGTCAATCCGACTCGAGTTTCGGCCGCGTCCGGCGGCCTTTTTCAAGGCGAGTGCACACGCGCGGTTGCTGCCCGTTTGGCACTGCTGCCCGTTTGGCACTGAGTGCCACCGCGCGTGTGCACTCGCCTTGAAAAAGGCCGCCGGACGCGGCCGAAACTACTCGAGTCGGATTCACCGACCGTATATACGTGAGTGTCCCGTTATCCAATTAAATATGTGTAACAACCACGTTAATTTTAATACTAAAAGTAAAAACAAATTTACAACTCGCGTTTGTATCATATTTGTTTACATCAGACCCTATCGATACTGAAATGGGCCAGTTTAAAAAAAAACATTATATTACAAATTTAACTAATTCTAAGCTGTCAAAGAATCTACGTGCTTACTTTGTGGCATGCAAGAAATTCATGCTCCTTCTCTTTGTTCCTTGAGCTAAGAGAGTCTAACTTTTTAACATGGAATAGATAAATATCTGCAACACAAAAAATATAAATTTGAAGTTAGTTACAATGTCTATACTACAATGTTGATAACCTTACTTCAGATTATCAGTTTTTCGTGACTGTGTGCGTCATAGATTTCGATTTTTTTGTGTACGTCTTTGGTGTGCGCACATTGTATAAATTTACACGCGTCGTTTTTTCACGCCTAAAGAAATTTAGCTACGAAATGATAATGTATTCTAATATAAGACAGTAAAGTAGATAAAAAATGGGGAAGCAACCCAAAAACCCTCTTTTAATTTGCAGTCAGGCAAAAACCCTAATCTTTCTCATAATCTAAAGCACGGTTTATTTATACGCAAAGCAGAATTTGTGATGTTATTTACGGAGAATATTAAGATAATATCTTATTCCTCTGAACCCTTCTGACCTTTGTCAGATGTCACAAATTGTCATCCTACAAAATTAGTTTTGGTTGCTTTCCTTAGTATTTCTCGGTAATATTTTGAGCTGACCCCAAATTACAATGACATAACAAAACTTAAATTAAAGCGATTTTAGAGGGGGGGATAAGCGATGGTAGACAGTCAATTTCGCAAATAGATTAAAACGTGGAGCGGTAAATAGTTATGTTGTAAATTACGGAGTTTGAGAAGTGTCTGTTAACGATTATAGGTTTACACTTGACCGCCATTTTGCCTGACGTAATACGCACGCATTCTTAGAAGTAAATGATTCGCTCTCGATTTGAAGACACCGCGATTGTT
This sequence comes from Ectropis grisescens, assembly GCA_017562165.1. NCBI lineage: Eukaryota > Metazoa > Arthropoda > Insecta > Lepidoptera > Geometridae > Ectropis > Ectropis grisescens. The sequence goes on from CM029797.1 coordinate 15,263,619, forward strand.
GCCATAAAGAAACCTCCACTCAGGCTACGTATTAACCTACGCTCAAAAAAAAAATTGCCGAATTCAAGACAGAGGTATGCATAATTAGCCCACTAAAATGTTCAAAATGTTCCCACTACTGGGACTCGTGGCCTTCTCTGGCAAGGAGAGGAATCAAGGCTATTAATCCATCACGCTGGCTTATTGCGGGTTGATGAATGACACATAACCTCAAATGATTCTAGGTACATGTCGGTTTTCTCGAGATGTTTTGATTCACCGTTTCAAGTCAGCGGTATTACGCACATGACTTTGAAAAACCAGTGGTGTGCGTGGGACTTGAACCCGGGGCTTCGGATCCGCAGTCGCCGTTCTACCGACTAGACTAGCCTTAACTTAAGGCAAAGCCTATTTTTTTAAGATTCACGATTAAAACACACGAATTAAGAGTTTAGGTTTTAGCAAATTGGGCCTTTCTTACCTGGAGACTGTAGTGTAGCGCATCGCTTTAGGGTTGCCATTCGGACTCTCTACTTCTTTGATTTCTTCTTTCGACACTGAAAAGAAAAAAACATTTTGAATGAAAATAATGGTTTTGTTTCTGTGAACCTAAGTATCAGCTGGGGACTCTGGAATCGATTGAGAGACGCGCCAAAAGACTCATAGGCAATGACACTCTTGTGCGTAATAAATAGACTTCAAAGTCTTGATCATCGCCGCAAAATCGCTTGCACAAAAGAGCGGCATCGTTTCATGGTTGATGTTCCAAAAACGCGAACGAAGAGATTTGACTCCACGTTTGTGATAAGAACGTCTAGGTTGTGGAATGCGTTGCCTGAATGGGTTTTCCCTGATGGTTACAATATTGGTGTCTTCAAATCGAGAGTGAATCGGTTTTTTCTAGGTAAGCACGCTCCATCGTAGATCTCATCATCGCTTAACATCAGGCGAGATGGTGGTCAAGTGCGAACCTATTATAGTTAAAAAAAATATATATTTGAAGATACTTTGTTTTGTATGATACTTCAGAGATGTACTTTTATGCTCGTATGTAGTACCTAGAGGGACGAGACGAGCATGCTTTGTGTCTGATGGTGAGCCTGCCCATATCAGCACAGTGAAACAGCTATTGGAAATTTACAATAAGACATCGTATATCTGTGAGTGACGAGTGCAGTGCAGTGCTTTGTAACAATTTGGACTCTTCAATAGCTGCGTATCACTATGCTGTTATAGACAGGCATATTGCTTGCCATCAAGCGCATGAACAGCTCGTCTTTTTTTATTTTTAGTAGTGGTAGGACTCTTGGCAGAGTCCGCCTGGGGAAGTACCACACCTTTGCCAGTTATTCTACCGCCAAGCAGTAATGTGCAAACATTACTGTGTTCCGGTTTGAAGGGCAATGTTTCCAGAGAAATTACTAGGCTTAGAGATATAAGATCTTAGATCTCTGGGTGACGAGCGCAGTGCAGTGCTAGGTAATGATTTGGACTCTTCATGTTCCAATAGCTGCGTGTCACTGTGCTGTTATGTGTCAGGCATGTTGCTTACCATCAGGCACATGTCCTGATCGTCTCGTCACTATTTATTTAAAAAAAAAATATATTATTTTTATTTAAATTATCCACTCCACAGACTCCGGGGTCCGTGATCTTTGTCATTACAATTATCTTTTTTTTACACATTTCTTGGATAAGGAAAAGAGATTTAAAATCTAATTCTAGTGCTCGTCTGTAGAGCCGATCACTACCGGTTGGAATTCCGCTAGTAATCGACTCGACATCGAGTGTTTGCCTTTTGCCATTTGCCTAAGCTGCCTCCTCCCGGCCCAGAGCTTCCACAACGGCCGCATTTCTGTCCCTGATGGCCATCTGTAGGTTGAAATCGCGGATGGTCTTCGGTGCTCGTCTTGTTACTCTATACCATAAAATAAAGTTGCCAGTCATAGGAACTAGCGATAGATGTATAAACTTATAACTCAGAATTTGATAGCTCACTTTGGAAACTACGCGGGTAAAACCGGAGTGCGTGGCATTAGCGTGCATATCTAGATGGCCAATGGAAAATGCTCCCGCATTTCTAGTGGGCCAATGACCATGGTTCCGAGTTTACCCGAAGAATTCTTATCATTCCCGAGCGTGACGCTAGAATTCAATTCACAGCCCACGAAAAATTTGTCTATGGTGCGTCAAAAGAAGTTTTCTCTATAAAAAAATAAGTTCGTGTAACCGTGCTACCTTCATTCCAGGCATATAGCTACAATTTTCCTACACTGGTCCCCAGGGCGCATTTACACCGTAACGAGCAGAGGAACGGCTGCGAAGATCGTTACAAATAGTTTTAATATGAAAAGATAATTTTAGTTTAAGATCTCTAATAATACAATTAGATATACAGTACCCTAAACCCTTATTGCTCAATATAATTATTTTTGCATGCCGAAAGGAGGTCATTACTTAATATAAGTTTTTGGAAACATCATTGTAAACCCATGTACGCAAATAAGTAAATGAATTGAATTTAGCTATGATATTAGTAGGTTTATTATTTATTTTTTTAACTTTAAGGGCTTGTGGGCCATAATTTTGAATTTTTAAAACAACTTTAAGACCTTTAAAATAGTGTTTTAAACTCTGAAAAAAATATATGTATTAGTTAAGGATCTAATCTAGTGCAATTCGCAGTCAGTAGCACGATTTAATGAATTTTACTTGATAAAAAAAAATCCCAAAGTTACCCCTTTTCAAAAAGTTGTTTCAAGTTTATGACTAAACTAATGAATTTTTTTACTAAATTTTTGTACTCAACGAAAGCCACTAAAAAGTTATAGATGCATTCGCAGAGTTTGACTTGATAAAAAGTATCAGTTATTCACTATGTTTAAATATCTACCATATATATAGCGCGCCGTTCGGCCAGCCTGATCAGTCGCGTTTCGGCGCTCACGGACGACGGGCCTGTGCTTGATTTTGCAATTTTGACAACCGATAAATTTTAAATATTACGATCATAGTGCCACAGCATAACAATATCAGTAGGTATTACTAGTGAAGCACGCTATGATCTTGATTTTTGATACCGTTTTCATTGGAATTGCCAATAGACGCTGATACTAATTAGTACGCTGTTTACTTTATGTTGTAGACCAATAAGGGAGTCTCAAAAACTGACGTCGATACCACATCAGTAAAAAATTCAATGCGGATGCAATGGAAAATAGATAAGCATCGGTAAAATATTCGTCCGTTAAATCAGAGATCGGGATAAGGAAATAATGAGAGGGGAGAAATCCCCTGCGTAAATCCCCTAATATAAATGCAAGTAATAATTGCATTTATCTGCCATTTAGGTAAATTCTTTGGTAGTAAGGTACTTAGTACGTGGAAGAAAAGTCCTCACATACAGATTTTACCACTTTGGAAGAGACTTTCGCGCAAACTATTCAGTTTAGAATAAAAATGTTAGGAACTTCAATACAATTTTGAACACCTTCCATAGATACACGTATTGTTTTGTTAGAATTTTTATTTTTTTATTTCTTTTCCAAGTTTGTGACACCACCAAAATTTTTTGTTTTTTTTTTTTTTTTTTTGTATGAAAATGTTAATATTGTTCATAGAAATTTAGACACTCGACCAAATTTGATAAGAAGCCTTTTAGGCAGTAAAATTACTCGTAGAATTTAACTCTGCACTAAATTTCCGATTCGTATTTTTTATATAAGGTTTAGAATCATTTCCTGAGCATAAAATCACAAAATAATAACAAATCCAGGTGGAGTTTCAAGCGCCAGCTCGAAAAAACGTTTTTGGCTGATATTCTGAAAAAGTTATAAAGCCTATTATTATTGTAGAAAATAAAATTTCCCATCTTTTGTTGCCAGTAAACTTTTTTTCGAACTTACCGATTACGATTTATTATGTCAAATTTGATGATAACAATGTAAAAATAATAAGATGTGAATTCTGTTCCCAGTAGCATAAACATGTCCCTTTTTACCGGAATGGAAGAAGGGTTATGTTTTTCGCGCGTATCTTTTATGTTTGTAAATCTTTTATTTCCACATATCTTCCAAACGGCTGGATGGATTTTGGTAACTAAGATATTCTAAGACTAGTCTGGCTCGCCAAAGTGTCCTTAGATGGTGGGTAATATTTTTTTGTAGTCGGGGTTTTTATATTAAAGTTATTCTATCATATTGCTCGTTGCTCGAATAAACAGCACCGTTCATCATCATGATTGAAGAGTTGAACGAGGAGTTTGGTCTCCACTTTTGTAATAAGAACAACTAAGCTGTGAAACGCATTGCCAGAGTGGGTTTTTGTCGAAGGTTCGAACCTTGGGGTTACGAGGTACACTGTGCTTGTTTCTATTAGAGAAACAAGTTCCATCGTAGACAACATCATTTTCATCCACTATTATCGGCATCATAGCAATCGTATCATTGAATGGGTTATAAATCGTAAATGGTAAGTTTAACAAAAAAAGTTTACTAGCAACAAAAGATGCAAAATTTTATTTTCTACAATTATTGTCAAAATATATAGTTTTCAAAATATCGGTTAAAACAGTTTTTTTCAATTGGCGTTTGAAGATCTACCTGGATCTGTGAGAATTTTGTAATTTTATGCTCAGTAAGTGATCTTTACCTCATAGAAAAATTGGATTAGAAATTTAGTGCAAAGTTGAACAAAAATCCTTCTATTTTTACTGGCCTTTCATTACGTTTCAGCATTTTTTTTTTTTAATGTTTGACGAACTTGTGAATTATTAGGAAACATTTTAAAAATATGCATGAAATTGGAAAAGCCGTTCTCAACTTATAGTGTGACCAAAAAGAAAAGGTTGAATTTTGTATATCTACGAGTATAGATAAATTTAATATTTCTTCGTTCATATATCAAAAAAACTCTTATCACTATTCACAAAATTGTTATCACTAGTATAAACAAATCTTGAACAAAAAATGAGTTTAAATTACATAGTCAAATATTGTAATGTTATTTCTGCACTGTGGCACTGATTCCGCGGTCGGTGACGGTCGCGAGAACAAGACAGCGTTAAATGCCTAATTTGACAGAACTACCTGGCCTTAATAAGTTTACTCTTGACCGCCATCTCGCCTGATGGTAAGCGACGATGCGGTCTACGACGGAGCGTGTTTACCTAGAAGAAACCGATTCACTCACGATTTGAAGACACCAAGATTATAACTATCGGGAAAAACCCACTCAGGCAACTCATTCCACAGCCTAGACGTTCTTATCACAAACGTAGTGTCAAATCTCTTTGTCCGTGTCTTTGGAATATCCACCATGAAACGGTGCCGCTTCTTCGAGTTACGAGAAGTACGATAGTAACAAGAACAAAATTAAAAATTTTGATTAACCCCCGACTACCTCGGATTTGTTATCTGTACAACATTCTACTAGTCAAGCCCTTTCATTTGACAACCATATTAAGGGAATTGTGAAAAAAAAATGTATTTCGCCATTTTCTGGTAGCAGCCATCTTGGATTTGAAATTTGTCAGAGTGCAAAGTATTCAACTAGTCAAGCCCTTTCATTTGATACCCATATTGTGGTAGTAGTGAAAAAATAATATAATTCGCCATTTTGTGGTGGCGGCCATCTTGGATTTGAAATTTGTTATTATGTATTGTATTTTACTGGGCAAGCCCTTTCATTTGATACCCATATAGAGGTAGATTGTGAAGAAATATTTTGTCCGCCATTTTGTGGAGGCGGCCATCTTGAATCGATATTAACCAAACATAGCTAAGAACATCCGCACGAATATTAACCTTAGAATAAAAAAACCGCATTGAAATCGGCCCATTCGTTTAAGCTCTACGGTGCCACAGACAGACACACACACAGACAGACAGACAGACAGACAGACAGACAGACATCGACGTCAAACGTATAACACCCCTTTTTTTGGTCGGGGGTTAAAAAGGGCAAGGTGGTATTAGATCATGCAGATCAGTTACACACTCACTTTTGTTTGTCGGTTTTTGCCGTTAATACTCGTAGCTAGTTATAGTTATAATCTACCTTTCAAAGTATTTCTTCATTTTAAACAACCCTTAAAGCGGTGAGTTCGCTCCAGTGACTCAACAGCGACAGCTCTTAAATGAGTTTAATACGAATATTTAAATGCTTTAATATACCACAAATGGCTTTCAGTAATGAGGCACAAAGAGGCCTAAAGTGGCCTTGGAGACTACGATAAATACGCGTCGTTTTTCGTTTATTTTATTACTAATTGGGCTACAGATATCCAAATTTTATAAAAATCTGTTTTTTGAGATCTATCAATATATGAGGCTTAAAGAGGCTTAACGTGGCCTTGTATGCTACGTATAGAACACGTGTGTTTTCTTTTTATTTTAACACTAGCTGCACTCTAAAGTGGCAATGGGCAGGCCACATCGCTTGCAGAACTGACAACTGATGGGGAGACCTTATTTTTGTATCATCTGCCAACTTGGCCTTCTTAGGTTCTTTCAATATGGTGCATTATGGCATTGACTTATACGAAGACAATGCTTCAATGCCCAGCTGTGGGACTATAATAGCCTTTACGCTTACGTCTTACGCTTCTCTTCAAATCAAACCGAGAGTGAGTCGGTTTCTTCTAGGTAAGCATGCTCTATCGTAGATCGCATCATCGCTTAACATCAGGCGAGATGGCAATCAAGTGCGAACCTATTACAGTTAAAAAAATCTTGTCTGTGGACCCCTCCTTTTTTCGTGGGCAACCGCCCTACATCAAGCATTGAACAGCGCATGCGTCGAAAGTCAAAACTGAATATTGATTATACTAGTAAATGAATAGTAAGAAAGTCAAAACTGAATATTGATTATACTAGTAGAATATTAAAAATGCCATCTGCTGTCGAATGGTATTGGGATTCGCAAAAAAACACCTTTTTTCGATAAATATACAGTAGGAAAACCGAAGCCCGCCCACAAAATGTGTTTAGTTTGGTACGCGTCATGAGCGGTAGCGGAAACTATTAAATAATTTTTTATTAGTTTTATTTATTTCAGATAACAGTCCATAACAAACAATTTTTTACATTTAAAATTTTACATTTACAAATTTTTACATTTACAATTTTTACATACATACAATTCGTTAATATGTGATACAATATTTTTGGACCCTTTATCCAAAAATCGCGCGGACGAAATACTACAAATGATTCCCAAACTTACTGAAATAAGAAAACTTTTATAAGTAAAAGAGAGCAAAGTTATAATTCTTGGAACGAATCTCCTTACAACACGCTTGGAGCAAATAACGATCGACGCTAACTCAATAGTCAGATCGGTAGTAGAGGCTCACCCAAGCCAGCTACCGTTAGTCAGTTCAAAAAAAAAATACAAATGTGAGACTAAAGCCGTGACAAAAATATAACTGCCCGTGATTGGTGTTGCCTTTGTTTGGTTGTTTGGTTTTGAATTTTTTTTACCCTCCGAAACCTCGAACCCAGACAGTTCGAATCCAATTTACAGACCACGCATTTCGTGACCAAAATGCTGTCTCTTTTTTTTGCTCGGCGAATAAGTATCGCCATTCAACGTGGCAATGGGGCTAGCATTTTGGGCACGATTGCTGCTGGCACCGGTCTTCTAGACTAAACGCATGTACATTTTGTAAATAAATATATAAAAAACAATTTACAGAAGAAATACCAAAGTGATAAATACAAATTATTATTCCATCTCTTAGTGTTTCTATATGTATAATTTATGACTATATATTTATTATTTAAGTAAGCTATCTGGCTCCCATAATCCAAGCAATATTTTCGGGCTGCTTAGTATGAAACATTCACGAAAATTTATGTAGTTGTTGGTCCATTTGTCGCGTTTGAAATATTTCATCGCTTGTAACTTGTACCTTACGCTACATTTCACCAAAACGAGAATTCAACGGAGGTCCTTTGACGGTCCTTTTATCCGTATTATTACGAGCTATCATCTGTATATTATCACAGATACATTTTATATTGTTCAATATACGCGAAATGCGAACACGGTTATATTTAATGTACTCAATACTATACTTATGGTGCTTTGTAAATTGAACTTTGGTATACAAAGTTACACTGAGCACCTTCGTTCTGGCTTCAAAGGGCCTGACCATGATGATGATAACCATCGCAAACTTAAAAAAAAACTGAAGGAAAACATCGTGAGGGGTTTTCTCAAGTAGTGGTAAGACTCTGCAGAGTCAGCCTGGGGAAGTACCACGACTTTGCTAATTATTCTACCGCCAAGCAGTAATACAATTATTTATTACTGTGTTCATTGAGTGCAAAAATGTTTTCAGTGAAATTTCAGGGCATAGAAATAAAATATCTTATATCTTATATCTATGGGTGACGTGTCTAGGTAATGATTTGGGCTCTTCATGTTCCTATAGCTGCGTGACACTATTGTGATATGAGCAGACGTATTGCTCATCAGGCACATATTCTGCTCATCTCGTCACAAAGTCAAAGTCAACGTACTTTATTCATAAATGTACAATTTACACGTCAATTAATAAAAAATAAAAACAAAAGAAAGAGCATACAAATTGTATACATTTTCAAAGTTTGAAACTACTACAGAGAAACTCACTCTTTACTATAAAGAAACTTTTTGATATATCGTTTAGTTTACACGTATTATTGACTAGCGGTCCTTCCCAGTTTCGCCCGCAATATATATAAAATATGTCATATAGTACGCAGGGATCACATGCATTTCCAACTATGATTTTTTTAAAATCGATCTAGTAGTTCCTGAAATTAACGCGTTCAAAAAAATTACCTCTTCAACCTTATAATATTAGTATGAAACAGTTCCAAGCGTAACTCTGTACACGCAATTCAAAAGCTATTGTATCCTTCCGGAAATGCTATTTACTCGTTCACTATAGAATCAAAATAAACCGCTTATGAGAGAAAATGGACTCATTCGAGTTCCACAAAATAAAACCTTTTATGTTATATCGTCGGGAGATATAAAACGTTTACTAAACATACCTACCTATACGGTTACGGTAGAAAGGTTATCTATGCTCTCAGTCTGTCGCTACAAATATGAGCAAATGTTATTACATTAAATCAGATTTTATTCCTTTTACTTCTACATCCTACTAACGTAAATGTCAATGTTTGGATGGTTGTTGCTCAATCACGTCGCAACGTATGAACGGATTGGGTTGTAATTTGGAACCCGGTTAGATTATAGTCAACTAGAATATATTGACTACTTTTATCTCGGGGAAATTAAGGAAACGTTTTTTTTTTATGTTAAGAGTAACGAGACTAGCAGGACATGTGCCTGATGGTAAGCAACATGCCTGCCACATAACAGCACAGTGGCACACAGCTATTGGAACATGAAGAGTCCAAATCATTACCTAGCACTGCACTGCGCTCGTCACCCAGAGATCTAAGATGGTATATCTCTAAGCCTTGTAATTTCTCTGTAAACATTGCACTTCAAATCGGAACTCAGTAATTTTTGTACATTACTGCTGGGCGGTAGAATAACGGACAATGGTGTGGTACTTCCCCAGGCGGACTCTGCCAAGAGTCCTACCACTACTGAATTCTTCAATGTACTACTACCTATTAAGTTCTTAGAATTCGTTCCAATTGTTTATTAATGATATAATATAGAGGTACTAGCGAACCGCCCCGGCTTCGCACGGGTGCAATGCTGATACTAAATATAAGTACCTACGTACTTATATTTAGTAAATTTAAAATTTAATAAAATTCCGGTCCGGCGGCAAGACGTTTCGATTTACGTAGTCCACGGAGCTAATAGCCTCCGTGACGTAGTCACACAAGTCACAGTTTTTTGTGATACTTTTTTGGCGCGACGGACGCACGCAATGTGTTGATTGATGGAACGAAACGTGCTTCACACCAAAGATGGCAACAGCGGTTTGTTTGTCAGTGTCATCAGAATTTAACGAAATTCTCCATAATCTGAAGTTAGTGGGTTTAGTTATATGTTATCGACTCAAAATCAATATTTTTTTATGTTTTGTTATTCTTATAAGGTTTCGATCAAGTCTACCGTACTCCTTGACGAAATTATTAATATAGATAGTACTATGAAATCTTTCGATACAATGCAACCATTCAGAAGTACCCTCCATCTGATTCCCTCGGCTCCCGATATCAAATAGTTCGACTCCGCATCAACAAACAAACTGAAATTACAAAAAATAAATCCAATTAAAGGCCCCAATAGACGCGAATGAAATTCCAGATACCAATTAAGTTCCGCCATTTAAAATCTGTCCGGACGGATTCAGGATTTTAATGAAAATTTTCCTGAAATTTTCGTGAACTTGTGCCGCATTCATGCGTCGGGAGCAGATATTTGTAATAACCTAGATTCTATCTTGCTAGAGCAAGATCCGGCTAAAATTGTAAATCCGGCCGAAATTTTACAACGGAATAATTACGCGTCATAGAAATTTAGACTATTTTTTTTTATATATTTAGTCAATATTTTGTATATTTTAGTTATTTCATAACATTGCGTCGAGTACATTTTTATAAAATGAGGGAAAATACGAGTACTTAAATCACTTCCCAGTGAAATAAAAAATGTTAATTTCAAATAGTAAATCGATTTGGTTACATTCGTTTCGTTTTCAAATTTTTTGAATATTCAATACCTACCCTATTTACCATATCGAATCTACGTTGGTCCATCAGTTATTTATCAGTTTTTATTATATGATTATATATCTCTTCTTTCTTGTTTCTTCTTATTCTTTGTTTAGACTGTAAACACAAACAGTTCTATTTTAGTTTGTATTTAATAAAAAAAACTTTCCGAACGAAACCGAGACGGCTCCAGTAGGTACCTACATGAACATATTAGATAAAAACAAACATTTGTAACCATTTTTTTAACGAAAACAATTAAACTTTCGTATTTATAATATTTGTAGGATTTAAACCAGATTTTGAATACAATAATTAGGTTTAGGTTTAGTAGGTTTTGTTTCAAATATACTCACAAAGTTGAGAAATCTGTGATTTTAAGCATGATTGGAAAGCTAAATATTTTTTAAAACATACACTTTTTTATTGTGACTATGTAATTATAATACATGTCTTCACCGTAAATGCAAAATTGACGTCGTTGCGATTATCCGGCCAAAATGAAGATCGCCACATCTCTACATCTTATCTTATCCGTACTTTCGAGTTTTGCTTGTTAATTTGAGTACGGGATTGACTCGGCGCAAAACTTCTTTAAATCTTAATCGGTTTGAAAATCCCAAGTTTGGTCGGATAAGGCTTTCGGCGGCGATCTTTGGCGTGTCATCTCCTGCAAGTTATGATATCGAAAGTTCGAAGACGATTCGTTAATTAAAATTGTCATTGGAGAACTTAAATCGGACGATTTTTGGTTGGAAATTTTAAGGCCAATGGGAAACCAATCGGACGTTTTTAGACGTAGATTTTGTGAACAATATCGAATTGGCATTTATGAAAATGTTTAAAATTTGGATAGTTAGTATTTGTTTTCTCAGCTTTCTTAATTATTGGAATGAAAACTTTATTCGGTGCGTTGGGTATTTTTTGAATTGGGAATAGTTACATACCTATAATCAGTTAACAAGTAAGTATATTATTTTATATGTAAACGTAATTATTGTTCAAGATTTTGCTTTTATCGGCACACTCAGAGTATTACTGTTTTTTAACCTACATCAAAAGCAAGAGGTTCATAATATGGTTGTATGTTGACGTGACAACGTCTAATAAATCGATGAACGCCGGCTGTATGGGCAAAAAAAGTGTCCCGTTATGTCCCGTTACGCACATTGTACGCTTGCGCCACATCTGACAATGTTTTGGTATGACGTTGTCACGTTAAACTATCTTCCGTAAACCAACTGACTTTACAGACAACCAATATTTTTTTTTGTATGGATGTTCCACGACAGACAAATTGTTTATCTATCTTTCTGTATTACGAGTCTCTGGCCTACTCAATTGAGAACTAAATAACTCTGTAATAAAATACATTTCAGATTGTTCATTGTTCCTATTCTCGTCTGCGTCGAATTTTCCCGCCAAAACTTGTCGAATTTCCCCCTCCGGTCATGTGAGATATTCCGAATTTCAGTATCGAGTACTCTTACAGGGTCGCGTCAATGTCACTCAGTATTATTGGAGCCAGAACCGCGAACTGGGATATAGTTCACTGGATTAGCCATGACATCCAATAACTAGTAAACAGCCTACTAAAAGATCTCAGTGCAGGGACTCGCGGCCTTCTCTCGCAAGAAGAGAGTCTAGACCATAATCCACCAGGCTGGCCCAGTCGGTGGATGACAAATGAGCCCGAAAGATTCTAGGTACCTGTCAGTTTCTTCAGAATGCACATGATTTCGAAAGGACAGTGGTGCGTGTGGGATTTGAACCCAGGGGCTCCGGATCGGCAGCCGCCGTTCTCGCGACTAGACCTGCTGTAACTTCATCAAAAACATACAAAAACTCAATCATTGACATACACACGCTTACATAGAACTGACTTACAATACAATACAAAAAACTTTACAGTTTTTTTGATGTTCACATTACAATGCAGAAAAACAGTGATTAAATTTAAAATCAATATCGGTGGTGGTGGACATTAATATAGGAAAACAGCAAAACTAGTGAAACAGCTGGCGGCCTTATCGCGGAAAGCGATTGCTTCCAGGCCACCTTGATCAATTACAATTTTGAGAACAAAAAGCGATCTTATCGCTATAGCGATGTCTTCCAGATATTGTTTTATTTATAAAGAGCATTTAACGCGCTCGTCCCGCTCCTGTTTCCGTTCCGTTACGTTCCCCTCACGTTTAGCCGCATTAGTACCTATGTCGTTGATGAAACGATTTCGAAGACAGAATTTCACCAACTTATATTTACTAAAATTGAACTTGAAATCTTAATTCCATGTTCCGAGCCAAAACCGCGGCCCCGGATATAGCGTAACTAGATTACCGCGACATCGAGATTAATTCAGTTTCGGTAACAGCACTCATGGAGTTGGCCGCTCGCGATAAATTGGCGCGACGAACGTTCGTCTCTTGGACTTTAGCGACGGTTTGAAACTGGCGGAGCAGAAACTTTTTGACTGAAGACGAACATTATATTCTTAAGACTTATTTGTGAATAAAAACAATATCAACATAATATATTGTAGTGGTAGGACTCTTGGCAGAGTCCGCCTGGGGAAGTACCACACCTTTGCCAGTTATTCTACCGCCAAGCAGTAATGTGCAAATATTACTGTGTTCCGGTTTGAAGGGCAATGTTTCCAGATAAATTACAGTGCTTAGAGATATAAGATCTTAGATCTCTGGGTGACGAGCGCAGTGCAGTGCTAGGTAATGATCTGGACTCTTCATGTTCCAATAGCTGCGTGTCACTGTGCTGTTATGTGTCAGGCATGTTGCTTACTATCAGGCACATGTCTTTATCGTCTCGTCACTCTTTATTAAAAAAAAAATATATACTTATAGAGTTCATGTTTATAATATAAAACTTATATCATTTGCTGCGTGCTGAAAAGCTAGATACTTAACATTAGATAGTTCATTATTGTATTATTTTTTAATTTATGAACTTTATAGCTTAACTTATTTTCTAATTATAAACAAAAACTCTAGATAACTATACCATTCTATTAATATTATCAATTTCAACGTTTGGATGTTTGTAACGCAATCACGAAATTTGGAACACAGTTGTATTATAGTTATAGTTCTTTCAGACGAAAGAACACAGCATTTTTTGTCCCTGGAAATTGAATGGAATGGAAACTACTCGGATAAACCGCGGGAAAAATGCTGCTTGTCTAATATTATAGCAGAAAATATATCTGTTCGGGATAATCTTTGAAACGGCGAGACTAATTTCAACTTGATTTTTCCCTTGCATATAATCTAATGTATATCTAAGGTAGCTTAGGGAACTTTGATAAAAAAAACTGAAAAAAAACCTCTTAAATAAATATGTATGATTCTCAATGGTACAAAAGTTACAGGCAGTTAGTTTCAAATAAAACTACATATTAAAAAAAATCATATAAACCACCATCTACAAGCGAGCCACATCCAGTTTCTCTAGCTCGCTGGCTGTCTAGTGATGCAAGTAACAAATACGGACAGCTCATATTTTATACGCCGCAATTCGACGCACCGACAAGTAATGCGGGTAGTACCGTTTTTTCTATTAATATTTTTTCGCTTTCTCATACAAAAGGGGTGAAATATTGACGTTTGTCGCTTTTGAGAACCTGTTTTTTGCGAAGCTACGATATAAAATATTTTTTGGAGTTTGTACATTTATGATATTTTTTTTAATTTTTATGCTGACTCATGATAGTAATATTATCAAAAATAGAGAGGACTTAGGCACCAATAATACAGTTTTTAATTAGTTTAAGTAAGGGCTGGTCTAGTCATCTAGTCGGAGCATGGCAGCTCCCGATCCGGCGCCCCAGATTCAAAGCTCTGTCTTTTCGAAGTCATATACGTAATGCTGCTTACTTAAAAACGATGAAGGAAGCCATCGCGAGAATGTTTCTAGAATGTTTGGAGGTCATGTACACCGCACTGGGCCAGCGTTGTGGTTTATGGGTTTGACTCTTTCTCTTAAGTTTCCGAGTCCCAAGAGTAGGAACTTTTAATGGGCTGTTTATGTTCTATGTAGTAAGTACCAGATTGTCATTACTATTAGCAGATGGCCCGAAATGAAGGCTACGCCTAGTTTAGTTCATGTGCAGCATACATGAGTTATTGTGAATACTTAAGTTTATATTCTAATAATAGTAACTTACGGCTTCATTCGCATAGTTACAGATCGCATTATTTTTCCGAGACAAAAGTGAAATATTATTTATTTTAGGCTGTTATCAGTCTACATAATATATGTACCAAATTGTATCACAATCCCTTTGGCGGTTTTTACTTGAAAGAGCAATAAACATCTTTACATTCAAACTTACACATATACAGTATTATTGAAAATATTATAAGGGAATATTAAAATTGAATTGAATTGAAATTTAAAATTTTGGAGAGTGAATCGGTTTCTTCTAGGTAAACACGCTCCATCGTAGACCGCATCGTCGCTTAACATCAGGCGAGATGGCGGTCAAGTGTAAACCTATAAAAGTTAAAAAAAAAAAAAAAAAATTGAAAAATAATGTTAGAGACGATCTTCTTAGCATTCCATGGATTCACCGTGCGGGTGCCGGGTCCATCGTGTGGCAGAGAGAGAAAACCCGAGTAGACCCCGAGACTTGTGACTCGGGCGTAGGTTTAAGGGGCCCCTTTCTGACGTACATCAACACTCACCTTCACTACTCGTTTTTCTCTCCCTGCCTAGCCAAATCTGATATGAGCCTACTAGTGCAGCTTTAGATACTCGTTCTAGTATAGAAGTTACTGCACTTCTGGATAAGCCAAGGTCTTTCAGCAGGTTATAGAGAGATTTTGCTGGTATACCTCTCGCTCCCACTTCTACAGCGTATAAACTAGCTACATAGCCGTTTTTTGTTAATTAATTTAGGAGGTCGTAATACTAGTAAAGTATTAAAAAATCTCCGAAAGAAATTAGAACTTCAATTTTTTAATTTAATTCATACACTCGACTAAATTTCTGAAGAAGTTATACATCACTCCGTCGTATGTCACTATGTATTGTCTTCGTATGTCTACATCACTACGTCGGCGTCGTCCAGATAAACACCTAGATGTAAGCAACGTTTAGTTTTTGTTGATATTACAAAAATCGACACGCCGATTTCGGTAAAATTTTTTTAGAAATTCTGAAACATTTTCTGACAAAAAAAATTGGTTGCCTGTAAAGTCGGTATACGGGCGAAAGTTTTACGTGACAACGACTTTGAGTGGTAAAATAATTTTACGGAAGGGACGCGTGCCTTTCACTTTTTATGTCTGTCTCTCTCGCTCTTAGGCAGGCTAACCATGCCCGAGTGGAAGGGACGCGTGCCTCTCACTCGCTCTCGTTGTGAGCGCATAACGTGAGCGGAGCGTAACGCAGTTTCTTGAAGTGTCACCCGGCAAACCAATTTATAAGACGTTGTCACGTCAAAATGAACGAATGATTAAAATCGATTCACAACCAGTAGAGCTATCGCGTAGCACACACACACAAACACCTATACAACCAAATTGAGAACCATCTCCTGTTTTAAAGTCGGTTAAAAATTTGACATTGATAGTCGATTTATCTGCCCCATCCCTAAATGGTAGTGCATTTCACTTGTTTACTAATTGAAATCGAAAACTCTGCTAATTAATGAGCGCAGGTGTACGTTGATGGGTCCTGTTACGAGGCAATTAGTGATGTGTCGAGTGGGGAGAAATCGATTTACCGGCATTTTTTATGAATGAGATTGCATTGCCCATGTATTGTTTGATGTAGTGTCA
This sequence comes from Ectropis grisescens, assembly GCA_017562165.1. Taxonomy (NCBI): domain Eukaryota; kingdom Metazoa; phylum Arthropoda; class Insecta; order Lepidoptera; family Geometridae; genus Ectropis; species Ectropis grisescens. The sequence goes on from CM029797.1 coordinate 15,280,090, forward strand.
AACGTTACGTGTTGAGCGACGTGTTAACTGCCATAAATGACTTTTTGGCGGTACTTAAATCACCCGATATGCAAACTTTAGTTGTTGGTATAGTATAATGCTTCAACTTTACATTCTGACAGCTAGGACTCAGGGTTTCATTCACAAAGAGATACAGCGTGGCTATAATCCACCACGTTGGCTAAATGCAGGTTGATGGTTGACATATATGACGTGCAACGATTTTTTCAGAACACGCCAAACCAGCATATTTGCATCTAATCTTTGTTAAGATGTTTTAACTTCACCGTTTATGCGTGAGATACTTGTTCAACTGCTCTTGAACAAAAATACTTTGTGGTGTAAATGGATGGGATGTGGGTGGTTAAAAATAACGACTTCATGGTTATAATCATTCATTTTGGCTACTAAACCACACCGGTTTATTAGATTAACCGTTGAAATGTAGGCCACTGTGAGGTGGTATTCGCCATAAACAAATAGTATTTGCCGGACACTAAACCCCATCCCTAATAATGCAGATACGATGACGAGCCAATTAGACAATGGCAATTAAACGGCGTCAGCGGCAATATCGACTATGCACTAATCTGTGACGTTAATTGACTAATGTCATTATTCGAACATAATTGGAATTGAGTTGAATATGGGAACTTATGGTGTTTTCAAGTGTTTTTTTTTTCAAGCACTGAGTAAGATTTTGCGGTGAAAACTTTGTAGTACGAGAAAGTACCACAGTTTTTATGGTGTAATTATGGGATAAACAGGGGTGTGTGGAGGCAACATACCTACCACTAACATCACAGTGTCACGCAGGTCATTGCCTAGGATTGCACTGGTCTCGTCGCCTTTTTAGGATGATTTATCCCAATGGCAAACAAAATACAATAACAGCACAGTTCTACACAGTTATTTCATCATATTAAAAAATATTATTACTGTTTGCGGTACATACAATCTATACTAATATTATAAAGCTGAAGAGTTTGTTTGTTTGTTTGAACGCTAGGGCCTCGGGAAGTACTGGTCTGGATTGAAAGATTATTTTTCTATTAGATAGTCCATTTATCGAGGAAGGCTATAGGCTATAGAACATAACGCTTACTATCAATAGAAGTGGAGCATGAATCTATAATGTAACAAAAACGGGAAAAAATATTCCTTTTTGAGAGTTTTCGTAGCGTGCTTTGACATGACAGCATGTGTCTGAGATTGCGTCAACTTCAACTTCATTTTTTTCCTTTGGGTTCCATTCGGTAATGTCACCGTAATTTCGCAAATGTCCAAGATTGCGTCATTGAATATAATTCTTTGCTAATCAAATTTGGTACGACCAATTTCCGACAGGTGGCGTAGCAGGTAGCTGAAGAGGTTTTTGTTAGCGGTGGGCGATTATGAATGATCGGCATAATCGAATTATTTTGCATTACTAATCTTGATAATCGATTATGGAATTAGTAACTAATATGTTTTCATAATCGAACGATGTTACTAATTAGTAATTACTAATCTTGTTTTATGAAGTGGACGACAGTTGTTCACTGACTTTAGTAGATTACTAGATTAGTAGTATAGACATTGGTTTAGTTTTAGTTTGTTTTGTTTTTATTACGGGTTTACGGTGGTGTGACGTACGTGTATGTGACGCTTTTAACTTTTATAGTGGATTTAATTAACGGTAAGTTTACATATTGATTTTTGATAGATTTTTTTGACTTTTAAGTTTTAGGCAACTCTTTGCTCGCTCTCCCGCTTTCATAGCGGATTCAAATAACCTTAAAATAAAGAAATGTTCATTAATTTCATTTGTGTAGTATGAATGAATTTACAATTTTGTGGTTTGTTTATTCTATCACAGATATTCGGGGGATATGCCTTAATTGCGAATTTAGTTCGAAACCTAGTGTCCCCGGTCTTTTCCCACCTAAATAATTACTACATAAATAAAAGTAATAATTACGACACACAACCGCATATTTTACCACGCACACTAAGAATTACGATTGCGCTTTTTATGACAACATACATAAAATGGGCGGGATATGTCCGTATAAACAATACCTCTTGTCTATGTAGAAGGAGTCAGAACAATATTTAATATTCGTAGTGTTATTTATTGTTATTACAAAAAAGTTAGATAGGTACGAGATACAACATTATACAAGACGCGCTTGCACACGAGCGGCGTGGCGTGGCAAGCGACACCGTGTTGTTCCCTCCTCGCCCCACGCGGCTGTGCGTGTGCTGTGAGTGTGAGTGAATCAAGTCGCGCGCGACTCGCGACTCGTGACCGGGCGTGCATGACTACTAATTAGAAATTACTAACGGTCATAATCGAGATATCTCGAGACATTCTCATAATCGAATGATTTCATTAGTATATCTCATAATCGCCCACCGCTAGCTTTTTGTTTGAAAGCGATATTTTCAGGAATAACTGAACCAATATGTACGGGATCCCGATGAGTGCTATTTATGTACCACGGGCGAAGCCGAGGCGGACATCTAGTGATTTTATATCACCCAGAGATTAAAATTATCGCCGTATGATTTCCCTAGAAACAATGGCCTGCACACAGTGTTGTTTGCACATTACCGCTTGGTAATAATAGAAAAAGATATGCTACTTCCCCAAGCGGGCTTTGCAAATAGTTAACCACAATAAAACAACATACCTTTGTCTCCTTTCAGCTCGATATTCCCTCGATACCAGACCACCCGGGCAGCAGGCTTGGCGTTCTTCACCAGGCACTCCAGGGACACGTCATCACCCTCCTTCAGCTCGATCTTGGAGTTGGCGGGGTGGTTGGTGATCTCGACAGCGTTAGGAGGAGCTGAGGACAAGGAGAATAAAATAAATAAATATATTTTTGAAGTAAAAACTTCATTTGGCGCGCCACGTACAGATTTCGTGGGCTGTGAAATTAATTCTAGTGCCACGCTCGGGAATGATAAGAAATATTCGGGTAAACTCAGGACTATGGCCATGCTCATGACCACGCCCTCTGGTTTCACCCGAGAAGTTTCCAAAGTTATCAAATTGCTGAGTTATAAGTTTTCACTTCTATCAGCAGTTCCTATGACTACCAAATTTTTTACTTTATTTTTCTATTTTTATAGGTTTAAACTTGAACGCCATCTCACCTGAAGTAAAGTGATGATGCGGCCTACGATGGAGCGTGTTTACTTAGAAGAAACCGATTCGATTTCGATTCGAAGACACTAAGATTGTAACCATCGGGGAAAACCCACTCAGGCGACGCATTTCACAGGCTAGACGTTCTTATCAAAAAAATTATAGTCAAACCTATGCGTTCGTGTCTTTGGAACATCAACCATGACACGAATGTAAATACCAATATTTTATCTTTATTGCTGTTTGCAAAGATAAGATGATAATATACAACATTTTAATAACTGACCCATACAAACTGGCCTCTTCGAGAGGCATGCAATATGTAATATGTGTAGCAGTAATTCTGTAGGAGTGCTTCCTCAGGTGGACTCTTGGCAGAGTCCGCCTGGGGAAGTACCACACCTTTGCGAGTTATTCCACCGCTAAGCAGTAGTGTTTCGGTTTGAAGGGCAATGTTTCCTGAGAAATTACAGGGCTTAGAGAAATAATATCTTAGATCTCTGGGTGACGAGCGCAGTGCAGTGCTAGGTAATAATTTGGACTTTTCATGTTGTAATAGCTGCGTGTCACTGTGCTGTTTGTGGCAGGCATGTTGCTTACCGTCAGGCACATGTCCTGCTCGTCTCGTCACTCTATCATATATAAAAAAAATGTACTAAGTATGTCGCTTTTACGAATTTCGAAATTTTCGATCTACAACCAGGTCAAGAGAAAAAGACACTGGCCATACCTAGCGTAGGACGCAGGGTCTACCTCCAAAATGAAGTTATTACAAAAGTCACTGTAACGTTTCATTGTAATTAAAGTAATTTGTAACTTACTCGTAATTTGTGTTCCATAAATATTTCTTTTTGTTAAACAAATGTATTTACATACTAGCTAGCTACAAGACTATTATAACACTCGCCCAGTTCCAGTTCAAGATAAAATAGACGCCTATGTGTTCGTTCAGACTAAAATCTGTGTTTAAATTTTGACCGTTAAAAAATTGACCATTCTGTGGATACGTTTTACGACATGATTGAACAACAAACATCCAAACATTGAATTTTTAAAATTAATAAAGTATAGATTATAATAATTCTATTATGATTATACAACCAGGTATGAAAAGAAAATGAGGAAGAAGAAGATCTTTAATCAGCTGACTATAATTTAATTTTTTCCACTGCATAAATTAAGATTAGAACAAATCGTCTTGCCAGACATATTGGATGCCTCTCGCAGAGGACAGTTCGTATGGGTCAACTTTTTAAATGTTTTGTATCATCTTATCTTACCTAAAAACAGCAATAAAGGTTTTTGTATTTGTATAGTTTGTATACACATAAAACCCTTCAAAAGTAACGCATCCCAGGCAACCATTAAAATTAAGTTTGGTTAGAAACAGGACAGGATTAGTGAATTAATGAAATGTTCTCGTACACACGTGTTTTAAATTTTAATACACTCCAAAATGAATGTAATTAAAGCTACAGCTTTCCTTGGTTAATACAATTATGTACTTCGGAATTACTCCGCTCTAGAGTAATTTGGTTAATGGGCAATGCCGCAGTACTGTTGACGAGAAAATGCACAGAGATACTATGGAAGACGTTATGTTGCTATACGTAATACTGTATGCGTTTAGAACAGTCTCTCCTGTCCAACGTCGGAAAGTGCTATTTATGCTGGGGCCACCCTAACGAGAAATGCCAACCGTTAACCGTAGGTGTATTTTACACCTACGATTAAGGTCCATTAAGTGTATTTTACACCTACGATTAAGGTCCATTAGGTGTATTTAACACCTACGGTTAAGGTTCATTAGGTGTATTTTACACCTACGGTTAAGGTCTATTAGGTCCATTTTACACCTACGGAAAACGACCAATATCGCGATAATTAATGGCATTTCTCGTCAGTGTGGCCCCAGCATAAATAGCACACTCCAACGTAAGACAAGAGTCGTTAAATTAAAAACAAATATAAATATGGGCTTTGGGCATTACACATTGAATATTAAATTTTTTTTAAAGCGCCTTTACGAATGACTGCTATCTTAAATTCGAAATTGGTGATAGTGAATTGGAGTTGTTAAGCCCTTTCATTAAAATAACCATATTATGGGCGTAGTGTATATGTAATCTATAATGTAACAAGGATCTTGGATCGATTTTCAGTAAACATAGCTAAGAAAATGTCTGACTAATGAAAAATCTAAATTAGTTCATCCATTTGTGAGCCATACACACACACACATACACACCCTTTCACCCTCACACGAAGAATGAGAGAAACAAGTCAAACTTATAACCGTCGTTTTTCTGGAGGGGGGGTTAAGAGTGAAAAGGCATTTGTATGATGGACGTATTCTCGGTGTTTTCAAGTTTCCGTTTCTTCTAGAACAGCGCGTTCCATCGTGGACTGCATCGTTATTTAACATCACGCGAAATGGGAGTGCAAACATATTACCGATAAAAATCGTGAAGTTGAATCTCTGTACATATCTTCCTCTGTGCACGGTGGCAGTAGCTAAATATAAGCGAATATAAGTGGCGCCTACACGCTTCATTTATTCCTAGTAGACATCTACAGTGTGTTCAGAATCTTCAAAAGCAATTACTGTATTAATGAGCCCTTAAATTACTTACTGAACTTTAATTAATTCTATTTGATATTAAACATTATCAAGAGTATTAGAATCATAAGAGAGACGATTTTCTTAGCATTCCATGGATTCACCGTGCGGGTGCCGGGTCCATCGTGTGGCAGAGAGAGAAAAACTCGAGTAGTTCCCGAGACTTGTGACTCGGGCGTAGGTTTAAGGGGCCCCTTTCTGACGTACATCAACACTCACCTTCACCACTCGTTTTTCTCTCCCTGCCCAGCCAAATCTGATATGAGCCTACTAGTGCAGCTTTAGATACACGTTCTAGTATAGAACTTACTGCACTTCTGGATAAGCCAAGGTCTTTCAGTAGGTTATAGAGAGATTTTGCTGGTATACCTCTCGCTCCCACTTCTACAGCGTATAAACTAACTACATAGCCGTTTTTTGTTAATTCGTTTAGGAGGTCGTAATACTTATTTTGTTTCATCGCGTGGTCTTTAGGTATATTAGTTTCCCACGGTACGGTAAGTTCTACAAGGACTATGCGTTTCGTAGCTCTAGAAAAAAAGGAAAATGTCCGGTCTGGATGACGAAACACCCACATCCTCTGGGATTTTGTAGTGCTTTTCATACGTGTCCATTAAAATAGTCCAATCAGGTGCTGTACCCAGGATTGAGTAAGGCTTGTTCCTGGAGTTTGAAGTTAAACATAGTCAGAATTTGAATGAAACCTTTGAACATAATGTTTTATTTCGATAAGAAGCTTTGCATCAGTGTTTCATCTTATAATTTAGTCCTTAAAACAAAAGTGGTCAAGTGCAAGTCGGACTCGCCCATGAAGGCTTCCGTAGCAGTAAGTAACATAATACAAAAGTTCTTCGTTGTTATTTTAATCAGTGTTTTAACAATAGTGAATTTATGGCATATTAAAATAAAACTACTTACTAGATTTCATTAAAAACAATTTTCGTTGACAGATTACATGGCAATGTACATCATAATTTTTTTTAAGCTTTTTTATTCTCTTATTTTAGAAGTTACGGGGCGGGGGCCACAACGACGACACATTTACCACTTTGAAAGAGTCTCTCGCGCAAACTATTTAATTTAGAAAAAAAGTAAGTAACCTATTCATAGGTAACACGTATGGTTTTGATGAAAAAAAAAGTGAGTTTCAGTTCTAAGTTTGGGACACCCCTAAAGTTTATGTTTTTTTTCTATTTCTTTGTATCAAAATCTTAATGCGGTTCACAGAATACCTTACCAAGTTTCAATAGTATGGTTCTTATATATCTCAGTGGCTGTGACATACGGACGGACAGACAGACAGACAATCTATAAGGGTATTAGAATATTTTGCCATTTGGCTACGGAACCCTAAAAAGGAGAAGTTCTCGTTTCGGTTGTATTTTTTTTTAATTTTATGCATGTTATGTAGATCATAGTTCAGAGGTGGTGCCATATTTTTTTTTTATCAAAATCGTTGTGGCAATAACTGGCAAAGATGTGGTATTCTGCAAAAAGTCCTACCAACCATTATCACGACATTATATCTCTAGGTGATGAGCGCAGTGCAGTGCTAGATAAATTGGACTCTTCATCTTCTAATAGCTGCATGACACCGTACTGTTATTGGTAGGCATGTTGTTTGCTACCAAGAAAATAATTTATTCCTCTCGTTACTCTATATACATACTGGCTGGCTGGCCCGGTGGCTTAGTTGGTGCCTGCGAAGCCGTGGGTCGTGGGTTCGATCCCCCACCCAGTGTAAATGTTTGTGTGAAGATTTCAAATATTTGTACTGCACCTGGGTGTTTTTATGTATAATAAGTATGTATTTAAAAATATATAAGTATTATATTAGCTATCTGGCTTCCATATCACAAGCTTTGCTTAGTTTGGGGTCAGATCGATGTGTGTGAAATGCCCACCAATATTTATTTATTTATTTATTTAATTATTTATATGTACTTATATGAAAAATCTGTTTTTTAACGCGTTAATCTCAGTTACTATCGAACCAAACCGAAGTCCACCAATTAAAAAATTGGTTGCCTGTAAAGTCGGTATACGGGCGAAAGTTTTACGTGACAACGACTTTGAGTGGTAAAATAATTTTACGGAAGGGACGCGTGCCTTTCACTTTTTATGTCTGTCTCTCTCGCTCTTAGGCGGGCTAACCATGCCCGAGTGGAAGGGACGCGTGCCTCTCACTCGCTCTCGTTGTGAGCGCATAACGTGAGCGGAGCGTAACGCAGTTTCTTGAAGTGTCACCCGGCAAACCAATTTATAAGACGTTGTCACGTCAAAACCGTGCTTGGTGTCTGTACCACGCAAACGAAGTTTTCCTGGCTTAACGGCCAACACCTTCATGCCAGTTTCATTTTCTCACCGTTGAAAGCCTGTTCTCAGTAATAACACTTATCTTGGATGAGCATTCTTTGGTTAAATGGTAAGTACCATCTAAACTCTCATGACCGTTTCGTATTCCCTGAATTTACATTATGTATTGAGTAACATACCTAATGAATAATATACCTACACAAAACTAAATTAAGTACAATAAACGTCTTAAAAAATAAAGGAACGTCTAGGCTGTGGAATACGTTGCCTGAGTGGGTGTTTCCTGATGTTTACAATCTTTGTGTCTTCAAATCGAGAGTAAATCGGTTTCTTTTAGGTAAACACGCTCCATCGTGGACCGCATCATCGCTTAACATCAGGCGAGATGGCAGTCAAGTGTAAACCTATAAAAGTGAAAATAAACCCATATTAAGGGAGTTGTGAAAAAAAGAAATGTATTTCGCCATTTTGTGGAAGCGGCCATCTTGGCTTTGAAATTTGTCATAGTGCAATGTATTCTACTAGTCAAGTCCTTTCGTTTGATACCCATATTGAGGTAATAGTGAAAAAACAGACAGACAGACGTCGATGTCGAACTTATAACAACCCTTTTTTTGGTCGGGGGCTTAAAAAGATCTCAACTTAATGAAAACGCACAAACCAGTAGGAATTGTGGTAGTGGCATTATTACCATCTTGAATGCTTATGTTGAGCCATAAATTCTTGTTACTCAATATTACCATTAGCTTAATTTCATCAAACGCAATAATTAGTGATGCCAAAACATAAAGTGAATCGGTTTCTTCTAGGTAAACACGCTCCATCGTAGACCGCATCGTCGCTTAACATCAGGCGAGATGGCGGTCAAGTGTAATCCTATAAAAGTTAAAAAAAATACATACATGAGAACATCACCAGTCAAAAACGTGCTATTGAATTATACGTGGAGCCATGAACGTATTTACGTAACTAAATTTTATTTAGTAGCTCACTTTCATCAATCCAATAATTGGTAGCGCCATAAAACATTCTATACATGAAAATAATTCCCAATCTCATTCCGAAACACGTTGACTTTCCAAAGATTTATAAGCGCGATATAAATGTCACTTTCAATATAAAAGGCGGTCCGGTCCGAATCGTACCGAATAAATTCAATAAAATTCCCCCCGAGCCGGACGACAGCGTTAATAATTTTAATAATGCCTTGTTTGGGAGAGCTCGGTTTTCTCCACCGTGGTGGGGGAATTGACTTTATTGTGAACTAGTGGTTTGACCAACGTGCGTACCATTTTCACATAATTTGTAACAGAATTAAAAAAAGAGGAATTTTTCAATTCGGTTGTATTAGTATTATGTCAAGTGTCTTAATTTAACTTTAATTGAAAACCGCTTTTTTTTAGTTTAATTAAAGTATCTTAGATAATAGGAAAACTATGTGCTATTCTAGACAGTAATCATATCACAATGATTTATTTCTTCACCAGTTTAAAAGTCAAAATTGTAGCCATACACAAAATAAAAAAAACAAAATTCTGTTTATCTTTACACAATAAAACATTTCCCCTTCAAACTGGAACACAGTGATGTTTGCACATTGCCATATGCTAGTAGAAAGTCACGTAAAGGTGAGGTTCATTCCTAAGCAGGCTACGCTACGCAGTGAATCCCCAACTAGACTGCTGCTACTAGAACAAACCTATTAACCTATCTCTCTTCCTGGCTATTTATATATATATATATCAAATCATAAACATCCGAATTTGTAAATATTTGATAAAATAATTAGAGTAAATAAAATATCACCAAAAGTTACCCAATTTTTGTAGAATCACCCATATCCCTATAACATAGTGGTGGGGTCATTTGCTCTATCTGTGAGATCGTCATCGGACAGCTCGTATTCATTCATGTCTCTTTGCACTACAATCCTCCACCTGGTTTTGGGAATATTTACTTATTATCCAAACATCTGAAATCCTTGGACCAAATATGGAAACTAAATAATATTGCTAGTTCGATGATAAATCTACCAATATCGATTCAAAATAAATGTGAATTCAAAAGTCTAATAACATTACATCTATGAAACGGAATTCGGCCGGTGGGGAAAGTCGCAGTGAATTTCATCTGTCCACATCCCCCCTCAGTGGAAATGGTCTGTGGGGAAAAATGGAACAGTCCAATTTTTTGATAATCCGAAGCTTTTGACGTATTTTTGCGATAATTCCGACGAATTCCGGTTAATATTTAATTTACGGGACGTTAATACTGATCAACTGCCGAAATGGAGTGATGAATCCTATTTTTGGGGAACACCCGGCTTTTTTGGTTTGATTAATTGTATTTCTGCGAAAAAATATTTCGAATATATATTCGAGGATCTTAAATTAGCGTTCCCTGGTAGGTTCTTGTTATACGAGTTATATCCAACGGTTATATAGTTTCATTTGTAAATCTACAATAGTTAAAATTCTCGCCTAGGGCGCTGGTAGTGCCAAAACCGGCACTGGATATCCCAATATATTGCGATACTTTCTACACCTATACTATGGCTACTAGCCTCATAGATATGCGTGGTATATAGAACACCGTTTTGATTAAAACCAACTTAGGCTATAATGCATTACCAATCCCCTGTGATTGTACCCACGCTGTTCCCGTTTCTGTTATTTTCCCGAGACAAAAAGGATTGCTCAATCACGTTGGAAGGTCTGAATAGATTGGATTGAAATTTAGAGTACAATATGGTATAATAATAATTGGTGGACATATCACACACAGCACCATCTGAACCCAAACCAAGCAAAACTTGCCAAATAACTGATATATGACTTATAAATATATTTTGAAATACATACTACATACGAGCTGTACCCTGGCACGCTTCGCTGTGGCACATTGTGATGCAAAAATTAGATAAAAACAATCCTTGATACGGACTATATATCATTCAAAAATTTCAGCTCGATCGGTGCAGAACTTTTTGAGTTTTTGAAGCGTACACAAACCAACATAATATTTTTATATTTAGAGATAGAAAACACCCAGGCAGAGTACAAATATTTGAATTCATCACACAAATATTTGCAATGTGTGGGGATCGAACCCACGACCCACGGCTTCGCAGGCAGACTTCCTACTAACTAAGACACCAGGCCAGCCAGGCACGAATACCACATAAGCTATTTTTATCATGGTTAAATAACAGGAACGATAACTACGCCGGCAAATTCGCAAGGCACTGCTAGCATGTAATGAAAACAGGCTCCTTAATGTTTAAAGCATAAAATGAACCTCATCCAAGTACACAAGTCCGCAGCTTTGCAAACAAAACGTGAGGAATCCGAACAAAAGTAATTATATCCAAACAAGTACTCTGTAAAACATAAGGTAGGGAAGTTTCCTTCGGTTTTAGGACGGGGGAAGCGGAACAATTAAATTACTGCTGTGCAGCCCTAAATTTTGGTAAGTCAAATTAAAGTCAAAAGTTATTTTAAATTAATTTAACTAAAAAAATTATAAGTAAAGTGCGACTGTTTTTTTTCATTAATTATCAAAGCTTTAAACTTGACCACTGCGCCTGGTGTTAAGCGACGATACTGTAAGATGTGTGTCCAATTACAAGTGATGAGGTCTATGGTCACAGCATAAACAACCTTTTAGATTATTTTTTATTGTGTATCTATCGCTAAAACTCAGGGACTCAAACACGTAGATAATTAAACCTATACAATGCTATAAGCTGCTAACGTTAACCCACACATGACCATACGCCGTGTTACTCATGTGTAGGTTCGCAGTTTATATTTACTAAAGATGTCTGTTTCTAATTTCTCTGTCTTCTTCTTCTTGTGTTCTTGCATGTGTTTTAGTTCTCTGTTCTCTTCTTAGTCTGTTTGCGCGATTTTAACCTACTCGTACAACATCATCGCCAATGTTTTCGCTTATGCTTTCACCTAACATACATACCTACTAAAAAAGCGTTTGCCATTGATTGCCATCTCTTCTACTGTTAACCGACGATGCCGTCTATGATGGCGCTCAAAAGAAAGAAAAAAAATTATTTTGTGAATAAATTACAACGAACTGTTTAAAAAATACAGGTTATTTTTTTCTCCAGCCTCTCTTAGACTAAGCTCGGGGGCAGAACAAAATGATTTGTAAGTACAGCCACAGGGCAGAGATGAAAATCTTTGAGATAAAGGAGCGGTGTAGTTACAAAGACCCTCGCTTTCAAACGGATGTGGTACTCTGCAGGTAATAACAGTCCACTTAGTTCAACATCTGGCACCAAAGATTCGGCTGGGTTGTTTTGGATACAACTCATTGTCTATTTTTAATTGTAGTAATTACTAAGGGCCAAGGAAAACATTGTGAGGAAACCGACGTGTTCCAAGAATGTTTCGTGGTCATGCGTCATCCATCAACCGCGTGCCGTCAGCGTAGTGGATTATGGCCCTGGCTCTCTCCATGCGAGAGAAGGCCTCGAATCTCAGCAGTGAGAACATTTAGTGATATGCTTATGTTGCTATCCAAACTATTTAAAAATATAGCAGTGATATGGACTGACGATAGAATTGATAACATGTAATTTAGATTTCAATACCAAACAGTACTAATGCTGCACAATGCACTACATTTATACCTATGATAGTTGCCGTCAAATACCTCTATAGCCTACTCCGCTCCACCTAGAAAACCCTCACAAACTATTCCCTATCTATCTTCTGATACGAAATACATAAAAAATCTAATTAACAAAACTTATCGTAACTTTCGCCCATATATCAACCTGATTTACATTATCGATCCCTCTTCTAATCAAGTTAAAACTTAAATATAATAAAACTTTAGTCAATAAAACTTAAAACAACTATAAAAATAAACGTTAAAGTATGTCGCGTCTTATATTTCTAACTTCATAACGTCTAATCAGGGCCAGAATTTGAAGCCGATACAGATCTCTGTATAATGGGCAAAGTTGCGATACTTTGCCCGACTCCATAAACTTTGCCCAACTTTGCCTTCTTAACTTTGTATCGTTATACTTTCATATTGGAATTTTTAAAGTGTTTAAGTTACATGTGGTGTTATAATAATGTTTTATGGTTTGGTGTGTTATAGGAACGAAGTAGACGAGGTTTTTTAAAGCTAGAGTAACAGGACAAGTAAGATGTGAGCCTGATGGTACGCAGCTCTGGCCGGACCATAACAACACAGTGTTACGTAGCTATTAGAATACGACGACTCCCAACATACTGCGCTCATCACCCAGAAATTCAACCTGATAAATCTCTATTCTCTATGCCCTGTCATTCCTCTGGAAACATTTCCCTTCACACGGTGATTTGTTTGGTGGTGGAATAGCTGGCAAAGGCATGGTACTTCCCCGGGCGAACTCTGCAACGAGTCTTGGCACTACAAAATGCTTTGTAAGGTTTTTTGAGTTGTGAATATGTTTAGGGTAGACCGCCATCTAAGTGCGTCATTGTCAATGTCAATGTAGACTTGTTAACATCGCGCGCATCTTGTGTATCGTCATAAGTTACGGCTGGTCTAATCGGGAGAACAGCGACTGCCGTTCGTCTAGTCTGGTCATGCTCTAGTCGGGAGAACCGGAGCACCCGGGTTCAAATCCCACACGCCACACGCACCACTGTCGTTTCGAAGTCATATGCGTAATGCCGCTAACTTATAACGGTGAAGGAAATTGTGAGGAAACCGACATGTAGTTAGAATCTTTCGAGGTCATATGTGTCAACACAACTCACACTGGTGGTGCGAGTTGATGGATGAAACATCAAGGAACCAATACCATAATCCATCGTGGTGGATTATGGTCTTAACTCTCTCTCATGAGGCCCCGAGTCCCAGCAGTGGGAACATTGAGTAGGCTGCTTAAGCTATAGTATGTCCGTGCAACGTAAAAATGTACTGTCATAATTTCTCTCTAACGCGCCGTAAGAATTTTAACTTAAAAAACGCGTACATAATCATAAATAGTGCTACATTTAGTTAAAATATGGGCCACATAAGCCAATTCCGATAGAAAAACGTATAAAACTAATAAAATCACGGCCTGGGCTGTAACAGCGCCATTATCATCCTGCTACGTAAACTGCGTGATTTATACAACTCCTCTCTGAATATATTAGGGGGTGGGAAGAGGGGGTGGGGATGCCAGACCTGTTACCGAAAATACTCAACTTTAAAAGGTGCAATGTCGACACGGATTCATGGAATGGTATCCAATGTGGAGATGAAATAGAACATAAAAATAAAGTGTTCAGATACAAAAATAAATATTTGGAATAGATGATAGACATATTGTTACGTAAGAAAACCGTAAAAATAGTTTTTTTCTGTCTTTATTGTATTTCTATTCTATTATTTATATATGAAATGTACAAACCGTGATATTTTATTACACTTAAGTAATATTTTAATCGAATAATAACTAATTTTAGTAAAAAAAATCTCACGTTTTTTAAAATCATATTAAACGGTGTTTTTTTAATGAATGGGCAGACGATGAGTACTCCGTCTGTTTTCCATTCTCGTTGACGTCACACACCTAACGCTGTTTGCCGAACGTACGACATGGTACTAACCTCAAGCAAAGTGGGTTGGCGCTATCTTACAGCAATCTCCCTATGCTCTTGTTGTCTAAATCAAATTGGGCTGCACCCCAGTTTCTTGTGACATATTTCCATTATTTTTTGTGAAATCACCCAAAATGTTAGACAGCGACGAAGAAAGATTTACCCACCAAAAACAGCAATTAATTAAAATATCAAAACGCAGTTTCAAATTTAAAAATATTTTTGTAGTCATAATATGTATGTCTCGATTAATTATTTGTAGTTATGAAAAGGAAATTGACTGAAATATTTTGGAATGATTCAGGTAAATTTCAACAAACTGGCAACCCAAAGTCGGCCTGGATTTTATTTCAGAACGATGCTTTGAAACAGTTTTTGTTTTGCTGAGGACAAATTGTGATTGATCGAGAGTAATTTGAGTGATTGTTTTTTCATTAATATTTACTTATTTTACTCATACAATAGCGATGAAAATGAAAATTACGATATAAATGAATGGAGACGGTTCAATAAAGCACTTAAGCTTAAAACATAAGGAGCAGATTTGAGCGTCTTCATTACATTTGAGGGTTTTCAATTTTCAATTTAGTGTATACTTTTTCTATTTCTATTTTATCAAAATAGACACCGGTAGGTTTAAAATCTTGAAACAGCGTAGTACTGTGGTAGGAGGACTCTTTGCAGGGTCCGCCTGGGGCAGTACCACACCTGTCGCAGTTATTATACTGCCAAGCAGTAATGCGCAAACATTACTGAGCTCCGGTTTGAAGGGAAATGTTTCCACAGAAATTACTGGGATAAAAGTTAATACATCTTATAAGCCCTAGGTGATTAGCACAGTTCGGTGCTAGGTAATGATTTGGAGAATGTCCCAATAGCTACGTGTCACTGTGGTGTTACGGCAGCCATGTCGCTTACCATCAGGCACATGCCCAGCTCGTCTTGTTACTCTATACTATAAAAAAAGAGTCTCATAAATTAACTATCCCTAACAAAAAACTGCCGTCGCAAGTAAACAACATTAACCCGTTTTCTATAAAAAATCCCATTGGAAGGAAAAATGTGACTTCGGGTAGCGTTCGAAACCGGGCACTTACTTATCCAAAGTCCGAGGTCGCTAGCGGTCGGGAGGATTCGGGAATTAATTCACTCCTTTTTTATTTGGTAAATAAATACACGGTATGATGTAAGAGGGAGAGTATGTTATTCTAGATCGTTATCTATGTATAGCTCCAAACATCAGACTGACTGTTCGTCAGTCAGTTCTGTTAAAATATGTAGGTATGTATTTCGCAATTGTCCTATACTTTAGAGAAGCCATTGGTACTCGATGCATAGTCTATGACGAGTTCGGGAACTGATGGGTCATATTTTTAAAACCAATTGTATGGTGCAAAATTGCCTTTTATATATTTTTTATTTGCGCCGTTATGAGCAAGAAAAGTTCGAACATTTAGACTCACATTTATAATATTTGTAGAAATATTATAAATGTGATGTTCAATATTAGCTGATATAAGTATTATAACAGCTATCTGGCCGCCATATTACAAGCTTTGCTTAGTTTGGGGTCAGATGGTGTTGTGTGTGAATTGTCGATCAATATTTTTTTTTAATATAGGATTAATAAAATATCAGCCTATTTGTCATGTCATGCATGTGTCATGTTGTTTGCCTATTTTGTAAAATTCAGTCCCATTGAAAAGCAAAGGCTTCACTCCATTTTTCCTGGTCTAGAGCAATAAGTCTTTAAATTTTCTCCAAAAGTGTCGTAATCACAATCTGTCATAATCACAGTGTAAAGAAAACTACTAGTAGTTAATCGCCTTTGATCTTGGGAGAAACGGCGATAATGTCTAGACAAGAGTAGGAATGTCGCAAACAAAAATGCTTATTACCAAAATAAAATTACAACATGTCAGCCCTGAGCCGCGCTCCTGCAATACTAACATTGTTATGTAGGCAATGCAGGAGCGCGCTTCCCGCGTCCCACCCCGCACGCCCGCACAATTGCCCTGTCTAGGCGGCTTCGTCGAACGACTTTATGATTACATAGACTGTGTTAATATAATCTAAATTTGACTACTAGCCGACTACACTGATTTTACCTTAGCCAACACTCGGCTAAAATTCAGCTCAATCTGTGCTAATTTATTTTTCAATCTAGGTATGTACTTGTATGTGCATATGTGTGTGTTGTGAATGATACACATATTGTAACGCCCTCTATACAGGAGTTATGTAACCTAAAAACCTAATTTTTATACAATATTATGTACTCTTAGCAATAAAGAAATTGATTAAAAAAAATATGTAGCGAAAATCCCAAAATACCAAAACATCTATCTTTTCAACCCCGTTTCGTACAAATCACGGGTAACTTCATTACCGAGCCGGAGATTCTATAAATTATATTATCGAACAAAGCCAGTTTACAATATTCCCCTACAATAAACCACAAAGAGCGAAACCGAGAACGACTGTGCTCGGATAGCGCACGCTACAAACCGCGAGCGCTTGACGAGCAACGAGCAGCAATGAAGCGAACATTCGTTACACTGTTTGTAATACCCGATGCAACCTACACAATAGGGACGTTATTATTATTAACAGTATAAAAAAAACATGACGAGCAGGACATGTACGTGATAGTAAGCAATATGCCATACTATAACAACACAATTACAAGCAGCTATTATACCATAAAAAGTCAAAATCATTACCTAGCACTGTACTGCTCTCCAGATACACGAGTATAAAATGTCTTATCTCTATACACACTGTAATTTCTACTGATAATAGGTTAACACTTGACCACTATTTTGTATAATGTCAAGCGATGAATTTGGATTTTGCAATGCAGTTCATGATGGAGCTCGCAAACCTATAAGAAATGATCCTACCGTTCTTTATTAAAATACAATATGTTAAGTGATGAACTAAACTACAAAAGATTTACATGTGTTTAATCTGTTCTAACTTTCAAAAACCCTTTTGGTAAAGTAAAAAAATACACAAGAGACTATATTTGCCAAAGAAATTGACAAAATATATTTATTTTGTACACTTTTTACACAAATTTATACACCTTTAAACAAACGTTTATCAAGTTTAACTCAACTGTTCAGAATTCCGTTCAGAATCAGTATTTCCACAAGCGTTCGCAAGTATTGCGCGAACGTTCGCCAACTGTTGCTCGAATGCTCGGTGTGTACGATCCTTAAAGCAAACATCGACACCGAACGAGCCCAACTTTGAGTTTAATTCTACAGAGCTAATTCAACTTGTGAGATAAATTCCCGCCAACTTTTTGAATATATCGGCGCGATCGGAAAGTTGGATCGATTCCTCTGTACAATTCCTCGTTTAGACGGTTTGGCGTTTGGTAACTTAAAATTTCACAGCGTATTGTCAAACAGAAGAATACATTTAGTAGTAGTAGAATACATAACACATTTAATTAAGCTATTGTTTAACAATGTAATAAGTTTTAAACTGACTTCAAAGAAGGACTCTTTGTTGAGTCCGTCTGGGGAAGTACCACACCTTTGCCAGTTATTCTACCACCAAGCAGTACTGTGCAAACATTACTGTGTTCCGGTCTGAAGGGCAATGTTTTCAGTGAAATTTCAGGGCATAGAGATAAAACATCTTATAAGCTCTGGGTGACGAGCGCAGTGCAGTGCTAGGTAATAATTTGGACTCGTGTTCCAATAGCTGCGTCACGGTGCTGTGTAGCAGGCATGTTGCTTACGATCAGGCACATGTACTGCTCATCTCGTCACTCTATTCAATTAAAAAAACAAAAGATTCTCTATTTAAATGTATGTTTTTTGTTAACCACACAAAGGTTATTTCCTGGGATGTGAATGAGGCTGATCATCATGGTCGGAAGTATAAAAGATTCGTTCGGGTGAACTCGGAACCGCTGAGTGTGCCCGAGCGAGAACGATACTGTCAGTTGGTGCTGTTTACCTGCTGTCACTTTCGTTTCGCTGTGTTTACTATATCCAATTTAAATGTAAATGTATTTATTCATTTCTTATTTTAGTTTTCACTTCTGCCGTGTGGTTTTAAACATCGATTGGTTTATACCTACATTATTGGTTTATATATTGGTATAAATGGTTTTTTGAACCCACATTTTTAGGGTTCCGTAGCCAAATGGCAAAATACGGGACCCTTTTAGATTCGTCTGTCTGTCTGTCCGTCCATATGTCACAGCCACTTTTCTCCGAAACTATAAGAGCTATACTATTGAAACTTGGAGTAGACGTAATCTGTTAACTGCATTAAGATTATCATACAAAAAATAGAAAAAAAATACATTTTAGGGGTGTCTCATACTTAGAACTAAAACTCAAATTTTTTTTTCCTTCAAAACCATACGTGTATCTATGGATAGATAGGTCTTCAAAAATTATATTGAGGTTCCTTACATATTTTTTTTCTAAACTGAATAGTTTGCGCGAGAGACTCGTCCAAAGTGGTAAAAAGTGTGTCCCCTGTAACTTCTAAAATAAGAGAATGACAATAATAAAAGAAAGTGTATGATGTACATTACCATGTAAACTGTCAACGAAAATTGGTTTGAATGAGATCTAGTAAGTAGTTTTATTTTAATACGTCATAAATTCACTATTGTTAAAACACTGATTAAAGTAACAACGAACTACAAGAACTTTTCTATTATGTTACTAGCTGCTTCGGAAGCCTTCGTGGGCGTGCCCGACTCGCACTTGACCATTTTTATTTGTATGTCTTAATAGGCGATAGCTCCGCTAATAGTGAATCAGATTGGATGATTCTTTTTAGTTTTCGTTTGGTTACAAATACCTTATTATGGCAAATCCTTTGCCTTCCAGGCAGTTAAATTGTGGAACGAATTGCCTGTTGCTATTAGAAAATCGCCATCGCTCAATTCTTTTAAAGCTCATGTTAGAGATTATTATTTTTTCTAAGCTATAGTCACAATCTCATATCTTATTTTCTTTACAATTAGATATGTCTATGTATCTTCTGTGGTTTTGTATGCATTATCTTTTTCTAATCGATAATTTTTCTTCTGATAAAAATGGTTTATTTTATTTTCTGGATATTTATATAGCTACAGTTATTTTTCTTTTACTGTATTGTTTTGTTTTGGTGTGAACAATAAAGAGTATCTATCTATCTATATTATTTTCTTCTTGAATGTCACAACATAATTCCAAGTACAACTGTAGTAGTCAGAAATACTATCCAAACATTCTGACTGAAACGTCAGAGTCGGGCCGTCTCCCATCAAAGACCTCCTCAAGATCCTCAAAGATCGCTTCAAGTCAAACGGTTTTAATTTGTGGTCAGTTAACTTTGGAGCCACCTATACTCGGGCGGCTCAAGGGTTAAGATTCCGGGAAATACGTACTATTATTGAAACTGTAGCTAGAAAGCGCTGTTAGATACTATTACCAAAACTAGGATTGTAACTACTTTTAGTTTTGCAGTGGAAGTCTTTGCAGACGAAGTATCAGTTTTGCCAGCTATTCTACCGCCAGCGATACTTTGCTAATAGGACCTACTGTTCCAGTTTCAAGAGCAAGTTTTCAAAATTACAGAGCACAGAGATAAATCTATACTATTACTATAAAGCTGAAAAGGTTTTCGGTTGATAATTATATACGTTGTCCCTGAGTGCTTAGGCTATATAAAATATTATACAGGTACCACGGGTGCAACCGGGACGGAGTCGTCCCGGTTGCACCCGTGGTACCTATAGCTAGAGATATTTATCGGTCGGGTTTTTTAAGAAATGTTTCAGGACATATTTAATAAAAAACGCCTTTTATTCTTTGAAAGAGTTTTTAGGTTACAAATACCAGAAGCGATTGTTCTAGACATCAGTATTGTAATTCTCTTTTTAGTTTTATTGAATAATTAATATATTATGTGACTTGTAAATGCTTTTCACCAATAAATTATCTGTATCTGATCTTATATCTTCAAATTAGAAAGAAGAATTCAAAGAATTACATAGTTCTGCACTGCGCTCGCTACCTTAGGATATAAGATGATTAATCTCTAAGGCCTGTTATTTATCTGGTAAATTATTCTTCAAACCATAATACAATAAAGTTTGCACATTACTGCTTAAGTGTAGAATAACTGGCATAGATACATTACAGCATTCTAATGTCATTAAGTAACAGCAATACTGCAAACTTTTGCATTTAAAACATGTAAATTTTGCTTGTGATAATCAAATCTTTACAATAAAAACGTATTCCCTGCACCTATCATACCTGGAGATTGTTTCATTGGACCCTAAAATTAGATCCCGCACCTATGTAGCCATATTACACGTTGATAAGGGAAGTCTATCACTCCACTCCACATTTGAATAAAAAACGAGGCCATATCTCAAAACGTCAAGTCAGAAAGCCATTCGCAATTTAATACGAAGATAACAATTTAAAATTCGGCGCACCCTATCAATATAAAGGTGAAATACCTGCGTTGGGACGCGGTGCGAATGCTTCATTCGGGGACCACAATGTTACAGTATGGGGAGTTTCATAGTAAGCATTTACCACTCGTGTTACTATTCGTGTGTGTATTTTCTCGATTACGTGTAACGTAATCGAGTCCAAACTACTCCTAATATTTAGTATATTCATCAATATCTCTTCATTAGTCTACGGATCATAACGAAAAAAAACGAATTAGTCCGTAAATTAGATTATTAATAATTTTAATTTAAAAAAACCTGAAACAAAACAAACCGATAGAAAAAACATGTTAAACTATTTAAGAACACTTGGGTGATTAAGACGACACCAAAATCTACAAAATGCAACGACATTTCTAACTAAATCCTTACTGTTTATACGTGGCCCAGTCGAGGGTCGGTTACCCCCATATTCCGGGGGTTGGTGAAAAGGTCACGATCCTTTTATTGACATTTGACTAATACTACTGACGACGTTGGATATTGCCTCTTTAAATTGCTTGTTTAGGAAATTTTCCGTTTTATTTTGGAAAAATTAAATTGAGAATTTTGATTATCACGGATTTGTTGGGGATAAGGAAGTTGACGAAAAAAAGTACCGGTAATAACTTGTGAAGTTATGTGTTTTTAATGCCGAGGTAAAATTAGAAGAATCTTATTCTAGTTTTTTTTTTGCACAATTTGACCCCAAACTAAGCAAAGCTTGTACTATGGCCGCCAAACAGCTAATTTAATACTTCAATAGTTGTAAATATATACTTAATATACATAGAAACACCCAGGGACAGTACTAATAAATTAATTTATCACACAAATATTTGCACTGGATGGGAATCGCACTCACGACCCTCGGTTTCGCAGGCAGAGTTACTATGCCACGAGGCCAGTCAAAGCCAGTAAAATGAGAGATGGACGTAAGGATGACGCGGCCTATCTGTCTGTCATATTTAAAGTGTTTGTTTATTATCTTTTTTTGTGCAGTAGTATAATAGTGTTAGAGTAAGACGGCTGTCTATTACACTACAGTGCAACGCGTTGTTTTATAGAGATCTAGTACGTTTCAGGTAAACTCCACATTTTACCACATTTTAGGCTTCCGCAGAAGGCCAACGTGGCTTACTTCGAAAGGAACCCGAAATGTACCTAGTATCTTTCGAAGTCAGGTGTTATTCACCAACCAGCACTGGGTCAGCGTGGTTGAATTATTTATTTATTTATAAAGAATTGCCGACATGTGCTAACAGCGTAGCCAACACGCACAAACGGCCATAATATACACACACAATTACAAAAAATTAAACACATAAGATTAAAAGAAGACACATCATTAACTACATTCGTTAATGTAAGTAAAAAAAATTGATACAGATACTTAATAAATATTTAAATTTGTCCGAAAATGAATCCAGTTCTGGTCAAATGAATTATGGTCTTGACTCTCTCCTTGAGCGAGAAAGTCCTTAGAACCAGAGAACATTTAGTAGGCTACATAATATGTTTTGCTTATTACTTCCCCAGGCGGACTCTGCAAAGTGTGTTACCACTACAAAATGGCACACGGTTAATAAAATTATTTCTACAGAATCATTTAATTCTATAATCGATTTATTCCTACTTTTACTAATAATCACAGCATTTTTTTTATCGTACTAATTGTACGAAGCACAATAATGAAAACGAGCAAAATAACCAGAACATGCCTGGTAAATTAACGCGAGGCTTCATAAACAATAAGACCCAACAATACAAGTAACACCCGAATATCTCCCTAGGGGGGTAGAGGTCACCGTTTACTACACCAGCCTCACAACCTATCATCTTCAGGCATCTGCTCACTCTTTGTGGAATCGGTGTATCACTCGCTCTCATTTGAATTATTTTATTTGAGATTTATTATGGTACAGAGAAAACTAATATGCACTGTCTTGGGGTATGCAAAAATTTAATATTATTACGTAATAAAATATCTTTTTTACCTTTGCGCTTTGCATCCTACAAATATGTATTTATAAAATGAAATGTTTTTGTGACTATTTTATACCTATTATAAAATAACATCAAAAATTGTATTTAAGCAAACTACGAAAAATACCAAGAAAAGCTTAGTTTTCTCTATCTTTATGTAAAGTAGCTGGTCAGTACAATTAATGCGTTCATTGCTATTCACCAATTAATTTAATTGAACCTCTTTTTACTACTATACAACACTACACTGACCTTTTGTTGGTATAATTCACGAAGTACTTACTAGATTCAAAGTTATTAAGAAAATATTTATAAAAACAATTTAACTCTTTGTTACTGTGGGAAGTTAAATTTAACTACGAAATTATTCAATATTACGAATATAAAAAAAGAATTCTAATAATTTATCGTTATAAAAACATTATCGCGTAAATGCTGTGTCGGAAATTGGTCGTACCAACTCAGATTAGCAAAGGTTTATGTTCAAGAGGTGTTTAATCTCTGATTCAATAACGCAGTCTTAGACACCTGCTGTCATGTATCATGTCAAAGCACGAAACGTACGAAAACTCTCAAAAGGGAATATTTTTTCCCAATTTTGTTACATTTTTGATTCATGCTCCGCCTCTATTAATAGAAGCGTTTATGTTCTATAGCCTATAGCCTTCCTCGATAAATGGACTATCCAATAGAAAAAGAATCCTTCAATTCGAACCAGTACTTCCCGAGATCCTAGCGTTCAAACAAACAAACTCTTCAGCTTTATAATATTAGTATAGATTTTTGAGTGACGCTACAGCCTGCAGCAAGAATGTGAATTTTAGCTTTTCAATATATTATCTATTTTTATTGCAACAATGTGATAGTTTGTACCAAATTTTATCATTACATAACTGTTTAGTCTTTTACGTGTTCATAGTAGTTCCAGTGCAAATATTAATACAGAAAATTTCGTTGAAGCTAGTGTAGAGTATAGTACACGTGGACCCTAATAATGTGTTCCCAAGGCGATAATATCACACATGTGTTAATATATTGCTGGCCTATATTTGATACTTATTAGAGTGAAAATAATGGACACATAGAGTAGTATCTTCTAAAAACATTAGTTGATTAAATTCGTATGTCTCTACCGCTATGAATATTTTTAGATGTTTTTCTGGCGCCAAAATAAGTTTCATTTGTAATGGTAGGACTGTTTTTAGAGTTTATCTAGGAAAGTACCAAAACTTATCTAGTTATTCTACCACCAAGCGGTAATATATCATTACTGTGTTCCGGATTGAAGGGCAATGTTTACAGATAAATAAGGCATAGATATAATTCATCTTATATCTCTGGCTGACGGCACATAGTGACTTGTGCACATTCCTGCTGGGTCGTAAAATAACTGGCAAGGATACTTTCCCTTGTGTTTTTGTCTATTGGACAGCAACGTACATCGAAAAAACGATATTGTTTCATGGTTGACGTTACAATGACTGAACAAAGAGGTTTGACTTTGGCTATGTGACAAGAACGTCTAAACTGTGGAATGCGTTGCCCGAGTGTGTTTTTCCCGTTACAATATCAAATCAAGTCAAGTGTGAATCGGTTTTTTCTGCCTTAAGCACCTTACATTGTAGACCGCATCGTCGCTTAGCATCAGACGCGATGGCGGTCAAGTGTAAACCTATAACAGTTAAAAAAAGACTGCAAAGAATCCTACCACTACAAAGTAGGTAAAAAATACGCAATAACAAAATCCACATATCTATACAAGAAGCAAGCCCGCTTAAGCATAGTTTACGAAAGATTTATCACTATTAATACTTCATAGGAAAACCCTTCCGCTTTGAAAAATATCTCCGCGCGTGCGGCTGAAAACTGGCATATTTTGTTGTGTTGGAAAAACAAAATTATATCAGGATATACATATAAGGAAATGAGGTAAAATACAGCATTACAAAATATGACTCAAACTTATTTGTGTGTTGGCAGTGGTAGGACATTTTGAAGCGTTCTACCTTTGCCACTTATTATGTGACTTTTTTGAAGTGATAATTTCGTTTGGTGTATCACATACAGATTTTTGTAGGCTATAAGTGAGGCAGATCCATCATGCTCAGAGGTGGAAGGCTCGATCGGGTACACTCGGAACCACCGAGTAAATTCGAGCAAGGAAGATACAGTCAGCTGCTCTTCACAGCTTCTTCAAAGCTTCTTTTTTAATTTATGGTGACATGTATATTTTTATTTTATTTTATATTCTTATTTGTTTTCATTGTTTTTAATAATATTAATGGTGCTTAATTCGTTTACATTTTTAATAATACCACTGTAATAATATTATGACATTGTATTTACCTGCTATGAATCAATTGATTTGATTTGATTTGACAGCTGTGTCATTAGTTGTCAGTGTCAGTTGATGACGTAGACATTAGTTTTAATAGTGATAGCACTCTTTTCAGAGTCCGCCTGGGGAAGTCCCACGCCTTTGCCAGTTATTCTATTATTTTCACATTAGTGTAATTCAGTTTGAAGGGGAATATTTCTAGTGTTTTTATATCTCTGGCCGAAGAGCTCAGTGCAGTGCTAGGTAATGATTTGGACTCTTCATGTTTCAATAGCTGCGTGTCACTGGGCTATTACAAGTAGACATGTTGCTTACCATCAGGCACATGTTCTGCTTGTCTCGTCTCTTTCCACTACAAAAAAAGTATCTCGTTACCCAGAAATATAAGATCATTTATCTCTATGTACGTCGATATACAGGGCGATGTTTTCAGTTATTTTTAGACCAGCCTTATTACCTTGTTTTCACAGAAGGTGAAAAGGTCGAGTATTACCAGACAGACACAATTAATATCACCCTGAAGGCAAGTTATCTAGTTACGTCATAACAACACATTGGAAAAAATTTAGGAATATGTAAAAGTAAAAACATATTGAAAAGTAAAAGACTTAAAAGTCTTGAACTTCGCCGCGAAATTTAGCTTGTTGTTTTTTATCGGATACATTTCAGAGAGTGTACAACTGATCTGCATATTCTAATACCATCTTGCCATTCTTTCTATAGGACTGATTGTAGTTCGAAAAAGCAATAACGACTCATGTTTGACGTGCCAAAGACTGGAACGAAACGGTTTGACTCAACATTTGTGACACGACCGTCTAGGCTGTGGAATGCGTTGCCTGAGTGAGTTTTTCCCGTTGATTACAATGTGGGTGTCTTAAAATCAAGAGTGAATCGTTTTTCTAAGTACAAACATTAAGCGAAATCTTTACAATATACACTGTCTATAGCGATCTTTTTCGTAGCCTGTATAACACATGGTTTGCCAATAAGATAGTGTTCTAGTATGATCGGCAGTCGCCTTTATCCCGGAGATCAACCGTACTAAATAATTTAGTATATAACAAATTTAACAAAGTGAATTTAAGCTTAATGTCTTCCTAGATACAGTCTAAAATAAACGCCCCTAAAACCTTCTATTGAGACGAGAGTAAATAGCCTCGCAGGCCTTTTCTCTTTGTAATTTATTGGTTAAATAAATTTAATTCAGCGAATGGTCAGAACCAATTTGTTTTAAATAAATGAATACCCAATTTTGATAATTGTTCGTATATAATGAGAATTAAACGATGGAATCATTTGTTCGTAATCGAATCATGTTTTATTTTTGGCATTTTAAGTATTACGCTTTCAACTGGTTTTCTAAAGATAACAAGATTTTTGTGTGCTCAAAAGGGCGCTATGTTTTAAACCTCAGACCCAAAACTAACAAGGTGCTATAAGTTTGACATGTATGTTTGTGTGATGTGTGTTTATGAGTGTGGCTGTCTGTTTGCGGCATCATAGCTTCCGAACGGATGGACCGATTTTGATTTTATTTTAAAAATACGAGTACATTCATCAGGAGTGCTCTTAGCTATGTTTGATAACACGACATTTTTCATAGCCGTTATTTTTTACAGCTAAAAATGACGAGACGGGCATGGCATGTGCCTGAGAGTAAGCAACATGCCTGCCTTAGCATTTCCGTTCAAACTTTTCGTCGTGATTGAGCAACAAACATCCAAACTTTCACATTCATAATATTAATAGCATGGTTAGTTACCAAACGATGTTTGAAGTGCATGATAAATAAAACTAATCTTTTTAACACAAATTTAGACATCAAACACTAATAAAAACACAAAACACGCTCTTCCTTTAGCAGTAGGATAAAAATATAATAACAGGGCCGCAATAACCGAGCTGGGATATGTAGATAAATATGACATGTTTCTCAAAAGGGTATGTGGCCGTGGACACGTTCATGAGCGGAGCGGTTAGCGATGCGTACTAGCGATTTGAATATTGGGTACATTGGAGAGTGCCAAAGGTGAAACGACTAAAAAAGGTTTAGTCGGTAGCTAGAGAAGTTCCGAACCCCTCAATGCATCGATGTCTACAAATATAGTACTTAAATCATTTCCCTAAAAATATTTTCATAAAGTTTCGACTGGACCAGTCAGAAGCACGGCGACTGCCGATCTAGAGCAAATGGTTCGAATCCCATTCGCATCACTGTCTTTTTTTAAAGACTAGAGTGACGAGACGAGCAAGCCATGTGACTGGTGGTAAGCAACATGCCTGCCCATAACAGCACAGTGACAAACACAGCTATTGGAATTTGAAGAGTCCAAATCATTACCTAGCACTGCACTGCGCTCGTCACCCGGTGCTCTCGTGCACTCGTCATACGGTGTTTTATCTCTTAGCCCAGTAATTTCTCTGGAAACATTGAAATCAAGGGCAAGTCACAGCAATTGGAGAATTTAGTGGGCTGTTTATGCAAACCATATTTTAATGATGCATGGCTTGTTTTTTGGTATATATTAAGATCAATTTCAATTACTTTTTTATAGGTAGGCATAGAATTTGAATAAGGATTTTCTTAAACAATATTACAGGGCTTAGAGATATAATATCTTAGATCTGGGATCTTGGGTGACGAGCGCAGTGCAGTGCTTGGTAATGATTTGGACTCCTCATGTTTCAATAGCTGCGCGTCACTGTGCTGTTATATGGCAGGCATGTTGCTTACCACCAGGCACATGTCGTGCTCGTCTCGTCAATCTTAATATTAAAAATAATTTTGAAAAATGCCTCAACGAAAATCCCTCTCTTATCTAATATCCCACAAACCCCAACAAGGAATTTCGTATATTATTTGATACAACACACACATTCACACACGTATTATGCAGCAGTATGTGTAATAGAGGTGTCTTTTTACTATCATGAATGATTGTCGTTCCTTTGAGACTTGAAACGAATAGGAATATTTACATTATGTTTTATGTATCGTGGGTTTAATCTCGACGTTTAGTTAATTCTACTGGGCTTGTTTATAAATGTTTACTGTTAATTGTGTAAGGTTCAAATAGGCTTGTACAAAACTCCATGCTAAAATATGATTACTGGCTGAAAATTTAAATAAAATGTGGAATTCGTTTAAGAGACAGATCTGTGGATAAAGTTGGCATTTGATTCACTAGCTTTAAGGGCATGCCCCATATCATTTTGTTTATTTAGTTTTGGCATTAATTACACAGTTTTGGATTGTGTACTATAAAGGAGTTTCTATTTGTCTAATTTTTAATACGAAAAAAGGTTTATTTGGAGGTTGAAAAATGAAATGAAAATTTGTACAAAAACTTCTAATTTTGAAAGTTAGAAGCTCGAAACTTTTTTTTTGGGCTGTTGATAAGATATAAATATTGTCGGCAGTGTGAGGCTAACACAACCACAATAAATGCCATAACCCAAAAGTTGAACCAAGTAAGATATAAATATGATATTTACCTAAAGTCAGTAAATACTTCACCGTCAATGGGGTATAATGTTTATGTTTAGGTACTAAGTACCGAGTTTTATCCGAAGCACAACTACTGCTAAAAGAAAACCGGATAGAGCATTACCCACGCGGTTGTCATAAAACTGACCAGCGTAATACAGTTTCAACGTATTCTAAAGCATAGATCGTAAATAGACAAATTCATTTTCCCCAAAATCTACGCAATTTGATCTAAAATTACCCCATCATGTTCCGAAATCCTACGGAATTCCCCTAATTTTTCACACAACCAAGAATCAGCACAGTAAGGCGATGGTTCCTTCATTATCACGTCTGTTTGTCATTCCGGGGACAACTCGTTGCAACGTTATTAGAATGATGCTCACGTTTTATATCATTTCATTTTTGTTTTGTGTTTTCAATGGATACCTTATTTATGTTATTTTTAACCCCCGACCAAAAAACGGGATGTTATAAATTTGACGTCGATGTCTGTCTGTGTGTGTGTCTGTCTGTGGCACCGTAGAGCTCAAACGGATGGGTCAATTTCGATGCAGTTTTTTTATTTGAAGGTTCCGTGCGTATGTTCTTAGCTATGTTTGGTTAATATCGATTCATGATGACCGCCTCTACAAAATGGCGAACAAAATATTTCTTCACAATCTACCTCAATATGGGTATCAAATGAAAGGGCTATATATTTATAAATATATCGTGATGAAAAGTAGCTTAGAATGCTACATTAATCTACATGCTACATTAATTACATACATATACTAGCTGTGCCCTGCCACGCTTTGCTGTGGCGCATTATGATGCAAAAATTAGATAAAAACAATCCTTGATGCGGATTATATATCATTCTAAAATTTCAGCTTGATCGGTGCAGAAGTTTTTGAGCTTTTGAAGCGTACACAAACCAACATAACATTTTTATATATACAGATTTATAAATATATGGGTATAAATTGATGTAGCATTCTAAGCTACTTTTCGTCACGAGAAAAACACGTGAACGCGAACAAAAGCCAGGGAGAGTCTACCGTCTAACTCGAATTGTCTTAGGTTTGGTACTGCTCTCTCTTTTCTCTCTGCTTGAAATGATAGAGACCGCAATCTCACCGTAAAACAGTTAAAACTGTGCGATTATAACGTAATTACGTCAGATTAGAATTTAACCTAACCTTTTGTGAGATTATAATCTTACGCATTAGATTACAATCTGACAGTGTTGACAATTATTGTAGTTATTATTATTAGTATTAATTAGTTTCTTTAAGTGATAGATCTAATTGTGTGATTTGTATTAAATACACCTCTTTTCTCTTTTCATATACCCATAGATTTGTATTTCTCATAGTTTTATTAGTTTTTGTGTTTCTGTAATGGATATGCCTGGTACCCACGACACAGGTTGCCCTAGTGTGGGTACCAGTGTACACATGATTAGATACTTTTTCTGAACATATTATGTGAGTACCTAAGCTATATTGTTTTAAGTAATGTTTTTAAACTGAATAAATAAATTTCAAATTTCAAAATAAAATTTTGCGGTGACGTTTATTAGTTGTGTGCTTTTAACTTACCTATGCTAGGCTTTAATTTAGTAGTTTTAGTAGTGGTAGGACTCTTTGAAGAGTCCGTGTGAAGAAGTACCACACCTTTGCTAGTTATTCTACCGCTAAGCAGTTATGTAAACATTACTGTGTTCCAGTTTGAAGGGCGATGTTTTCAGAGAAATTATAGGGCTTAGAGATATTACATCTTAGATCTCTGGGTGTTTTTTTTTGGTTTTAGTCAGATTCTGTTTAAGACAGAACTTGCACCCTCGAGTAGAAAAGTAATAAAGTCACACAAATTAATAAAGTCACACAAATTAATAAAGTCACACAAATTAATTTAGTGGGATGAGCATAATGGGTGACGATCGCAGTGCAGTACTTAGTATTGATTTGGACTTTTCACGTTTCAATAGCTGCGTGTTATTTTACTGTTATATATGGTAGGCATGTTGCTTACCACCAGGCACATGTCCTGCTCGTCTCGTCACTCAATAAAAAAAGGCTTTTTCAAAGTCTCCCTAAATTTCTCCTAAAATTTAACTGTATATTTAACATCAAACAACTAGGTCAATGCCCGTTATCAGAGTACATCACAATCAACCTTAGTATTATGGCCACGTATTAAATTATCCATCCTTTCTCCGCCTTGCTTTGGTTTTCTATGGATATTTCGCTATAAGTCTTTTTTATGTGGTGATTGGGGCTGTTTTGAATAAATACCCCATTTAAGGGCTTCCTTTTCGATCCCGTAAGATACGTAATAAGATAAATTTGAGACGTTTTAGTAACTAAGTTTCGAAATCAGTAGTGGAGTTATATTAAGCAATCTTTTTAACTTTTTGCTGATATAATACTGTTTGTGTGTTCCTTGTTTTTGGAACAAAGTTTCTGACAGACTCGGAGGAGGTATGGATCGAATTGAACAAATGTGACACTAAAACCGTAAGAGAAATATATAACGGAAGTGATGCGTGAAAACTGTTGCCAATTAACATTAATTCGCTTAACATCAGGCGAGATGGCGGTCAAGTGCAAACCTATTACAGTAAAAAAATATCAGATGATCGTAACCATAAATACTAGAATTAAGGCCGTCACAGACGTAGCTATAATATATATTTTCATATTTTTGTGACGTCAGCAAAATATACCGTAATATATTCATATTATGGCATATTAACATAACAATACATATTTTGAGTTTACAGCATGTTTCAACATTGTCTGAGCGCACGTCACGAGTCTTTTGAACTTTTTAACCCCCCGAAGCAATAACGACGGGTGTTATAAGTTTGACATAACTGTGTATGTGTTTGTAGCATCGTAGCTTCCAAAAGGAAGAACCGATTTCATCAGACCAAGACAACTAAAACGATCCCAGATTTGACGAAGTTTCGTCATTTCATTACAGAGTTCCTATGACCCACTCCAAGATCCATCATCAGAACTTGGTTAATATCGGGATAGGTAAAACTAATAAATATAAGCTTGTAAAACAACTCGTGATGTATGCTCGGACAATGTTGAAACACGCTGTACATTCGAAATATGTCTTGCTATACCATAATTTATATTAATATGCCTTAATATATATTACGGTATAGTTGGGTGACGTCACGAAAATATATATTATAGCTGCGTGTGTGGACACTCGAGGATTTGTATAGAAAATATACGGAAACATGTCCAGCTATGATATATGAAAATATATATTATAGCTACGTCTGTGACGGCCTTTAAGCATTTTTTTCAATTTTTGTTTTTTTAATATTATCCGAAGGTATTACGTACCTACTTGGTGTCTTTGACACACACATGCCACCACACTTTTTTTTACTAGCAGTGTCTCGTGGTTTCACTAGCGTGGATACAGAAGTTATTTTGCCGCGATAAAAATTTGCCCATGTTAATCCAGAATTTAAACTGTATTCCAAATTTCAAGCCGATCCATTCAGAAATTCCGGCGTGTTTGAGCAACAAGCATTAAAACTACCAAAACGTATGTAGTGTCGCTAACTTGGGAACTAAAAGGCTACGTTTGCGCAGCGCCCAAACAATTCATTTTGAATTTAAAACAAAATGTACAATTGGAATTCCCGACACTCACAAACCTCACTTCCTCCTGAAAGGAATTTTCCATGAAGAAGCTTACTAAATATCAAAGTGGAATTGGTCGTACCTTGTCACAATACAAAACTTTTGTTTATGTAACACCCCATGTTTGTCAACGAATCTTTGACATAGAGGGTTGCCCTGTGCAAAGCTATGTATTTTTTTATATCAATTTACTTCTTCGAAACATTATTTCACGAGAAAAACTTGGTAACGTCACTGAAAAAAATAATAAAAACAACAGTTTGAATACAAAATTAAACAATAATGCTAACATTATAACTAAGCGGCTGTAAAGAGACTGTACCTAAAAGATTTATTTATATACTTGTACATAATAGATTATATTTGACAATTTTTTTTGAAGTTATTTTTTTTTGTCACCGACTTGCAAAGGTAAAGTAGCGTAGTGTCGGAGCAGCGGTGGAACAACTATTATAAAACATAATTGCAAGTGTTTCTATTATTCATAATTGGTAAGGTTTTCAGAGATTTCCGGGTATTTATTTTGACACGGTATTAGCAATACGTAAGTACATTTAAACAATTAAGCGCGGTGGTGCGTAATGGGAACAAACGTATTTTAGAGTAGGTACGTGTAATACAGATAATATGGACAGTAACGCAGATACAACTAATTTAAAAATAATACAACCACAGACTAAGTAGAGAAATACACTGATACAACTAATTTAAAAATAATAGTCATTTGTAATGCTAAGGCCACACTAAAGAGATACCGCGAAAATTTGAGTTGTTTCAACCAAAGAGTCTCGTATTTATACTACGTATAGAGTTAGATTTTAAATTCTTATACTTCATTTGTATATATGTTCGTCAGACAACTATTTTAAAGCCTTTTCCAGAATGTTAGGCCGATATAAGGGGCCACTAATCCCCTTATAACATCGTGAAACTCACGTATTAGAAAATACGTGAAGTAATACCTTATGTACCTTTATTACCCCATATCTCAAAATTGGCCGTCTAAGCAAGTTAGCGGGTAAGCATGTGTTCTTAGTACATACTAGCTCTACTCAATCGTCCACATTTCGTTCATCAGAAAATACGTGACTTCTGGCGGCCATGGGGTCTTGAACCATTATCGCGACAATGCAAACACGAATCTTTGCTCTCAAATATAAATAAATAAATAAATATTGGTGAACAATTCACACACAACACTATCTGACCCCAAACTAAGCAAAGCTTGTGTGATGGCAGCCAGATAGCTGATATAATACTTATATAGTTTTAAATACATACTTATTATACATGGAAACACCCAGACACAGTGCAAACATTTGAATTCATCACACAAATATTTGCACTGGGTGGGGATCGAACCCACGGCCCTCGGCTTTGCAGGCAGAGCTACTACCAACTAAGCCACTAGGGCAGTCATGGCCGTATTACAATTGATAAGGTATTACAATTAACATCAAACTAACCGGAACGACAAAAACGTTTTCGTTGAAAGTTTTATTCTATCGAAATTAAATTGCAGTATCCAAGTCCCAGCAATAGGAACATAAATCTAACTTTTGATGCATTGAATGTTTGTATAGATTTGTGATACTGCAACATTCTGTATTGTCGAAACGCCGATGTCGGTTCGTTCGAACATAATTGCTACATACCCTTAAAAATACAGTCGTTTCACCCATGCGAAATTTAACTCTATTTTATCAACGTTAAAAATCAATTTACAAGGGTCTGTTTTTACACGTAAAGTGCTTGCTTTTCAATATTTTTAATGATTTGCTGAATTACATTGTTATAAATACTTTTAAGCCGTAATACTTCATAATATTTTATACCATGGTATGACATACGCGGATGTTTGTCTCTTATATTTTCACGTAAAAACTACTGAATGAAAGAAATTTTACAGTAGTATATATGGTTTTTAATAGTATATTTTAAAAGCACGAGCAGGAAATATCGATGGTAAGTAAAACGCTGTTTTGTTATTAAATGTACTGTGGTGCATATACGAGTAATTACAGAACAGTGTCACGCAGTTGGAACATGAAGAATCCAAGTTAATATCAAGCTTTGTACAGCGCTCACTTATCCTAAAACATGATTTTTATCTATGCCGTGTTAATTTTTGGAAACATTGCCCTTCAAACCGGAACGCAGTAATGTTCGCACCTTACTCCTTGGCTATAAAATCATTGGCAAAGGTGTGGTACTTCCCCGAAGGGACTCCGTAAAGAATTCTCGTCACACTATGTTTACATATTATAAAAAACATACTTGCCCATTACAGAACAGAGCATATTTATATTTATTTAAAATCTACCCTATTCATAATCGAAAGCAAATAAAGGTAAGTATTCATGGGACAATTCCACTCCCACTAATTGCACGTGTATGGCCTATAAATAGCTTTCCTGCTTTGTTTGGTGTTTGTACAGCACTTATAAGGGTGGCACTATGCGTTCAATTAAATTACTCGGCCATATGTTATTGTTTTGGAGTGTTTACTTTCATATTTTTATAAATCATAAGAAACGATATTGGTTTCCACTTCTTAGAGTCAACGTTACGATCCTACTTCCTACTCCTCCTAATGTAAATTTGGATATTTTGATGTTTGTTGCTCAATCACGTCCAAACGGCAGAAAACATGGATGCAATCGAAATTCTGAAAACCGTTAAATTATTTTTAATTAGTTTCTACAAAAGCCCATAGCTTCTCTAGTTGTAATAGCTTTCTAGTAATGGGCTTGAACATCTTGATTATCAGGACATGGATTATTCAGGTAAATAAATCCAAATTCACAACTTTGGACTCTCCCAAAAACACTTCATACAAATCACTACAGAAACGTGACGTCACACTGTCGTATTTTCTATGCGTCGCGCGTAAAATTTGTATGGTAGCTATATTAAATATTGCGTTTAGGAAACTGGTTTCATAACAAAATTAACTTGAAATTGAATGAATGAAAAAAAAATATTCGTACACATTTTATTCTATTTTAATACTGTCATTATATCAAATAATTCATATTGTAAGTAGTTAGCTATGTAGTGTAGTTACCATTGTATTTTAGTTTTGTTAATAAAGTCTTTGCCCGTTAAAAAATAGGTAATGATTTGAACTCTTCATATTCCAACAGCTGCGTGTTACTGTGTTGTTATGGGAAGCATGTTGCTCATCATACAGCACATGTCCTGTTCGTCTCGTTACTTATTACTATAAAAAAAATAATCTAAAGCTGACATTAAAACCTTCAAAGCCACGCTAAGCAAGTGCAGTAAAGCAGAGTCTGCACAATGCGTTCGTTAGAGGCAGTTGGGGACGAGCCAGCGATGTATCGCTAGAACGCTGCGTGAATACCAGAACGAATCACTTACTCGCAGTATGGACTATGAGCATACAAGTAGGACGAACAGTAAGTAGGTAACATATTGAACGTTTTCAAGTATGTTGGAAGCAAAATAATTTATTTTCACCGAAACAAAAACAAAATCGACTTATTTTATAATTAAACTCAGACACTTGCCCAAATTTCATAAGAAGCCGTCGCTACGTCATCGAGGTAATATAAATATATATATATATATAAACAACGTAAATTTTAGTTTTTTGTTCATATTTTAAAAACTACTACACTGGTTTCGATAAAATGTATATGAGACCATCTTTTAACTATGAATGGCGATGCTATTGCGTAATATACTAGTACATACGAAAAAAAGAAGTGTGGCACTCGGGGACTTCCGCGGTAAAGCTATTGCATGTTGCATGCATTTTTATCAACATAAGCAATAAGGATGTTAACAATTTTTCGGAATTGCTTTTATTTTGAAGAGTGAAATTTGTTTACCTTAAAAACAATCACGGGAAATCCGTTAAGTTGGCAACACTGCTAAGAGCATTTAGTCTGTAAAGCTCATACAAATAAGATTCAAAGTCGAATGACCGAGTGGGGAGGACGACATTACGGTCTTCCATCCCTCTTTCTTGTGAACATAAGAAAGAGATGAACGATCACTAAAATTCAGTCCCCAGGCCCGCGATAAAAGCTATGCAATAGCTTAAAACTTTAAAATAAAATACTTTTTTAAGTTCGTTACGAAAATACTATACTTTTATCACACAAAACGACGCGAGTTTTTACTTGTGGTAACGATGTTCACAACACTCTGTGAATGTGTGCGTGACCACGAACGTGAGGGTATTTATTTTCACGCACACATACTTAGCGTGTTTTTACACTTGGTCACCACAAGTGAGACGTATGTAACTTCGTGAGATAAAAGTACTATACTTAGTATTTATTAATACATTAGTATCAATTAGATGCGTGATGCGACATGGTGTTAGAAGGATAGGGTTAGTAAGTACTATGCATTCTGATTCAGAGTCCAGGAAGGGTTGTGTAATTAACTTATTTTTCCTCTCTTTCTCTCTCTCTCTCTATTAAACAATAAGCAGGCATATTTAAATAATAATTTATTTTCTATACATAAAAATATAGCCTTCAATTTGAACGGGCCCTATTAATTTCAAAGTAAAAACAAGGTCTCTCAGATATCAAAAAGGTGCGAGACGCATACTGAGTACCTGTTTGTTACAAAAACTATACTATTGCCAAACTATATGTTTTGTTCTTACTGTTAGTACTGTAGCGTTGCATATGGCGTAAATGATTGTGACATCCTATGATTTTCCACCGCTATGCAACGATAAGACGAATTGTCCTAGTCTGCAAAATAAATAAATATTGGTGGGCAATTCACAGAAATCACACTAATGTTAAAGGTGGAATCTTATATAGAGAATAAGTAAACTCTTTGAGTGAAACTATGTATAACAAGTATGTATATTATTTGTTCTCTCCCTAAAATCTGTAGAGGCTTTTGTCGACAGAAAAATATAAAAACGGTAAATAGAGAAATTTTGTAATTTCTCTGGCTTAGAGATACAACAGGTTAGATCTCTGGGTGACGAGCGCAATGCAGTGCTAGGTAATGATTTGGACTCGTCATGTTCCAATAGCTGCGTGTCACTGTGCTGTTATGTGGGAGGCATGTTGCTTACATCAGGCACATGCACAGCTCGTCTCGCCACTCTTTATTAAAGAAAAAATGCAAACGTTTGATACAGGACGACATATTTACTGTTTGTACTCGTATTTGTAACAGCTTTTAGTCTTCGCCGTCATCCGATGAGGCTAATGTGATAATGCATCTTTGTAAAACAGTAATGTAATGATATAAGCCTTAATTACATTTGTATTTAGCTGCGGGAGTGAACATGGTCATTGTCTAACAAAACTCTATTTAACCCCCGACCAAAAAAAGGGGTGTTATATGCTGTCTGTGTGTATCTGCACCGTAGAGCTCAAACGGATGGGCCGATTTCGATGCAGGTTTTTTTATTTGAAGGTAATATCCGTGCGGATGTTTTTAGCTATGTTTGGTTAATATCGATTCAAGATGGCCGGCTCCATAAAATGGCGGACAAAATATTTCTTCACAATCTACCTCAATATGGGTATCAAATGAAAGGACTTGGCTAGTAGAATACTATACGTTACAAAAAAAAAACAAATCCAAGATTGATTGTGGCCGCCACAACAAAATGGCGAATTATATTATTTTTTTGACTACTACCTTAATATGGGTATCAAACAAAAGGGTATGACTAGTAGAATACATTGCACTATGACAAATTTCAAATCCAAGATGGCCGCTTCCACAAAATGGCGAAATGCATTTCTTTTTTCACAACTCACTTAATATGGGTAATGAAAGGGCTTGACTAGTAGAATGTTGTACAGATAACAAAGTCGAGGTAGTCGGGGGCTAGTCAAAATTTTAATTTTGTTCTTGTTAATGAGCCATTTTTCGAAGAGACCACAAAACGTAGATCTACGAAGACACGGTCAAGTAAAAACAAAAAAATATTCTTTTAACCTCCTACCACTCACTCACTTCGCTGAGCTAAACCAATTCCGTTAGACTCAAGTTAAAACAACATAAATGCGGGTAAAATCAATTGAACAGTTGTTATTATTAAATTATGGTAGAAAATAACACTAGCCAGGGAGAGCACAATAAAAATATTGAAGCTAAGGAAAAACGGCTGAAGGGTTTCTTAGGTTTTGTTTTCCTTAGAGATTGCTCTTCTTGAGTCATGGTGACATCTTGGATACAGAAAAAAAATTGTTTATGATTATCTGTTTCTCCATTCTATTTGTTTTTCTAAATTTATTTCATTCACTTGACATTCACATAAATTAATGAAATTGAAATTTTGTGTTAAGTTCGGAATGTAATAGTACTGATTTTTTTGTTTTCTTATTATAAATATAAACTTGTAATATTGACGTGCCCAGTGTAACATAAGTGGTTATATGGTGAATAAATATATTACATATTATATTCTATTCTACATAATGATCTTGCTAATCGTAGTCAATTAAACGAGCAATTCTTGTAAGTATATATATATGTATGAATAGAATTTGAATCTCGGAAACGGCTCGATTGTCATGAAATTATGTTCATGAATTTTTTTTTTCGAGGGTTTCGGGGACGATATATCGACCTAGCTAGGTTTTGTTTAAAAAAAACGCCGTTTTATGCGCGTTTTTAAATAATGGAAAACTGTTACATAAACATTAGAATGCGACGGTAAATTTCGCGACGCCGCGCGACAGTATATTTATTAGCTCAGTCAGGAAGATGGGCGGTCATAATATTATTATATGGGTTCGAATCCAGCCGGCCGCCTTTCTTTTTTTCAAGTTCATTTTTTTTTAGAAAATCGGGTTCTATATAAGTATAATCGAGGAAAGCTCGGTCACCCAGGTACCTACTGTTTTAATCAACTGTCATAGTGCTAGGACTCTTTGCTGAGTCTACCGAGGGAAGCACCACACCTTTGGGAACCTTTGCCAGTTATGCCATCGTCATGCAATGTGATAAAGACTGTTTGGTTGCTTTGAAGGAGATGTATAAGTGAAATTTCAGGGCACAATGATTTAACACTTCATATTCCAATAGATGCGTGTCGCTGTGTAGGCATGTTGCTTATAATGCCTACACATAATAGACACATGCCCAGCCCGCCTCGTCACACGACACATAATTGTGATATGTGTCTTTATCTTTACTATACAAAATACTGATATTACAATGCAAAATTATGAATGTATAGATGTTTGTTTAGTCTACCGAGTAAAAATAGCAGAGGTGGATTTTGATGAATTTTTTACATAGATGAAATAGTATGAAATCCCCATATTTTTTTTCTTGAGAAAATAACGGGATTGTGTGCACAACGTGAGTGAAATCGCGAGGCAAAACCGAAACTTGTTCACACATGATTTTTTTATACACTACGTCTTTTTAGGGTTCCGTAGCCAAATGGCAAAACGGGACCCTTATAGATTCATCATGCCTGTCTGTCTGTCCGTCCGTATGTCACAGCCACTTTTCTCCGAAACTATAAGAACTATACTATTGAAACTTGGTAAGTAGATGTATTTTGTGAAACAAAAAACTACAAGATCTAGTATGTAGTTTTATTTTAATACGTTATAAATTCACTATTATTAAAACACTGATTAAAGTAACAACGAACTACAATAACTTTTATACTATGTTACTTGCTGCTACGGAAGCCGTCATGAGCGAGTCCGACTCGCACTTGACCATTTTTTGACGTGACAACGTCTTATAAATTGGTTTGCCGGGTGACACTTCAAGAAACTGCGTTACGCTCCGCTCACGTTATGCGCTCACAACGAGAGCGAGTGAGAGGCACGCGTCCCTTTCACTCGGGCATGGTTAGCCCGCCTAAGAGCGAGAGAGACAGACACAAAAAGTGAAAGGCACGCGTCCCTTCCGTAAAATTATTTTACCACTCAAAGTCGTTTTCACGTAAAACTTTCGCCCGTATACCGACTTTACAGGCAACCAATTTTTTTTTGTTTAGACTTCAAGTCGTGGTGATATCTTTAGTTGAAAAACGATGTAGTACAAAATAAATGTATATCCTCAAATTAATTCAACTACAAAATTAACTGATTTCTTCTAGATTAGTTCAGAATTCGGGATCCACTTAAGAACCCGAAGTGGGCCGCTCCCAAAGGGATTTGATAAGCCAACGGCGATGTGGCGAACTCAGGATTGCGCGGCAAAAATAATACAAAATCAATTATTTTAATTACTGCCGCATAAAACAGAATAGTCAAGCGGACGATCACTGAAATAATTTAAACAGTTTCCGGAAATTCATATTATGTATTCATAAATAATGTACCGGCATGCACCGCCTCGCTCAATGCTCTGGAAAATGACGTTTATACAGAACTCTGATTTATAGTCGGTTTCAAATTTAACGGACAATAATGTTTGATGGAAACGAGAACATAAATTTTAAACATTCCCAATTTCAACTCATATAGGGAACAACATATCACAAGACTTTATCTTGATGTCCTTGGAACTTATCTGGGAGATCGTATTTGGTATGAACTTAGAGAATTAATAAATAGATAAGGGTCTTCCGCATGCTTCCTTTGTACCAATCAGCAGATGTCGTGCATACTTTCTATGCTAACAGAGTGATGGGCCGCGACAAAAGTATGACACTTCCACAAGAGTGACAAGGCAAGAGCGATCAGACCTGTGCTTTCGGTGTAAAGCGTTTGTTCCAGCTCTATACGTAGTATATGTAAACTCTTTGGGTACAAAGTAGGTTTCCGCAGTGGTGGTGCTCTTTGCTGAGTCTACCTGGGGAAGCACCACACCTTGGGGATCCTTTGCTAGTTATTCCACCGTCAAGCATTAATGTAATAACATCACTGTATTCCAATATGGAGGACAATGTTTCCGGTAAAATTACAGGACATAGAGATAAAACATCTTATGTCTCTGGGTGACGATCGCAATGCAGAGCTAGGTTGTGATTTGGACTCTTCATGTTCCAATAGTTGTGTGTCACCCTGTTACGACAGACAAATTGCTTAACGTCTGGCAAATGACCTGCTCGTCTCGTCACTCTGTTATAAAGAAACATAAAAGAACTTTCATAATAAAGCTTGATATTTTCAACTCAAGTATTAATCCTATCGTAATCAACAAGTGTTTTAATTTCGTTAAAACTGATACAAAAAGTTTTATTTGATACGGGTTTTTAGTAACAGAATGTCGAGTCTTTTTTCTTTATTGCATTGTCGTCTAATATTGCTTCTTTGCGATAATATTATAGTTTAACCAGCTTAAATGTTTCAACTGCCGTGCCGTCTGGACTGGACTGGAGTCGAGGCCTTCTCCCGCAAGGAGCGATTAAAAACAAAAAAATAGAAGTGTGGCACTCGGAGACTGCCGCGGTAAAGCTATTGCATGTTTCATGCATTTTTATCAACATAAGCAATAGGGATGTTAACAATTTTTCGAAATTGCCTTTATTTTGAAGAGTGACATTTGTTTACCATAAAAACAATCACGGGAAATCCGTTAAGTTGGCAACACTGCTAAGAGCATTTAGTTTGTAAAGCTAATACCAATAAGATTCAAAGTCGAATGACCGAGTGGGGAGGAGGGCGTTACGGTCTTCCATCCCTCTTTCTTGTGAACATAAGACAGAGATGCACGATCACTAAAATTCGGTCCCCAGGCCCGCGATAAAAGCTATGCAATAGCTTAATAAATCTACTCGGACCATGCTGGTCCAGTGCGGGTTGATGGATGACACGTGACCTCGAGAAACTCTACTAACGTGTTGGTTTCCTCACAATGTGTTCCTTCATCGTTTACATGTTAGCGGTTTTGCGCGTGCGATTCGAACCAGAGGCTGCCGTCGCCAAGTCGCTGTTCACCCGACTGGACCCAATCGTAGCTTGCAACACTTAAGCTTTCATGTCATGTAATAGGGTTGTTAACACTAATCACATATTAATGTTTAATGCTAATTTTATAATAGTTTATAATAATAGAATATAAAAAATTACATTATAATTTAATGTGACGTAGTAAATTTATTATTAATGATTTTAAATGCTTTATTCTGTTGCCATGTGACTGGAAACTCCAATATGACTTATTACGTCACTAGTCGCAAAACAAGCTGTCGAAAACTGACTAAACTGTTTACTTTTCTGCATTTTTAATATAGTTTGCGATCTTAGCGACGACGATTCTGATTGTTTGTATTCAAGTAATGATAAAAAACACATAAACTGGACGTACATCGCGAATCGCGACCAATGTATTGCGACTAGTGACGTCATGTCAGTCGTTAGTGTTTTATTTGCCTAACATTGTATATTTACTAATCGAAAATACTAAAACTTTGAAATAAAATGTTATTTTTATGGTAAACATGCGTCAATCTTCAAAATAAATGCAGTTCCGAAAACTTGTTAACATCCCTATTGCTAAGATTATTATCAATTAAATTTAGGTCTATTTATTCATATTTCAGAAACCATTTTACTCATCTAGGCAATGAGTTATGCTGAATAAAGTTATTTGTTAACTAGTTGAGCCATTGTTCGCTGGGCGTTAAATACTGTTACTTGTGATGAATTTATGAATGCGGTTCGGTTAATACTGAGTTATGCGATTTATTTCCAGACGACCAAACGGAGGCTTATGTTTTCACTGCACGTCCGCTTCGTAGAGCTGACTATGAGCAATAATTAATGTTTTATAATTGACTATTTATTTAATCACATATGTATATTCTGACAATAATAAGACATTAATCATATTAATTATATTTTGATGTCATGTTCAGTTCTGTGTCGCATTGGTGTAGACTGGTAGGATATTGTTACTGTTGATCATATAATAATGTCTTATTATTGTAAGAATGAACCTATAACAAAGTTATATTTTCATTATTTAATCACTTGTGTAACACAATGTTAACAATTGTCTATCAATTGCCAAAAAGCTTACCTGTAAAAACAAAGAAACGACGCTTGAAGTATATTATTTAGTTTTCAAATTAATTTTATTCCCAATTTCGCTAATCACGATTTTATGCGTTCTTTGTTTTTTTACAATGTTGCCTCTCTAAAATTATTTGATTTACATCGATCAAACAAAATGTATTGCCATCAAATAATCTATACCGATATTATTACTTACAGCGCCATCTATCCATGTGAACATTGACAGGATTTTCTGACATTGATATTTATGTAGGATAGGATGACTAACCATACTAGAATTTGTCAAATTGGCAAGTAAGCTTCCCATCATCTAGATAGCTGATTGATTCAAGCCTAAATTGCCCCACAGCTGGACAAAGACCTTTCGAAAGACTTTCCTTCTAGGTTTACTTACGGCTTTGGTTGTCCAGTTTTTGTCGTGCGATTGTGGTTTGTCACGCCAATTGCGACCATTTTGTTGTACCCCAA
Source organism: Ectropis grisescens (assembly GCA_017562165.1). Classification (NCBI taxonomy): domain Eukaryota; kingdom Metazoa; phylum Arthropoda; class Insecta; order Lepidoptera; family Geometridae; genus Ectropis; species Ectropis grisescens. Next base: position 15,324,120 of record CM029797.1, read on the forward strand.
ACTGTAAAGATTTTGCCCATTTGTGTTCAGGCATTTGGCAAACTCTATTAGCAAATTCTTTTACCCCCGACCAAAAAAAGGGGTGTTATAAGTTTGACGTCGATGTCTGTCTGTCTGTCTGTGTGTGTGTCTGTCTGTGGCACCGTAGAGCTCAAACGGATGGGCCGATTTCGATGCGGTTTTTTTTATTTGAAAGTTAATATCCGTGCGGGTGTTCTTAGCTATTTTGGTTAATATCGATTCAAAATGGCCGCCTCCACAAAATGGCGGACAAAATATTTCTTCACAACCTACCTCAATATGGGTATCAAATGAAAGGGCTTGGCTAGTAAAATACGATACACTACAAAAAATTCAAATCCAAGATGGCCGCCACTACAAAATGGCGAACTATATATTATTTTTTCACTACTACATCAATATGGGTATTAAATGAAAGGGCTTGATTAGTATAATACATTTCATTAAGACAAATTCCAAATCCAAGATGGCCGCTTCCATAAAATGGCGAAAAACATTGTTTTTTTTAACAACTTCCTTAATATGAGTATCAAATGAAAAGGCTTTACTAGTAGAATGTTGTACAGATAACGAATCCGAGGTAGTCGGGGGTTAGTCAATTTTTTTCAATTTTGTTCTTGTTACGTAGTCAGTTAAAAATATCAGGTATTCGAATACCGCGCTCCCTAATTCCCGTATTTGTGTGTCATGTTTGCCGACCCCCGTGGTACGCTGATTGCAGCCCCCTTTGTTCGTTACGTCAACAGAATCAGCGACATAACAACATTGAACGTGTTACATTGGCTGGAGGACTTGAGACTGACTGACTGACAGACACAGCACTATTAACTTTTTTTTTTTTGACGTGACAACGTCTTATAAATTGGTTTGCCGGGTGACACTTCAAGAAACTGCGTTACGCTCCGCTCACGTTATGCGCTCACAACGAGAGCGAGTGAGAGGCACGCGTCCCTTCCACTCGGGCATGGTTAGCCCGCCTAAGAGCGAGAGAGACAGACATAAAAAGTGAAAGGCACGCGTCCCTTCCGTAAAATTATTTTACCACTCAAAGTTGTTGTCACGTAAAACTTTCGCCCGTATACCGACTTTACAGGCAACCAATTTTTTTTTTAATAAGAAGTGACGAGACGAGCTGGACATGTGCCTGATGGTAAGTAACATGCCTGCCACATAACAGCACAGTGACACGCAGCTATTGGAACATGAAGAGTCCAAATCATTACCTAGCACTGCACTGTGCTCATCACCCAGCGATCTAAGATGTTAAATCTCGAAGCCCTGTAATTTCTCTGGAGACATTGCCCTTCAAACCGGAACACAGAAATGTGTTCCCATTACTGTTTGGCGGTAGAATAACTGGCAAAGGTGTGGTACTTTTTTTTTACTTTACTTTTTAATAATATAATAAATCATTATCTGATGGACAGATAATGATTTATTATATATTATATATATATATATATATTAAATTATATATATATTATATATATTTAATTGACCCTTTTGTAAATATATATATATATTTACAAAAAGGGTCACAGCATGGAAAGGTCCAACAGGGAAACGCCGAAAAGGTAGGCCAAACACGAGATGGGAAGACGACGTTAGAGAAACGGCTGGAGCACATTGCAGGAGGCACAGGACAGAATAAAGTGGAGCACTTTGGAGGAGGCATTCACCTGTGAAGGGGTTCTTGCAATTAGTAATACTTAAATTTGAAAAAATTATAAAACTAATAACAACTAATTATACTACAAAAAGATGCTAAATAAGTTTAGTTTTAACCATGGACGTATGAAAATAAGTTTTAACTGTGTTGTAAGTTTATATGAATTTTTTCTAAGTTTAAATTTAATTCTGTTTTAAAAACTTTATGCAAAAAATAAAAGGCTTTTTTATTTTATTAAACACTAGATGCCCGCCCCGGCTTCGCCCGTGGTATATTATATAGCACTCATCGGGATCCCGTACATATCCAACGGTGAAAGAATGACTGAAATCGGTTCACTCATTCCTGAGAATATCGATTTCAAACAAAAAACCTCTTCAGCAACCTGCTACGCCACCTGTCGGAAATTAGTCGTACCAACTCAGATTTAGAAAAAAAAATTAGCAAGGTTCAAATTCGAGGCACAGATTACTGAAATTCAATGACGCAATCTTTGACACATGCTGTCATGTGTCATGTCAAAGCACGAAACGTACGAAAACTCTCAAAAGGGGAATATTTTTCCCCGATTTTGTTACATTCTTGATTCATGCTCCGCTTCAATTAATAGTAGAGTTATTTTCTATAGCCTAAAGCCTTCCTCGATAAATGGTCTATCCAATAGAAAAAGAATCTTTCAATTCGGACCAGTACTTCCCGAGATCCTAGCGTTCAAGCAAACAAACAAACAAACAAACAAACAAACAAACTCTTCAGCTTTATAATATTAGTATAGATTATCTGAAAACGATTTTCTAACACTTTTACGAAAAAACCGACTTCACTAATGAATTTGACGAATTCAAAAAGTCACATCCATTTAAATTACATCATACCATTTTTTTTAGTAATCTGTGTGTTAGTAGTATATGCCCCTGATGGTAAGTAACACAACCGCTAATAACAACAGAGTCACGCAGATATTGGAACATAAAGCAGATAAAGAGTCTATACTCTGTAATTGTCTCCAGATAAAAAACCTCTCAAAAAGAAACGGTGATTTTAGCACATTATTGCTTAGCCGTAGTATCACTGACAAAGGTGTGGTACTTACTTCCCGAAGTGAACTTGTAGTGGTTTGCAGTGGTAGGACTCCTAGCAGAGTCCGCCTGGGGAAGGACCACACCTTTACCATTTATTCTACCGTAAAGGGTTTCGGTTTGAAGGGCAGTGTTTCCAGAGAAATTACAAGGCTTCGAGATAAGATGATCTTAGATCTCTGGGTGATGAGCACAGTGCAGTGCTAGGTAATGATTTGGGCTCTTCATGTTCCAATAGCTGCGTGTCACTGTGCTGTTATGTGGCAGGCATGTTGCTTACCATCAGGAACATGTCCTGCCCGTCTCGTCACTTCTTATTTAAAAAAAAACTTGTCGTATAGTTCATAAAAAAAATCTCTTTCGAAAATAAATAAAACATTAATTAAAAAGCCAAAAACGAAATATATCTCCTAACAACAACAACACGCTGTACTTCAAAAAACAAAGCAAAATAGTCCTTATTTTTAAAGCAAACAAAACAGGATGTTTGATAAAAATCTATATTGAAACAACTCCCTCAAAGGACAAGGTGTATTGCTGCCAACTTTTTAAACTACCCTCGCGTTTATTTTAACAAGCAACTTTAAATGTTAAGTTTTAAGCCAGAAGGTTTAAATTGCAAAAGTGAGCAGTAACTGTGTGCCTAGAGAATAAATACTGCTATAGAATTACAGAGCTGCAGTTGGACTTAAACTTTATATTACGTTGCGAATTAAAAATCGAATGAAAAAACAACAGTTTTAAATTAAATGCTGCACGTTAGGACCAGTCTTGAAATTAATAAACTTAATTGAAAAAATAGTATGTAGGCGCGTCGAGCAGATTTTGAGGCGAGAATAAACACTTGGTGTCGCGATACCGTACGATTACGGACGCCTTGAACGTAAAAAAAGTGTTAGTTAGCAAATTTGTAAATTGTAATTGTGTATTGCAAAATTGTTAGTTTATCAGGTTTTTATCTAATATTTCAGAGATACACTTCAGAAAATGTACTAATGTAAGCCTACTGTAATTTTCACTGTAATATTTTGATTTGTTGTACACAAAAGTTTTCTATCTAATCTGCGTGCATTTTTTTCTGCTGGCTGACTGCTCGTATTACGAGAAAACGACATCGTTTCATGGTTGATGTTCTAAACTGAACGAAGAGGTTTGACTCTAGTTTTGTAATAAGAACGTCTAGGCTGTGGAATGAGTTGTCTTAATAGATTTTCCCTAATGGTTATAATCTTAATGTCTTCATATCGAAGAGCGAATCGGTTTTTAAGGTAAGCTCGCTCCACCGTAGACCGCATCGTTGCTTAACATCAGGCGAGATGCCTGTCAAGTGTAAACCTATAAAAGTTAGTAACCTAACCTACTGTCAGATTATGATCTCACGCTTTAGATTATGATCTGAGCATGTTTACAATTTAATGATGACAATCAGGTAGGTATATAATTGTCTTAGTAGGTATAAATTATACAAACATGTTGGTTATTTTTTGAGATGGAGAAAAACAATTTAACTCGCGACACGAACTGTTATCGACATTTTTGTATAAATATATTAGTTTATAATTTTGAAGACAGGTGGACTAAAATTATAACAGAATGGTGGCTGAGGCAGGGAATGCGGAGCGTTGGACGGCCACCAGCAAGATGGGTCGACGATAGTATAAATATCGTGGGTCGAACCTGGGCTCGATTGGCGCAGGACCGAGGCAGATGCCAAAGTAAGAGAGAGACCCATACCCAGCAGTGGGATAGAGACGGCTGTGGATGATGATGTATATATGCAGGTCAACTATATATACAAAATATTATTGGTACAACTCAATATTTTAAAAAGGGTTTTGGCTTGTACAAGCTTTGAGTAAAGGTTTTAAGATTTAAAAAAAAAAACGGAGACTTTATAACCCAAAAAATTTTGATTTCCATGAAAAATAGTTCTTTTCATGTTCTGAAACCGCGAGTCGAAAATAGTGGTGCATAAAAATCGATCGTTAAAAAGGAAATCATCGTAAGCGAAAATTTTCAGAAACCAGACAAACTGTCGCGATGCTTTATTAAAAAAATACGACAGTAGTTAAGATCCGGGCGGTCACAAGTCATTGGTTCACAATAACGTCGGGCCAACGTGCCAAATCTCCAGATTATAGATCAAGCTACAAGGTCGTACAAAAAGCCTACACTAGGCCAGAAACCACTTTTCATAAATTTAAACAATTCTACTTAGGATTTCCGAATACTTTTTTTGTAGTGGTAAGAATTATTTGTACAGAATAGAATAATTTTATTTCAACACGTAATACAGCTCAATACAATAATACGTTTTAGAACTAAATTACAATGTGAAGGTACATACATCGTGTCAACTAGCCGTTATAATAGAGTTAATATTTTGAATTTTTATGTAACGATATATGTAAGCAAATATGTGTGATAATTTGTTAAGTCTTGATGTACATTATCTAGTTATGAAATAAATTACTATTACAATACTACTGTTACTATTTAATTTAGTAAGTTAATGTTTGAGATATTTAATTAACTTATTATTGTTACTTAGAACGTAGCCCCGTTCTGTGTATCCTAGTAGATCAAGCTATATCGCACAGTCTTGGCAACTACGCTCGACTATTGTTTAATTTTCTGGGTTCCGCTTAAAATGGAGTTTTAGAGTTATTGTGACTCGCTTGCTTTCAGGTTTAATGGTCGCTTGGAGGGTAGGGCCGAAATATGTCATGTGCTTTTATTACTTGAATTCATCAATCTGAATGCTAAAGTAGCAATGTTCTTCGGCTTCACTCGTTGATTATAGGCTACAATCCAGCAGTGAACGAACTCTTTATTTTAAGTCACTCATTTTCATACATTACAACTCACTTGTACAAAAAATATTAGTCATAAATTAATTGAAAATTTAAAACGACTAACTATGAAATATGTCCGAATGTACTCGATTTTGTTGAATTAACTTTCAGATGTACACCGATAATTAAATATATTGTCCATGTATTATGAAATATATTCATCGAAAAAATCATTTCATGTCGTAAAATTGTCTAATGTAATTATTATTTTTGTTACAAAATAAAATTTATTATTATATAACTTGAACATCTTCTCAAATAAAAATTATTTGAGGTGTAAGATTTGAAGCTTGATGATGATTGTGAATTACATGTTATAACTACTACGATACTTTGTATTTCGTACGTTTTTTTAATGTATGTTATGCGATAGCTCAGAAAATTGTAAACCGATTTTTTCTTTGTTAGATCTTAGTTCCAAGATGGTCCCACATAAATTATACTGAAATCGGTGGGGCGGTTAGGGAAATATGAACAAAAAATATATTTTTTTTAATTTATTTAGATGACTTAGTGATATGGAATTTGGTCGGATGTCTGAATTTAATTTTAAATTGATATCAGTTTTTGTACTCTTGGAGAAATTTTTTTTTTTAATAACTTATACATAAATATATAAAGAAAATGTATTATTATCAATTATGAAAATTCTCTATTAGAAATCTATACTAGCATTTATTTTGTACAAATACGACAACAAAACAACACTTTTGATCAAATGTTATCTGTATTTATTCATTTTTAAACTTTTACTTATATAACATTTCATGATTACAAGACAAAAATAAAAAAAAAATCATTCCTCTAACCTCATCGGCTCTTTGTTTAGATCTCTATAAAAAATTAAAAATCAGCTAAATATAGCAAAAACATTCCAAAAAAAATGGTGTTCATATTAGTTACCTCCTTCTTTTTAGAGATCGGTTTAAAAGAACCCCTTTTTATAACGAAAGTAGGCCAAAACATTACACAACATTTCAGTTAAAACTTATTGGTCTATTACGAATAAGTAAGCTCTTCTTAAATAAATCTCAGTCTTAGAAGAGTTACAGTTTTTATGACAAGAATGTCTAAATATTTTCAAAGTTATTGGGTGAGGTAGAGCTATAACAAATTCAAATACACAATGCAAAATTGTTTTACCTATTCTTTCAAGTAATAAATGAATTGAATTGAAAATTCTATTACATTCTAAAGAAAGAAGAACAATTCAAAGATCAAAGACGGAACCCTTATAAAGTTTAACTTTTTTCAATGGACTGTCGCGGATTTGGCGCGGATTCCAAATCGATTTTTTTGTATTTTTTGACTTACTTCTCTGTAGCGGCGGGCGTCCAAACGCTTCCGCAAAGACAGTATTTTTTCTATTTTACATTTTTGTGTTGTATTTGGCGCTACTGTATATATTTTGCTGCTTTCCTTAAATCTGAACTTGTCGTATTGTTATTTTTAATCGACTTCAAAGAAGGAAGAGGTTTTCAAATCAATGGTTTTTTTCTACGTACTTTATGCGATAGTTTCAATAATTATGCATCGAAATTGATATTTTTTTTATTTGGCAGCCAATACTGCAGCAGTTGTCCCGTATAAATTTTACCGAAATCGGTATAGCAGTATTTGAATTATCAACAAGAATCTAAATTTTGCTTACTTCGATGACGTAATCATCCTTGGTACGTCCTCATCACGGAGGACGAAGTTGAATTTAAAATTTAAGTCAGATTCTGTTTATTCTTCGGGTTCTCCTTCTTTTTGTCGTGTCAGCGATTCAATTGTGGGCTAGCTACATCTATAAACATTTTTTTTAAAGATTTTTTTAAATTTTCATTTTGTCTTTTGCTTTTACATATTTTTTGTATATTTTTTTCTTTTTCTTCTTTGCTTTTAAACAGCTTCTGACCAATGGGTGGCTACAGAAACCGCAACGGGGCTGGCCTTGCACAGGTCGCCCAGTGTACAGGTATTGGGGCACAGTGAATATTCTTCGGATAAAATTATATTACTGAATTCTAAAAAAATGTGCTTCTGATACATGTAGTATTCTTCTTCTCCCTCTTCCAAGTCTCAAAAAAAAAAACGAAAGAAGTACCAAACTTCCTTTTAATCATTTCACTGTCTTATCGCCTAAGACAGACCTCTAGGGAGAAAGGGGAGGGAGAAAGGGGAAAGAAAGTTGAAAAAGTCAATAATTACCTTTTCTCACGGTTAGAAGTGGCTTTTACCACTTGGGGTGGGAGATGTAGGGGGTGTGACGTCATTTCCTGTCAAATGTGCCCCATGGCAGAGAATCGAAATAGAATAAGGAAATCGCAGTAAATTGTTGATTTGATACTGATTTATTTTTAAACAGGGTGCTGTGAAGAAAACAACATTGGCTACGTATTTTGCAAAGTTGTAATTCTCTTAGCGCGTTAGAGAAAAAATGATTTAAGTAGGTATACTTTAGGACAGCGAGAAAAGTAGGTTTCCGAGTTATCAATTTGAGACAGGTGGCGAAGCAACGCGCGCTAGGTTCAGCTAGTTTTTAAATAAAAAGGTTTTATTGTGTTGAATGAATAGAAAATTATTATTGAACCAAAGAGTTTACATATACTACGTATAGAGTTGGCACAAACGCTTTCCACCGAAAACACGGGTAGCATCTTTCTTGTCTTGTCGCTCTTGTGGAAGTGTCATACTTTTGTTGCGGCACATCATTCTGTTGCCATAGAAAGTATGCACGTCATCTGCTTACCATTGACACAAAGGAACCGTGCGGAAAATCTAACTGTATACTTAGTATATGTAAGTTTTCAATCTGAGATGTAAACTCTTTGTATTGAACCAATTTTGTATTTTTTTTTATTAATGTTGTTAAAATTAATTTTGCGTAACTGTGAAAATATTGAATCTATTTTTAGAAAGGCGTGAGATACAGATGCAAATTTTACTTGTATCTATTTTATATATTTTCGCTGAGTGGTTGAATATTCTTTACATAAATAGACAATCTATTAAATGAAGTCTTCAAATTAGCATAAATGAATACGATTTGATTGCATATGAATTAATCATTTGTCCGCTCCCGCTCTCGCTACCGCTTATGAATAAATCATAGACCGAAAAGGGTGTTAGTAATTGCATTATCCGTAGCCACTTCTCTATTCGGTTTTGGAATACCGGGTTTCTTTTAGAATTCCCAAGTTATTTGTACTCCCAATATACTGGACTATTCGTAACACCCCCTCTACTAATCAGAAAAGGGGTCCTTACGGTTTTACTGTTGCAATGTCTGCTCAAGGGTTGAATAGCTACCTTCTGAGCGTCAGTTTTCAGTGACAGTGTGCACAATATTATAAAATTGACTCATCATTTTTCCAGCGCTAAAAGAGACAGACAGACAGACAGAAACTCTATATTATGCACACCAGAAGACACATACAAGGAAAAACAATATCAAATAAATTAACTTAGATTCTCTTCCAAAGTGGTAAAATGTGTCCCCAATATAACTTTTAAAATAAGAGAATGACAAAAATAAATAAAAGTGTATGATGTACTTACATTACGTACCATGTGAACTTTCAACGAAAATTGGTTTGAATGAAATCTAGTAAAGTAGTTTTATTTTAATACGTCATAAATTGACTATTGGTAAAACACTGATTAAAGTAACAACGAAGTACAAGAACTTTTATGTTATGTTACGGAAGCCTTCATGGGCGAGTCCGACTCGCACTTGACAACTTTTATTTCTTTGTGAAACATATAAAAAAATATTGTTTACAATATTTTTATATAGACGAATATAACGAATAGACGAATATAAAGATAGATAAATAGATAGATAAACTCTTTATTGCACTTATTTAGAAAACAAAATAACAAAAACATTCAAAACTTAAAAAAAAAACAAAGTAGCAATTGGCGACTTTATCGCTAAGAGCGATCTCTTCCAGGCAACCGCAGTATGGAAAAGGGGATAAGATGAATAAGAAGACGGGGAAGTACAAATAATGAGTGGAGGATACTTATAATTCTACAATTTGGAAAATTAACTATACTACTTATAATATATAATTAAACTACAATACCAATTCCACTAAAACATGCTCCATATACTTACATATTAATAACTGTACACTCCAATACATAAATACGAATATAACATACACTAATAGATACATAAATATCATGTTTTACCGATGGAGATTTATGAAATAGATTCAAATTATATAAAATTAAATAAGAGTAACGATTTCAAGTAATTGATCACGTAGACAAATATAGTTCATTCACCAGTTTCTTGAAGATATACTGACGAACTAATTATTTTTTAGTTGTCCTAGGTGGTATATACGTAGTAAATAAAGCAGCGATTGTACCTATTTAGGTTTAATCTAGCAGCTTTGGGGTATAAATATTTATGTCGTCAGCTAGCCCTTAGCAAGTTTATCGCGGGTCTAAGCGATCCCTAACTGAGTCGTTCCGAGAATGGCTGCGTAATTACACAAATGACCCGCTCAGTATCGAACTTGGCCGGAAATGACCCAAGCTTGATGACGTTATTTAGCGGTACTTCCGGTACTTTTGTTCTTTTAGGAAGTTTGAGGCTTTGAGGTATGAGAATTTTTGAGGGGTTTATTTCTGATTTTAAATAAAGGGTCTATTTTGTGAGAATGTAAGTCGGTGTTATTGTAAATATATAAAAAAGCAGCACCCGCGGTTTACCTCGCGCTGCTCTCGTCTCTTAGCTGAGTTGCCTGAGTGGGTTTTCCCCGATGGTTTCAATCTTGGTGTCTTCAAATCGAGATTGAATCGGTTTTTTCTAGGTAAACACGATCCATTGTAGACCGCATCGTCGCTTAACATCAGGCGAGATGGCGATCAAGTGTAAACCTATAAAAGTTTTAAAAAAAGAGTCCACCTGGGGAAGGACCACACCTTCGCCAGTTATTCTACCGTAATGTGCAAACATTACTGTGTTCCGGTTTGAAGGGAAATGTTTACAGATAAATTACAGGGCTTAAAGATACAACGTTTTAGATCTCTGGGTAACGAGCGCAGTGCAGTGCTAGGTAATGATTTGGACTCTTCATGTTCCAATAGCTGCGTGTCACTGTGCTGTAATGTGACAGGTATGTTGTTTACTATCATATACGTAGCACACTCAGGCACATGTGTACATATTCGTAGTATATGTAAACTCTTTGTATTTCAACCACTTAGCGACAACAGTAAATAGTAAGAATACGAGTAAGTAATTAAGAGAATATAAAAACAAGATTTAAGTCAAAGTTAATTAAAATAATTATTTAACCGCTCCGTAGGTTAGTTGATTTGAGAACAATGGCCAGCGATGCTCAAATCGAGAATTACCTATTCCACACAAATACGTAACTTTCGGGTCGGGTTCCCTCGCTCAAGGGCCAACTTTGGTCTGTCTCGATAAGTTTTTTCACAATTGGCTGAGCGTTTTTGGAATTTTGATTACAAAAGGGTGAGTTAAGGGTAGTGAGTACGTTAATGGTTAAACTAGTTTTGTTGTTATTTAACTTTGTACGTGTTAATTTTTGGGAACAAAACGTAGGATTAGTTCTATGTTTTGTTCAATGAGATGAGATGAGAGCAAACATTTATTTATTTACATTAATGGCACAGTTAGTTGCCTGGAAGAGATTGCCTTTTAGCAATAAGGCCTCCATTTGTGGAGCTAGTTCATAATGTGTGTTACTGTATTTTTTCTGTTTTGTGTCACAATAAAGAGTTATCTATCTATCTATATAACGAGTTATGACTGGCCTCGTGGCTTAGTGGGTAGTAACTCTGCCTGTGACGCCGAGGGTCGTGGGTTCGATTCCCACCCAGTCCAAATATTTGTGTGATGAATTCAAATGTTTGCACTGTGTCTGGGTGTTTCTATGTATAATAAGTATGTATTTAGAACTATGTAAGTATTCTATCAGCTATCTGGCCGCCATATTCCAAGCTTTGCTTAGTTTGGGGTCAGATGATGTTGTCTTTGAATTGTCCACCAATATTTATTTATTTATTTATTATTTATCTAATACATTTGATATATAAAAGTGAATCTTAATGGTAGGGCGCATTTTTACGATTTACTCACTAGATCGGACATTTTTATTATTTTTAAAATATGGCCCTTCACATCGGAACAAACTAAAGTGTAGGGTTACATAACGAATAATTTTAACTTTTAATAACAGTAATGTAATTTTGTCCGACAAACGAAAACCAACTTCAATTAAAAATATAATTTCAAGCACTTGACTGGTTTTTTGTTATGAAATCAACTAAAGACACCTTTCCAATAAAACAGCGAAACAAATCATACTTATATAAATACGTAATTTTTTTTTTAAACTGCTACACCGATTTCTATAAAATTTATATGAGACTACCACTGTAGCACTAACAAAAAAAAAACAAAAACAATTAAAATTGGCGGAGTTATAACTCGACATCTATACAAAAAAGGAAACGACTGTCTTCTCATGACAATGGCGGTTGTAACGCTGCCGAAACGTCGAAATCAGCATAAGCAGCTCACGAAATGTTCCCACTGCTAAGACTTGGAGCCTTCTCTAACAAAGAGATTCAAAGGCATAATCCACCTCGCTGGCCCAGTGCAGGTTGGTGGATGACACAAGACCTCAAAATATTCTAGGTACATGTTAGTTTCACATGACTTCGAAAAGACATGGCACGCGTGGGATTTGAACCCGGGGCATAGACCAGCCGTAGCGTCGAGACAACTAATTAATCATTTAGATCGTGAATAAATCTTCTGTTGTATTTATGAAAAGATATTTTTTTTAAGTTCGTTAAAATAAATGAATTCTGGAAATTAAAGGCCAGTTTTAAAGAGGTATATTTTCTAAAGATTGATAAAGTTGGGAACCGCTGGTGCCGTCTAAGTTTCATTATAAGGCGAGTAGTGCGCGGTACCTATCAGCTCAAACAATTGCGTCCAGCCCCAATCCAGAGTTACGGACTTACTACAACAAATTTACCCGGACACTAAGGCGAAATGAGTTTGGGGAGCTGGTACAAGCTAAAAAAGACCACGTTTATTTTTACATGTTACTTTATTTTGTGTGCACAATAAAGTACTTCTGTCTGTCTGACTGTTTATATGTATTTATATACTAGCAAAGTCCTGCGGATTTACCCGCATACGTCTCGTCCCTGTAACCGTTTACCGTCATGAAAAGAAGCGTAACCCTACGCTGTTAAGACTTCATTCTAGCTGTATTCCAAATTTAAACTTAATCCGTTGCGACGTTCCGACGTTATTGAGCAACAAGCATCGAGCCATTCAAATTTATAATATTAACTAGATTTTTACTTTTATCGGTGTACGCTTGGCTGCAATCTACATGTGACTATAGACCACTTTGTGGTCACTTGGTCAAGGGATACTTCTTGGCGTATCGATCTGGATTTAGCGCGTTGCGCAAGAACTTTTAACAAATTAATAAATAAATAATAATGGTGGACATTTTACACACAATACCATAAATAATAATAGTTGTTATTTACTTGTCATTTATTTGTCTTAACAAAATGTCCAAAAATCACGGCGAAACTTGAGCATGCGCACATATAAAAAATCACAATTAAAACGGCTATTGCACCATATTAGTGCTATTTTATAACTGACTCACGGTTTTGCCCGCGTAGCTCTTCTTCCCGTTATTTTGCCGGAATAAAGAGTACCTAATATCTTTGTGTTCTACCTGACTATACTAACCACATACTAACTGTGTTCCAACTTTCACCCCGATCCGTTACGACAAGGTTAAGACATGATTGAGTAAACCAACATCCAAATATCCAAACACTGACATTTATAATATTAGTAGGAAGTAGAATTCTTAACTATAAACTGTTGTCCGTAAACATGCCGTAAACCAACCGACTTTACAGACAGCCATTTTTTAACCCCCGACCAAAAAAAGGGGTGTTATAAGTTTGACGTCGATATCTGTCTGTCTGTCGGTCTGTGTGTGTGTCTGTCTGTGGCACCGTAGAGCTCAAACGGATGGGCAGATTTCAATGCGGTTTTTTTTATTCGAAGGTTGATATCCGTGCGGATGTTCTTAGTTATGTTTGGTTAATATCGATTCAAGATGGCCGCCTCCACAAAATGGCGGACAAAATATTTCTTCACAACCTACCTCAATATGGGTATCAAATGAAAGGGCTTGACCAGTAAAATACAATACATAATAAAAAATTCAAATCTAAGATGGCCGCCACCACAAAATGGCGAATTATATTATTTTTTTCACTACTACCACAATATGGGTATCAAACGAAAGGGCTTAACTAGTAGAATACTTTGCACTATGACAAATTTCAAATCCAAGATGGCCGCCAACACAAAATGGCGAATTGCATTATTTATTAACTACTCCCTCAATATGGATATCAAACGAAAGGGCTTAACTAGTAGAATACTTTGCACTATGACAAAATTTCAAATCCAAGATGGCCGACATCACAAAATGGCGAAATACATTTTTCACAACTTACCTTAATAACTCTTAATATGGGTATCAAATGAAAGAGCTTGACTAGTAGAATATTGTACAGAAAACAAATCTGAGGTAGTCGGGGGTTAATCAAAATTTTTAAATTTTGTTCTTGTTTCGTTTCATCCCCGCTCCCGCCTGTGCCTCGGTCCGCAGTAACAGGATATTACTGGCTCCACGGTAGTGGGCATGTACAAAGGTGTGTCAACCTTTGTTGTGGCCGCTCGTTACCGACCTATATTGGAGTTTTAACTGCCTTTTAATTTTCTCAGTTTAAATTTAACTAAAACAACTAAAAAGTTTAAGTTTAGTACTGAGCACAGTCAGATAGAAATTCTTTTCTGTCCACGATACAAAAATAATATATTTTCTTCAACAAACAACAAGAACAAAATTAAAAATTTTGATTAACCCCCGACTACCTCGGATTTGTTATCTGTACAACATTCTACTAGTCAAGCCCTTTCATTTGACACCCATATTAAGGGAGTTGTGAAAATAGATATTTATTTCGCCATTTTGTGGAAGCGGCCATCTTGGATTTGAAATTTGTCATAGTGCAATGTATTCTACTAGTCAAGCCCTTTCGTTTGATACCCATATTGATGTAGTAGTGAAAAAATAATATAACTCGCCATTTTGTGGTGGCGGCCATCTTGGATTTGAATTTTTCTATAGTGTATGGTATTCTACTAGTCAAGCCCTTTCATTTGATACCCATATTGAGGTAGGTTGTGAAGAAATATTTTGTCCGCCATTTTGTGGAGGCGGCCATCTTGAATCGGTTTGAGCTCTACGGTGCCACAGACAGACACACACTCAGACAGACAGACAGACAGACAGACATCGACGTCAAACTTATAACACCCCTTTTTTTGGTCGGGGGTTAAATACAGCTTCAATTTAAAGTTCAATTCAGACACTTGACCAAATATCATAAGAACCTATCACTATATCGTCTAAATCCATGAAAGCGACTTTTAGTTTTTGGGCATATTTTCAAAACTGCTGCACCGATTTTGATAAAATTAGTCTTCTACAAAAATCGATCCACAATTTGCGGTGCTATTGCATAACACACGTGCAAAAAAAAACATACACCGAAAAGATAACCTCCTCTTTTATGGTAGTCAGTTAAAAAAACAATACTTACTTAAAACTAGTAAAGTTGAGCTAAGAGTTATCTTTTTAGGCAATCTTGGAGTAGAAAAAAAATTAATTACAACAGGCCCTTTAAAAAACGCAATTGTTGAAAACATCGATATAAACCACTGAATGTGCTCTCCCAAACTTCAGGCGCACGGAATTATGTCATCGTTAAAAAGAGTGAGTTAATCTTTCCGTTCTAATCGGTTGCAGGAAGCGATGCACGCCGGACGTTTTAATCTATCACTATTCGTTGGCGACAACCAAAATAATTAGAACCACAGTATATCTCGCCGCTAGCGATTCAAGGAGTCAAGTTAGATTGGTTGTGTAAACCACTTACGATACACACAGAAACGCAGTTTATTAACAAATTCAAGGTGCTCAGGGCAGATCCATTGGTTTATATCGATGGTTGAAAACTTTTGCACAATCGACATTGTTTCTATAAAAGTTCAGGTATTTTTGTTAATTACTATTGAAACACGATTCTGCCTGATATAAAGCAACGATAGATGAAGCGTGCTTGTCTAGAAGAACCCGCCTCTCTACCGCCCAACTAAATCGGCTATATGTTTGCTGTTGCTGTCTCTATCAATGCAACGAAATAAAAAGAGAGGTAAAAGTCAACACAATTTTAGGCGGTAGACCCTCCGATCCACTGCCCATTTGAAGCTCACTCTTTTTCCTTACCCCTATGTCTTTGATCAATATTTTTCTCAAACAGTTACAGCTCCGTATTATGACCTAAGGAATCTTGTTCCAATATAAGGATATCGGCGAACGTTCCAGGTTTCCCAACGATATATTGAATATCATTTGAATTGAATATTTTCTGAGAAATTCCTTGTATCTGTACAGTTAACTGTATTTTGAAGAGAACTTGAATTCTTAGGAACGATATTTACTGTTTCCGAGAAGTTGTATAAGTGATTTGTTGTTCGTCGAACATTTTCCCCTATTTTTTCCGTATGGGTCGTATGCAGTAGTGGCAGGACTCCTTGCAGAGTCCGCCTGGGGAAGTACCACACCTTTACCAGTTGTTCTCCCGTTAAACAATTGTGCAAACATTAATGTATTGCGATTTGAAGTTTTCAATGTTTCCAGTGAAATTACAAGACATTTTATATATCTGGGTGACGAGGGCACTGCAGCGCTGGGTAATGATTTAGACTCTTCATGTTCCAACAGGAGCATGTCACTATGCTGTTATGTGGCAGGCATGTTGCTTACCATCACGCACATGTCCTGTTCGTCTCGTCGCTCTATGCTATAAAAAAATATTTTTTTCACTACCAATGTATAATCTGTAGCTTCGAAGCTCCTATACCGCTTTTGATTTGGTTTGTATGCTTTTCACAATCACAACAATTAGTTCACAATTCTATAATGTAGTAATTTATCCTGATTTTTAATTGTGGTGTTTAACATTTCCCATTTGAATTTTATCCTGTTCCCAGAAGTTGCCAATTTATTTTCCAACGACATAATTAAGTAAAGAACAAACAAATACATTCGCGTTTTCATTTCTAAAAGGAAAAATTCACGAGAAAGAGATTACTACAACAAAAACACAATGTACGCAATATGGACGCACACACACACTATTAGAGTTCCACGGAAAACGAGAAAAGCCATTACGCAGAATATTGCAGATACCTCTATATCTATTCATTATCTACTAGCTGTATGTACCACGCTTCGCTGTGGCACATTGCAATGCAAAAATTAGATAAAAACAATCCTTGATGCGGATTATATATCATTCTAAAATTTCAGCTCTGAATTGAGTTCATACTCATTTATTACATACAATCTATTATATTCTATTACATACCTATCTATTATATAATATTATAAAGCTGAAGAGGTTTTTTTGTTTGAACTCGCTTATCTCCGGTACCACTGGGCCGATTTAAAAAAATATTTCACCGTCGGATATCTATGCAATCTCCGTGTACTATAGGACATATTATATTATGTATTACGGACGAAGCCGGGGCTGACCGCAAGTATATTATAGAATGGGCGTGACGACAGATCCTGCAATTATATTAAATTATTTGATGTAATGACAGTGTTTAGATAGAATAAACTTTGTACCAATTTTAATTTTTTTTTTGTTTAACTTACTTTTTGATCATTGAAAGCTAGATGGGCAAGTCCATCTTAAAAGTAAGAAATTATTAGAAAATGTATTTATCATTGGATAACACATTTAATTTCAGGTGACTTTTGTTATGAAACCAGTTTTCTAAACGCAATATTTAATATAGCTACCATACAAACTTTACGCGCGACGCATAGAAAATACGACACTGTGACGTCACGCTTCTGTAGTGTTTTTGTATGAAGCGTTCTTGGGACAGTCCAAAATTGTGATTTTAAAATCGTGATATCACGGGAAGTTTTTAAGATAACAAAGTAATTTTTTCAATTATTGAGTAGCCTTTTGACTTTAAATAAAAAATGAGACATGAAGCCAATTCATTTAAGACAAAGTTATACATCTGCTCTTTAATAGTGCAACCACAGCCTATATACCGCACGCGTTGACACGGAGACCGTGTGAACAGAGCATTATGAATTAAATTTATTCCGCCACTTGCCGCGCCATAACCGACCTTTCTACCACGACTTAAGGTCCACAGGAAACAGCTTTGAATTGTTACTGTGACATTTAAGTCTACATTGTCGGTTGGATTTATTTAGTCGCAAATGTGGACCAGCGTGGGATATATTGGAGTTGGGTTTAACCTTGGAGATGAAATGAGATACTCCTAAAGGTCTTAATGCGAGACTAGAACACATGGCTAAAGTCGTTTTGTGTAATCGTTCATTGGAAGACACATTATTAAAAATAAAAAGATTATCATCTAATTATCTATGTATATTCCGTATTCTCATGCTTAATTTCGGCTTGTTCATTCTGAAGTTGCCTGGAGGATATCGCTCTTAGCGAGCAACAAGGTCGCCAATTGTTACCTACTTATTTTTTGACGTAACAACGTCTAAAAAATCGATGAACGCCGGCTGCATGCACGAAAAAGTGTCCCGTTATGTCCCGTTACGCTCATTGTACCGTACATAATTGTACATCATTGTCCCGTTACGCTTCGCCGCATCTATCAACGTTTTGTTATGACGTTGCCACGTTAAACTATCGTCCGTAAACCAACCGACTTAACAGCTAACCATTTTTTTTACATGTTTACACATGACTGTCATTTTGTCTGATGTTAAGCAACGATGTGGTCTACGATGGAGCATGCTTAACTAGAAAAAAAAAACGATTACCGATTTGAGATTATAACAATTTCTGTGATAAAAACTCCGAAGCTGTGGAATGTGTTGCCTGAGTGGGTTTTACTGATGGTTACAAATTTAGGATGTTCAAATCGGGAATCGGTCTTTTCTAGGTTAACACGCAAAAAGGGAAGACCCACTCGGGCAACGCATTCCACAACCCAGAGATTCTTTACAAATGTAGAGTTCGTTCGAGTCTTTGGAACGCCATCCATGGAATGATATCATTTTTTTCGAGCTACGAAGATATAAGATATCGATTACAAGTTAACTATTCAGGTGTACAACTGCGTGGGTAGTAGTGTGCGACGGTTACTTACACCAGCCCGTTTTTATTTAGGTTTTCGAGGAAGATCCGCTTTCTGCTACTTACCTGTGAACAAAGAAAGTAAATTAGCGGCGGAAATAAAAACAACTTGGCTTTGGAGATATAAGAAATTGGATTCCACAATGAAACTTAGTAAATAGCACAGCATAAGCAGCTCGGGAACTCGGGACTCGGGGCCTTCTCTCGCAAGGAGAGAGTTTAAGGCCATAATCCACCACGCTGGCCAAGTGCGGGTTGGTGGATGACACATGACCTCGAAAGATTCTAGGTACATGTCGGTTTCCTCACGATGTTTTCCTTCACCGTTTTTAAGTTAGCGGCATTACGCACATGACTTCGAAAAGACATTGGTGCCCGTGGTGAGATTCGAACCCGGGGGCTTAGTAAAAACTGGCTGGTAAAGCACTTATACAACGTGTGGCGGAAAGGTCCAACAATATTTGAATAGGTCATTCCAACACTGATGTGGACTTCATCTCCGAAGGTGTCTTTCCCCCTCAGCACTTTAGATCGCGAGATAATACGAGTCAAAGTTTGATGTAAAATTGACCAGCTTCAACCCTAATGCGCGGCGGCGCGGCGTGCGACGACGGAGCGGCGCGCGGCGGCCGGCGGTCAGTGACCGCGCCGCGCCGCCGGTGATTAGGGTTGGCAAATAAAATAATAAACTACGAATTTTTTACTTTGTATGGGAAAAAATTGTTGTCCTTTCGTGTCTAATATTCACATATGTGATTCAAAACCTAGTATAGATGATATACAATAAATATTGTTGGACCTTTCCGCCACACCTTGTATATTTTACAGTACAGAGTGATAAGACGAGCAGGACGTGTGCCTGTAAGCAACATGTCTGCCACATATCAGGACAGGGACACGCAGCTATAGGAGCATGAAACCTAAATCATTACCTAGCACTGGACTGCGCTCGTCACCAGAGATCTAAGATATTATATCTATGACCCCAGTAATTTCTCTGGAAACAAAACTTGCCCTACAAACCGGAACACATGTTTGCACATTACTGCTTGGCAGAATAACCGGCAAAGGTGAGGTACTTCCCCAGGCAGACTCTGAAATTGCAAAAAAATTACCCTTAACGGGGTAAAATCCTTATTTAGTAGGACTCTTGTCAGTCCGCATGGGGAAGCACCACACCTTAGCCAGTTATTCTACCGCTAAGCAGTGATGTGCAAAAATTACTGTGTTCAGGTTTGAAGTGCAATGTTTCCAGATAAATTACAGGGCTTAGAGATATAACATCTTAGATCGCTGGGTGATGAGCGCAGTGCAGTGCAGCTAGGTAATGATTTGGACTCTTCATGTTCCAATAGCTACGTGTCACTGTGCTGTTATGTGGCAGGCATGTTGCTTACCATCAGGCACATATCCTGCTCATCTCGTCAATTCTTATTTAAAAAAAAAATTATAACTGCAAAAGGTGTGGTACTTCCCCAGACAGACTGCAAAGAGCCCTACCACTACAATACAAAGATACGACATCAAGGATTGCAAAAAATTTACCCTTAAGGGGGTAAAATCTTTATTTATAATTAGGTAAATTCGTATGCAACTCCGACGGGGGCAAATAGTAATTCTATAATTTTCTATGATCTCTCAATGCGTCCCCATATCCTTCTCAGCACTTCACATCAAATTTCAACAACTTTTCAAACTCCAACCATTGTGCAACTTTGTTGAAGTTTCTGTAGTAAGATTTATGGTTCGCGCAATAAATCTAGAATATGAGGGTATCTCGCGCGGAACGCTGCAACTTGTATCATTGTTGGCTTTTAAGGTTTGTAGCTTCAGATTCACTTACAACATAAAATAGATAAAATAACGAAATAAACAGAATAGCTTGCTTTGTAACATTCTACCGGCCCATGCCGGGTTTGTTCTGATGTTGTCATGTCTATTTTTATTTTACTTTTTATTGGCTTACGCTTGACCGCCATCTCGCCTGATGTTAAGTGACGTTGCGGTCTACGATGGAAATGGGGATGGGGAAAACCCACTCAGGCAACGTATTTCACAGCCGTTCGTTCGTTCTTATCACAAAAGTGGAATCAAATCTTTTCGTTCGTATCTTCGAAACATCAACCATGAAAAGATGTCGCTTTTTCGGGCATTACGATAAAAAAAAGGGCAAGGTAATATTATTAGATCATGCAAATCAGTGGCACACTCTTCGAAATATATCCGATAAAAACCGCTAGGCCTGCAATTTTTCGGCGAGGCTTTGAAGACCTTTTCGCACAAGAGTGTCATTGCTCATGAGCCTTTTGGAACGTCTCTCGATGGATTCTAGAGCCTCCAGCTGATGTTTAACCTATCCATCCCAAAGGTCCGCAGAGTACTCCTTACAAGAGTGAATCTGTCCTTGATATAACGTGAAAAGGGCACCTAGTTTTTTTTGGCAGCTAATTTAGCCTTGGACTTGATATACGAGCCAAAGTTGAACGTAGATGTCAAAGTGACGCCCAAAAGCTCAAGGCTGTCAGAAACCGGCACGGACACACCTCGAAAAGTAGGAGTCAGTTGAAATGGAGTCCTTTTTGCGGGGAAAAGATACGCCTGCGTCTTACTCTCGTTGAACATGATCAGATTGGCATCGCCCATTTAGACACCGCCTCAAGGGTCAAGCTTAAACGCTCGATCAAACTCTCTCTCAATACCTGAGTTTGCTGCACACTGGCTTTCGCGCTAGATATTTAATTCGCTACAACTGTGTTATCATCTGCGTACCCAAAAATAGTAGGGTTCAACAGATTTTATATGTAGCAGGAAGAGCGTCGCAGAGAGTACGGACCTCTGCGGGACTCCGGCATTGATAGCCATTTGATCCGACAAGCAGCCATCAAAGACGACTCGTATGGTCCGATTTCTTAAAAAGTCCGATATCCATGCAATAAACTCCGGAGACAAACCATTACTGGAAAGCTTGTTTATAAGGGCATCATGCCAAACCCTGTCGAAAGACAATAGAAACTATCCTATATATAGAATTGAAATAGAAACTATCCTCCATCTCAAGTTAATTATAATAATTTGATGTTCTTTACGTGCATTACAAAAGGAAATTGAAAGCAAAATCAAAGAAATTTGAAGCCACATTTATGAAGAATGGTCATGAAAAATTTGACAAAAATAGTGCCTATGTACCAGCAAAGCCACGGAGGCGAGTCGCCCGACTAATATAATTTAAATCCATGAATTACTCTATCCTACGTTCATGTTACAATAACAAATTAAAATATGAAGACTTATAAGTAGTGTCTTCTGTTCAATTGAAATCTTGCGTTAATTTTGAAACAAACTTTATTATAAAGAAGATACATACAAAGATCTGACCGTTCGTTTCTTCGGTTTCAAGTTATTTTGTCCGTTCCTCAACTCTCACAATCAACATCTACATCATCTCTTCATACTGGCCTCATAAAAATCAAGGGTTTTTATCACATAAAAAACTTTTTAAACACAGTGACATCGGATAAGCTCGGCCATTTCAACTTTAATCGTTCTGCTAGATTAATGTACAAAGTTTCCTTTTTAGGTCGGCGATGGCACGTTCGTGTTAGTTTGCAAGAAATTATGTTTTTAAAAGGTTTTTCTTTCAAAATTAAGACGAAACTGTTTTGGTCAATTTCTGCTCAAAGTCAGTTTTAAGGTGGCAACCTCCGGTATATATGCGTTGAATGGCATAAAATATGTAACAGTCAACGTAATAACTCCGGTGTGTATTAATAAATAGTAAATGTAATTAATATTGTGGAAATTATCACTATAGTTTCGGTTAAAGTATTAAAACAAACGAATTGTTTAGTTAGTCTTTTCATTGACTCAAAATAAAAATATTGGGGCGCAATTATTGTCCATGTAAACTAACAATTCTGATTGGGTCCTAAGTAACCTAACCGGTCTGTTATTGGGACGTTCCACGCTTCCAATTTATTAAATTAACCAAATGAATGAGGGAGTTATTAATACTAACGGGTCAATATGATACATTTATCACTTTAACTACATTACATTTGTTGGTTGGTATTAATAATAACTATTACAAAGTATTGATTGAATGTTGGACATGGTTATTTTAATTATTCTGACATTTATTTATGACATTGCATTATTAATGATATCAGTTTTTAAATAATTACATTTTGTATAATTGATTAACAATTATTATAAATGTTTTTTACTATTTAATCTTGTGACAAGTAATATCTTGTATGAACAATAATGATTATGATTAACCGATAATTATAAGTAATTGTTTTTTGTCACATAAAGAAGACGAAAAGATTCAGGTTATTTTCAATCAGCTTTAAGGCCTAATGTCTAAAGGCCTAAGGCCTTCATAAAGGACTTATAGCTAGTCGGTCCAAATTGGCATGTACTGCCTATCAAACTTTGAGTTAGCTTATTTTAGAAGCATAGCTTTAAATCTCAGGTATTTAAGTAAAATTTCATTTTCATGACGATTTTAAGAAAGTTAAACATACATTTTGAAAAACGGAAACCAAATTTCTTAAATACATTTTCTTTATGTTCCTAAAAATAAACAAAGAATAATTTAAGCGGATTAATAGAAGCCCTCTTTTACGCTTCACCAGTATTGATCTGTATTTATTTAACAAACTTGCCAAGTTTCCAAATTTACCCAAAAAACTGGGAAAGTAAGTCCCAATTCCTCATAACTTCCATTATAGGTACACAAAGCACCTGCGGAACTAATTTCAAGTTGGAGGTATTGCTAGGAGCGAACACTTACTGGGGCCGACACGATATAACGAGTAAAACTGATAAGCAGTAATGTGCAAACATTACCGAGTTCTGGTTTGAAGGGCAATGTTTCTAGTGAAATTACAGGCTATAGAGATAAAACATCTTGTGTATCTGAGTAACGAGCGCAGTGCAGTGTTATGTAATGATTTGGACCCTTCATGTTCACTGAGCTGTGATGTGGTAGGCATGTTGCCTACCATCAGGCAGATGTCTTGCTCGTGTATATATGTTGTATAGATATAATCTATATGTTCAAGACTTTGAAGTCTTTTTACCACAAGAGCGTCATGAACCTATGAGCCCTCGATATAAATCATAAGATATGCCTGAGCATCTCGAAATTGGTAACAAACTATGGCATGAAATGTTATTCCCCTTGAATTTATTCGTGTTTCTTGAATTAATAGAACACTCTCTGAAAGCACAGGAAGGCATATTTTTGCATTTATGTATGTAATGATCACCACCAATGACAGGTAAAACGTCCAGCGTTCACCGCTTTCTGCAACCGACTAGAACAAAACGAGTAAGCTCACTCTTCCCAACGATGATATAATTCCGTGCACCTGAAGTTTGGGAGGGCACATCTAATAACTAATTTCGATGCTATGAGCATTTTGACACTTATCTCGATCAATTTCAGAGCCTAACTTATCGTCTTCTTTCTTTACTTCTTTTTTATCAAAAAGTCATACATATCTCATTAAAAAAATACCTGTAGCACTCGGGGACTGCCGCAGTATAGCTATTCCAACATTATAAATATCTATAAGGACGTATGTAATACAGCTTGCTATACAAATATAGTCTGTAAGTCATGGTAACAATAAGATTTAAAGTCGAATGGCCTGGTGGGTGGCAGATTTTTTCGTTACGGTTTTATGTCTTCCATCTCTCTCTTTCTTAGCGCTTTCTCACAAAAAATTTTGATTCGGTCTCCGCGCTCAAAGCTCGCGATAAAAGCTATGCAATAGCTTAAAAAACCGATCGAATTGATTACCTCGACCTGTATGAACTCGGTAAAAAAAGACACGTCAAAACAAAACACACATTATGAACGTACATACCTACCTTATATTTATAGATTTTACCCATTGTTTATTTTTTTATTTACTCTGTCGTCTACGTAGGCGCGTTAAAATTATTTATTATTCATAAACTATTCAATTTTGGCTCAAGTCGTTGTATTTTTACCGAACCAGGTGTTTTCTCTGTGTCTGAGAAAAATGGTCAAAGTCCATTATGTACTGGTTCATAGAGATCGGAAAAGAAATCGTGGTAGACCACTTAGAAGATGGGTCCATGATATAAAAGCGACAGCAGGTGCTACTTGGACCAGAAAAGCTAACGTTAGGGAATAATGGAGGCAGTTGGAGGAGACCTTTGCCAATAGGGAAACAGACGGTGCGATGGCAATCTAAATTTAAGAATTTTATTGTAATAACATTGAAAAATTGTAAGCATTATCTGAATAATGATTATTATTATTATAGGTGTTTTCTATGTATAATAAGTATGTATTTAAAAATATATAAGAATTATATCAGCTATCTGGCCGCTATATTACAAGCTTTGCTTAGTTTGGGGTCAGATGGCGCTGTGTGTGAAATGTCTACCCACCCATATTAAATATTTTATGTTACTTGTAGCTTAGAACGCTACCAGTTTATTAGTCTTTTATCGGATATATTTCGGCGAGTATGCTCTTTCCTGATTTACATAAGCCAATTCAACCTAACCTTTTTTATTGAACAAAAAGGCGACACTGTTTCATGATCGACGTTCCTGAGATCCGAAAAAATCAGTTCATTGCTATGTTCCAAGTTTTAAATATCTTAACACAAACAGCTAGATGGTGGAATGCGTTGCCTGAGCTGGTTTTTCTCTATGTATAACAATTATCGAATTTTAAAATTGTACGTATTTGTATGAATTGCTTTCTGGCTTAACTATTTATATCTATGCACTATAATTTCACTAGAAACATTTCGCTTCAAACCAGAACATAGTAATGTTTGCACACTGCTGCTTGGCGATAAAATAACTAGGTATACTCATATACATATATACTCATTTATTAATAACCAGGGGTTACACGTCATGTTTACATAGTAATATAGGTGACAAGGAAAAGGAAAGGTGAAAAGGAGAGGTGTGGTACTCCCCCCAGAGGAACTCTGCAAAGCGTCCTACCACTACTAAATCCGTTCAGACGTTTCAAAGTGATTGAGCAAAAAACAACCTAAAATCCAAACTTTAGCATGTATAATTAGTAATAATTATGATATCATCAAATAATTTTTTGTCAATCTAATATATAAAATTCTCGTGTCACAGTTTTCGTTGCCATACTCCTCCGAAACGGCTTGACCGATTCTCTTGAAATTTTGTGAGCATTTTGAGTAGGTCTGAGAATCGGCCAACATCTATTTTTCACACCCCTAAGTGATAAGGGTTGTTCACCGCTAAAAAATTTTTTAATTTTTGGACAATTTTTTTTGGTTTTATTTTTCTATAATGTGGCATTAAAAATACATACAACCCTAAATTTTACCCTTTTATCACCAACCCCTATTTTTTAATCTATATAACTATAGTATAAAAATCAATGCCACTTTTCGTTGTAAGTGAACTCCTTCTAAACGGCTCGACCGATTTGAATGATTTTTTTGTAAACGCTTGGGTAGGGCCCTGGAAGGTTTAGATTTACAAATCAGCCCGGCAGATGGCACTGCACTTGATATTTTGGTTACTATCCGAGCGAAGCCGGGACGGGTCGCTAGTAAATGTATAAAAATCGTGATATTTAAATGTAAAATATTAAAACAAAACACGGCAACCGTCTTTTGGCAACTCGGTACCCTCCGAGACTACGCGTCTAACTTACGAAAACTGGAAAAAACCAAAGTTGCCCGAACAAGCGAAGATTGATGCGTTACTAGAACATGCTGGAAAGTTTTGAGGGACACACGGGGACTTTCGTAGTCATCAAAATAATTTGATATTTTTTTGGAATTTGCAGTGTTCAGTGCAATGGTAGTGATACATTCTTAACATACTTCAAGGTGCAAGATTTGAATTTCTCGGAATCTTTTTGAAAGATTTCCGATTGTTAATTTGATTATTCCATATAATATAATAGCTAGGCATTGAACATGACGCAAACCGATGGGTGTTATTACAAGTTTGATATGTTTTAGTGTGTCTGTCGGCATCGTAGATTTAGAATTAACTAGCTGTACCCTGCCACGCTTCGCTGTGGCACATTGTGATGCAAAAATTAGATAAAAACAATCCTTGATGCGAATTATATATCAATCTAAAATTTCAGCTCGATCGGCGCAGAGCTTTTTGAGTTTTTGAAGCGTACACAAACCAACATAACATTTTTGTAAAAAAAAACCAGACGATTTCGTCGCGGTTTTAACATTGCCAGACTTATGGGTAAATGTTTTGCAAAAAAATATAACAAATGTCATATTAGTAATTTGAAATTTGAATTGGGTACCTATGACAAAATTAAAAATTCTCAAAACGACATCGTTTTGGTTGCTCTTTCTACCTGCCTGGGAGGGATTCATTTTCCCTCGCTACTCACAGTCCAGGTCTGCGTGTTGAGGTATAACAGAAGAACTATTTATGTGACAAGTTTCCAGCTTGTCTCAAAAACTTACCTATAATTAGCTGCCAGCTCTCGGAATATTAACCACGTCATTTGTATATAAAGGGGGCATAGCCGTTATTAACAAAACTAAAATACAAGTACAGTGAGAACTACACTACACTACATACCTAACTACTTTGAAGGTCTACAGATAATCAAGATGTTTAAGCCCACTACCAATCGGAAGCGTACCCAGCATGCTGGCGGCATTACCACGCTGAATGACAATGCTCATGCGTTGGGCCAAATGAACGTCAGCATTTTGGTCACGCGTCGCGTCGACCAAGCGCTCGAAAAGGCTTTTGAAGATGAGGCGAGCTCACGGCCCCCACGGGGCCAATGTCTCAACCCCAAAGAGCTCAAATATATTTGTATTCGTGTGTGTGTATATCATGCCCCACGAGCGAAGCAGGGGCGGACCGCTAGTATTTTCAATATAACCTAATAATTTGTTTTCCCTTATTTTTCTACTAGACGCCCGCCCCGGCTTCGCCCGTGGTATATTATATAGCACTCATCGGGATCCCGTACATATATATCCAATGGTGAAAGAATGACTGAAATCGGTTCACTCGTTCCTGAGAATATCGATTTCAAACAAAAAAACCTCTTCAGCTACCTGCTACGCCACCTGTCGGAAATTGGTCGTACCAACTCAGATTTAGAAAAAAAAATTAGCAAAGGTTACTGAAATATTATATTCAATGCACAGATTACTGAAATTCAATGACGCAATCTTTGACATTTGTGTCATGTCTAAGCACGAAACGTACGAAAACTCTCAAAAGGGGAATATTTTTTCCCGATTTTGTTACATTCTTGTTTCATGCTCCGCTTCAATTAATAGTAGAGTTATTTTCTATAGCCTAAAGCCTTCCTCGATAAATGGACTATCCAATAGAAAAAACAAACAAACAAACAAACTCTTCAGCTTTATAATATTAGTATAGATATCAAACTTAACAGCCGTGAGTTAAAAAGAGTCGGCTCAATCCATGGATTGAACTCACTACTCTTTGTTCGGAGCGATCGATCAATCGGTAGGCATTTGTCGAAAACTTTAGAAATAATACCACGGAGCTTGTACTACTTGACTCCGGTTTGACCTGGCAACACTGGCGCTTATTTGAACCAACGCGGATTTTCTAAAAGGAAATAAATTGCTTTATACTTTACTAGGCAGAAGAACTGGAATGAGCATTGACGTGTCATGTAAGCACCCTGATCAGTGGGCCAGAGTTTCTACAGAGTGGACAGTGGACACCATGGGTTGATGATTAATTTTGTACGTACAAAATACATCAAAGGTGATCTCATGTAAATCTTATTGAAATCGCTATGACGGTTCTACAATTTGAACACAAAAGTAAAATTAGCTTATAACTGGAAGACATAGTTACATACATACGTTCATAGCTTCTGGGGAAATTTAATGTCTGAATTTAATTACGAACTTTATTTCTCGCAGGAAATAAATTATTCTAATAAATTCACTTTTTTATAATATAGACGGACGAGACGAGCAAGACATGTGCCTGATGGTAAGCAACATGCCTGGCACAGCACAGTGACACGCAGCTGTTGAAACATGACAAGTCCAAATCATTACCTAGCACTGCACTGCACTCGTTACCCAGAGATCTAAGATGTTATATTTCTAAGCCCTGTAATTTCTCTGGAAACATTGCCATTCAAACCGGAACACAGCAATGTTTGCACATTACTGCTTGGCGGTAGAATAACTGGCAAAGGTGTGGTACTTCCCCAGGTGAAATCTGCCAAGCGTCCTACCATTCGTTAAAAAATATATACATATTTGAGAGTTACCTATGAGAAACTAGCACCCAGGAACTAGGCTGCGTAGGAAGCAGCCAAAGAAGTATCCAATTAAAAAACTTGGGTGTCTGTAAAGTCGGTTTACGGAAGATAGTTTAACGTGACAACGTCATAACAAAACATCGATAGATGGGGCGCAAGCGTACAATGAGCGTAACGGGACAATGGGGACAACGAGACATAACGGGACACTTTTTCGTGCATGCAGCCGGCGTTCATCGATTTATTAGATGTTGTCACGTCAAAAAGTGTATAGTTTAATACTCAAACTATGCCGCTTCTCATCTGAGACAACAATCCAAGTTCGTTCCCGGTTCAAACCGCTAATCCCTCGTTTTGGCAAATCTTGTTATGGATGGGGAAATCCAAAAGATATCATTCATTTGGTAAGAAATATCAGGATTTAGCTCGAGAAGAATGGAAAACTGTTATAGCGATCTTACCCGTATTCGTACCGGAAAATTCATTTATTTTTCGTTTATTTAGCAAAAACATTGTTGTATTCGTAACTAAGGAAATGTTTTATAGAAACGGCTCAAGGTTTTCGTAGAAAAAAAACATTGCATAATTTGAACAACAATAAATACGTTTCAACCGTTTAAAACTTCAACCTTTATGTAAGAGTTAGTAAGTATGTTAGTTAGTAGGTAGCTTTTTACCCGACTGAAAGCAGTGTTATGTTTTTCGCGCGTATGTTGTATGTTTGGAAATGTCTTTATTCCCACGTATCTTCCAAACGGCTGGATGGATTTTGACAATTTAGACATCATTAGATTCGTCTCAACTCAAGAGTGAGCTCACTTTTTCCGTCCTAGTCGGGTATAAGAAGCGGAAAACGTCAGATTTTTTTACTGTAATTGCTGCCTATTGTGAATCGATATTAGTAAAAAAGTACTTCAGAGTTAGACCCTACAAATTTTGTACAACACAGTGTGATAGTTTTTTTTAAATCTGATTTCGCTTACCTGGACGCCATAGTCAGTTAGTTCATATCAAATTTAGTCGTGCGTCCCTAAATTTAATTTTAAATTGAAGTCCGCTTTTGTTTTTTCTGACAAAATTAATTATTCAAATTGTGAAAAAACACGTTGAACCAAGTCCGTAGGTTTAAAAGATTAGGTATCGACAATACAATTGATATAAATAAGTGTAGTCAACAACATTCCACAAAAAAAAACAGCTAAAAATAGTATCATTAGTTAGATGGCGTAAATAAAACAAAAGAAGCAGTCACGTTTTAAACTTACCTCAATCTTAAACATATGCTGGAATTCGTATATTTTACATTTTTGAATACTTTACGGCTGGTCTAGTCGAAGGTACGACAACTACCAATCCGGGCCCCTGAATTGAATTCCAAGTGTACTACTGTCTTTTCGAAGTCATATGCGTAATGTCGCCATTTTAAACCGGTGAAGGAAAGCATCGTGAGGAACCAGGTATCTTTCGAGTATAGAATCTTCCGAGTTCACGTGTCGTCCACCAACCCACACTGGGGCCAGCGTGGTGGATCACAACCTTCACATTGTTGTATTTCTAGTATTGTAATTGAGATCTCTCTGAAAAATCGCATTTGCAATTCACCAATATGCCAGTCTCTGGGCTGGGAGGAGGCGGCTTAGGCAAAAGACGTCGTCGACGGCGGCTTAGGCAAATGGCAAAAGGCAATCAGGCAAACACTCGATGTCTAGTCGATTAATAGCGGAATCCCAACCGGTAGTGATCGGCTCTACAGAGGAGCACTAGAATTAGATTTGAAATGTACCCAACTGACCCCCTAATTTTCCTCTTCTTCTCCTTATCCAAGAAATGTGTAAAAAATATGATTGTAATGACCACGGACCCCGGAGTCTGTGGAGTGGATAATTGAAATAAAAAAAATATATGTCAAAGCCAAAGAGTTCACATATACTACGTATAGAGCTAGATTTTCCGTACGGTTCCTTTGTGTCGATCGTAAGCAGATGACGATTCTATGGCAACAGATTGTTGTGCCGCGACAAAAGTATGACACTCCCACAAGAGCGACAAGGCCATAAAGATGCTACCCGTGCTTTCGGTGTAAAGCGTTTGTGCCAACTCTATACATCGTATATGTAAATTTTTTGGTCAAAGCACTTAGATTACCAGCATATGTCAGCGCATCAGCACAATGAAGTCGCAATGGGCCGATCATATCAGTCGCAAAATTGATAACGTAGACGGGGAGAGAGATTCTGAGTGAAATACCGCCAAGAATCAAACAGCCACACATGTATTATTTTGCCTGAGTAGCAAGTTATCCAACGGATACAATCTTGGTATCTTTTTGTCTAAATTGTACCGGTTTATTCTAGATAGAGGGGCTCCATGCAAGACCACATAGCCGCTTTACATGGCGACTGCAACGACCTCATTTTCGGGTCTGTTGTATGCTTACCCGTGTTACAATGATAAAAAAAATAGTAATATTTGCAATTTTGAAATTATTCGTTTTTTTAGGTTAGATAGCGTTATAAAGACCCATAAAACAGGGGGTTTCTGCGGCAAACACTGTAATAAATTTGACCAATTATAGGCCTATCATAAACTGTGGTCACCAGACCGCATATGTTACCATCAGTTTATGCTACAAACACACTATGCTAAATTTGGAAAATTGTGGGAATAGCAATTGACGTCAGGTGATTTAACTTTGAACTTTTTTTTCATGAAATTGCGCATTATTTAAAATATTTTTTAGAGTTATGCCGATGCAAAATGCCTACATCATGGTGACCTAGCTGAAGCCAAGCCACTCCCACTGGTGGAGTGACCGAAAAGCCGTCAGTATAGTACGACTGACGGTTCAGTGGAATGACGGTGCATAGTTTGGAATCAGATGGTGTGCTGTGTGAAATATTCACTAATATTAATTTATATATCTATTGATATCGGAGCTGTGAAATGGTGTAAATAATTTCACTTTGTGCTAGAAATCTGCTTTGTGTAAAGGAGTCATATTTTTAGAGACGAGCAGGTCATGTGCCTGATGATAAGCAACTCGCCTAGCCATAACAGCACAGTAACACGCAGCTATTGAAGCGTAAAGAGTCCAAATCATTACCTATCACTTTACTGTGCTCGTCATCTAGATGTAAATAAAAATAAATAAATGATAGAGGATGTTTTATCTGTAAACCCTGTAACCATTCTGGAACAATGCCCTCCAAACCGGCACGCAGTGATATTTTCACGTTGATGGGGAAAAAACTAGTTTGCCTATGTGTTCATCCAGATTATACTTTAAATATGTTCTAAATATCAACCGAATCCTACCACTACAAAAAATGTTCCTGTTCCAATAGCTGCGTGTCACTGTGCTGTTATGTGGCAGGCATGTTGCTTACCATCAGGCACATGTCCTGCGCGTTTCGTCACTTTATATTTAAAAAGAATGTCAACTATTGGCAACATATAAAATTGGCAAACATTGTCATTAATAATGTTAAAGGGGAAGTAGGATATAAGTAGGATTCATAGAAGCAAGCAATAAATAGAAGATGAAGAATCAGATGACATACCTCTAAATAACAAAACTGAATAAAAGCTAGAAATGAAAAGAAGAAGAAGAAGACTTTAATCAGCTGACTATCACTGTATTCTTTATCCTAGTTTCATTGTATAAATTAAGACTGAAACAAATTATTTTGCCAGATATTGCATGCCTCTAGAAAAAGAGGCCAGTTTGTAAGGGTCAACTTTTAAAATGTTTTGTATCATCTTATCTTACCTGCAAACAGCAATAAAGATTTTTGTATTTGTATTTTGTATTCTTTCAATGTAGGCTTTGTGTAGGAACGTCTGTAGAATATTGTGTTGACGTGTGCATTTTGACGTATCTCAATAACAACCTTGATCTTAGTGGGGGAAATCACTGTTTTAGGGTTTCGTAGCCGACACAAAACTTAAACAGCCCACTAAATGTTCCCACTGGTGGGACTCGGGGCCTTCTCTCGCGAACTACTGTCAAAGTCTAAGCTTTGCTACTGTCTAAGTCCCGGTTCAGAGGCTCAACCACGACTGCACTTCTGACCAATATTGTTTACATATGAGTTTAGTAGGTCATTGTACGCTTGCGCCGCATCTATAAATAAAGAACAATAAATAAATATTGGTGAACAATTCACACACAACACCATCTGACCCCAAACTAAGCAAAGCTTGTACTATGGCGGCCAGATAGCTGATATAATACTTATATAGTTTTAAATACATACTTATTATAAATAGAAACACCCAGACACAGTGCAAACATTTGAATTCATCACACAAATATTTGCACTGGGTGGGAATCGAACCCACGACCCACGTCTTCGCAGGCAGAGTACCCACTAAGCCACGAGGCCTATCAATGTTTTGTTATGACGTTGCTACGTTAAACTATCCTCCGTAAACCAACAGACTTTACAGATAACCAATTTTTTTGGTAGGTATGTATGGTACGTCATAGTGTATCAGTTTTGATGGTTTCATTATTATCTGGTAGATGATAGTTTAAAACCCTCTACACACGAGCCCTAAAATCAAAGGAAATTACGTAAAACTGTGTAAAGTTATTACTTACATAATAACTTACATCCTAGTACATAAATACAAACATAAGAATATACTAATACATACAACAATGAGTGTTCGATATATAAATAAATAGATATTACATACAGAGGCTTCAATTGTCAATATGGGACCACTCTTGAACACTCCACACACGAGTCCTAAAATCAGAGGAAATGTCGTAAGAGTAGTGGGGAGGACCCTACATCGCACCATAAATCACAAATCATATGGTGCTCCTACCCACTAGTTTTACGTCATTTCCTCTGATTTTAGGACTCGTGTGTAGAGTGTTCAAGAGTGGTCCCATATTGACAATTGAAGCCGTTACTCTGTTTAAATATCTATTTATATATCGAAAACTCATTGTTGTATGTATTACATTATGTATTCTTTTTTTTTAACCTACTGAAAGTCTGTCTGTCTTATGGATGGATGGATGGATCTATAGGATGTAAAGTTATTATGTAAGTAAGTATGTTAACGTATTATGTGATATTTTAGTTTTTATAACTACTTTATATTTAATTGTAGATGTACATAATATAAGTATCAACCACTCCTTTTTTGTACTTCCCCTCCTCCATATTCTCAAATATCTTATTCCATCCTATGGTTGTCTGGAAGAGATTGCTTTTATTGATAAGGTCGCCAATTGCTACTTTATTTTGTTTTGTTTTAAGTAACTTTTGTTTATTTCTAAATTAACTGCAATAAAGAGTTAATATATCTATCTATTGACCACTCTAAATCTATGATCTATATGATTGGTTGCCTGATTTGGTTTTCCCCGATAGTTACAATCTTGGTGTCTTCAAATCGAGAGTGAGTCGGTTTCTTCAAAGTAAGCACGCTCCATTGTAGATCACATCATCGCTTAACATCAGGCGAGATGGTAGTTAAGTCCGAATCTATTACACTATAAAAATATAAAAGTTTTATCGAAATTGGTGTGGCTGTGTTTGATTTTTGTTTTAGTTTTTGTTTTTGAAATTTGGCATTCTGTAATTTAATTTTAAATTGAAGTTGTTTTTAATTTTTCGGAGAAAATAAATTGTAATAAAATTTTAAAATCTAATTTAATAAATTGTAATAAAATCTTAAAATCTAACACAATAAAATCTTTTTTAAATCGGTCCTACTGGTAAACTATTCCTCTATCGAAACGATTGGCTCTAAAACTAGACTTGTACGGAACCCGTGCATTGTTATTATTTCGGCTCGCACTTGCCAGTTTTTTTTCTATATGTCTGTTTATTAATAGTAAGTCATAATGACTCTCTCTAATTACTGTTCGAGCGGAACTACAATGAGGTGGTCGTTTACAGTACCGTTACTCTTCTTCACCGGTATGTATGAATTTAGTTTATTTATTTTATTTATTCTATGAGCACACAAAACAGAATGTAATAAACAATTTTCGTAAAAAACAACCGAAAACAGACTTCAACCATTGGGACCATTTGGAAAACATACCCATCCGAACACAAAGATAATTTTTTAAATCGGTGTAGGGGTTCTCGAGAAATCAGGAACATGCATTAAAAAATATAAAAAAAAAAACATAGGGGTCGAATTGATAACCTCCTCCTTTTTTTGGAAATCGGTAAATAAAAATATGATAAAATTAGAGTATACTGTAGAGAAGTTACATTCCAAACTATGTGGTGACTAGAAACGATTTTTGTTAAAATACAGTGGCTTGATAATAAAATTATTAAATTAGAGATAATAAATACTACATAAAGAAAATTAGGCCAACAAATCTGAACTTTGCTTAATTAAAACAGTAGATAAATAAGATAGTTCATAGACATTTTGAAACAACTAACTAACCATATTTAGAATTTAGAAGAAAGAAAGAAAACTTAACAAAACACCATAAAGGTTCCATTACGATAAAATGTGTTTACAAACATTATAAAACAAACTCAGAATAGTATTTACAGTTAGCACAACATGATTATTCTTAGGTTAGGTTCTTAGGTTATTATTTTTTAAACCCTATACTGTCCCAATGCTGAGCAAAATCGTCCTTACCCTCCTTGAATTCGCTTCTGTCTTGAATTAATGTGCCAGTCTTTTGAATAGCTATCAAGATGGTCCCGCCGCAGAATTTAGTACTTTTTCAAATTTATTTTGTAGAAAAATTGAGAGACAAGGTGATATAACACTGGATGGTAAGCGGTAACCGTTTTTAAAATATGTACTAGATCAAATTACTGTGTTCCGGTTTGAAGGGCAATGTTTCCAGAGAAATTACAGGGCTTAGAGATATAAGATCTTAGATCTCTGGGTGACGAGCGCAGTGCAGTGCTAGGTAATAATTTGGACTCTTCATGTTCCAATAGCTGCGTGTCATTGTGTTGTTATGTGTCAGGCATGTTGCTTACCATCAGGCACATGTCCTGATCGTCTCGTCACTCTATATTTAAAAAAAAAAAAAAAAATAACATTGCTTTCCCATTGAATTGAATTTAAGCTACACTTTTTCCACAAAATAAATTTTGTGAACATATTTTTGTCAATTTACTTGTACACAAACACACAAAAAAATGATGTCGTCAGCAGTCAAACTGTCCCGTGCTCGTCAGACCCTGCCTAAAAGTGTCAATGAAACTTGCGACGTTCCCACGCTGTATTGCCAGGGAGATATTACAAAAAGAAATTCATTTAGTCGACCAAACGTAGTAACAAAATCTTTTGCCTCCGAGCCCTATGGACCCATCGTTTCCGTTTTGTGCACTGGAAAACTTTGGCTGTGGAACGCGTTGCCTGATTGGGTTGTCATAGTGGTAGCAATCTCAGTATCTTCAAGTCGAGTGTATATCGGTTTCTTCTAGATAAGCACCTTCCATCGTACATCGCACCATCGCTTGACATCGATTTGAAGACATCAACCTTGTAACATTGCAAAAACCCATGCGGGCAACCCATTCCAAAGTCTAGCCGCTCTTATCACAGTACACTCAAACCTCTACGTTTGGTACGCCAACCATGATACGACGTGTCTTTTTTTAACCCCCGACCAAAAAAAGGGTGGCCGCCTTTACAAAATGGCGGACAAAATACATCTTCACAACCTACCTCAATATGAGTATCAAATGAAAGGCCTAGACTAGTAGAATGTTGTACAGATAACAAATCCGAGTTAATCGGAGGTTAATCAAAATTTTTAATTTTGTTCTTGTTAGATCTACCAGCGGTTCGATTGCAAAAAGGACAAGACAGTATTAGACCATGTAGATCAGTTGTATACTGTCCGAAATGCATCCGATAAAAAGCCGATAGCCATGAAATTTTGCGGCGATGTTCAATACTGTTGAAGCTTTTTACAAAGAAGAGTTTAGTTGTATATGACCCTTAAAAATTAGATTCAAATATAATAAATTTACTTTATTTAATTGTATAGATGTGATTCCAGATATAATTGCAGCTAAAAATGCCCCAAACACAAGGAGTTATATTAATAATGAAGTGGACAATATAATTGAGGGAGTAAATAAACAATTATGGACAGAAAACGAAGAAAAATGCCTCAAACACACGCTATATTTCCTTGATGCGGTAAAGAATCAAACGCTATGGGCCACCTGGAGTAAGTACAAGTTTACATATTTTTTCTAGTGTTTAGTGAATTTTTATGTAAACTTTCATCCCCCATTTCAACCCCCCCAAACTCTTTCCACGATAAAAAGTTGCTTTTGTCCTTTCTCGGAGTTCAATCTATCTGTGTACCAAATTACATCAAAATGGTTCACTGGCTTAGACGGTAAATCGTAACAGACAGAGTTACTTTCGCATCTATAATATTAGTATGGATTTACTTTCCTATTATGCACTTAGGAAAACCACTCAAAACGCTCTGGCTACGTTGGGGACCACAAATAGGCATGACGACTCATTTTTTATTTAATGTGCCATCAAAAGGCTACTCAATAACTGAAATATATATAGGTGAAAGAATTACTTTGTTATCTTAAACACTTCCCGTGATAACACGATTTCAAAGTCACAATTTTGGACTTTCCCTAAAACTCTTCATACAAGACACTACGAAAGCGTAACGTCCATTGAGTACATATAAGTACTTTAGTTATTTGTCCTCAATGGTGACGTCACTGTCGGGTATTTTCTATGCGTCGTGAGTAAAGTTTGTATGATACCTACTTATATTAAATACTGCGTTTAGGAAACTGGTTTCATAACAAAAGTCACTTTTAAATTGAATGGGTTATCCGATTGTAAATACATTTTGTAATAATTTCATACTTTCAAAATAGACTTACCCATCCAACTTTGAATGATCATAAAGTAAGTTAAACAAAAAGATATCAAAATTAAAGTTGGTACATATTTTATTCTATTTAAATGCTGTCATTTAATCAAATAATTTAATATAATTGGAGGACCTGTCGTCATGCCTATTGAAACCAGACAAGTTATCTTTTGCGGTTGGGTTTTTGGCGGGATTTTTTTTTTCGTATTTTTATTTGGGAAGGTATAATTATTTTGTTTAATTACGTTTCCTTAAACTGGTCTTTATTCTGACATAAACTACATCAACATTAAAGTTCATTTACATAGAAACATAGATATTGTAAAAATGTGGAATGTAGTTAGAAGATTACAAACTGGAATAAAAGATAGGCTATTTTTTTACGGCGAAGTAAAGTAACGGAAACGGGAACAGCGCAGGTAAAACTGCGGGAAACTGCTAGTATATCATAAAGCCAATACAATAAAATGGCAGTCATAGGAACTGCCGATAGAAGATAGAAAGTTATAACTCTGCAGGTCTACTACGAAGTCCGATACTCGATATATCGGCCGAAGTTATGGACGTTTTATACCACGAAACACAATCGGTCGGTTGATGACACAAAAACTGTCAAAACAGTGTCGGTCGGGATGAACAAAACGCCCGATCAGATCAACCGACCGATTGTGTTTCGTGGTATGAAACGTCCATAACTTCGGCCGATATATCGAGTATCGGACTTCGTAGTAGACCTGCAGAACATGATAGCTTACTTTGGAAACTACGCGAGTGAAACCGAAGGACGTGGCCACCTATGCTGCAATGAGAAATGCTGACGCATTGCTAGATGGCCAATGCCCGTGGCTCCGAGTTTACTCGAAGATCATTCCCGAACGTGCGCTAGAATTCAATTCACAGCCCACGAAATATATGTCTGTGGCGCGCCAAACGCAGTTTTCACTTCAAACAGTAATAAAACAGTAAACTCTTTTTAGTATTTTGTCGAGTCCAAAGGCCATTTTTTATAAGACACAACCGGCCTCGCCCTCACAAGTACGCCTATACTTACAAAAAATTTAGCGAAAATACATAAACCAAAGATTCCAAATACAATGTAAAAATATCATTACCACACAAAAACGTTGATAAAAATAACTGAAACTGAGCTATACAAATGATTTATTTAAGTTTTTGTTTGAACATAACATACAAACAATTTCCACTAATAGAATTATCGCATTGTATACGTATAAAGCAAAGTAATTTAGCCGTAGGTACGATGCCATTAGTTGTATTTTCCATCTTCCACATGCAAAAAATCTAGACATTTAAGTGATATACATGAATAGGTATCTTCATTTTATGCAACTTCTAATTCCTTTCTATTTAAGATGCAATATTTTAAAAACATAGTTTTTAAACATTTATGGTAGAGTGACTCTATGATTTTTTTATGTACGTTTCCGTCATGTTTGTGGGGCAACTTCAACGTTTATTTTTTTCTTGCAGTATGGGACTCTATTCCCCACCCAGTCGGCACATTCTACGGTTCCCAACACCACTTAGGAGCATATGACCAATGTTTGAAAGCTCCATGGAGGAATCGGCACGTAGATTTTAAGACTCAATACTGCTTAGCAGATGTTAAATTGAGTGAAGTGAGTGGAAATGTGGGGAACATAGATGCGTATAGTGATATGAGCGAGTATTTTCAGGTGAGTTATTTTAACTATTCATTTACGGCTGGTCCAGGAAGTTACGGCTGGTCTAGTAAGTTACGGCTGGTCTAGCATGTTACGTCTAGTCAAGTAAGCTACGGCTGGTCTAGTAAGTTACGGCTGGTCTAGTAAAAGTTATGGCTGATTTAAATGTTACGTCTGGTCTAGTATGTTACGGCTGGTCTGGAGCACAGCAACTGCCGATCCTGATCCCCGGGTTCGAATCCCACGCGCAAAACTGTTATTTCGAAGTCAAGCTGAGTAATAAAGGATCGTGAGAAAACCAACATATTCCTGGAGTCTTTCAAGGTCGCGCTTTATCCACCAACCTGCACTGGGCCTGCGTGGTGAATTATGGTCTTAACTTTTCGAGAGAAGTCCCCGAGCCGCAGCAGTTAAAGGTGGCAACATTTGACAAGCTGCTTACACTTATGCTACTAATTTATGAAATTGGTTGCCCTAAGATTAAAAAAAAAACTAAACTACTTTTCGACGTTTCTCTTTACGTACCATCCGGATAATCTTTACGTACCTATAATGTGTATCGTCCTTTTCAGGTTAAAATGAAGTTAAATAGAGAAATAACCAGTATCTCCTACGGAATATGTCTGCCAGTGGCTTGTAACTCCGATTCTTCTACCAAAATTTTGAAGGCATTGCTCGGGTCTACGTATTTAGGAACTTTGAATCCAGAAGTGAAAATGAATTCTTGCCAAACCAAAGATCCAAATGTTGGGAACGAAATTTATTTATTTATGTGAGTTCTATTTTGTTTCTTTTCTGTAATATTCTATTTCTGTGTCTTATGTAATTATACATAAGAAGTATAATGGCTTACCGGCTTAATCAAACTCAATCGTCTCGCATTTGTGCCGCGTCTCCTTTCGGTCCACATGCATTTCTCGCACTGTATACTTCTAACTAATAAACTTTAATCTCGTCTTATTCAATTTCTGCTTATATTCAAGAGTTTATTCGCCAAATATATATCTGTGTTTTCATAGCTATATATTCCATATAGGAATATAAACAGTCATCCTTTTTTGAACTCTCCACTTCCTATTGATTTCGTAAATATATTCTTTTATGGCCTTTAGCATAACCTTCTATTTAGTTTTGGTCCTAACCAGATGGGTTAGTTTTGGTTTAACTTCTTTATCTTTGACTAAGCACGGAAAGTTAGGCAAGTTTTTTACGTAGTCGCGTAGAAATATTTTCATTCTACAAAATATAAAATGCGTTTAATAAATTAGATTGTTTGTATTTCCAGAGTAATCGTTTTAGTATTGATAAGCATTGCAGTCACGTCAACTTGGTTTGTTGAAAACAAGTCATCAAATGGTTTTGGTAAGTAATGACGATATCATCATCATCCGCAACCTTATTTATACCACTGTTGGGTATAGGCTCCTCGTTTATCATGCCATCTGCTTCGGTTCTGTGTCAATCGAGTCCAGTTTCGACAAATATGGTCGACCTATTTTGTAGCAGGACGTTCTACAGTCCTTTGCCTCGGCTACTATTCGGATGCAGTTTGATTCTCAATTATTTTTATATTTTCCAAATTATTGATTGCCCTGTTTGATTGTATGTGTGTGCCTTTCACTAATTCAGTGATGTAGTACAAGCTATCAGACAGCCCGTAGATAAAAGAAGCGATATTGTGTTACATTTAACGTTCCCAAGACTCAATCAAAAACGTTTGACGCCATTTTATTAAGAGCTTTACTAAAGTGGGGCCAAAGAAAAGAATAATAATAAAGAATAAGAAGATTGTTACAACATTAGTGCCTTCAAATCCAGAGTGAATCAGTTTCTTCTAGGTAAGCACGCTCCATCGCAAACCGCATAGTCGCTTAACATGAGGCAAGATGGCAGTCCATTGCAAACATATTAAAAAAGTCTCTACAATTAATTTAGTTTTGATTACGAGTCCAAATCCACTGTTATTATTTGTCTTCATTTCAGTATCTAGTCTTACAAACTCATTCTGCATGAAGAGGAACCTCCGAGACTTGTCTAAAATTTATGACAATGAGATTGCGATCATCAACGTATTGAAGACCATATTTTCAGTCTGCTCTGCATGCATGCATCACTTTTTATTTGGGATGGGAGTGGCTCCTATGAACGTGTTGGACTTTGATGAGGTACTTTGTTACTTTTGGTTTGAGCCTACTTTCCTGAAATGTACAGATTTAGAGTGGAATAAGTAGCTGGCCGCTTTGTTCCCTGAGAGATTCAACCTAGAACTCTCAAGGGTATAAGGGCATGTGACATGTGCGTAATCCCGCTAGCTTAAAACCGGTAAACGGCGAACCGAAACGTTCCTAGAATCTTTCCAGGACATGCATCGATCCACATTGAATTAGCAAGGAGTTTGGCCTCTCTCCTTACGAGAGGAGATCCCGAGTCTCAACCAGCGAGTTTGTCAAGATTGAAGTTATGTTATTTATAACAATTGTATTTGTGTATATAATTTAAAAAGGTGCATTATTGTTTTAGCTTCTATCAAGTCCAGTAGGATCCGTAGTATTTCACGCAGATGTTGGAGTGGAAACATTTTACACGATCTCAGGATTATTTCTAGTCAAAAGTCTTTACGGGAAAGCTAAAAACCCTGTGAAGCAGATAATCATAAGATATATGAGGTAAGTGTTATTTTTGTCTCTATATTGCAGTGGTAGTATTGCGGAACTCTAGGCCAAAGTGGACACAATATAGACAAGAACAAAATTTAAAAATTTTGATTAACCCCCGACTACCTCGGATTTGTTATCTGTACAACGTTCTACTAGTCAAGCCCTTTCATTTGATACCCATATTAAGAAAGTTGTGAAAAAAGAAATGTATTTCGCCATTTTGTGGTAGCAGCCATCTTGGATTTGAAATTTGTCATGTGCAAAGTATTCTACTAGTTAAGCCCTTTCGTTTGATACCCATATTGAGGTAATAGTGAAAAAAATAATATAATTCGCCATTTTGTGGTGGGGGCCATCTTGGATTTGAAATTTGTTATAGTGTAAGTACTCTACTAGTTAAGTCCTTTCATTTGATACCCATATTGAGGTAGGTTGTGAAGAAATATTTTGTTCGCCATTTTGTGGAGGCGGCCATTTTGAATCGATATTAACCAAACATAGCTAAGAACACCCGCACGGTAATTAACTTTCAAATAAAAAAAAACCGCATCGAAATCGGCCCATCCGTTTGAGCTCTACGGTGCCACAGACAGACACACACACAGACAGACAGACAGA
Organism: Ectropis grisescens; assembly: GCA_017562165.1. Classification (NCBI taxonomy): domain Eukaryota; kingdom Metazoa; phylum Arthropoda; class Insecta; order Lepidoptera; family Geometridae; genus Ectropis; species Ectropis grisescens. The sequence goes on from CM029797.1 coordinate 15,367,163, forward strand.
CAGACAGACAGACAGATAGACAGACAGACAGACAGACATCGACGTCAAACTTATAACACCCCTTTTTTTTGGTCAGGGGTTAAAAATAGAAAATCACACGAAAGAACACTGGCATTATAGGTTAAAGATTCCCTACGCCCCCCCTATAGACCTTCATTGGTCTATAGAATATTCAGGTGTGCGTAGTGTAAGTAGTTTAGTATGTTTGTAGCGTTGTGTTGTGTCAATCGTGCAACTAGTTGTACTAGTCAGTAGTACTATTGATCCAGAGCGAAAATATTGAGACACTACTAGTATTTATGTAAGTCTAGCAAAGCTAAGCGGGTAACACCTCCGGGCTTTGCTACATGTACGTCATACACTTAGAATCTTTCGAGGTCATGGGTCATCCACCAAACCACACTGGTGGGCCAGCGTGGTGGATTATTCCCAGTCCCAGCAGTGGGAACGTTTAGTGGGCTGTGTATGCAGGATTGAGTGACGGGTCGAGCTAACGTATCGTAGTAAGACGCAAATATATATACAGGAATAGTTCAAAGCATTGTCAAAACACTTCTTAACTTGTTTTGTCTTTACCACATAACTTCTCTAATACTATTGGCCTCGTGGCTTAGTGGGTAGTAACTCTGCCTGCGAAGGGTTCGATTCCCACCCAGTGCAAATATTTGTGTGATGAATTCAAATATTTGCACTGTGTCTGGGTGTTTCTATGTAAAATAAGTATGTATTTACAACTATCTAAGTATTATAGATAGATAGATACTCTTTATTGACACACCAAAAAAAAATGATACAAAGCAAAAAATAAAATAAAAAAATAGTAAATTAGTGTAGTTCTCGTTGTATTTTAGTTTTGTTAATAAAGGCTCTGCCCCTTTAAAAAAACTACTTCTATTACAGATTAGTGACGCCATTCGCATTTATGATACTGTACACGGCATCGGTGTCTCATAGCGTGGGGGATGGACCGATTTGGATAAAAACCGCCGGAAAAGAAGCAGAGTACTGCAAGAAAAACTGGCTACTCAGCGTACTGATGTTAAACAACTACGTTAATGATAAAGAGATCGTGAGTACTACAAATATCAGTACCTATACTTTCTATTCTAATACTAATATTATAAAGCTGAAGACTTTTTTTTTGTTTGAACGCTAGGATCTCGGGAAATACTGGTCCGAATTGAAAGATTTTTTTGCTATTGGATAGTCCATTTATCGAGAAAGGCTATAGGCTTATAGAACATAACGCTACTATCAATAAAAACGGAGCATGAATCAAGAATGTAACAAAAACGGGAAAAAAATATTCCGATTTGAGAGTTTTCGTACCGTGCTTTGACATGACATGTGTCTAAGATTGCGTCATTGAATGTAAGCCTTTGCTAATCAAATTTGTTTTTTTTTAATCCGAGTTGATACGACCAATGTCCGACAAGTGGCGTAGCAGGTAGCGAAGAGGTTTTTTTCGTTTGAAAGCGATATTCTCAGGAATGACTGAACCGATTTCAGTCATTCTTTCACCGTTGGATATGTACGGGATCCCGATGATTGCCATATAATGTACCACGGGCGTAGCCGGGGTGGGCATCTAGTAATATATAACTGCAATAGTATTTTGGATCCGTAGATTTTTTAAAATAGTTTTGAGGTAAAACTCTCTACAAAGGCTATCTCGGGAAGTACAACTTTTGCCAATTATTTACTGCAAGCGATAGTAAGCAGCCATTAATGCGTTTTGATTTGAAGGGTAATGATTCTAGAAATATTACAGGACGAAGAGATAAATCATTTTGTACCTATCCCTTTCTCGCTTTGCTAGGTAATGATTTGGACCATACCATAAAAGCTGCGTGCGTGACATTGCTGTTATGGACAGACGTGTTGCTATCAGGCAAAGGGCCTGCTCGTCGCAATGTTTTTCATCACTCTCATCAGCTAATAAGTGAAAAGTTTTTTCGGGCATTTATTGAAACGGCTTAAACATTCGAAATCGCGTTATTAACGTTTTTTTTTTTCTATGTATAATTTTCTAGTATGTGTTTTCATTTTTATGGGTGTTTCTATGTATAATAAGTATGTATTTACAATTATATAAGTATTATATCATCTATCTAGCCGCCATATTACAAGCTTTGCTTAGTTTGGGGTCCGATGGTGTTGTGTGTGAATTGTCCACCAATATTGTCCACCAATATATCGGCCCTCTCGAGTGAAACTGTTTTTTTTGCAGTGTCAGATTTCGTGGTACTATATACCTAGCGATTTCCACATGGCAGTAGTGGGTACCATAATCATTTATTTATACCAGAAAGAAGTTCTAGGGAATATGTTCCTGGCGCTGATTTCCCTTATTTTGATGGCTGTTCCTGGATATGTGACTTATATAAACGCATATAAAGCTATACCATTTTATGATTCAAAGTGAGTACTTTTTGTAATTTTTTGTGAATATCATCATCACTACATAGTATAAAACAAAGCCCTTTCCAGCGTCTGTCCGTTCCTATATATGCATAATCATCATCCACTGCCTTCTTTATCGCACTGCTGGGTATAGGCCTCTATTTTCCCATGCTATCTTCTTCGGTCCTGTGCCAAGCGAGTCCAGCAGGTCTACTACGAAGTCCGATAAACGATATATCGGCCGAAGTTATAGACGTTTTATACCACCAAACACAATGGGTTGGTTGATCTAATCGGGCGTTTCGTTCATCCCGACCGACACTGATTTGACAGTTTTTTGTGTCATCAACCGACCGATTGTGTTTCGTGGTATAAAACGTCCATAACTTCGGCCGATATATCGCTTATCGGACTTCGTAGTAGACCTGCAGGTTCGACACGCGATAGAAACGATATCGTCGACCCATCTTACAGCTATATATGCTTAGATCTTTAAATTTAAACTCGTAGTTTTTTTAATACTCGTAGATAAAGTGATTCAAGAGGAAGGTTTATATGTATAATACGTGCATAAAATAGCAGAGAACCATGGATAATTTTAATGGTTTCTAATGTAATGTCATGTCATAGATAAACACATTTTTTTGCGCTTACACTGCAAACACTGGCTAAACCCTATGACCTAGATCAAAATAATGTACATCAATATTGTACTCTTTTAAAAGATCTACTAAAAAGTCTGTTTTAGTCTATCTCGTAGGAATAATCCATAATAACCATTTTTAATAGTACTTATATTTAGTATCAGCATTGCACCCGTGCGAAGCCAGGGCTAGTGTTTTATAATATACTAGCTGTACCCTGCCACGCTTCGCTGTGGCACATTGTGATGTAAAAATTAGATAAAAACAATCCTTGATGCGGATTATACATCATTGTAAAATTTCAGCTCGATCGGTGAAGAATTTTTTGAGTTTTTGAAGCGTACACAAACCAACATAACATTTTTATATATAGAGACTAGCTGTACCCTGTCACGCTTCGCTGTGGCACATTGTGATGCAAAAAATTGATAAAAACAATCCTTGATGCGGATTATATATCATTGTAAAATTTCAGCTCGATCGGTGAAGAACTTTTTGAGTTTTTGAAGCGTACACAAACCAACATAACATTTTTATAAATAGAGATGTAGAGTTACCATTCGCGCAAGACATCTGCCTGATGGTAACTAACACTGCCCATTGCAGCATAGTGCTACTACTAAGCTATTTGAACATCAAGAGTCCAATCCAATTTATTGTCATTGCGCACGCCGCCAGATACATAAGATGATTAATTAATTGTATGTGAATTGTCCACCAATATTTATTATTATTTATTGTTTAATTTCTTAGTTTTGTAATTTATCTGGAAACTTGTACCAAATTCTAGCCGTGCCCCGTAGTGTTACCCGCGTAGTTCGCGTTTCCGTTATATTATCGGGATAAAAAGTAGCAAATTTCAGCCCGATCCGTTCATACGTTATATCGTGATTGAGCATCAAACATCCAAACATTGACATTCATAATATTATTATAAATAAATAAATAATAATAAAGTAGGTTTTTTAATTGTAAAAATAAAATTTAATTAATTTATTACTTTATGATTTTAGATTATTTATTTTTTTGTTTATTTCTTATGAAATAAATCTATAGTTGGATTATTTTATTTCTGGTTTTTAAAATATCTTTATTTAAATTCAAACATAAAAGAAAACAAAAACATTAAACGCGTTTAGCCATCTTGAAACTAAGTTAATTTTTGGGTCAAAGATTTAATGCAGTGGTTTCTCAAGGTGGCCTCTGCAAAGAAGTACTTAGCAAAGTCCTTGCGGAACCATTTATCATCTTCCGGATTAAAGAGCAAAGTTACGAGTGTAATATCTATAGCTATAGAAAACTCGAGATTCGAGTAACTACGAGTAACTGGCATACTGCCAATTTCATAGTTTCAAAGCTAAAACTTAGTTTAAACGTTTTTAGTTTTTCTTTTAAAGCCGACTTCTAACTTAGTATTCAAATTATATTCTAAGCCAATATTCAGACCAGTAAAAAGTTTTTAAGTAGTTTTGTAGTGGTAGGTCTTTTTGCGGAGTCCGCCTGGGAAAGTACTTCCCTAGGCCACCTTTGCTTTAACGGCAGTAATGTATAAAGGTTACTGTCTTAGGGGCTGAAGGGCAATGTTACTAGAAATCACAAGGCATAGAGAGTAAGTAATCATAATATTATTATATATCTCGGCGATGAGCGTAGTGCAGTGAAATTATTTGGACTCTTCATGTTCCAGTAGCTCCGTGACACTGCGCTGTTATAGGCAGGCGCGTTACTTATCCCTCCCCTCACTCTTTACTGTAAAAACTATTCTACCCGCTACTTGGCTTCCAAAGCACAATTTGCTTAGTTTTCTGTGAAAAAATTCCATTAATGTGTCTACAACCATTGATAGTATAAAAGTAGGGAGATACGGCACTAGTGACTCATCGTGGGCGGAACAAATTACCGACCTAATCGGTCTTAGTCACGAATCGAACAGGCATTTGTGTTGCAAGTGCTTTTATCATACAAACAGTGATTTAAATTGCCATTTGCAGAATAGGACAAAGTATGTTTATATTTACTGAGAGTTACAAATTTCAATCGTTAGAGAATGAGTACGCGGCACTGAGAATTATTGTTTTTGGGTTCGCGCTGCTGACTGCGTATGTGTCTCTATCTCATTTCTTCATCCACGTGAAGCATTTTTTTTTAACATGGCATTGAACATTTAATCGTGTGTCTATTTGTCTTTAGTTGTTTCTAGTCCAGGTTGAATTCAAGAGATGTTAGAGAATACCGTATCTTCCCATTTTTATACTATGAATGTCAATTTTGACAACCAATTGATTTCATTTTCAGGTCTCTTCTAGACCCTCGGAGTACAAACGAATATTTAGACGCGTACATGAAGACACACAATAGAATGGGCTCGTATATAGTCGGCATGGCGATGGGATACATCCTCTCAGTGTATAAACCTTCAGCATACAGGAATATTATAAGCACGGTAAGTAGAAGCACAATATTTTAGCATAACAGCTATCATGACCCGAAAATTTAAAAGTTGATTTTTGAATAAGATGATTATATTTGTAGTAACGCAACTTAAACATCGGGAGGGAAGTTAAAGTTTATATACGAGTAAATGTTAAGGATAGTGATCGAAAGTAAATAAATATTGTGAGGATTCTACAATAAAATATGTTGTTAAAAATGTTATATTATAGCTTCCCAATTAAAACCAACATCGTAGGAATAAATTGACTAGGCTTCGTGTTATAATCCTGTATTTTTTTACTAGCCCGTTAGCGTCACTTAGATTATAAAAAAATATTGTATTTAGTATAAATATGTTTATCAGATGTGTTTACCACAAACAAAAAATTACGAAGATACAACTTAGAAGTTTCACGTGAAATCACCTCTGCGGTTCGCGCGGAGACCGCGACACGAGACCACGACAGGAGACAGCGACCGGAGACCGCGACACGAGACCCCGACAGGAGACAACGACCGGAGACCGCGACACGAGACCACGACAGGAGACAGCGACCGGAGACCGCGACACCAGACCACGACAGGAGACAGCGACCGGAGACCGCGACACGAGACCACGACAGGAGACAGCGACCGGAGACAGCGACCGGAGACCGCGATACGAGACCACGACAGGAGACCGCGACACGAGACCACGACAGGAGACAGCGACCGGAGACCGCGACACGAGACCACGACAGGAGACAGCGACCGGAGACCGCGACAGACACTTGACATTATGGAATTGTATGGACGCCAGTTCACGCCGAGACCGCGACACATGTCTCGCGACACGTGTGTCGGTCTCCTGTCGCGGTCTCGGCGCGAACTGGCGCCCAGACAATTCTATAGTGTCAAGTGCCTGTCGCGGTCTCCGGTCGCGGTCTCCTGTCGTGGTCTCGTGTCGCGGTCTCCGCGCGAACTTGTACCTTTACGTATGATTTTTTACGAAGATCACATCTTCCACTCCGGATCTTTGATGATGTATATCTTTGTCGATTTCTAATAATTTGATGAAACAAAAAATACGTGTACATATCTAATTGTCAGACTATTTAAAATGGTATATTTTGACACTCGATCCCGATTAAAAAGTACAAACTTTAGGTTAATATATTTTTTCAGAAATGGACGTCGCTAGGAACCTTGGCATCAGTGGCAACTCTCTTCGTCATCATAGCGTCAGGATCTCTGATGCTTTCAAGGGAGTACAGTCCACTGGAAGCGGGGCTGTATGCAGCGACCAACAGAGTCGTCTGGGCAGTAGTAGTGTGCGTTATTATTGGATTAGCCGAGTATGGGAATCTGCGTAAGTTTAATTTTTATAATTTCGTACCAATAAAAATTACAAAAAAAATTGCCAGTTATAGGAACTGCCCATAGAAGTGAACCCTAATACGAGTACCTCAGAATGTGATATAGCTCATTTTGGAAACTACGCGGGGGAAACCGGAGGGCCTCGAGTTTACCCAAATATTTATTTTATTTCACGTGACTCTTAAGCTCAATTCACAGCCCACGAAAAATCCGTGTGTGGTGCGCCAAAAGCAGTTTTGAACTTCAAAAAATTGGACAATTATAATCAGTACCGATAGAAGCAAAAACATATAACTTAAAATGTGATAGCTTACCTACTTAACGTAGTTCTTTCCTAAAACCACGGTGGCGCGTTAATGAAAGAAAAAACTGTTTTCGAAAAGCGTTAGGTGACGATGACGCGAGCTTCATGATTTTTGTTCACTCAAAAAGGACTCAACTTCTTTTTTTCTTTTCTTTTAGGTTCTTTTCAAACTAATTAAAACTGTCTTTGCTCTGATACTGCTCTCTCCTTTTCTTTCGCTTGATATGATAGAGATAGCAACAGCAAAGGCATAGCCGATTTAGTTAGGCTGTAAAGAGGCGGATCACCGAAATGCTTAACAGCAGATTATACTTTGTAGCTATAGATACCTACAGGTGACATATTGTCCAATTGAATACTAAAATTATGAGATATGCGTTTTGACTTCTATCTACCATCACTATTAATGCAATTTTGACGTGACAACGTCTTATAAATTGGTTTGCCGGGTGACACTTCAAGAAACTGCGTTACGCTCCGCTCACGTTATGCGCTCACAACGAGAGCGAGTGAGAGGCACGCGTCCCTTCCACTCGGGCATGGTTAGCCCGCCTAAGAGCGAGAGAGACAGACATAAAAAGTGAAAGGCACGCGTCCCTTCCGTAAAATTATTTTACCACTCAAAGTCGTTGTCACGTAAAACTTTCGCCCGTATACCGACTTTACAGGCAACCAATTTTTTTTGAAGTGAAAACTTTTTTTGACCCACCACACACAAATTTTCAGAAAATTGAGCTCAAGCGTCACATTTGTAAAAGAAAGAAATCTTCGGGTAAACTCGGCTGATCTAGAGGGGCCATGGTAATGGCAACGCCCTCCGGTTTCACCCGCGTAGTTTCCAAAGTGAGCTATCAAATACCGAGTGATAAGTTCACTTTTATTTGTAGTCCCTATAACTGCTTTTATTTTTTTTATTAGCTGTTTATTTGTATTTTTATCTTGTTTCAGCTTTCCTGAACTTCCTCCGTCAGTTCTCATTCTTCGTTCCTCTCAGCCGCTTGTCGTACTGCGTCTATCTCACTCACACGGCGCTGCTTCAGAGGCGGTGGTACTCTTCTAGAAGCCCTTATGCTTTTGATATTATGTCGATGGTGAGAAACATTACTATTCTTCATTGTAAATGCTTAAAATATCGTTTATGTAGAAAATTATGAAACTTTTAATCATAATCATAATCTTTATTGGTCTGTGAAATTAGGTGGTATGCACATATTAGGTATACATAGATGGTACAATTCTACATAAGTTCGCTAATTTCTACCACAAATGGTATACAGACAATTGAGGGTTATGCCAAAATATTAAATTTAAGAAGCTACAAGATTAAAAAAAAAAACAAATAAAAACATATTAAACTAAAACAATAAGATTAGTACACAATGTCCTTGTTAATACATAATTAACATAATAACATTTTATTATATTATTTTTAAATTATTGGTTCCATACAGTTTCAATACCTATTCTAATCCATTATTTGGCAACGCCGTACAAAAATTATGCGACAAGAAGAAATTATCGAGGGTTAGAACCCCCCCCCTCTTCAACTGCACTCAGTTGGACAGCTTACAAGTGATGGCATAGTGCTCATTCTTATTACTTTATACCCTTCTATCATCCTACATAGGTCTCCTGGTGGTTCATTTGACCTATAAATTTTGTTCACGGGCCTGTAGTCTATACATTAAAAGCCTTCTACTCGTATTTCCAGTTAATGGACGGTGCTGGTATGGTGTCGTTCACCATGGTAGTCAGCCTGGCGCTGTGGCTGCTAGTGGAGGCTCCCATCGGGCATATAACACTACTGTTACTAGACCCTAAGTAAGTATAGAACAATATGTTTTGGTAAATCTCTTTGTATAGTCAAAAAAGTACACTTTTTTGCCAGCTGCAAAATATGTGTATGTGTTCCGGTTTGAAGATCAATTTTTCCAGAGAATTTACAAGGCTAAGACATTAATCTTGATCTACCAAGTAGCTGTGTATGTCAGAAACAACTTAGAATCATACGACACGCGAGGAGAGAGACATTCGCGCAATATACGTAACGCTGACAAGCTGGATAGTATACCTCACTCACTCGCGAGATCGGAAAAATTTACTCACATTATGGGACCGGAAGTTTATAACACTCTTCCTAAAATAGTTAAATCAGCACCGAGTTCAGGTAGCTTCAAAAACCGATTAAAAAGCTGGCTTATCGATCAAACTTTTTATAGTTACAGCGAGTTTTTATATAGTGATGGCAAACTTACAATAAAGTTGTAAAAAATTGACATTGTTCATTACAATTGTAATAAGTACATTTATTTTAATTTTTGACACTTATTTGTACGATACCTATTATCGTACAATATAAAGTTCAATTTAAACTTTAAAAATGTATACTCTTTGTATGCTCTTATTTTGTTTTTTTATAAAATTGACGTGTAAATTGTACATTTATCAATAAAGAACTTTGACTTTGACTTTGACTTTAATCAAAAAGTTCAAATTACAGAAGTTACCTTACTAATTGACAAATAGACTTTTTTATATGTTTTATATGACAAATAGATTTTTTATTAATTACATTATGCTATATATTATAAATTATTAACTAACTTTAACTAACCCTTACTTTTAATGTATTATAATTGACTGTTGCAACATTTCAACTCGAACGATAATTATTATTTAAGTGGTCTTTTGACTGCGTCGATGGATTTAGATTCAGTACTATTCTCTACTTAGAATTTTTAATTTATTATCATATTATTTACTTTCCAGACCGACCACAAAGCCAATAGAAAAATCAACAATCGAAACCCCATCACAAGCACCGGTAACATTCGAAGAATCAAAACCACCAGAAGAAATTCTGCCTCCAAACTCCATAGCGGGCGTGATTCAACAAAATGGCGTCAGATTCAGGCTAACAAGATATGGCAGTTAATGATACTTGTATAACAAATGTCTGTTATATCATCAGAAAATCTGTAAATAATAATAATAAATAAATATTGGTGGACAATTCACACACAACAACATCTGACCCCAAACTAAGCATAGCTTGTACTATGGCGGCCAGATAGCTGATATAATACTTATATAGTTTTAAATACATACTTATTATAAAAAGAAACACCCAGACACAGTGCAAACATTTGAATTCATCACACAAATATTTGCACTGAGTAGGAATCGAAGCCACGACCCTCGGCTTCGCAAGCAGAGTTACTACCCACTAAGCCACGAGGGCAGTCATAAGAAACTATAACAACGCCATTTTCGCTACTGTGTCATATATGCCAACAGCAATAACCAACGGTATTTCAGAATTGGTGCAGGTGGAAGCGCTGGTCAGGAAAAATGTCAATATATCCATAGACAAACGTCAATAGGATTAGTACTCGTAGCTCCCATGACAAATAAGGTTAAAGTTTAACGATTGGTTTAGTAATAATAGGTGGGGAAAAAAATTACAAGGAATTTCATTTCGAAGCTTGATGACGAATACGGTGTGAACAATGTGGAAAGACTGCTTTGCAAGCGATTTTGCAACTCGCATAGAAAAATATTGAAATGTAATAGTATAGAAAAACTCGTGAGAAAGATTATGGAAAAATAAGGGCCGCGTAGTTTTGTTTTGTCATTAAAAATCGACTAAGATTGATGGGTTGTGACGTCACGTCTACATAAAATCTTGTATGGACGTCAAAACTTCTCATTCATTCATCCATAATTTAAGAGCGACGCTCTTGTCGGTGGAGTTCCTTCCATGTACTTCTACACTCCGCCTTCTCCTTGACTTCCTGATACGACACTACATTTACCTTCTCCTTCACTTGGTTCATGTAACTTCTCCTAGGTCTACCTCTCTTCTTCCTCCCTTCTAATTTACCTTTCATTCTTGTTCTAATGAAGTTGTCGTGTCGTATCAGATGTCCCAACATCTTCCCTCTTCTGTTTTCTATTGTTTCCATCCATTAATGTTCTCTTCTCCTCTACCATCTTCAAAACTTCTAAGCACTATAATATCTTTGTTAATTTTTGTTTTTTAAGCCTTCGTTGGGCTAACTTTTTTAGTCACTATCCCTATTAGTGGTCTAACGTAAGCGTATACTTGTAAGAAAGGCTAAAGTTATAAATATGTTAATTTAGTTCGTAAGTTACATTTTTTTAAATAATATATTTGTTTACTGCTATGACTTTTGTTTTTTAGACTACACTTCTTCGAGGACCCCTCTCGAGGGAAGAACCCCGGCGGGCTCACCTCTTCCTGTTGTTTTTGAATCGAAATTCTAATAAGATTGAGTCTAACCTTTTTTCTTACATAATAAACTGAAGAGGCACTCTTTAACTGACTTTAAAAAAGGAGGAGGGTCTTCTTCGCTTCTGTTTTTTTTTGTTTGTATGTAACGCGATAGCGCCACCAATTGTGAGTCAATATTGATGGCTACTTTTTTTATAGATCATAAGTCACAGGTGGTCCATAAATTTTATCGAAATCTTTGTGGTATTTTTGATACACGAACAAAAAACTACGTTTTACTATCAAATACCTAGATAAAATAGTGCTTCTCACGAAATACGTTGCCTGAGTGGGTTTTCCTCGATGATTACAATCTTTGTGTCTTCAAATCGAGAGTGAATCGGTTATTTCTAGGTAAACACGCTCCATCGTAGACCGCATTGTCGTTTAACATCAGGCGAGATGGCGGTCAAGTGTAAACCTATAAAAGTTAAAAAAAAACAAATTTGGTCAAGTGTCTAAATTTGATTTTTAATTGAAGTCGGGTGTTGTTAGTTTCGGAGAAAATTACTCATTATTAATTTACGAATATTATCATACATACATATATATAGAATACACAAAATCTACGAAATTCAACAAAACAACCACAAAAACACGGTTTTATGAGAACCTTCACGCATCCCTGTTTCCCAGGCCCTTTCCTTCATTAACAAATCATTCTAGAACTAACATAATTACATATTTATATATTTCCCAAACGGACCGGGAATTTTAGTGAACCATCCCGAGAATTCCGTTGGGATAGAGTTTTTCAACAGATTGTGAGGCTAAGGAAATGGTAGGTATCAGTTAACGGTAGATTGAAGAGTATGGAGGATTTAATAAAATTATACTTAAGTATACCATGGACGTATAAAAGTCGACGTAGTTTCGCTAAAACAAAAACTGTGTCACTAGAATCGGCCACATTTGCACGTGTGCGTTGTCAGGTTGTCACTGATAAGCTGACACGCACACATATACACAAGTAGCGCGTGTAATGACCCACTGATGACTGGCCTCGTGCCTTGGTGGGTAGTAGCTCTGCCTGCGACGCCGAGGGTCGTGGGTTCAATTCCCAGCCAGTGCAAATATTTGTGTGATGAATTCAAATGTTTGCACTGCGTCTGGGTGTTTCTATGTATAAAAGTATGTATTTAGAACTATATAAGTATTCTATCAGCTATCCGGCCGCCATATTACAAGCTTTGCTTAGTTTGGGGTCAGATGGTGTTGTGTGAATTGTCTACCAATATTTATTTATAAGTGCGTGTCAGCCTGTATGTGACAGCGCACACGTGCATATTATGTGGCCGACTCGATGGACACAGTATTTGTTTTAGCGAGACTACGTCTGACTTTTTTTATACATCCATGAGGTATACTAACAGTAGTACACTAACAACGTACCGCGTTCTTCCAGAGATCTGTGTTGCACATTTCAGCTTGGCCGACCATGCGTTCCGACGTGATTGAGCAATAATCTTCAAAAAATAGATTGATATTCATAATAATTAATAGGATGACAAGACGAACAGGACATTTGCCTGATGGTAAGCAACATGACATCCCATAACATCACAGTGACACGCAGTTACTAGTTACTAGTTAGATCATGAAGATTCCGCACCGCACTGCGCTCGTCACCCGGAGCTATAAGATGTATAATATACCTATATTTATCTCTTCGCCCAGTAATTACCCCGGAAACCTTTCCAACTGGAACACAATAATGTTTTCACACTACTACTTGGAGGTAGAATAACTGGCAAAGGAGTGGTACTACCCCAAGCGGACTCTGAAAAGAACCCTATTACTACGAAACGACACTATCTGTATTTCTTTCTTTATAATTTATTTTTTTTCTTTCTTTATAATTTAATCCAACCAATGATTAACCTGAATAAATAAGAATACAAAGTAAGTCGTGTCCTTACTGTTTATCTAAATTGATTTCTAAACGATAAGGAAAATATTAAGCTATCAATATTAATTTAATTAAATGTAAAGGTAAGTATTTTTTAATTAGGTTTCCTCAATACGTAAGATTCCTAAGGGATTTTTTCGATTAATTTAATTAAAAATTCTCATTCATTCATTCATAATTTAAGAGCGACGCTCTTGTCGGTGGAGTTCCTTCCATGTACTTCTACACCATAGAATAGATAATACAGATAGAACGGACACTCCCCACCCCCCGCCAATTTCAAGCTTCCTCACCCCTCAGGCCGTTTCGGATACGCTAGGAGCACTCAACGAAGGGCTGGTATCGAACAACTAAACGGCACAAGATTAAAAGCTTTATTTAATTTCCTAATGACAAAATAACGTAAGATTAGAAACTTTTCAATAACGTTGTTTTATAATATTACAAGCTTTGCTTAATTTGGGGTCAGATGGTGTTGTGTGTGAATTGTCTACCAATATTTATTTATTTATAATAACGAAGTCGTTTTTAACTCAAAGTTCGTAACTCACACAGCCAGTAACTTATGTGCCCAAGCACGGATTGATAATGCCTGGAGGAAGAATTGTAGTGACAGAAAAAAGTTTCCTTCATGGGTAAGTGTAAAATAAAATGCGAATGTGTACCTACTAACAGAAATAGATATCTAGGTACCTGATCTAATCTATCATCGGTTTCGTTTCATTTTACGCGGCAATACAAACACCTACAGATTTCTGAAACAATTTAGAAATCTGTGCAAACACCCTTTTAATTAGAATAGTGTAATTTGGCTCCATTCTATTTATGTAACTCAACATTATAGCAAGTTTATAGACTACGTCACCAGGTGAACTCAAGGGGCACAACTATTCAATAAACAATTCAGTAGCCCTAGCGCTAACGCACACATTCACGCGTGTGTACGAACGACATCTGCGTAGTTGTGTGAAGAGTAGGCAACTCCACAGCGGCGGTTGTATGGAGTTTTAGTGGAGTGTCCGGGGTGTGTCTACACTCCGCCTTCTCCTTGACTTCCTGATACGACACTACATTTATCTGCTCCTTCACTTGGTTCATGTAACTTCTCCTAGGTATACCTCTCTTCCTCCTCCCTTCTAATTAACCTTCCATTATTGTTCTAATGAAGTTGTCGTGTCGTATCAGATATCCCAACATCTTCCCTCTTCTGTTTTCTATTGTTTCCATTAATGTTCTCTTCTCCTCTACCATCTTCAAAACTTCTAAGCACTATAATATCTTTGTTAAGATTCCTAAGGGATTTCTTCGATTAATTTAATTAAAAATTATATATACTTAATAACTAGCAAAGTCCCGCTGTTTTGCCTGCATAGTTCGCGATTCCGTTATTTTTCGGAGATAATAATGAGTGTATGTGTTATTCTAGAGTATTATCTACCTATGTATTAAATTGATGTTACATATAAAATTATTGTATTGTCACGCGATATACCTAATGTGTGCAAAATTTCAGCTAAACCAGAAACTGGAAAGTTGGTCAAATTATCTTTATTGAGTTATAAATGATTGGTCAAATTATTAAGATTCCACTAGAACTTACATACATAATTACGTACTAGGGACAATTTTTTTGAACCTGTAAAGTATTACTTTATCGCCATCTTGCCTGACGGTAAGCGAAGATGCGGTCTACGATAGAGTGTGCTTACCTACAAAACCCGAGTCACTCTCGATTTGAAGACACCGAGATTACTAACATCTGGAAAACCCAATCAGGCCACGCATTCCACGGCCTAGACGTTCTTATCACAATAGTAGAGTAAAGCTCTTCGCTCGGAGCTACTGAAACGATGTAGTATTTTAGAAACGGTAGAAAAAAGAGGCAAATTAAATAAAAACTTATAAAATAAACTCTTTTTTGTCTTTATAAAGAGAATGGAAACCCATTAGTGTTACTTGTTTCGGTGCCTCTTTTTTCGCTTAAGAAATTGGATATAAAAAATGATCGCGTACTTTGAGTTTATGAGACGATTTTTCGTCAATTACTGGATGTATACATTCGTATCTATGTTACGTAATGAAATTCGCACTAGTATATTAAACTAGCGATCCGCCCCAGCTTTGCCCGTGGTACAAATAAAATGTAACCTATAGCATTGAGGGATTATGTGAGTATATAACGATGAAATATTTTTTGAAATCAGACCAGTGAGATAAGCGCGTTCAAAGTCAAAGTTCTTTTTTATTGATAAAAGTACAATTTACACGTCAACTGATCTATACTATACTATAATATTATAAAGAGGAAAGATTTGTTTGTTTGTTTATTTGTAATGAATAGGCTCCGAAACTACTGGACCGATTTCAAAAATTCTTTCACCTTTGGAAAGCTACATTATCCCCGAGTAACATAGGCTATATTATATTTTAAAAAAAATTAGGAATCCTTACTAAAACTCCAATAATGTAACATAAGGTGTAAAAAAAGGCCTGAAAAATTCCTTACGTCGCGTGCGCTGCGAAAACTATTGATGATAGAACAAAATCATTTACTACGACTTTGTAGAACTCATCATTATCTACAAAAAGTGTCGCGAGTCAATGTAATAAAATAAAGTGCCGCGCGGCTCACTCGCGCGATCGGCTCCCTACGCAGCGGTCGTGTGCGTGATCGTATGATTTTAGCTTGAAAAATTTTTAAATTCGCTTTAAATTCGTTTCGTAGGTAAATAAGTATATGATAATAAATATTATATTTTAATGTAACTTTTCAAACTGCTTATAGTAGTATTTTATGGGTATTCATTCCTGTTCAAAATTTAAGCAAAAATTTAGTAAAATGTAGTTTTCTACGCCCATATTTTTAATTTTTTTTCAATAAGTACCTACTACTTACCTGATAATAAATATTATATTTTAATTATTCAAACAGCTTAGTACTTCATATAGTTCAATAAGCAAAAATTTAGTAAAAGCCTGTTTAATTATTTATTTCCTTCTATTTTTCATTTTATAATGCCCTAAAATGCCAAAAAGATCAAGATATCAACTTTCTAAACATAGTTCCCAGGCGAGGGCAATAAAAATACGGCGTAATAAGGAATCTTCATCAAATACTGAAAATCGCCTTGCAAGTCGGAGAGAATACGCGTCGCAATCGCGTGCTAGAGAGTCAAGTATCGAGCGTTCGCAGCGGCTTGCTGAACAAAATTTTATCACTGGCCCAGCAGCTGGTCAACTAGCTCATATACCGAGGATACCGATGATTCCAACTGATCTGCCAATCCCTTTTAAACGACTTCAGTTTCCGGTGAAATCATCTTTCGCGTTAACTATTAACAAGTCCCAGGGCCAAACTTTCGAATTATTAGGGATCGACCTACGAAAAGAATGTTTCACTCATGGCCAACTGTATGTTGGCCCACGTGTCGGAGCTCCTGAAAATCAATTTATTTTGCTGCCACAAAATAAAACTACTTCAAATATCGTTTACAGGGAAGCTCTGACTCACTAAAACTAATGGCATTTTTTTTGTTAATAATATTATATATGTATAAAATTTTAAAATAAAAAATACAAAAAAACATTAATAAAAAAAGTCATAAAAAAAATTCAAACTCCCTTTATAATTTTACTTTTTTTTAAACCCGATACAAAAAAAAGAGTGTGTGTGTGTGTATGTACCCGTGTGAAGCCGGGGCGGGCCGCTAGTAAAAAATAAAACCAAAAGAAAGAACATACAATTTGTATAATACATTTTCAAAGTTTGGTATAGCATCCAGCTTGTCGGTGTTGCGTATGTTGCGAGAATGTCTCTCTCCTCGCGTGTTGTAGGATTCGAGATTATTTCTGACATACACAGCCACTTGGTAGATTAAGAGAGCAGGTAACGTATGCTGTGAGATTCGCACTAATACATTAAACTTAAAAGATCCACCCCGGCATCGCCCGTGATACAAATAAAATATAGCTTATAGCACTGAGGGATTACGTACTACAACCACTGAGGAATCACGTACATATTATACAACGGTGAAATAGTTTTTGAAATCGGTCCAGTAATTCTTGAGATTAGCGTATTCAAATAAAGAACCTTTTCAGTTTTATAATATTATCCGCAATAGTCCGTGGTACAAATAAAACATAGCTTAGAGCAGTCAGGGATCACCTATCTAACAGTACTTAAAAGAGTTTTTGAAATGGGTCCAGTATATAGTTTCTGAGATTAGCACGTTAAAATAAAGTTCCTGGGCGAGCTTTGCTCGGTTACTTAGATACATATACTGATTTTCTAAAAAAAAAAATAACTTGAAAAAAGAAAGGCTGCCGGTTGAATTCGAAACCGGACCTACCATATTATGACCGCCCCCCCCCCCATCTTCCCGACTGAGCTAATATGTATACTCTCGCGCGTCTAATCTTTAGGTAACAGTTTTTCATTGTCTAAAAACGCGCATAAAACGGCGTTTTTTAAAAATAAAACCTGGCTTGATCGATTTATCGTCCCCGAAACGTTTCCGAGATTCAGATTCTACAAGATTTTTTGCTCGTTTATAGATATAAGATAAACTCTTCAGCTTTATAATATTACGAGTATCAGTAGAAATAGTACGACTACCTCTATATTTGTGCAATTAAGTGATTGCCAATATTGATATTCGATAGCCTAAGGTCGGAATCTATCCCCAAACATAGTATTAGAGTATATAACAAAGGAATCCGTATAATCTTTCGATTTGTGGAATCGAATTAAGCCCCCAAACCTTTAAATCCAATAACAGAACTCGAATAACAACTCGATTTATACAAAAACATTTGTCGGGATTCCGTCTCTATAAGGTAATGCGGAAAGGTTGAACTAAGTCAATAGAATGCACGTACTTTATTTAATGTAATTTTCTTCGAAACAAGAACAAAATTAAAAATTTTGATTAACCCCCGACTACCTCGGATTTGTTATCTGCACAACATTCTACTAGTCAAGCCCTTTCATTTTAAACCCATATGAAGGGAGTTGTGAAAAAATAAATCTATTTCGCCATTTTGTGGTAGCGGCCATCTTGGATTTGAAATTTGTCAGAAAGCAAAGTATTCTACTAGTCAAGCCCTTTCATTTGATACCCATATTGAGGAAGGAAGTGAAGAAATATTTTGTCCGCCATTTTGTGGAGGCGGCCCTCTTGAATCTATATTAACCAAACATAGCTAAGAACATCCGCACAGATATCAACCTTCAAATAAAAAAAACGCATTGAAATCGGCCCATCCGTTTGAGCTCTACGGTGCCACAGACAGACGCACAGACAGACAAACATCGACGTCAAACTTATAACACCCCTTTTTTTGGCCGGGGGTTAAAAAACCTACTCCAATTTACAATTAACTAGCGCCCCGTCCCGGCTTCGCACGGGTGCAATGATACTAAATATAAGTACAAATAAGAATGGTTATTTTGAGCTATAAGGATTTAAAGTTGAAGAGTATGTTTCTTTATTTGAACGCTAGGATTTCAGCAAATACTGGTCTGGTGGGAAGCGGAAAAATGTAATGATTTACCACATCACATTAGAAACCCCAAAAATAACAGTATTTCTCCACTGTTTAATGGATGTTGTTATAAATATAAAACTTCTTCAATCACTCTTTGTACTAAAAAAACCGCGCATCAAAATCCGTTCCGTAGTTTTAAAAATTTAAGCATACATAGGGAAAAAGGAACAGAGAAAGCGACTTTGTTTTTAACCGACTTCCAAAAAAAGGAGGAGGTTATCAATTCGAACCCTATGTTTTTTTTGTTTTTTTTTTATGTATGTTACCTGAATACTTTTTAGTAGAAACATTGACTGCACTAGTGGCTTAGTTGGTAGTAGCTCTGCCTGCGAAGCCGAAGGTCGTGGGTTCGATCCCCACCCAGTGCAAATATTTGTGTGATGAATTCAAATGTTTGCACTGTGTCTGGGTGTTTCTATGTATGTATAATAAGTATAAGTATGTATTTAAAACTATACAAGTATTATATCACCTATCTGACTGCCATCACACAAGCTTTGCTTAGTTTGGGGTCAGATAGTGTTGTGAGTGAATTGTCCACCAATATTTATTTATTTATTTATTGGACTTTAATTTCATATTTTTTTGGAAATAAACTAATCACGTTTTCTTATAGTACAGAGTGATGAGACGAGCAGAACATCTGCCTGATGATAACCAACATGCCTGCCCATAAGTGACACGCAGCTATTGGAACATGAAGAGTCCAAATCATAACCTAGCGCTGCACTACGTCCGTTTTATCTCTATGCCCTGTATTTTCACTGGAAACTTCAAAAACCCTTTTGCAATTTAACAACGAGGTAGTAGGATTACCTACGTCCTAGAAATTACCAATTGTAGATTTTTATTATAATTATGTAAAAAATATTAATTAATAGACTGATTTTTAAATGAACATACGGGTAACTCACGTGATGTACAGTCAGTCTAGTCCGTCTTAAGTTTCGGCCGCGTTCGGCGGCCTTTTTCAAGGAGAGTGCACGCGCGCGACCGCTGTTCGTTTGGCACTGGACGCGGCCGAAACTTAAGTCGAACTAGACTGACTGTACATTACGTGAGTTACCCGTATATTCATTTAAATTGTGTAATAACCACGTTAGTTTTCAGGCTACACTGATTTTGAAAAACAAAAACTTGCAGTCATAGGAATGCCGATAGAAGTGAAAGCTTGTAAAGTAAGAATTTCATAGTTTATTTTGGAAACTACAGAAACCGGAACATGTAACCTTCTCCCCGTTTTAAAGTCAATATACACAACACAACAATAAAATGGTTATACAATAATACCCTGGACTTACGCGATAGGTTCCGAGCGATAATCGTGTAAATCCAAATTCGTGTGAGTCGGGTTTCGATTTTGCACATAGGTAAATAAATTATTTATGGTAAATAAATTATATATAATAATTTATGATATTAGTAGGATAGACTAGGATATCTCTGGTATACCATTTCTGCTTAGCCTAGTGTAACGACATCTAAATGAAATAAATAAACAAGGTTTTGTTTAACCTTTCTCGGTGGTATTTAAAATTGAGTTACGTTAGGTCGGTTGAAAGGTTAAAGTTCAGGTTTTTGTTGAACTGAAGGTTAATTATAGATCTTGAATAGCTATGGAATCTCAGAACTGAGATAATATTATTTTAAATCTCTGGTTGACATGCGCAGTGCAGTGCCAGATAAAGAAAGTTTCATCTTGTTTCAATGTTCTCTTCCTTTTTCAATAGTTTCGTGGTAGGTAATGGAATAAGCTGTTATGGAATAGGCGTGTTTCTTACTTTCAAGTGCTGTTATAGAAAAGTGTGTGTGTAGTGTGTGCACAAAAACCAAAAGATACAACCCAAAGAGTTTACATATACTACGTATAGAGTTAGCACAAACGCTTTACACCGAAAGCACGGGTAGCATCTTTCTTGCCTTGTCGCTCTTGTGGAAGTGTCATACTCTTGCGCATCACTCTGTTGCCATATAAAGTGTGCACGTCATCTGCTTACGATTGACATAAAGGAGCCGCGCGGAAAATCTAACTCTATATAACTTGCCTGTTACCCAAGAACTGCGCTCTATTTAGGTTTAGTACCTATTTATATTTTCATTGTTACATTAATTTTGAATTTAGTTATTAAACTCTCACGATTTGAACTTATATTATAACATAACACGAAACTTGATCACGATCTAAATTATTATTTGTTTTGAATTGTATAATACTTTAAATTTATTCTTATTAATCATGTTGCCCCTATACAGCAAATTAATTAACTGTGCTTTAACAATTGTGTAAAGTGACGAGACATATTATGATCTATATTAAGTTTTGGTTGTAAATATTTTGCAGCTAAGTTTAGTGTATGTTTTAATGTGTCAATAAATGATTATCTTATCTTATCTTATACGTAGTATAGGTAAACTCTTTGTTACAACCTTTTTTCCTCGAGCTAAGAAGACTTACTTCAACAATAGAACAGATAATATCTTCAACGCGATAAGTAGTAACCTGTAGTTAGTTAAAATGTTTACTAAAATGTTGAATAACTAGCTAAATTTAGAGTTCAGGGTGTCGGGTATTCAAGGTTCGATGCGCGAGCAAATAGTTTACTCTCTTAATAATTCATCTCCAACCTATACTAGGCTAGCATCGTGCACTATGACCCTGACTCTCTTTTTATAAGAGAGTGGTACCCCAGTCCCAACAATGAGTTATGGTATTTAGTTTCATGGTTGATGTTCCAAAGACACGAACGAAGAGATTTGACTCTACTTTTGTGATAAGAACGTCAAGGTTGTGGAATACATTGCCTGAGTGGGGTTTTCCCGATAGTTACAATCCTTGTGTCTTCAAATCGAGAGTGAATCGGTTTCTTCTAGGTAAACACGTTCCATCGTAGTCCGCATCTTCGTTTAACATCAGGCGAGATTGAGGTCAAGTGTAAACCTATCAAAGCTATTTTTTTTTATGTGTATATTTACTTGACTGCTTATACTATGATGCTGAATACACTCAAACAATAGATTCTATGCAGTTGGAAGCTTAAAGCCGTCTCGATTAAAATCCAATTAGTGCAGAAGGAGGCACAGTACAGTGAACAATAGCGATTGCTAAAAACAATATTTAACTTTACTTTGTATTGGAAGTTACCTGAAATTAAATTCTCTGTAATTTTAAAGCACGATTTTTGCCTACGCAATTCCTCTTGTTTTCACAAGATAAACTTATCCACCACTTAATTACCCAAAAAAGGCTTTCACAAAAATGCGCACAAAAGCAAAATCAAGCTATTATGAGGACGCAAGTCATTTTTCATAAACAATGTTAAGGGAATGTAAAGCCGCCTACACAATCGTGATAAGCAGACAGTTAATTATGTCACGTCTGTACGCCACCTAATTAACAAGACGTTAGCGTGTCTCGTGACACGAACACAGCGCAGATTTACACAGAAAGATGTTAAAAAAAAATACAGCCAATTCTTTAAGTAATACTGATTAAAAAGAAATAAAATAACAAATGTTTATAATAATACTGATACAAATTTCAGCTAAAAAGCTTCTTAATAAGTCACGTCTGTTCGCCAAATTAACAAAACGTACACTCCGCGAGGTATAAGCTGAGCTTTGCATTAGTGTGAGTGATCACCAATCAGGCAGGAGCTTGAAATTTTGTCCGCGAGGTATAGGCTGAGCTTAGCATTAGTGTGAGTGATCACCAATCAGGCAGGAGCGCGGCGAGACAGAATGGCGCCGCGCCTAAAGCCGGTTGTCACACCTACACTATCCATGTACACGCACACAAATGCAAAGCTCAGCTTATGCCTCGCGGAGTGTACGTGATACGGGCACAGCGGAAGTTCAGACAGAAAGATGTCAGAAGAACAAGATAGCAAATACTTATCGTCTCAACACTGAGCTACCAACGCTTTCAAAAAATTGGAATGCTATGAAAAGCTGTACTGCTAATCTTTCGCTACGGCACCATAGCGCAGCATCGACCTATCATCATTAGGCATATTTCGCTGCGATTCTGAAGTCATGTCTTGCATTCATGGATGTTATAACATCAACACACATTATTTTACATTGTTAGCTTATTTAAGCTAGTTTTTTCCTCTCTTCTGCCTGTTTTTGACGTGACAACGTCTAATAAATCGATGATCGCCGGTCGCATGCACATAAAAAGGCCCCGATATGTCCCGTTACGCTCATTGTACGCCTGCGCCGCATCTATCAATGTTTTGTTATGACGTTGTCACGTTAAACTATCGTCCGAAAACCAACCGACTTTACAGCCAACCAATTTTTTAAGCTATTGCATAGCTGGCCTGGGGACCGAATTTTTGTGATCGTGCATCTCTTTCTTATGTTCACAAGAAAGAGGGATGGAAGACCGTAACGCCGTCCTCCCCACTCGGTCATTCGACTTTGAATCTTATTTGTATTAGCTTTACAGACTAAATGCACTTAGCAGTGTTGCCAACTTAACGGATTTCCCGTGATATTTTTTATGGTAAAAAAATTGTTAACATCCCTATTGCTAATGTTGATAAAAATGCATGCAACATGCAATAGCTTTACCGCGGCAGTCCCCGAGTGCTACACTTCTTTTTTTACTATTATACGTGTACACTACAAACAAGCTACGATGAAGCGTGCTTACATAAAAGAAATCGACTCTCTCTCAATTTGAAGACACTAATATAGTAACTTCTTCTTCTTGCTATCTGGATGTTACCGAAGAGCAGTTAGATAAACTTGAACGACTACAAAATTTCTTTATTCGATTCATTTTTGGTTTACGCAAATTTGATCACATTTCTCAAATTCGCCAAAAGCTCAAATGGTTACCTGTCCGCCTTCGCCGTAATGCTCACATTCTTTGCTTTACAAGATCCTGTATAATCCCACTACTCCTATGTACTTAAAACAACAGTTTAAGTTTATTGAGCCTAAATCGTATCCTCTCCGCACCACTTCGTCACCTTAAACTCATGTTCCCTACCTCTACCCATTCTAACCTCTCATATAATAAATCTTTCACAATAGAAGCTGTTTTGCTGTGGAATGCTCTTCCTCTTTCTATTAGACAAGCAAAGTCCCTTCCCATTTTCAAAAATTGTGTATTTCAACATTATCTTTCCTTTTCCTAATGGGTAGGTACATATTGGTAATTATTGACGTGTTTATATGAGTATGTATTTATTTAAGTATATATTTCTATACTATGAAAAGTATGTTTATTGTTATTTGTACGAATATATATTATTTTTGTAGTAAGTTAACACCACCTACACTACATTTTATAGACATTTCTCCACTCAAAAGTTGCCTGGAAGAAATCGCTTTAAGCGATAAGGCCGCCAATTACTCTGCAAGTGTCTTATAATGTGATCAATGCTAAGACCTATTTTTAAGATTTGTAGTTGTAATAAAATGTTATACTATTAACTATAGTGAACACCCCACTCAGACGAAACATTCCACAGTCTAGATGTTCTAATCACAAAAGTAGAGGCAAACTTAGGTAAGCTAGGTAATGATTTGGACTCTTCATGCTCCAATAGCTGCGTATCACTGTGCTGTTATGTGGCAGGCATATTGCTTACCATCAGGCACATGTTCTGCTCGTCTCATCACTTTTTATTAAAAAAGGGTAATATATTGAGCAGGCAAAAATACATTTGGTACGTATTATACTCGTACATCAAGTTTGTTAAGTGTGTGAAGTGCCTAAGCTTTTCAGTAATGGACTTTTTTAACGTAATTCCTATTGAAGATGTTTTTATTACTGCTGAGTTTCAGGACACCTTTGCTTGATTTCTCTTTTTTTTAACCCCCGACCAAAAAAAGGGGTGTTATAAGTTTGACGTCGATGTCTGTCTGTCTGTCTGTCTGTCTGTGTGTGTGTCTGTCTGTGGCACCGTAGAGCTCAAACGGTTGGGCCGATTTCGATGCGGTTTTTTTTATTTGAAAGTTAATATCCGTGCGGGTGTTCTTAGCTATGTCTGGTTAATATCTATTCAAAATGGCCTCCTCCACAAAATGGCGGACAAAATATTTCTTCACAACCTACCTCAATATGGGTATCAAATGAAAGGGCTTGACTAGCAGAGTACTATACGCTATAACAAATTTGAAATCCAAGATGGCCGCCACCACAAAATGGCGAATTATATAATTTTTTTCACTACTACCGCAATATGGGTATCAAACGAAAGGGCTTGACTAGTAGAATACTTTGCACTATGACAAATTTCAAATCCAAGATGGCCGCTACCACAAAATGGCAAATTACATTTCTTTTTTCACAACTTCCTTACTATGGGTATCAAATGAAAGGGCTTGACTAGTAGAATGTTGTACAGATAACAAATCTAAGGTAGTCGGGGGTTAATCAAAATTTTTAATTTTGTTCTTGTAACTACATACTTTTTAACTATAATGGGTTCGCACTTGACCACCATCTCGCCTGATGTTAAGCGATGATGAGATCTACGATGGAGCGTGCTTACCTAGAAGAAACCGATTCACTCTCGATTTGAAGACACCAAGATTGTAACCATCAGGGAAAACCCAGTCAGGCGACGCATTCCACAACCTAAACGTTCTTATCACAAACGTGGAGTCAAATCTCTTCGTTCGCGTTTTTGGAACATCAACCATGAAACGATGTCGCCCTTTTGTGGAACGAGAAGTCCGATAGAAGAAAGGGCAAGGTGGTATTAGATCATGCAGATCAGTTGCACACTCTCCGAAGTGTATCCGTAAAAAAACCGATAGGCTAGCGATTCTTTATTTTTCGATCTTTTAGTTAATACATCATTTTTCTCCTTTTTTTACATAATCAATACAAGGTACGATCGACAGCCTTATCGCTATCTGGCTGTCTGTTAAGCTATTGGGCCCATGAACACCAACTCATCTTCCATTCAAAAATCTTTACGCTCAACCAAAATGCTTGCGCTTATTGCATTCGAAAATTACAGGAGATTATATAAATGATTAGGTTTTTTACAGTGACGAGACAAGTAAGATATATTCCTGATGGCAAGCAACATGCCTGCTTATAGCAGCACAGTGACACGCAGCTATTGGAACATGAAGAATCCGAATCATTACCTAGCGCTGCACTGCGCTCGCCAATCAGACATATAAGATGTTTTATTTCTATGCCCTGTAATTTCACTAGAAACATTTCGCTTCAAACCGGCACACATTGATGTGGTCACATTAATGCTTGGCGGTAGAATAACTGGCAATGTTGTGTGGTATTTCCCCAGACGGATTCTGGAAAGAGTTCTACCACTACAATAAAGATATTTTAAAAATTGGTTGTCTGTAAAGTCTGTTGTTTCACGGAAGGATAGTTTAACGTGACAACGTCATAACAAAACATTGATGCGGCGCAAGCGTACAATGAGCGTAACGGGACAATGAGTGCAACGGGACAATGAGCGTTTTTTACTTATATAGGTTTACACTTGACCGCCATCTCGCCTGATGTTAAACGATGATGCGGTCTACGATGGAGCGTGTTTACCTAGAAGAAACCCATTCACTCTCGATTTGAAGACACAAAGATTGTAACTATCGGAAAAACCCTCTCAGGCAACGTATTCCACAGCCTAGACGTTCTTATCACGAAAGTAGTGTCAAATCTCTTCGTTCGTGTCTTTGGAACAGCAACCATGAAACCAGCGTAAAGGGATAATGTGCGCAATGGGACAATGAGCGTAACGGGACATAACGGGACACTTTTTCGTGCATGCGACCGGCGTTCATCAATTTATTAGACTTTGTCACATCAAAAAAAGATCTGTGTTTTAAGTGACGGTGATTATATAGAGCGATCTCTACAACCTAACTTAATAACTTGTAGAATTACTTCATTTGCTTGCTTACGCTCAAGTATCATTTCCTAGCTTAATAGCTCCCTCACTTGATGTACTTAATTAAGCTCGTATAATTTATAACATTATTATGTAAGGTAGTAACACTATCTCTATGTTTGCAGATTGTAGTAATTTATGAGGTACCCTCAGTTGGGGCATCAGTTTCTGAACGCAATTAACAGATATTGGGCTTTAAGGGGTGAGACATGCGCGGGATTTGGGAATTAAATCGCTCGTATCTTTTGTCTGTTTTCTATTAATCTTTGGTGGCGGAATCAAATAGGTCGGAAGAGAAGAAAGTTAGAAGAAAATAATGTGTTTTTTTTTATTGTTTATACGTTTGTCACATTCATGAAAAAAAATTAAAAAATCAATGCGGCGAAAACAAATAACTAATCAATATGGTTAATAACAGCTATTACCTGTGGTTAATCGCTGGCCCACTTTTACCAAAAAATCGTATTAAAATTTGAATTTCTTATTAATTCCACGTTGCTAATAAAACCATTTCAGTAAAAAACTTACTGAATTAATTTGATTCGTTGTGTGTCGTGTAGTACTTGTACTTACCTGAAAAGAAAGAAAAATAACAGTTAGTTTTTCACAATCTCTAAAAAATTTTTTATAATTAAATGTGTATTATATCATCTATCTGACTTGTAAAGTTAAAACTTTGCTTAGTTTAGGGCCTATGATATTTCACGCTTTTAATAATACAAACAGCACAGCAAGCCAAAAAACTGTTAATTCCTTGAGTTGAATCTAAAAACACAAAAACTCTAATAAAACTTTATGAATTAAAGTAAAATTAGTCAGCAAAAACGGTAAAGTTTATAACTTACTCCACACTATATACATATAAATTTTCCTAAAACTGATCCCCATGTCGGTCAATCTTAATAACATACAGAAATAGCACATTTTTAATTTAAATTAAACGATTCAGGGAACATATAACCGTTGCGCATAAATCCACTGAAATTAAACATGGACGGAACTACCAGAATACTGTTTAAAACAAGTTACAACTCTTTTACTGCCCTACGCGAGGGAAGGGGGAACGGCCCTATGTCGAGTTAAGAACTAGGGATGAACCTTTGTTATAAATCGATATTTCTGACGAATTATTAAATTTTTCTTTCGATTAATCGTAACAATAAACTGATTATTGCTGTTGATTGTTGTTATAGTGATGAAGAATGTCGACAGCGATTGCTTCTCAATGGGTCATACAGATTAGTAGTTCAAAGCTAACGAAGTTGAGATGGGCTAGGAAGCTCGAAGAAAAACGACATAGGCTGGCTAGGGAAGTGCCACCTGAGTGAATTGATACCAATAGGTACAATCTTGGTGTCTTCAAGTCAAGATAATCAATTTCTTTTAAATAAGCACGCTTGTTTATTTTACAAACTAAAGTGATTGTTACATATTTAATGAATTCTCCGGTAACTCGCATATAGCATGGTCGGTCCAGTGCATCTATTTAATAACTCTGTCACTTTTTAACGATAGTAGGATTTGCCTGTCATAAACCATTGTAAAAGTCCTACTCAGGCAACGTACCACAACCTACACGTTCTTATCACAAAAGCGTAGTCAAACCTCATTAATATTTGTAAAGTCAATCAAACGATGCCGCCTTTTTAATCTACGAGTAGTTCCCGATAGGAATTATTAGATCATGCCGATCACTTGAACTCTCTACGAAATGTATCTGATAAAAATCAAATGAAAAAAAAATGTGTGGTTAACAATGATGCATGATTATTTATCTAAAAGAAACCGATAAAATCTACACTACAAGAAACCGATTTCGTATCTATACAGAAGTTTAATTCGTAATGTTAGTAAATCATGTTTAGCTTAAAAGTGTAAAAAAGTTATAGAAAGTAAGTGTATGTAAAACTGGAGCCCGTACATGTTACCTGAATTGTCAAATAATACGTTTCTCGCTCGCGTTACGGCTATCAACTCTAGTTTATACAAAAAAAAATCGCCAGTCATTCGATTCAAAACTACTGCCAACTAAATCGATCTCGTGAAACACAAGCCCGTCCCTAGCAATTGCGAGTTTTGGGCGGGGAAAATGACCCCTGGGCGGAGTTGAATGTATAATTGTAACTTTAAACGGTTACACGCAAGTTTTTTATTGTTTTTATTTGCACCCTAGCTGTTTTAGTTGGCGTCGGGCGCGCTCTTTTGTTTTGTAAATGTTTCGCAGTAATTACTGTCTGGAATGAGGACCTGTGACGTGTAGTTTGAATTTGAAACGGTACCGATTCGCGGTTCTTTCTATTTTCTTTAATAGTGTGGAGGGTAGGGACGCGCAGGACATGTGACTGATAGTTAAGTAACATGCTTGCCTACGAGTACCTATAACAGCACTGTAACAACTGTAGCTTCTAGACCAAGGGTCAGCAACAGGCGGACCGCAGTCCGTATCCGGACCGCGAAGGGTCGAACCTCGGACCGCCAATAAAAAATATTGTATTGTAAGCCAAGTACACATTTTAAAATGTAGATAAGGTCTGGTACACTGTACCTTTATCAATTTAAATAATATTTTGACGTGACAACGTCTTATAAATTGGTTTGCCGGGTGACACTTCAAGAAACTGCGTTACGCTCCGCTCACGTTATGCGCTCACAACGAGAGCGAGTGAGAGGCACGCGTCCCTTTCTCTCGGGCATGGTTAGCCCGCCTAAGAGCGAGAGAGACAGACATAAAAAGTGAAAGGCACGCGTTCCTTCCGTAAAATTATTTTACCACTCAAAGTCGTTGTCACGTAAAACTTTCGCCCGTATACCGACTTTACAGGCAACCAATTTTTTTTGCCACATAGAATCTAGCGAGGGAATAATAGATCTAGAATCCTTGCGAGGGAAGGCCCCGACCCCGAGGTTCAGCAGTAGGAGTAGCGGGCTGTTTAAGCAATTATTACCATAGTTTTTTTTTCTGGACCTCGTTAAAATTTCTGCACTGCATCCGGACCCCGCCTAAAACTACTTGCCGACCCTTGTTCTAGACCATAAAGAGTCCAAATCACTGCAATACGAGTATGCACATCACCCAGATGTGCAAAATGATCTATGTCTACGCTCTGTAGTTACTCTGGAAACATTAGCTTTCATAGTATTTTACTAATTGTTAAATTAATGAATTCTTATTCATTTTCTTTGAGTGTCTTCTTTCGATAAGTCTTTACTATTATTCACATTTAGTGTTATGCTTATATGGAATATCATTGTCTTAGTCACTAGCAGAGCCCCGCGGTTTTGCCTGCGTAGTTTCCGTTTCCGTTATTTTTTCCTTGATATAAAGTAGCCTATATGTTCTTCCAGACTATAGTTCGTGTTCTGGATTTCACCCCGTTCATAAGTTATGGCGTGATTGAGCAACAAACATCCATAACACAAATATTTATAAAATTACGTAATAGGATTGATCCTCGTAGTACACTCCGCGAGGTATAAGCTGAGCTTTGCATTACGAATGGCTATCAATGCCGGAGTCCCTCAAGGGTCGGTACTCTCTGCGACGCTTTTTCTGCTACATATCAACGATCTGTTGAAGCCCGGTATCTTTGGGTACGCAGATGATAGCACCGTTGTAGAGAGTTACATATCTAGCGCGAGAGCCAGTGGACAGCATACTAAGGTACTGAGAGAGTATGATCGATCGTTTGAACATGGCCCTTGAGAAAGTCTCTGAATGGGGCGAAACCAATCTGGCCAAGTTTAACGAGAGTAAGACGCAGGCGTGTCTGTTCTCCGCAAAAAAGGAGTCAATTTCAACTGACTCCTACTTTTCGAGGTGTATCCGTGCCGGTTACTGATCATCTTGAGCTTTTGGGCGTTACCTTGACTTCTACGCTCAACTTTGGCTCGTACATCGAGTCCAAGGCTAAATTAGCTGCCAAAAAACTAGGTGTCCTCTCAAAGGTGCGAAAGTACTTCAAATCTGAACAATTACTTTTGTTATACAAAGCACAGATTCGCTCTTGTATGGAGTACTGTTCGCACCTTTGGGATGGATCGGCTAAGTATCAGCTTGAGGCTCTGGAATCGATTGAGAGGCGTGCCAAAAGGCTCATAGACAAAGACACTCTAGCGCGAAAAAGACTTCATAGTCTTGAACATCGCCGCAAGATAGCTAGCTTATCGGTTTTTTATCGGATACACTTCGGAGAGTGTGCGACTGATCTGCATGATCTAATACCTCCTTGCCCTTTTTTCTATCGTACTTCTCGTAACTCAAAGAAGCGGCACCGTTTCATGGTGGATATTCCAAAGACACGGACGAAGAGGTTTGACTCTACGTTTGTGATAAGAACATCTAGGCTGTGGAATGAGTTGCCTGAGTGGGTTTTCCCCGATAGTTATAATCTTGGTGTCTTCAAATCGAGAGTGAATCGGTTTTTTCTAGGTAAACACGCTCCATCGTAGACCGCATCGTCGTTTAACATCAGGCGAGATGGCGGTCAAGTGTAAACCTATAAAAGTTAAAAAAAAAAAAAAAAAAAGTGTGAGTGATCACCAATTAGGCAGGAGCTTGAAATTTTGTCCGCGAGGTATAGGCTGAGCTTTGCATTAGTGTGAGTGATCACCAATCAGGCAGGAGCGCGGCGAGACAGAATGGCGCCGCGCCTAAGGCCGGTTGTCACACCTACACTATCCATGTACACTCACACAAATGCAAAGCTCAGCTTATGCCTCGCGGAGTGTAGTGTTATGTTATATAGCCTTCGTCGATAAATGGAGTATATAATAGAAAAAATAATCTTTCGATTCGGACCTGCAATTCCCGATATCCTAGCGTTTAAACAAACAAACTATTCGTAGTAGTATAGATACGTGATACGTTACTCCTTACACCTACCTCTATTTTACCATTAGCACTTAGCTTCACCCACTATTCACACTTAGCTCTAAGCACACTCAGTGAAACCTCACAATCTCATCCCATCTCGAACGACATTCATTTTAATAAATGAAACTACATCCATTTCAAAAGAAAAATATCACTATTTTCTCCATTACGGGACGTGCAAAAAAGCGTGTCCCGTAAAGGTCGTGGTTCACTTACACTGTACCGCTCCCATTTAGCAGAAAACATAGCAATGAGATATGTGATTGCAGAAGTATGGCTGAATACGCCAATAAATATTCATACCACTATTAAAACTCTCCTCTCCCCAACCTTTAATACCTTAAATAAGACACTTAGAAATAAAGTCGCCAATTGCTACTGGATTTTTTAACATGTTCTAAGTTTTGTTGGTTTATTTTCGAATAAGTACAATACAGAGTTATAGTAATCTATCTATCTAATCACACAATGTTTGTAACTCACAGTGGACATTGTAAATTTAATCTTAAGACTATGAAATTAAGACATTATTAAGTTATTTTTGTTATTGTACAGGAACAGAACAGTTTCATTTCATAAACATCCAATCATCTTATTTATAACGCATCGGACAAGTCGATAGTCAATATTCAATACTACAATAGTAATAGTTCTACAATATTAGTAAGTTGTAGGTACACAGATTGTAATGTTTATGGTTATTTAAGCATTGCTTTAATAAGCTAACATTGTACGTTCTTTTATATTCTGGAGTGACGAGACAAGCAGGCAATGTGTCTGATGATAAGCGACGTGTCTGTCCATAACAACACTTAACGGAGCCATATCTGTATATGATCAAACTATTATAGCTAATATCATAACTACATTGGTAAACTTTAAACTAAGTAAGTAGGTACATTTTACTATGACTTATTTCAGTGCTCGTTGTTTGCTGTATTCTAGCTAGAAGTATCCACCGCGTATGAAATAACAAAAAAATCACAGTTAGCGAACAAACTATACATTATAGTACAACTATAATTTACAATATTAAGTCCACACTTAAAACATTTCTGAACTGAAGCGACGCGGTACAAGTGAGTCACGACCTCAAACGTGACATTCGTATCTCTCGAGATAACGTGACAGGTCCGACGTGACAAAAAATACGCTGTCACGGTGGAAATTAAGTCGACGCAGTCAACTTTTGTTTTTAATTATATTTTGTTTTTTTACGTGACAGATATGTTTTCGTGTGAAATGTATCTCGATTGGCGTAAATTAAATGTCAGGTTATATTAGTATTTTATTATGATGATAGCATTATTTTTCTGATGTATGAAACTCGAGTTGGATTGACCGACCGTATATACGTGAGTGTCCCGTTATCCAATTAAAAATCAATTGTATATGTTTGTCAATGTTTCTTTACTAATGTATAAACAGATTATTTTTGTGCAAGTTTAAATTTACAGTAAAAACAACATTATATATTTGCTTTCTTTTTGATGTTTTTTGTCAAATTTTATATGTGTATTGTGTTAGATGTAGGTAGGTAATTATCAGTTTACCATTTAAAGATTTTTTTCTATACATTTTCTTTATAAATGTGAACGTATAAAAATATTATAAAGTACTTTAGCTTGACGCACGTCCTGGCATAGCTGTAAGTGTGCAAGTACTTGCTAAATAAATAAATAAATTTATGATGATTCACTTATCTATTTGTTTCAAACAATATTTATTTAACACCAAACATAACATAGCAGTTAAATTAATCATAATAACACGTAAAACAATACGTTAAAACGGTGTTAACATGGTTGTCCGCGCCCATACATCACGGTGGCACCTCCGATATGCTACAACGAGTTAATAGCAGCTATCGTTACGTTATCGTTACGTTGTACTAATCGACTTGTTTTACGGAAGGTTGCCTGCTTAAAGAGCATAACGCACGCTTTTTACACGCTAAGGGAATAACGATTATGTTAATTGAGCGGGAATTGATTTAATAACTCACGTATAAATAAACTAGTTGCGTCCCGTTTTAAACTGCGTAGTTTACGAACCCGTTATTTTCTTGTATGTGTTCTTCTACAATGTACACTATAATTTAGCTTTCTTCTAAGCTAATAATGAAAAGAAGAAGACTTTTTTCAGCTAATATTATCTAATAAATAAAATTCTCGTGTCACAGTTTTCGTTGCCATACTCCTCCGAAACGGCTTGACCGATTTTGATGAAATTTTTTGTGCTTATACGGTATTTATGAGAATCGGCCAACATCTATTTTTCATCCCCCTCAATGTTAGGGGTAGTCCACCACAGGGTTTTTTTTTAGACAATTTTTTTAATTTCTATTTTTTTTATGATACAAAATACAAAAATACATACAATCCTCAATTTTCACCCTTCTACGATCAACCCTTATTTTTTAATAGCCATTTTAGTAATTTAATCATTTTTCCTCTCCGGTCGAAAACTGACCAATCGTCATTTAATTAGTTATCCCCGCCAGATGTCTACAGGTGTCACTTCTGACCCAGTAAACAGCACGATAATTTGGGGATCAAAAGTAGCCTATAGCTTATTTATAGATTGAACACGCTAATCTCG
This sequence comes from Ectropis grisescens, assembly GCA_017562165.1. NCBI lineage: Eukaryota > Metazoa > Arthropoda > Insecta > Lepidoptera > Geometridae > Ectropis > Ectropis grisescens. The sequence continues at coordinate 15,401,416 of CM029797.1, forward strand.
GGAACAACTGGACCGATTTAAAAAAAACGTTCACCGTTCTTTCATATGTTCGTAATCCTTGAACGCTGTAGGTTATACATATGTACCACGGGCGAAGCCGGGGCGGGCCGCTAGTCATTGTATAAATGAGCGCAGTGCAGTGCTAGGTAATGACTTGGACTCTTCATGTTCCAATAGCTGCGTGTCACTGTGCTGTTATGTGTCAGGCATGTTGTTTACCATCAGGCATATGTCATGATCGTCTCGTCACTCTTTATTTAAAAAAAATAATAAAAAAAACAGACCAATATAAACTGTGTTGCCAGACATATTGTATGCCTCTAGAAGAAGAGGCCAGTTTGTATGGGTCAACATTTAAAATGTTTAGTATCACCTTATTTTACCTGCAAACAGCAATAAAGATTTTTTTATACCTACGCTACCTCACTTGATGTTAAACGACGATGCGGTCTATGATGAAACGAGCTTACCTAGAAGAAACCCATTTCACTCTCGATTTCAAGACACCAAGGTTACTCTTGATTGTGAAGATACCATCGGGAAAACTCCACTCAGGCAACGCATTCCACAGCGTAGACGTTCTCATCACAAAGTTAGAGTCAAATATCTCCGGTCGTGTTTGGAACGATGTCGCTTTTTCGGGTTATGAGTAACCGAGTGAAAACCTGACGAGTGCTAGCAAGGAAAGGAGGAATCGGACATGTTGTACCTTCCCTATAAAAAGTGGGATGAGTGTAGGACAAAGGCGATAAGTAAAATTAATCAAAAAAAATTGGTTGCCTGTAAAGTCGGTATACGGGCGAAAGTTTTACGTGACAACGACTTTGAGTGGTAAAATAATTTTACGGAAGGGCCGCGTGCCTTTCACTTTTTATGTCTGTCTCTCTCGCTCTTAGGCGGGCTAACCATGCCCGAGTGGAAGGGACGCGTGCCTCTCACTCGCTCTCGTTGTGAGCGCATAACGTGAGCGGAGCGTAAAACGCAGTTTCTTAAAGTGTCACCCGGCAAACCAATTTATAAGACGTTGTCACGTCAAAATATCTTTGATTCTAATCGTTTCAAAATAATTGAAGCTAAAAGCCTGCAATAAGGAAATGACCGAAAATATTGAATAGAACAAAGGGAACGGCCAGCTGTGTCTGAACTGAATTGCTTATAATAAATTGTACCGGCGGTCCGTATACATTAGCACCTACTCTGCTTTATTTCATTTCCGTGTTTTATATAATAATTGTACTTGTATCTTTATAAATAATACTACTTCATACTGATATTCTTCCGGATAGAACCTATTACTGGACTTATTTAGAGAAAATAATAACAAAAACGAATTTCAATTAATTCTGTGACGTGAAATCTAGAGCCGCGTTTTTCGAACTGAGGAAAACAAAAGACACTCAATAAAATGCGATGGAAATTTAAATTTGGAATAAAATCTTGTAAAACCAAAGAGTTTCCTATACATTCGCTCTCGTAAGAGGTTCTATAAATTTATATATCACCTCTTACGAGGGCGAATTCCTAATGCCACGGCTCACAGATTTATCACACTTTATTTACATAGTAAGTATACTTTTATATACACAAACTAAAGAGACCGTCGTGCACAGATATTATTAACGTCAATGTTTGGATGTTTGAAATTTTGGAAAGTTTAATGTTGATTCACGTCAAGTTAGAACAATTTGACCTGAAATTGTTTGATGTCACAAATTTCGAAAATTCGCATACCGATTTTAAAAACTACTAAATTTTTGAAGGTGTTAGCTCTAGTAAATAGTAATTGAAAATTTCGAATTAGAAGGTAAAATTAAAAATTAAGTCATTTAAATTTTCTGATATTGACAAATATAACTTCATTGATCTATGGATAATTCAGGTGTGCTTAGTGTAAATAGTTAGTTACGAGTAGATAGTTAGGTATGTACCGTAGTGTAATTCTCATTGTATTTTAGTTTTGTTAATAAAGGCTCTGCATACCACTGCCTTTTCGAAATCACTTGCGTAATGCTGCTAACTTAAAAACTCTGAAGACGAAATTCGTTACAAACCGACTAGTTCTTAGGAGGTTCTGCGTCGTCCACGAACCCGCACTGCGCTAGCGTGGTGGATAATGGCTTTTATTCTCTCCTGACGAGAGAAGGCCACGAGTCCCAGCAGTGGGAATATTTGTGGGCTGCTTATGTAGTCAACAAGAACAAAATTAAAAATTTTGATTAACCCCCGACTACCTCGGATTTGTTATCTGTACAACATTCTACTAGTCAAGCCCTTTCATTTGAAACCCATATTATTAAGGGAGTTGTGAAAAAATAAATGTATTTCGCCAATTTGTGGTAGCGGCCATCTTGGATTTGAAATGTGTCATAGTGCAAAGTATTCTACTAGTCAAGCCCTTTCATTTGATACCCATATTGTGGTAGTAGTGAAAAAAAGAATATAATTCGCCATTTTGTGGTGGCAGCCATCTTGGATTTGAAATTTGTTATTATGTATTGTATTTTACTGGTCAAGCTCTTTCATTTGATACCCATATTGAGGTAGGTTGTGAAGAAATATTTTGTCCGCCATTTTGTGGAGGCGGCCATCTTGAATCGATATTAACCAAACACAGCTAAGAACACCCACACGGATATTAACGTTCAAATAAAAAAACCGCATTGAAATCGGCCCATCCGTTTGAGCTCTACGGTGCCACAGACAGACACACACACACAGACAGACAGACAGACAGACAGACATCGACGTCAAACTTATAACACCCCTTTTTTTGGTCGGGGGTTAAAAACTCTGAAGACGAAATTCGTTACAAACCGACTAGTTCTTAGGAGGTTCTGCGTAGTTCACGAACCCGCACTGCGCTAGCGTGGTCGATAATGGCTTTTATTCTCTCCTGACGAGAGAAGGCCACGAGTCCCAGCAGTGGTAACATTTGTGGGCTGCTTATGTAATCAAAAATGTGTATCTACGTTAGTTTTCAAAGCAAAATATCGCAGTTTTTCTCGAAGAACCTGCCAGAAGTTCAAAACCTCGCATGTAGGTAGGACATCGACCTATCTAATCAATAAGCTGTTACACGTAACGAAACCGTAACGAATTGTTACATTATGTTACTGTAACAGAGGTGCTAAAACTTTAGTAGGCGCGTGCGGGAATATCTTTAATGCATTGGAGAAAAAATACATACCTGTGACGCAGATTATATTACGTTGGTAGACTGAGAACTTTCAAAAACCTTTTGAATTCAAGAAACATTTTTGTTTTTTTTTCATAGGTCAAATAATCCTCTGCCAAGATAGTACTGATTAACCTTTAACTATTAAGAAGCGGTCTTAGCCAGCAAGGCCATTGAATAATTATTTCAGCCCTTTCCCCTCGTTTATTTTATGTCAACTCCTGAGTAGCTGCGACTTTAGTTGTATCCACGATGCAGATAGAGACATTTGCGTCGTGCGTGCTACGGCCGTAAAACGCACCGTGAGTTGTGTTTTCAAACTTTTACTTTTATACCTGCATTCTACAGAAGGTGCGGGGCCGCAACCGCATCGGGCGCGGCTGAAAATCGCTCCGTGAATTCTTAGCCTCACACCGCGGTGTAACTACACTAGCAACGCTATTATATAAAAAAATTGGTTGCCTGTAAAGTCGGTATACGGGCGAAAGTTTTACGTGACAACGACTTTGAGTGGTTAAATAATTTTACGGAAGGGACGCGTGCCTTTCACTTTTTATGTCTGTCTCTCTCGCTCTTAGGCGGGCTAACCATGCCCGAGTGGAAGGGACACGTGCCTCTCACTCGCTCTCGTTGTGAACGCATAACGTGAGCGGAGCGTAACGCAGTTTCTTGAAGTGTCACCCGGCAAACCAATTTATAAGACGTTGTCACGTCAAAAAAACTATTCGGTGCCGCACTTGGACAGTCCACAGACTGACTAATTCTTTTTTGTACAAAAAAATACAATTTGCACTTAATATAAGGCCGAAAAATTATAAAATAACCATAAATCTTATATTTGTTTAAAGTTTGCCATCTAGAGGTATTTGCTATTCTGAGACTTGCCAGCTCCATTTTGTGGTCAAGCTCAGTTAGCATTTATGGGATTTACGATCCTCTGAACGTTTTTCATGGTAAGAAACTCGAATGGCTTTGCTAAATGTTATGCGTTAAACGCTTACTATCGGCAAAATGACCTGCTTGATTCAAATTCAATTCATTATTATATAGCCATACAAATCAAACACGTAAAAACATCGGTAAGCCGGGATGTAACTAACTACATTGGTAAGGAATACTACTAACAGAAAATTTACGTGTCTAAATAGTGGAGTGATTCTTTGATATTTTGGTGCAGTTTCGTGCCACAGATGAAATTGGGATTAAGTCACGTTTAGCGATACAGTGGTAAGCCATACCTTGAATACTGATACTAATAAAAGTGAACATTTTTTTTCTACGTACACGTGGAGACAAAAATGCTTCACTCATAAATAAAAGCCAAATTTTTCACGAATTTTTTTACCAACCGCGTTCAGTTTAAATTTCGAATTTTACCACCTTTAAATCCCACCACGAAGAACTACGCAGAAAAGAGAAAAAAGACAAACGAGTCTACAGAGAAAAAAGGACAGACTGAAGGTAGATTTCAAATCGTCATCGCAATATTCGAGATTAAAAGTAACGCCTCGGTTGGCAGGAAAATAGTACAGTCGCGGACACAACTGTTTCAAAAAAGATATTTTTTCTCTTTTTGGCTCGTTAAGGTAAATTGTATTGTTTTGGGCCGCAGTTAGTTGTGGCTCGTTGGCGACGTCATTGGACTTGGAATGGTCAGTTTGTTTTTGTAATTCGCTTTTTTGTTGAAATATTTCCGCAGAGACCGCTCGAAAAGGTAAATTGTCGACTAAAGTAAACAGGAGCTTGACGTTGACGTTTATTATAAGATCTTTAAGTATAGAAACACTACAGATAAACTATAAATGCCTATTGTATTTGACATTGTAAAATGAATACATAATTTACATAGTAATAAATAAATAAATACAAATATTAGTGGATAATTTACACACAACACTGTCTGACCCCAAACTAAGCAAAACGTGTACTATGACGGACAGATAGCTGATATAATACTTATAACAAATGATTTAATTACACACAAATACAAATGATTTAATTTCAGAAAATAAAATGCGCATGAAATTAAATAAGTAGGTACACGCGTACCAACTTGTTTAATGATAAGCAACGGCGTGGTCGAGGATGTAGCACGCTGACTAGAAAATACCTTTTCACTCTGTCCTTGAAATGATTCTGATATGTTTCTCTCAGAGAACAATAGGCAACAATGACACCAGCAACGTATTCAACTTTAAAGCTGTACGTATGAGACAAGTGGACCCAAACCTTTTGGTATGAATTTTGGAAATATCTTAAATACCCATGCATTTTAGATATTCCAAAAATTCGTATCAAATTATTGTGCATAGGGGCAGTACATTGACGTACGACTTGTACTATTTAATGTTATGGTGTTCTAGTTCGGTAGTGTGAAAGTAGACGTTGGCATTGAAACGTCTAGAACCTGTGTGACATTGAAAAGCCTAGTACGAGTACCGGCATACCACTTTTGCGCGCGTCTATCCCAGCGCGTAGGAACCAGAGCACCTGAATTTCGAGCGCCAATTTTCCTTCAGATATTTCTCTGAAAATGTCCTGAAACGTCGTCTAGCGTGCGGAATATGCTTTGAGCGCGCCTCTCGGGTTTACATGTCCAACGCCTCGCTATTCGGTAACGGATACGTGGCTAGGTATTTCATTTACGATCTGTTTCTTAGGAATTCAGACATGAGACAGAACATCTTTATTGCTCACAAAATGACTTGCTTTTACGCAGCCTAACTTAGCATAAGCAGCCACTGCTGTTCCCACTGCTGGGACTCAGGGCCTTCTCTCGCAAGGAGTGAGTTTAAGGCCATAATCCACCACGCTGGCCAAGTGCGGCCTAACTTAATTCTAATAAAATAAAGCTGGACAACTGACGAATCACTACTCGAAAACGTGATTTCTGGTGAACATAAATAAAGAAAACTAATTCAATGTTACTAATAATATAACTTAACAGCGTTTTGCGTGTTTACCAGTGCAGTTGCCTCTCCCCTTATTTTTTCCGTGATAAAAAGACTATGGTCTATTTCGGACTATATCTGATTGCATTACAAATTTAAAGCAAACCCGTCCGACAAGATTGAGCAACAAACATTCAACAATTGACATTTATAATTTTGGTAAAAAGGATGTCAAAGTATTTAGATATTATTTTTTTGTTGTTCAATCATGAAGGTGAAATGATTATTTTCTAAACTCAGGATGGAGAAAGTAGCGGACAAATACTAGTGGTGTATGTATTGATAATCTTTCCCTGCCAGTAAATCCTTTTCTATATCACTTACTGTAAGTCGCACAAATCCGGGCCCAAGCAACTTTCTATCAATTCCTTGACCAGTGTTGCCATATCCGACGAAAATCGGTAGCTATTTTATCTTTATTGATATTTCGCTCTAAGATATCGGGGTTGGCTTTCCGACGAAGAGCCTTAGGGATTTTCTACAGAAATTCTATTAGTCTGTCTACCTTTATATGGAATGCTTAAAATGTATAGATATTGTATTTACAAAACATTTTGCTTTCGCAACGTAATAAGATTTTTTGTTAAGCAAAAATAAAATACGTCAGTAGCAGTTAATGTAGTAATAGGTACTATATTACGTTAAATCAAGTAAGTATTCAATATTATAATTTAAGTAGTTTTTCCAATAAAACAAAAACCGAATTGAACACAAACTTTAAATCTTATACCTTTTAATGAGTAATTCTTGTAGGTATCTATAAATAAATAATCTGAATCTCGGAAACGGCTTGAACGATTTTCATGAAATTATGAATACAGAGGGTTTCGGGGACGATAAATCGATCTAGCCAAGTTTTATTAAAAAAACGCCGTTTTATACCCGTTTTTAGACAATAAAAAACTGTTACATAAAGATTAGAATGCGGACGGTAAATTTCACGTAGCGAGACAGTTTAAACTCAATAAAACGATATCGAAAAAAGTTTTGAACAGTAAAATGCTTTCATAAATATTCCTAATTGTTTACTTTTAACAATCAGACCTTAAAAGTCACGCTACCAAGATGCGAATTATTGATCGTAATCCGGTCTCTAATTAAATTCGTTGCGGGTTCGAGTTAATTTAGTTTTCCCGCGGGAATAAGAAGTACGGGTACCGAGGTGAAATTACTGCCTTAGATTCGTGTAAAGAGTATACATTCTTCGGTTTTAAATGACAGTAACGTTTAATAAAGACTTCCCGAAGGATAACGTATATAACACACAGAAACACTGTAACATGCATATCAGAATTGAAAAACAGTGTAAAATTGTCAGTCATAGGAACTGCCGATAGAAGTGAAAACTTATAACTCAGACGTTTGGAAACTACGCGGGTGAAACCGGAGGGCGTAACCCTGACCACTAAAGCCCACGGAAAATCTGTATGCTGTGCGTCAAAAGAAGTTTCAAAAATACAGAAAATGACTTAAAGTTATTGCTATAAATGGCAGCATTATCAACAACCAGGCAACTATTGTTACTAACGAACGTAACGATGTAGTTTGTAGCAGTACCTGCGTAGATCCTGTTCCCGCCATGAAAAGTATCCTATGTGCTATTACGGACTATTATCATCTGTATTCCAAATTGTATCCCTATCCGTTCGACTGTTCCAAAATGAGCAACAAACAAACAAACTTTAATATTTATAATACTCTTGTTGTGTGGTTTCATTAATATTAAAACCCACAGACTACAGTTACAGATTTTCCGTGGGCTTTGAATTGAGTTTTAGCGTCACTTTCGTAAGTGAAAGAAACCTTCGGGTAAACTCGGATGATTTAGATGGCCACCCAACCCAACACATTTACATAAAAACCGCATCAAAATCGTCCCAGCCGTTTGAGGTTTACGGTGCCACAGACAGACACACAGGCAGACAGACATCGACGTCAAACTTATAACACCCCTTTTTTGGACTTTGGTCTACTACTCCATGACGGCCTAACTTCCCGCCTAAGCTACTATACTGTCGTGCTGCGAAATTTACCGTCGCATTGTAATGATACAACAGTTTTTAAATAAATATCTAAAAACGCATTTTATGTGTTAAAATGAAACCTAGTTAATTAATCGTCCCCGAAATCCCCGTGCTCACATAATTTCATGAAAATCGTTCGAGCCATTTCCGAGATTCAAATTCTATTTATAGATATATACAAATATATATATATATTATAGGTATAGATTATAAGATAAAATATCAATGGAGTGAAATATAATATTAATAAGGCTCATAAAAAGTAGTAGATACGTGTGGAAAAGAGCTACATATAGAGTCTAGAGTAACTCAGTATTATTCCACCCATTGTTTTCCGAAGGCGTCAGAGCATGAATCCATTTGGGTACCCCGTGTCATCCCCAATCAGACTCCCTCGACAGCCAGCTTATTGAATATTTAAACAACCTTTTGAATATTGTAATTCGCGAAAAATAATTAATATTAGCATAATGTAAGCATTAACAACATGCTTGTGGTCAGTGTTTAATTTCTTCGAGAGATAAAATTGAAGTGGTCTGTACGTAAGACTATTCATATTTGCATATTTTGTATTCATAATGTTAGTTACGTCTAAATGGTTAGTACTTAGAAATTAACTAAAGTATAATTAAAATATTTTCAATTTTAAAGTCTTTTACATTTTACTAATTCATATTTTATTTAAACTCATTCGTAATAGAAAGTTTAATAACTTTATTCATTATTTTTTCTACTTTTATAGATTTACGTTTGACTGGCATCTCGCCTGATATTAAGTGATGATGCATTTAGTGGGTTCTTACTCCATCCAGCTCGAGGCTTAAAGCTGTGCTCCGATATGTTCCCTGGATACGTTAAAGTACAAGTTCGCCCTGAGAACGCGACACGAGCCCGCGACGCGAGACAGCGACCGGAGACCGCGACAGGCACTTGACACTATGGAATTGTATGGACGCCAGTTCGCGCCGAGACCGCGACAGGAGACCGAAACACGTGTCGCGAGACATGTGTCACGGTCTCGGCGCGGACTGGCGTCCATACAATTCTGTAGAGTCAAGTGCCTGTCGTGGTCTCGCGTCGCGGTCTCAGCGCGAACTGGTACACTCCGCGAGGTATAAGCTGAGCTTTGCATTAGTGTGAGTGATCACCAATCAGGCAGGAGCTTGAAATTTTGTCCGCGAGGTATAGGCTGAGCTTTGCATTAGTGTGAGTGATCACCAATCAGGCAGGAGCGCGGCGAGACAGAATGGCGCCGCGCCTAAGGCCGGTTGTCACACCTACACTATCCATGTACACTCACACAAATGCAAAGCTCAGCTTATGCCTCGCGGAGTGTACCTTTTGGTACGTTATATTAACATAGAAATGTACTAATTTTCAAGTAACCTATTTCTTACATAATATTCTATCCCAACAGCATAAAAACCTGTATAAAACTTATTCCTAAGTAAAGTAGAAACTTGTTTTTACATTGAGAATTCTGGGAAAGTACTTTTTTCAATCTGGAAAAGCCGATGGAAGTTTTGGAAACAGCGAAACTTTTTAGACAAACACCCATGATAATATACTGAAGCCTAGTTCTAGGGAAAACTAGTTATGCCCCGCGTATTTGTTCACTGATCAGTCGTATTTTTTTTATGATATTGAGTAACGGAAGGATCACGAAATTGATTAGAATGATAATACTCGCTTCTAATCGAATAGCCATTTTATTGCATCATTTTCAATGCTTTTTTTGTGTCTGCTTTGTCTTCTTTGAGCTTTTTTTTAGTGTAAGCAACATGCCTGCCACATAACAGCACAGTGACACGCACCTATTGGAACATGAAGAGTCTAAATCATTATCTAGCACTGCGATTGTCACCCAGAGATCTAAGATGTTTACATCTCTAAGCCCTGTAATTTCTCTGGAAACAGCCCTTTAAACCGGAACACAGTAACATTATATATGTACTTTAAAAGCATTTTGCACAGCTTACAGTCTTTCTAGTGAAATTGATTGTCATTCACAAAAAGGCTTCTTTGTCGTGTATTACTCGTAAGTTTCATAGAATAAATTAGCACTTTCGATGAAATTAATAACCAAAAGTGTTTTCACCTTTACAAAACAATAAAAAATGTAAAAGTTTTTGAACACTATCTTACTCAGGAAACACGAATATATCAAAACTTTCAGTCTTAAGTCCTTGGCAAAAGTTATGGCCTATAAAAGTTACTTCTACATTTAATATAGCCATGACAACAGAAAGTGGAATAAGACGATATTAATATTCAAAAGTAAGTAATGTAGGATGATAGAAGGGTATAAAATAAAAAGATTAAACACTATGTTTGTAACTAAGTGAAAGTTCGCTCTTTCCTTCTTGTCGCATGAATTTTGTACGACATTACGGATTAATGGAATAGAAGAGGTATTTAAACTGTATATAACCAATGCCGTACACAATCAAATGACTAAATTTACCCTGAACATCGTCGGGAAATCATGAGTTTTTCGACAAAAGTAATCATAAAATAATTAAAATGTACAATTTTTATAGTGTGAACCTCTTCTAATCCATTATTACGCAACGCCATACAAAAAACATGCGACAGGGAGTATGATCAAGGATGGCATATTATATAATATAACTCGGAATTAGATAGCTTACTTTGGAAACTACGCGGGTGAAACCGGAGGGCGTGGCCATGAGCATACCTACCTAGATTTGCAGAAGGCCAATGGGAAACGCATTTCTAGATGGCCAATGGCCATGGTTCCAAGTTCACTCGAAGATTTCTTATCATTTCCGAGTGTGACGCTAGAATTCATTTCACAGCCCATGAAAAATCTGTGTGTAGCGCGCCAAAAGAACGCAACTTCAAAAACGCTTACAGCTGCTAACTAAATTTTTCATGGATAAAGTCGCGGTTAGAAACTTGAGTAAAATAAAGCCGAAAATCGCGTAAAACCGAATTTCCAGTTTTTGTTTCTTTCCGACTGGGCCGCGTATTGTTTTTAAAACACGCCAAGTGTGTTGTGCGACAGATCCGCTTTGTTCTGTCCATCGATCATAACTCTGTCCGCGCTTTCATGTATACACGAAATGAAAAGAGACATGGAGTTATGAATTTTAGCACATATATAGCACTAGCAGTGTTTTGTGGGTTTACCCGCGTAGTATCCATTCCCGTAATTGTCATGCGATAAAACATGCATCATGTCCTTTTTCAGAATGTGATCTACTTGTGTTCCAAATTTCAACCTGATCTGTTCAGCCATTGCGATGTGATTAAGCAACAAACATTCAAAGTTTCGCATTTTCAAGTATTCGCAGCATTTACAATGAGCAATTGCAGTTTTAATCTATTAGCAAGATTTTTCAAAATTACAACAATGTAACGGTGTCCTTTCACAAACAGTGTCATTTGTTCCTTTTTCTTTTAAATCGTCCCCATTTGTACCGAAGAAATACGAATATATTCATGAAGAACGTTTCAAACAAAGTGCTACAAAATGGCAGGTTTATAAAAATGGCGGCAACTCTAAAGCCGATCATTTGTTAGTAATAAAATACAGTTTTACATGTGTAATATCCGTAAAATCTATCATTGTGGGGAGAATGGGGCAACGCGGCCGGCGGGGCACATTATGGGGCAACATTGTGGGGCAACGTTTTCAGGCAGCGTTTCTCGTATTTCCGAAATTGCGGTTCTCTTCATGCTGCCACATGTCTGAATAGAGATGGGACTTTTCAATGACATTCGTGTTTTTTTTGGTAATTTTATTTATTATTAGCATTGCTCCGTAGTGTTAACCGATAAAATATGTGCTTTTCTAGACTGTTACGTTCCAAATTTAAACCTAATTCGTTTAGTAGTCCAGACATGATTAAACAAACATCAAAGTGTTCAATTATTCAAACACCCGAACTTTAGGATTTATAATATTAGTTAGAAGTAGAATAAGAAGCAGAATCAAATTTTCTGTGCAACTTGACGGTATTCGATTTTTTTTTAGAAATTCAGGGTTAGTTAAAAATTCGATAACGTCATTTATTATGAATGGGTATGTTTTATTTTTATATAAATACAAAAATAATTGTTAAAAATATTGCTTTCAAATGATTATTATTATTTCTGTAAAAATTTAAAACGTCTCAGTAAACATCCAAATAAGTACTTAACTTCACTAAATTAAAAAAATTGAACAACAAAGCTAAGCTAAAAGAAACCACATTACTAAATCCAACAGATTTTCTATAAAAAAAATATGAACGCATTTGTATGTAGGTCAGTACTTAGTATCCCACAAATTTTCGAACAAAATCTGACAATATTCTAATAAGCCATTGCCACGAAAAATGGCAGGTACTAAGCTGTCGAGATATGACAGTTTAGAAACTTTTCATATTGCCGACTTACAAGACTCAAACAAAAACTTGGAGAGTTTACCCCAGCCGTATCACCTGCGGTTACCCCAACGATAACAATTCCCCCACCTCCCCACTGACAAATGGCTCGCATTACGTATTTGCACAGATTATAGCAGAGACACAACTCGAATGTAGAACGATTGTTAATACTAGAGTTGTCTAGATTGTTTTTTGTTCTTATTGCTGTTTTTACCTCTAAAAGACACTGAAAAATAACACAAAATAGGGGTAACAATTGAAAAAATAAAATTAAGTATAAAAATATAGCCATAAAAAAATGTTACCATTAAAATGACCAATGACAAATAGTTTCAAGTAACATTCACATAATGTGATCGCTTCATAAAAAAACCCATGGATTATTATTATTATTATTCACGCTTTTAAATTTTCAACTCTTCCAAGCAAAAACTACTGATAGAATCGGGATGAAATACGTACATCGAAAAAGCGACATCGTTTCATGGTCGATGTTCCAAAGACACGAACGAAGAGATTTGACTCTACTTTTGTGATAAGAACGTCTAGGCTGTACCACGTAACTGAACGTATTCCACGTTACCTGAGTCGGTATTCCCCGATAATTACAATCTTTGTGTCTTCAAATCGAGAGTGAACCGGTTTTTACTAGGTAAGCACGCTCCATCGTAGACCGCATTGTCGTTTAGCATCAGGTGAGATGGCGGTCAAGTGTAAACCTATAAAAGTTTAAAAAAAACATAAAATATAATATAATAAAAGAAAATTGTTTGGAATGACACATAAGCTAATTTTTATGATGATGATGATACTCATGGGTTTTTTGTGTGGGCTCGCGGAGGCACGCAATGCCCCCTAAAGGCATATCGGCAGTACACCGAGTTCTCAACTTAACTATAATTTTACTTACTTTAACTTTCGAAAGTTAGCGTGCCCAAAAAAGAATTTGACAAAAAAGTCCTGGATAAAGCTCATTAACGAGCTATACCTATTTCCTAAAATAAGTGCTATTTTACGTTTTTCACAATCTGAGTATCTGTAATATTGTGTGCTCATCAACCTAGTGGTTAGAAATTTTACCTGTGTAAATAAAAATTAATTCGATACCGTACTTTTCGCTTGTTTTGCGAAATAAAAAAGGCTAAGAGCAATGTTTGGGCATTTGCTGAAGTAATTAACAATTTTATGGAACGTTTCAGGAATAGTAGGCATTTTTACGTTTTCTGTGGGCGGCCCGAAACAGAGGTTCGCTGGGAATACGGCTTGTGGAGGGACCAAATTATCACGAAATTTTGTAGGAATTAATTTACCGTACCGTGTTATATCCTGCTAAGTAATATTATACGAAGATAAAGTTTGAGTGGATGTGATGTGTTTGTGACTCTTTCAAACTGAACCACTATTTTCTTATTTTCATTTTCTACCTCCAAGCCAAGACACATTATGTTGAAAAAAACGGTCAAGTGCGAGACGAATTCGCGCACCGAGGGTTCCATACAAACTTGTAGGTATATTATTAGTAAAAGTTATGGAATTTTTATATTTATTTTATCTCTAGTAAGAGATAAATATTTTTCAATAATTTAAAAAATATTTTTATTATGTGATTACTTTTCAACGGTTTTCTTCAAGATTTTCTTGCGAGTGTCAACAAGTTACGGAAATTTGCAGCATAAACGGTTGTAGATTTTGATGGGGTCTTTTTTTTCGAGTTATGGAACCCTAAAAAAGAACCCTAAATAGAGCAAGTCAATGTCAAGAAGAAACCTCTTATCTATTATTCCGCAACGCCGTACAAAAATCATGCAACAAAAAGAAAGGGTTGCAACCCCCCTCCCCTTTCTTTTCAACTGCACTCAATTGGACAGCTTACAAGTGACGGCATGCTGAATCTTATTACTTTATACCTTTCTATCATCCTACATAGGTCTCCTGGTGGTTCATTTGACCCATACATTTTGTTCACGGGTCTGTATTCTATATCTGTAGACACACACCCTCTTAGATAAAACATTATATTTCCATTCAAAGGTGTCTTCGAATCAAGAGTGAATCTTTAAAGCGTCCCTGTATCTAGTAAAAATATTGAAAGCAAAAGTACCCGCCAAGAGCAAAGAAGAATCCACACGAGAACCGCAACATTAAATAAATGAAATCGCACTTTTACGGGAAGTAATTCCTAAAACCTTGCCATAACAATAAAGTGGTAAAATATATGTCATCTTCTTTATTTCCCGCCATAAAAGATAACTTCTATTGAAAATTTGTGACAGATTTGAATTCGGGGTATAATTTCGTAGCATATTTGAAATTCAGGCTATAATTTCGTCGGGACGGCACGAATATATGGCATTATTACTTACTGGGGAATTTCCCGAATGTGCCCCTCTCATTTAAGGGTAATTTAATTTTGGAACGGGGAAAAAATCGTAACTGACGTGATGAGAATTTAACGGTAGATTTATGGAGAGGTTTGTAGTTGCTTGTAAAACATACTTTTCAAATAGTTAGTACTTAAAGTTCTTTATTTGATTTTTTTTTTGTTGAGTGTTTGGCAGAGCCCAATAAATTACCAAAAATAAAATACAATTAGGTCTACACTACAAACCTACCTCAATACTCAATCATTTATTGCTTCATTATGTTACAGTAATAAATAGGTACATTTAAAACAAAATTAGTCGTAACACAACGTACCCCAACCGTTTCAAAAAAGCGTTTCATTTCACAGTCAAATAGGTACTTGGTTTTCTTCCTCGAAGGTTCTTAGGTCATCGGTTAAAAACTCGGATAGGCTATAATAGGCTTTTGGCAACTACTTACACTAAGCACACCTGAATTATCCATAAACCACTGTAGGTCTACAGAAAATGAAGATGTTCAAGCTCACTACCAATCGGAAGCGTACCCAGCATGCTGGCGGCATTACCACGCTGAATGGCAATGCTTATGCATTGGGCCAAATAAATGCAATATTTGAAATTATACTCTATTTTTTTTGGATTTTTTTGACGTGACAACGTCTAATAAACCGATGTTTGCCGGCTGCACGCACGAAAAAGTGTCCTGTTATGTCCCGTTACGCTCATCTATCAATGTTTTGTTATGACGTCGCCGCGTTAAACTATCGTCCGTAAACCAACCGACTTTAGAGACAACCCTTTTTTAAATAAGGAATGACGAGCTGTACATGTGCCTGATTGTGACAGTCACACGCTATTGGAACACGAAGAGTCCAAATCATTACCTAGCACTGCACTTCGCTCGTCACTCAGAGACATACGATGTTATATCTCTATCTGAAGAGATTGTCTATAAATCTATATTTATAGACAATCTCTTATTTCTATCTTCTCTCTCTTATATCTATATTTTTATTACAGAAAAATTGGTTGAACAGAAACTACGCGAGTAAAACCGTGTGATGATAGTATTATACAAAAAAATCAAAATACTCTCGGAAATGCCACACCAAATTGGCAAGGGAAAATTCTTACTCCCACTTTTATTTCGTGATTCCTTGTATGTACATTTTATTCTTGTCCTTGACATTTTATGAAGACGAACCAGGTTAAGCAGATAGGGTCACTGTGATGAAAGGAATGTGCTATGAAAAACTTTTGAAATAACTAATAGTCGACACTTTTTCAAAACGAAATATTTTTAGTTTTATTAATTTACACTCTTAATTATAGAGTATAATAATTAAGTAAAGAAAGCTTAGCACAAGCTTTTCTTAATTTTAAGCCAGATAACTAATAATGTCAACGTTTGGATGTTTGTTGATTCTTAGTTATACGCTCGATGGCTATTTTTCATGTCAAAGTTTGGATGTTGCGATCTTTGTTACTCAATCACGTCGGAATGGTTAACCTAATATAGTGCAAATTTGGAATGCTGTTAGATTATAGTCTGGTTTAACATACAGGCTACTTTTTATCCCGAGAAAATAACGGGACCGGGAATTAGGCGACTAAAATACGGAGCGATGCTAATCATCGATATATGTATAGCAAATATACTCTATTTAAAGGCAATCATAAACCAAAATACATCAGAGAATATCTAATCAGGCATTTTCCACAGAAATTTTTGACAAGCTAATTCAAGGTGTCGGTTAATTCAAGGTAAGCACGTTCCATCGTAGACCACATCGTTGTTTCACATCAAACGAGATTCTAGAGATCATCGTTAAAAAAATGACAATCGTCTTTGCCCGAGTATTTGGAACTTCAATCATGAAACGATGTCACTTTGTTTGAAAAATAGCAACCCTAGTAAGACATTCCTTTCGGTTAGGTAATCGCTGTGTAACCTTATAGAGTCGACCAAACGTCAGAAATGGCAGAATTATGCCGCTTCCGGCGTATTCGGCTAATCCGGCCAGAGGCAAACAGCGGAGGGTTAAAGGGGGGAGGGAGTAAAAGCAATGGATCAGTCCAGTAGTTGAGATCACGCGTTGGTGCATGCTTTTAGTGTTAGTGCGTTAATCTGGTCTAGTGCCTAGGTTGTAATGGATTTCAAGTTATATGTATACATAAGTACGTCTAGGCTGTTGGCTTCGTTGCCTGAGTGGGCTTTTCCCGATGGATATAATCTTGGTATCTTAATGTTGAGAGTAAATCGGTTTCTTTTAGCTAAGTGCGACCTAGTGTAGACTGCATCGGCATGGCGATCAAGAGCAAACAAATAAATGATAGACATTGGTAATAGTGATGATTTATTGTTAAAAAAAAACCTATTCTCTGTATGAATAAAAATCATAATGGCATATATATCCTACTAACATTACTTATTCATTTATTGAATAACAGGCGAGCAGCTTTAGCTGATATGCCTATATCTCAGTGTTGAAATAACAAATTATAGATAATTGTCTGTCAAAATGATTTTGTCTTTTACTATCCATTTGTCAAGTTTGTTCTTAAAAGAGTTTAAGGACTTTGCCGAAATAACATCCTCAGGCAACCTGTTCCAGTTGTAAACCACTCTGTTCTCAGGAACAGAGTGGTTTACATCCACATCCCATCCATCACATCATCCCATCACATCCTCAGGGATGTGATGTGCAGTGTTTGTCAGTGATGGCGCATGGGACAACTGGGACTTATGACGCCGACTGTCTCGCTTATGCTCCTTTAATATGTATAGGTTACTAATGTGAGGGAGATTATAAATAAATAAAAAAAATGTATAATTAAACGATGTATGGATGTTTTTTACTCAATCATATCGTGCTAACCATATGATCGTAAGAACGGATCGAGCTGAAATTTGGAATACAGGTAGATTATAGTCGGGAACAACATATAGGCTTTTTTTATTCCGGCATTATTACAGGATCAGGAACTACGCTGGTAACACCACGGGGCACCGCTAGTAACATATATTTATAGTAATGGAGAATACCTAAATAGACAAAAAAACATACCTGCGCTATGGGGTTAGAGCACTCTTTTTTATCTAAATAATCATTTATATGAAATTTTAGATTTTATAAATAGAGATTAAGTTACATTATTAATTAGGTAATAATCATTGAATCGCAGTTCCACAAACTCTACTTTTCTCTACTGTTCTTCAACTCCGTTAATTTGCTCAGAAGAAAAAGTCATTTTTAAGTTAATCCGATTCGTCGATGTTTACATGTATGTTTGTAAACATTCGCGATTCGAATACATATTATTCATATTATATAGAGCTTTCTTCGATGTTTGTTATGAAAAAAAAAAACTGCAATGTCGAGTTTTAAGTCAGGTTTTGTAATAAAGTGGTAACATGAATAAAGACGCAAACAACTAAGTGAAGAAGATAGTTTCTGAGTTTTTGTTCAAAGTTGCTTTACTGTATGTCTGTATTGTATGAAGTGACGTCTGAAGAAAGACTCGGCGGAGTGGTGCTATGATTGTTCAATTTAAGCTCGCCTCCACTCTAAGCTAGGGATGAGACACCTACCGGACAACTTGGCAATTGACCGAACTAACAAGTTTTCAAATATTTTTTTGGAATTGGAATTGATCAATACTTGTGTATGTAGAAATTTTTCAATATTTAACCGGTACTCTAGATTGTTTTGTTAACGGAAAATACGCTCTTTGTAAACGAAGATAGGCTTGCAATTTCCTCGCAATGTTTTCATTTACCATTAAATCCAGCGGTGACAATAAACTAGTATATGCACTTGAAAAGTTTTTAGACGTGCTGGCGGGATTCGAATCTTCGAGTATGATCTCACGATAGTTATTATGACGTTTTAGTCACTTCGTCACCACATGTTTTGTACCTTTTATCAGGTTATTTGTAGTTGCTTTTAATTTAACAATATATTATTTCAATTGAATTATGTTTGTGTTACAAATGTTCACTAATATACTAGCGATCCGTTCCAGGTTCACTCGGATAATGTCACATAAAGATAATTCATTGAATTAAAAACTATTCTATCTAACAAGTTGAATCAAGCCGCTCACGCCGCATAATTACGCATATTACAGCCGCATATTTTTTTGAGTTTATTCGCTACATACCTAGTATTATTTTGTGTTAGTTTGTTTAAGTTGTTTAAGAAATTATGTTTTTATTATTAATTGTTCTGGACTTGTCCAAGTGTTTCGAATTGAATCCCATGGAAATAAATATATTTCACTATGACTATGACACGGTTGAAAAATGTTATTAAAATCGGTTAAGTATTTTAAGAGTTCATGGCGAACAAACAACGCGGCACGTAATTTATACACATTGTATGTGTATTAAGAAAGATAATGGTCATCATTTCAAAATTAGTTGTTTGATGAACTTTAATAAGCAGATTTAAACTAATGCAACATTTATAACAAGCTCAATCCCCTCTATTCGTCCAAAAACCAAAATATTCCGGCTTAAACACGGTCTTACCGGCGTAAAGCGCGGTAACACCTCTACCTTTCAGATTTACTAAGAAACACCACTTGGCTGCATTAACTTTAGCGTGCTTTTACCTTTTTCTTTTAAAGATATTCTCCGAAGATTTATTTTCTTGAGTTTACACTCCTCAATTTGAGATGCAGCCGCGGGACAAATTGTAGATTATGTTAATGATTGAGTAGAACTTGAGTTTTTTAAAGAAAAGTTTACGGATTTTCTTTTTTTTCGAGTTTAGAAGACGTCGCATGTTATTTTAACTGACTTAAAAAAAGTGGAGGTTCTTAATTCAGTAGTAGTATGTTTTTTGTATCAATTTTGATGGTTATTTTTTTGCTTAGTAGATCATAGTCCAGAAGTGGTCCCAAATAAATATTACGCATGTCGGTGACACAAATTTACAAGAATTTTACTCTTACCTATTCATAAAGCATCTAGCGTCTTGCTCCACCGTCTCTCTAACGCTACGCAGCATCGCAGCTGCAGTAGTCATCTTACGCGGACCCCAAAAATTTTGCTCCTACCTCTAAGCAAAGATCTCACTTCATAAAAACAATTGGATCGAGGATATCTTCCATTAAAAATATCGAACGATAAACATCCAAAATTGAAAGACGTAATAAGATTTACAGCATATTACAAGCTCGATCGTTGAAACAAAAACGCGAATCAAACCACGCTACGTTTGCTCCATAAGATTAAGGAAAGCGTTTAAACACACGATTTCACACAAGATTCCCCAAATTTCGCAACACGCATTAAATCTAGCAGAAAAGAGACACTTCCTTATTTTTGCATAACGAAATAGAAAGAAGAAGACTTAAATTTTAACTCGTATACATGTGATCATGTGAATACAGGGTAATGTCTACGTATGGTCTACGTTCTACGATCTTTCTACGATCTATGACTACGGTCTACAGCCTACGGTCTACGTTTTCCGATCTACGGTATTCACTTATTAAAATTAATGGAATTAGTTATGGGTATTTTACTTTTCGTAACTTTTTAACTTTTCTGGTGTACAAAATAAGTGTTTCAGTCTATTTGTCTGTCTGTCTTATTTCACTGGGTTACTAGCACAGTACAGTGTAAGGCAATGAGTAAGCCAGTATATAAATAAGTAAACAGCCTACTAAATTTTCTTGGACTTGGGACTTGGGCCTTTTCTCGCAAGGAGAGAGTCAAGGCCATATTCCACTACGCTGGCCCACTGCGGTTTGGTGGATGACAAATGACTTCGAAAGATTTTAGGTACATGTCGGTTTCCTCACGACGTTTTCCTTCACCGTTATGAGCTAGCGGCATTACGCACATGACTTCGAAAAGACAGTGGTGCGCGTGGTTTTGAAGCCGGGTCTCCGGAGGCAGTCGCCCGACTAGGCCAGCCGTCGCTGAATCAGAGTAAAGCTGAATCCACCTGTGGAATTGCCAGTTATTCTACGCCCAAGCAGGAAAGTGTAAACACTGGTGTGTTCCAGTTTAAAGAGCATTGTTTTCAGATAAATTACAGGCCGAGACATTTTCTTAGTTTGAGTGAGTAGCAAACTCAGTGCACTTTTCTTAGTATCGAGTGACGAGATAGAGTAAAAATTGTACCTGATTGTAAGAAACATGCCCGCCCATAACATGATAGTGAAAGGCGTCTGTTGGAACACGGAGAGTCCAAATCATTACCTAGAACTGCACAGACTGCACTGCGGTTGTCACCCAGAGATATTAGTTTTTTTTTTAACTTTTATAGGTTTACACTTGACCGCCATCTCGCCTGATGTTAAGCGACGATGCGGTCTACGATGGAGCGTGTTTACCTAGAAAAAACCGATTCACTCTCGATTTGAAGACACCAAGATTATAACTATCGGGGAAAACCCACTCAGGCAACTCATTCCACAGCTTAGATGTTCTTATCACAAACGTAGAGTCAAACCTCTTCGTCCGTGTCTTTGGAATATCCACCATGAAACGGTGCCGCTTCTTTGAGTTACGAGAAGTACGATAGAAAAAAGGGCAAGGAGGTATTAGATCATGCAGATCAGTTGCACACTCTCCGAAGTGTATCCGATAAAAAACCGATAAGCTAGCTATCTTGCGGCGATGTTCAAGACTATGAAGTCTTAATCGTGCTAGAATGTCTTTGCCTATGAGCCTTTTGGCACGCCTCTCAATCGATTCCAGAGCCTCAAGCTGATACTTAGCCGATCCATCCCAAAGGTGCGAACATTTTTTTTCTATATTCACTCCAATTTCATTGGAGGCAAATTTATGAGTAATTCAAACTTTTCACGATGATATAATTGCATGGCATTGTGGTATTATTGAGTAGATGTATTGTTGTACAATCAGGCGTTAGTGTCATTCATCCTGTTACCACAGTTAATAAGAAAAAAAACATTTACCATGGGATTATACAACCTCCGCAACCTCAACTTAGATAATTAAACTCAACTCACCTCAAACTCAAAATTAAACTGCCATAAAAACTTTAAAAGCGCCATCAAATTAAAATTTAACCCTCAAGTCTCGAAATGCGGAAAAAATCTAAAAAAAGACATTTTCCCGGAAAACTCTTTTAAAAAAGACATTCAGGAAAGGGAAGTGTCACCACTTATAATGTGGATGAGTTATTGTCGGCATTCCACCTTATTGCCACCCAGGGAATTAAGGGCGAATTGAATTTTTAGTCCGTAGATAATTATAGACACCGCTTCTCGTGACATTCGTAGCAGACTTTATCATACCATACTGTAACGTGGCTTTAGATACTGCCACTTTATGTTTGTATCTATTTATATCCCATGCTAACGAAGTGTATTTAACTTGGTATTCACACTCGGGAGGTAGTGGCTTAGAATCATATCAGCACTGAGACTTTTCCAAGTACAGGTGTATAAGTTTGTGAACGTCACTAAATTTTGCAGTGAAGAAATACACAGTGAGAAAACCGGTGTGTTTAAAGAATATTTTAAAGTTATGTGTCAGTTACGAACGCGCCGGGCCATTGTGGTGGACTACAGCCTTGATTTTTGCCTTACGGGAGAAGCTCACGAATCCAGGCAGTGAAAACTTTTGTACTTATGCGCATGTTAAACAAATGAAATTCATTAGACAGATTAGTGTGCAGTATGTGTTTGATTATCTATTTATTCCAATTTATCACATTTAGTAATACCATAGTCTTGGATGCATATGTTGTTCTAGTTTATTTAATTTTGTTTGAAATGAAAAAAGTAACGATTGAACTATTTTGACAAAAATACGTACTCATATAAAATATTTTAATCTTAATATAGACGTCAACGTTTTAAGTTATCATGCAGTGGCTATTTTTAAAGATTCCGACTCAAATTTTGTATTCAATATTACGTTTGATTGATACACAAAGTTACAATCGCGGTATCTATTCAAATCCTATATCTGCGCATGTAACCCCTTTTTCTTTTTGTCCCTTTTTAACCCTTTTTCGTCCATTCCTGTCGTTTGTTTTTGCAAGGCTTTGGCGGAATGTTAAAGTCGATAATGCGTTTTGGGAAATAGGGCATTGTGTACCCTATCGCTTTGTAGATACTATCTCTAAGGTTTTGTTAGGAAAGTATTAAAAATAAATTGAATTAAACGGAATTAATGCATAAAACATGTTTCTTTTACTATTTCACTTTCTATTGGCTGTCAGAGGCTTAGTTAGTAGTACATAAGAAAGAGCTTATGGATAAAACATTTTATATCCCGGGGTGACGAGCGAAGTGCGGTGCTAGGTAATATTGGACTATTTATTTTTCCAATAGTTGCGTGTTACTAACTGTTGAAGACTGCGATGTTGCTTACCATCATGCACATGTCCTGCTCTTCTCGTCACCTTACCTATTAAAAATAAAAGTATACCTAAAAATACACCCTTCTGGGTTTCTACGTTTAAGTATATTGTGAGTATTAAATCCGATATTTAGTTTCTACAGTTTTTTTTATACTTTATATGTTTACACTTGACCGTTATCTTGCCTGATGTAAAGCGACGATGCGGTCTACGATGGAGCGTGCTTACCTAGAAGAAACCGACTCACTCTCGATTCGAAGACATCATAACCATCGAGAAAAACGTACTCAAGCAACGCATTCCCCAGCTAGACGTTCTTATCATAGAAGTAGAGTCAAACCTTCATTCCTGTTTTTGGAACATCAACCATGAAACTATGTCTCTTCTTAGAGCTACGAGAAGTGCAATAGAAAAAAGTTGAGGGTAGCTGATGTTGTGTGAGATTTGTTCACCAATTGTTGATAATTATGATGCTTAACACTAATTGATGACATTATTTATTCATAAATTAATAAATAATATTTTAATTATTCTGTAGGACTGTATAATATTTTGATTTTGCGTTCAAACTACAAAATATTATAACAATCAAAAGAACTAAATTAGGTAACAGTCTCATGCAACTTTCCTATCTGCGACACTTTATGACAACTGCTCGACTTATAACTCATAAATTAAGTTTATTGTTTTCTATAGCGCTCTGCCGTTTCTGATAAAATAGAAATTTTCATTTTTATGGCCAATTTCACGGTGGAACGCGAGACTGATGGGAGAGTTTACCATAAAATGAGGTTATGGAACGAGCATTTATCTTGACTTCTGAAATTTTAGGTTATATTTAACAACATACAACCTTACAAGCTGCCCGTTTTATGTCTCTCACAAGGAGAGAGCCAAGACTATAATCCACGGGTAAGACACGGGTTGGGAACTGACTTTTGTCCACGAAAGATGGTGCCATTCTGATATTTATATTTTTGATGGCTTCTCTCACTGGCCTCGGTTCGTTTTTTTACTGTATTGAGTGACAAGACGAGCAGGAAATGATCCTGATGGTAAGTAACACGCCTGACCATAACAGCACCGAAGTGTGCTAACCTAGAAACCGATTCACTCTCGACTTGACAAATGACAAATTATTTATTGTAACAAAAAATACATGCATAAAAATTGATACATAAATACATCGTGAACATCTATTCAATTTACGCATTTTTGCTACAACTCGGTCCCAGCTCAACATAATACAGATTGGATCCGGCGCTGGTCTTCCGCTGGTGCCGGCGAATGACGATATAACTAGGAAGATGGCATGGGAAAAGAGAGGCCTATACCCAGCAGTGGGATAGAGAATACTGTGGTTGATGATGATGAAGTACGTAAGTCCAAGTAAGTCATCACTACGTAATTCGTACCTGCCTAAATATCATTTAAAAAAATCGAGCAAAGCTCGGTCAACCAGGTACTGTTGATTGTAAGCGATTGAAATCGATAAACAATTGAGTTCAACTATAGACCTCTATATACTCATGTTGTTTAAACGTTAATGGAACTTACAAGAGTATAATAGAGTGAAACGCCACTAAATTTAATTAATGTTATTGTTCATTAAACAGTTGTTTAGTTCGAAAACACTCCAACTTATTACGAGCTACGCCGAAAACAGATGCGTTTGCAAAATGTGTTAACAGAACACTGGCATTCAGTGTTACAACGGATTTACTAAGCATAGGAGGTTACAAATCTAGAGAATTTGAATCTATAAACAAAGACTGAAAGTCTGGAACAGACTGAACTTAGAATAAGACGTGAGTCTTTATGAATAACTGAAAATCTTCATTGTTCTCGCCATTAATCGCTTATTTAGATTTTTCTCATAAGTAGTTTCTTGTCTTTTGTGTAAATGTGTATTTGTTTGTATGTTGTGTATTGTTGTGATATGGTAGGTAATTGGTTCGCATATAACATGTTTGTTTAAGGGATGCGCATTGTACTTATGCATATGATATGTGTGAATGTATATTTTTACATTAGAATAATGGTATATGTTTGACGTAGGACGCGAAATTATTTTTATTTTTAGAGACACTAAATCCATATAGGACAATCGTAGCGGCTTCCGCGATACATGCCAAGCCTAGTGCAGAAGCTATAATTAACTATTTTATTGTATGTGTTCCTTTAGCAAATAAATATTGATTTTCTTTTCTATTAAAATGACACATACAATATAGGAAAACAGTAAGACTGGCGGGTTTATCAACTTTGCAACCTTGGGATAGACCTTCCTTTATCTTGGAAAACTCAAAGCGCAAGAAATTCAGTATTCATGTAATTCATAATAATAATAACTAAATATTATATAATATAGTATTAATTTCATAATAAAATAATCATTCAGATCACATTATGCGATTGGGTCAGTCTACAACATAAATTTACTAAAAAAAATCTAAAGAAGTGTATAAATTGCACCAGTAGCACATTTTTAACTAGAAAAATTCCACGGTTTCACTCGTGTAATTCCGCAAACGTAGTTACTTTTCAAATATGTTTTTAATGCAAAATTTGTAATATATTAAATGAGTCCAAAATTGCGAAAGTTCGAAAGCTAGGTATACATATACATTTTCTAAGTTTGCGACGTAAAATGATCTCAGAGACAAAATAGTTGTCAAGTAACGTTGTGGAATACAGAGGTCAAAGCACATAAACACACACATTTAAAGTACATAAACACACACAAACTAATCATATAAGCACTAGCGGTCAGCGGTCTCGGAGACATTATCTAGGACCTCAATTCTGAGATCACTCGTACGGAGTTGAACGTATGATAATTTTCAAGTGTCCTCTAGTAAAGTTAGGTAGATAACTTTCATACAATTTAACAATGCTTTATTGGTTTGTGAAGACTAGGTTAGGTATAGATCTTTTGTTTTCGCAGACAGTGGCGTAAATACCTTTTCCTGCGCCTTGTGCGAGCTTCTTTAACTACGCCTTAGTTTAAAAACGAGCACGATGTTTTATCTAATTTAACAAACGTCTTTGATGACACTGGCATGTATATGTGTTGTATATGTGTAGAAATCAAGCACTAGCACAGCGGCGGTTACAATATAGGTGTCTTCAAATAGAGACTGAGTCGGTTTCTTCTAGGTAAGCACGCTGCATTGTAAACTCCATCGTTGCTTCAAATCAGGAAATTAGGCAAAACGGACGTCAAGTGTAAGCCTATTTAAAAAATGTTTATTAAGCCATTTAAACTAGTAAAAGTAATGTATCGCTCTCGATTTGAAGTAGCTTCGATTTTAAGACGTATGACTTTAAAATAGTACCCCATCTCATTGTAACAAGTCAGGGTTGCCAGAGTTGACGTTATGCTAGGGTTACCAGGGTTGGCCGTCGGTTACTTCCGCCTTGTCGCGCTGATCCGGTACGACCGGGCATTCGTCTTGGTAGCGTTTTGACTTCATCTACATACGAAGCTCATCTTGTTTTCCACAAGTACTTAACTACAAACACAAGAAACGAATACTTTTCTTCCGAAATAATTCACAATTTTTTCGTCTTCGTTTATCTGTTTCTAACACCACCCCGCGGTTTGTTTGCGTAGATTCTTATCACTTTCCTACTAAAAAAAAACCTATGTCATATTTTTTATCATAATATACTCGTAACAGTATTTCAAACTTCAACCCGATCCGTTTAGCCCCTCCGACGTAATAGAACAATAAACATTCAAATACCCAAACTTATGCATTTATATATAAAGGTAGTATTAGTGAAATTAGCATGAGGTAGAATGTCATCTCGCTTGATGTTAAGTAATAATGTGTTATACGACGCAGAGCGGTAAGAGATGACTCCGAAGATTCCCTCAGATCACTTACATTATAATATCAAGAGGAATACTCTCTCAGGTCACATATTCCAGGGCATAGACGTTTTTACTAAAAACCTCTTCAACAGATAATCAATCCTTTTCGTGTTTCAAAAAGTTCTAAAGTGAAGAGTGGCTAGAGCAGCCTTTCCCAAAGCGGGAGTTAACGCCCCCTTGTGGGCGCTGCATACGGTAAGAGATCCAAAAAATTGGGGCGTTATGTAGAGGCTTGGAGTCCGTTGTGTGAGTTATAGTAAAAGTCTCGTTTAGAATGCATATTTAATCACCGTTTACATAATAATTAATTAATATAATTTGAAGTTATATAGGTTTTTAATTTAAGTATGTGAAAAAATGGAGATGCTAAAACAAAATTTATTCTCAAATTGGGCAGCAGACAAAATAAGTTTGAGAACCCCTAGGCTAGAGTGAAGAAGTTCTAGTTCGCAATAGGAAAATAACTTATTATTTATCTCAGTCACCATCCGCAAGACATTTCAAATGCCACGCGAAAAAGCATTTGCCCCTACAAAAGCATCCGACCAAGAAAAAGCTAAAATCGCTTTCTTGCGACAACGTCCCGGAGGAAATCCCCAGACATATTAATGCAGTCTGGAATACATTACGCTGACTCATCTGTTTCCGAACTGC
Source organism: Ectropis grisescens (assembly GCA_017562165.1). NCBI lineage: Eukaryota > Metazoa > Arthropoda > Insecta > Lepidoptera > Geometridae > Ectropis > Ectropis grisescens. Next base: position 15,429,211 of record CM029797.1, read on the forward strand.
ATTTGTATTCCTCTTTTGTTTTTCATCTGTTTTTTTTTTATTGTTACGTTCGAATGAAATGTGGTGAAAAGTCGCAAAAAATACATTGAAATAGAAGCAAGATAATGTAAGGATGTTGGGGTTGGCAGGAAAAGTACTGTGAAACTGTTTCAGAACTACATTTAGAATTTAATTATGTTTTTGAATGAAATGAGAGAAATGTGGTGCAAAGTCGCTAAAATACAGTGAAATAAAACCAAAATAACTGATGCATGGGTTACCAAAAACTTAAACTGCATTTACTATATTTTTCCTATGTTTTTCATTTCTTTTTTGTTATAATGCAATGTGGTGAATGTTTTCAAATAAAAGTGGTCAAGTGCGAGTCGGACTCGCCCATGAAAGGTTCCGTAGCAGCAAGTAACATGATATAAAAGTTCTTGTAGTTAGTTGTTACTTAAATCAGTGTTTTAACAATAGTCAATTTATGACGTGTTAAAAAAAACTACTAACTAAATCTCATTCAAACCAATTTTCGTTGATAGTTTATATGATGATGTACATTATTAACCTTTTTTTTACTTTTGTCAGTCTCTTATTTTAGAAGTTACAGGGGAGAGGACACACTGTTTACCACATTTTTTTTTGTCCCTAGCGCAAACTATTCAGTTAAAATATGTTGTAGAAAATATGTTGTAGTATGTAGAAAAAAAAATATGTTTGAAACCTGAATATCATTTTTGATGACCTATTCATAGATATCCCACACTTAGGGTTATGATCAAAAAAATTTTTTGAGTTTCTAAGTATGGGACACACCCCTAAGATTTTTTTTTTTTTGCTATTTTTTGTATCAAAATCTTGATGCGGTTCACAGATTACATCTACTTACCAAGTTTCAATAGTATAAGCTCTTATAGTTTCGGAGAAAAGTGGCTGTGACATACGGACGGACAGACAGACAGACATGACGAATCTATAAGGGTACGTATTTTGCTACGGAACCCTAAAAATGCAATGAATTAGAAGCAAAATAACTTATCAATGTTAATGTTATCAATAAACTCAAAGGGCTGTCAAACTGCATTATTGTACTGTACTTTCGTTATTCATTTGTTATATTTTGTTGTTACATTTAAATGAAATGTGTTGACAAGCAAAAAAACATTAGGATGTTCGGGTTGCCAGCACAATCGAAAGACCTTTCTTATTTTAGTCTCTCTCCTCTCTTTTTTTTTGTAACATTCGAATGAAATGTAGTAAATAGTTGCAAATAATAAAATACGCGTAAAACAAAAACAAAGTAAGTTGAGGATGTTGGGGTTGCAAGTCTTAAGAGGCAGAGTTTAATTTGTATTTTTCTTTTGTTACATTAAAATGAAAAGTAGTGGAAAATCACAAAAAAAAATACAATGAAATAGAAGCAAGATAAATAACTTTGTTGATCATTGTTATTTATGTATTACATTAATATGAACTTAAGTGAAAGTAGTAAAACATCCACTGAAAAATCAACAAAATGATTTAAAGAAATGTAGTTGAAAATATTTGAAGATCAATTTCGAGTTTTGAACAACTTACTTAATTAGTTTTTTAACTATTTTAGGTTTACACTTGAGCGCCCTCTCGCTGATGTTAAACGACAATGCAGTCTACGATGGATCATGTTAGCCTAGAAGACACCCATTCACTCTCGATTTGAAGACATCATCACAATCGTGACTTTTCGACAGTTTATTACGAAGATAAAGATTGAAACGAATAAAATAACGATTGTATGATGGGTTATAATGGCACACACATCATTCATTCAGACACTGTCTTATAACCACTTGAAATCCATTACCACATCACAGATTATCTAAGATCATAAAATGTTTCATTAATCAACAACGCCTTAATTCTCAACCAATGGATAAAACCCTCATCTATACCACTCTCACAGGAACAACCCCACGAGTGAAAGAAACAAACGATATCTATCGATCGAAAATCGTAATTTCAAATTCTCTGAATCTCAAGAGTCATAATCGTAGTGACCGACAAACTTAAGCAAAACTGGTCATGTGTTGGAACTAAAATTGTTTTTATATTAGTTTAAGACGATACAAAAGTAGCGCTGCCATAAGATAACGTTGGTAATTCTACAGTTATGTTACGGGAGGAACAGTAACTGTTTCGTGTGAACATTTCGTCACACAATAGTCCATTCATACGCTGTGTGAAAATTTTAAAACGATTCAAACCACAATTTGATTTCAATCTACTGGTTTGCTGTTTTGGCTCTCTAGTGACCACTCAACGAACGCGATTAGAATTCAATAAAGAAAAAGCTGGAAGCTTTGGATTCGGTAGAGAAGCGTGCCAAAAGACTCATTGGCTTGGTAGCTAAGGCGTAGCAAGAGTGTGGTCACCCTTGTTCGAAAAGACTAAAAAATCTTGAACATTGCTACCGCAATTGCTTGCTTATCGGATATTTATGGGATACATTTCGGAAAGTGTGCGACTTATCTGCATGATATACCTTGCCGTTTTTTCTAACAGACTGTTCGTTAGCTAGTTGATGATTCAAAGATTCGAATTAAGTTTACTTAGGTTTATTGTTTAACCTATTTCAGGTTAAACAACCACTTTTACGTTTACTTTCCACCATCTAACGACAATAAAATATACCAAAGTTAAGATTACTAATGAAACGTTAACAAGGAAACAATGCGCAAAGCAATTTTATTTCGTATTTTCCATTTACCTATATGTTTTTCATGGTTTAATTTAGCTGCGTTTCAAATTTCAACCCGCCCTTCTACCGCCTAAGTGTTATTGCGGTCTCTATAATTTCAAGCGAAAAAAAAGAGAGAGTAATTTCAAAGCTAAGACAGATCAAGTTAGGCGGTAGACCTGGTGGTGTCGGAAGGAGCCACCTGCGCTGGTCCTTTTTAATTTGATAAATTTGTGGACTGTAAGTAGCGGTCTTGTTTTTTATCTGCGAGGGATATCTCTGTCACGATGGAAAGGGTAAGAAAGAAGGGAAACAGAAAGGGGCTCACCGTGCACCAGCTCTCGGCGTATCGGGAACTTGTCCCGACGTCTCGTCCTTAGTCCTTACGTCCACAGAAAACCTTCGCAGACACTCCACAACATTTGGTTAAAGTTTTGGTTAGATTAATTAATTATTTTTGTATAAGACGGCATCCCGTGCGCACGATTGGATATTTTACTTGAGAGTGTTAATTTTACAATGCGGCGGTTACGACCGAATGAAGCATAAACGGTCAATCTTCCTTCTTGCTTAGGTGCGTTGCTTGAGCGGTGCGGGAGAAAGACAAAGGATAGGATTTGAAAGGAGTGACCAGAGATATCAACTCGAGCGGTATTTTTAAATTAACTATGAATATATTTTATTTTTAATTAGCGGCGCGAACAAGACCCTTTCTGACGTTACGATGTAGTTGAGCAACAAACATCAAACTTTGACATTTATGATGATAGTGAGATAATAGTTGTAAAGCTAATTTGTAAACGCAGTGTGGCATCCTACACTGATATTAATTAGGATAGCAATCTACGAAAGACTTATTATTTACAAGTGGCACGTTCTCGCTGCGCTCGGATATTGTCATAAAAAGACTATTAACTGAAACAAGAACAATATAAAAAAAATTGATTAACCCCCGACTTCTTGGGATTTGTTATGTGTACAATATTCTACTAGTCAAGCCCTTTCATTTGATATTATCTATTTCATGAGATATTAAGGGAGTTGTGAAAAAGAAATGTATTTCGCCATTTTGTGGTAGCGGCCATCTTGGATTTGAAATTTGTCATTGTGCAAAGTATTCTACTAGTCAAGCCCTTTCGTTTGATACCCATATTCAGGTAGGTTGTGAAGAAATATTTTGTCCGCCATTTTGTGGAGGCTGCCATTTTGAATCGACATTAACCAAACATAGCTAAGAACATTCGCACGGATATTAACCTTGAAATAAAAAAACCGCATCGAAATCGGCCCATCCGTTTGAGCTCTACGGTGCGACAGACACACACACAGACATCGACGTCAAACTTATAACACCCCTTTTTTTGGTCGGGGGTTAAAAAATTAAACTATCTTATACTTCAAGTTGGAACAAACTGCACACGGTGTGCAAATTTGATTAAAATCAATTTTGTAGTTTAGGAGCCCATTGCCGACAAACAATAAGACGCGAAATTTATAATGCACTAGATGACCCAGCGATCTTCGTACAACCATTAATTTTGGTCTAAATTTTCTATATTTTTTGCTACACAAACCTTGTCCCGACAATAACGAAACCATACTATAAAGAATTATCCAATTCGGTGCAGTCATCCGAAAATTATAAGCGTACATGCATTTCGAAGATACATTTTAATTTATAAAGATACGAGTATTAATAAGATTAAGAATTATATAAGTGATCATCGGAATTATGTATTTCAATTTTCAAATTCAAATTTCAATAGGTAAGTTTCAAATATAGACTCCGTTGAATTGAATTCAAGACCCAAGAAGCGTAAAACGATATGTTAGATCCTGAATATTTGAGCTCCTTAGAATCCTTCGGGAAAATACACAGATTGCCATCTCGGAGCAGTTGAAGTATTGTAAATAAGTAAATAGATTGATAGCTAAGATCTATAACTTTGATATCTTATAAACCTGTGCACTTGGCGCATGAAGATATTTAAAACTATCGGGCACTTGCTCCTCCGTATACCATTTTTCGTAATTTATAATATAAGATGTTTTATATATTACAAGATGTCCGCCCCGGCTTCGCCCGTGGAACATATATAGCACTCATAGAGATCCCGCACATATCCAACAGTGACAAATTTTTAGAAATCGGTTCAGTCATTCCTGAGAATATCGCTTTCAAACAAAACACCACTTCAGCTACCTGCTACGCCACCTGTCGGAAATTGGTCGTACCAACTCAGAGAATAGCAAAGGTTTTATATTCCAGAGGTATGTAATCTGTGATATTCAATGACGCAATCTTAGACACATGCTGTCATGTGTCATGTCAAAGCACGAAACGTACGAAAACTCTCAAAAAGGAATATTTTCCCCGATTTTGTTACGTTCCTGATTCATGCTCCGCTTCTGTTAATAGTAGCAATATTTTCTATAGCCTATAGCCTTCCTCGATAAATGGACTATCCAATAGAAAAATAATCTTTCAATTCGGACCAGCACTTACTGAGATCCTAGCGTTTAAACAAACAAACTCTTCAGCTTTATAATATTAGTATAGATTGGGAAAACCCAGTCAGGCAACTCATACTACAGCCTAGACGTCCTTATCGCAAAAGTAGAGGCGTTGAAAGAGTTTTTGAAATCGGTCCCATAGTTTCTGATATTAGCGCGTTTAAACAAATAACCTCATCAGCTTTATAATCAGTAGTAGGTATAGATAGATAGATCATTAAAACAGGGCGTACAGTAGTTGTAAATATATAGCATTATTTAAACCAATGTAGTTTTAATAGAATTTATAGTCGAAAATGGTGACAAATAATTAAATTTCAATGTCCCTAAAACCATTGAAACGTGATATAACGTTAGAATTCGCTGCTGTATTCATTATGAATAATTAAATCAAATACTTGTGCTAAATTATTATTTAGACAGTGCAGTCATTTTGCGGTTACAAGTAAAATAGCAATATTACACATTTTTGGATTCGGTTTATGCATACATAGATTTTATGATGGTACAGAGTGACAAGAAGAGCACAGATCTTGTGTCTGATGGTAAGCAGCATGCCTGTACATAACCGTACAGTAGCACGCAGCTATTGGAACATAAAGAGTCCAAATCACTACCTTATTACACATATTTAGTTAAGTTAACGGGTAGCTCACATAATTATGATACGGCAACTTGAGTAGGATTTAACTGACTATATCACATTACTGCTTGGCGGAAGAATATTCAAAATTAATTTATTTCAGGTGACACAACCCATATTACCTACAATTAATTACGTACAACAATGATCAGTCATCATTTAGAATAACTGGCAAAAGTGTTGTACTTCCCCAGGCAAACTCAGTAACAATGTCATTAATTTACACTTTTTTTTTGTGCTTGCATTGCAAACGTTAGCTGAAGACTACGAGATAGATCAAAATAATGTACTGCACAAAGAGTTTACATATACTACGTATAGAGTTGGCACAAACGTTTTACACCGTAAGCACGGGTAGCATCTTTCTTGCCTTGTCGCTCTTGTGGAAGTGGCATACTTTTGTCGCGGCACATGACTCTGTTGCCATAGAAAATATGCACGTCATCTGCTTACGATTGACACAAAGGAACCGTGCGGATAATCTAACTCTATACGTAGTATATGTAAACTCTTTGGTACTGCAGTATCCATAGTATTACGAGTAAATAGTAATAATTGTACCACCAGTAGGTTACATTTATGAAACAATAGCTAAGTGTAATACTGGTTGACTGGTGAGTTCTTTGTAATTTAATACATAATTTAATATCTTCTGACTTCCAATATTTTCATTTCTACCCTCTGCCTACGAGCAATTTATGGAAAACATGTATTCGGTATTATCAACGCAATATCTGCGAACCCATCTCGCCTTATTAAGTTGAATGAACCCTGACACAATCATATTCCTTTCAACCCTTCCACCATCTTTGTTTCCTTAAATAAGAATCGCTAGTGTTGCCAGTACGTAAGAAAGGACTAGTTTCAGCTATTTGGTGATCAAAACACAGCCGGACTTCTGACAAAATTTATCAAAAGTCGGCAGCGAAAAAAGTGGCGTAAATTACTTCACTGGATTTTACAATGGTAAGATTGAGCCAGCCCAAATATTATCAAAACATTTTTTTTTACAAATTTCCAAATAGGTATCTACAGCGTATTATTGTCTATCAGATGCATATGCTGTCGTATCGTCACCTAATCATAAAAAAATAATTAATAATATCGAAGAAAGTGATTCATGTACACAATAACTTTTTAGGTGTATGCATTAGGGCATAAAAACCAAAACATATCAGTTTCATAATTATAAAATACTGTAAATAGTTGTTATATACAGTAAATGTATTTGTTTACTATTTAGCTAGAAGTAGTTGTAAGATATGTACCTATTTTCTCTATTCGCAACACCTTAAGTCATATACGTGTTGTACAGTATTAAAACAATCGATCAATTAATAACTTTTTTGGAATATCATAATATCACTCCATATGAATTAGAATCCCACATTTTTGTATCTATAAGTCGTATGCGAGACGTTTTGTGGTATATAAGAACAAATAAGATGTACGATTTTATAATAGGCTATCACTAAGTCATCGGGGTAGGAGAACATGAGAGCAAACTCTAGTTTATTTTTCAAATTTCAAAAACCACCACACCAGTTTCTATAAAATTTATATGTTACATAGTAACCACAGAGTTATTATCTTCAAAACAAAAAAAAATCAAAATTTATTTACAATTTGCAGAGCTATAATATACCTAAATGATGTAGCGGAAAACATACACAAAATTAAAAACGTATAAACTCCTCCTTTTTTGAAATCGGTAAATAAACAATTATCACGCCGCTTGTGTAATTTTTTAGAGTTTATCCTAGCAACACAGCGACCAACACCCCATCTAATATATCTTACATGCGCGACACATTCTCGCATCCACCGAATTTACTATGTTGTTATCATTATGAGTAGGTTTGTCTGTAATATGTTTGTTTTGTTCGTTTCTTTGTTCATCGTGAACAATGATTGTGGCTGTTTACTTTCGGTTTGTTTGTTTGTATTGATTGATAGTTTGAACTGTAGCCGTAGAGTGGGGCCTCGCTTGGCTAGATTTAACTGTATCGGCTGTAAAAAGTATAATGTTTTTTTGTGTAAGTAAAAGATTTTTTATAGTACTTATAGTGACTAGACGAGCAGGACATGTTCCTGATGGTAAGCAACATGTCTGCCTCAAAACAACACGTCACTGTACTGCTATGTGGCAGCTATTACAACATGGAGAGTCCAAATCATTATCTTACAGCGCACTGCGTTTGTCACCCAGAGATCTAAGATATTATATCTCTGAGCCCTGTAATTTCACTGGAAGTATTGCCCTTCAAACCGGAACACAGTAATGATTCCATATTACTGCTTGGTTGTATAGTAACTGGCAAAGGTGAGGTACTTCCCCAGGCGAACTCTGCCAAGACTCCTACAATACAAATCACAAGTCAATTTAATTAAAATCCAAAATTGCATGTCCATTAAACAACGTTACATTTAAAATTATGATTAATATAATTTATGATGTGTAGTTGTCCAATGTATTATGCGTGTGTCTAGTTTATTAACCTCTGTATAAAATAAATGTAGCAATTCAATCAGGTCAACGTTGGAATGGCTTCAACTGCTGATACGCAATGAAATAAATATAGCTATACATTGGATGTAGCTAACTATAGGTTAATGTGCCACATCTCTTCCATTTTGCACAGAACATTTGATCTCGGTAGTACTGACTGAGCTAATATCACAGTTAATAGCCTATGCTGGTATGGTAGATGTTCGTTTTGGGGAACATCTCGTCATGACAACAGCCAAAAACACATCTGCTCATAGTCGGACAGACTGATTTCACGTTAAAACTTAGAAAAAAACCCTGGCATACGTTTTGACATAATATGCTCGGTATATATAGTTTGCGCAAGTGTTGCCAGTATGTTAAACTATGACAAATTAGTCATCGAAGAAAATATCAATCAATGCATATTATGCAAATTTTTATCCTCTGTTATGTTATGGCGTAATTTTATGGGGGAATTCAGCCGAAGCCGTGTCTACATTTTCTTGCAAAAAAGATGTCTTAGAGCCATATTTAATACGAGCAGCGCCCCGCGATGTTACTCGCGTAGTATCCGTTATTTTTTCGGGATAAAAAGTACGAAGCTTTTGATATTATGTGTTTTTCCAAACTACAATCTACCTGTATTCCTAATTTCAGCCCGATCTGTTACGACGTGTTTGAGCAACAAACAACCATACATTGGTATTTATATCATAATATTAAAATAGATACGGAAGTCTTACCTGTATGTTGAATTATGGCAATAACTCTCTCCTCTTTAAAGAAGGACCGGAAATGTCATTTCCACGCCGTCTTTAGCTCTCCACGTATCTTTTTTTAATAAGGTTATCTGGAAGAAGTCGCTATTAGCAATAAGGTAATCGGTCTGTGAAGATGGCTTTGGTTCTTCAACGCAACGCAGTTTATATTGAAAGGCCTAATTAGGATCGGTTGCGTTACAACTTTTCTTTATTTGTATCAGTAATCTATTTGTCATAAAATAAAGTAATAAATGATTTAGTATTGAATAGAATAGAAAATATTTATTGTCAATGTAGCTAGTCACAGTACACTCATTGAAATCCATTATTATTAAACATCATGAGTATATCCATGCAGACTCGTCAAGCGCAAAATTATCAGGCATTACATTGATATCAAACATAATAAATTCAGCTGTAAAAGAGCTGTGTAAAGGTAAAATTCTTAAATTTATAATAGCAATAGTAAATAAATGAAAGCGACAGCAAATGTTCTCGTAAATTTAAACAATAGATGCAATGATCCAAGAGATCATTGCTGTGTTCCGGTTTGAAGGGCAATGTTTCCAGAGAAATTACAGGGTTTAGAGATATAACATCTTAGACCTCTGGGTGATGAGCGCAGTACAGTGCTAGGTAATGATTTGGAATCGTCATGTTCCAACAGCTGCGTATCACTGTGATGTTATGTGGCGGGCATGTTGCTTACCATCAGGCACCAGTCCTGCTCGTCTCGTCACTTTTTATTAAAAAAACGATCATTGCTGATTAGCATAATAAATAGAGTTAAAAAACAAAGTTTAAATCTGACTTACTAATTAGAAGATCACTTCCCAACAATCAATTACTGTCACCCATCCCTGCAATATAGGACATGCCTGGCTTGGAACAACAATCTTATTTTAGATATATTTATGCTTATGGTTTAATATTCCTCTGTCGGTGTCTGCGAAAAATCCACTACAAAGAAAACAATCTTTATATTCTTCATTTGAGATGCAGGTTCTAATGAAAGGAGAATAAAATATTCTTAATTGCAGGTTTCGGATTAGTGGCGAGAGCTTTGCTTTGTGTGTAGACGCACACAGAATTCCTAAGTAAAGATAGTTTATACGCTAGTCATGTCTTACATGTTAGTTTTATGAAGCATTCGCTTAATTTGCTTTATATCTGACTTTAGAAGTTGAAGGTGTTTAGTTTTGGTTTCATTTAGGTACTTTTCGAGAATTTTATGACTCGTGGCTGAAACAAATAGAAGGAATTAAGAGATACCTATGTCAAACGCAACCTGACCGAAAATAGAAGAGGTGGCTGAATTACTTTTGTAATTTGTTTAAAATCTTTCGTAGTACATTTTACTGTAAATGATATCTTAGTTAATTTTTGTTTATGTTTATGTCTTGCTCAGATAATAAAGGGTTATGTTGATTCTTTTAATATTATTTAATTATCTATCATTAGCATAAATATATCTAAAATTAATCTTATTTAAAATGTAATTATTTTAAAGACAGACTTGGGCCAAACTTTTCACAACATTCGGTGTTAGAATATTAGCTAATTTTGTTAGCTATTTTATCCAATTAGGAAATTTCTATTCTATTCAATACTAAATCATTTTTGTTTAAATCTTTCCTAGAGCATTTCACTGTAAATTATATCTAAGTTAATTATTGTTTATGTTTATGTATTGCTCAGATATTAAAGGGTTATGTTGATTCTTTTAATTTTATTTAATTATCTATCATAAGCATAATTATATCTAAAATTAATCTTATTTAAAATGTAATTATTTTAAAAGACAGACTTGAGCCAAACTTTTCACAACATTCGGTGTTAGAATATTAGCTAATTTTGTTAGCTATTTTATCCAATTAGGAACACAAAATTAACTCAGAGACATTGAAGATAGAAACAAATTTGAATTGCTAATTTTCTCAATTCAACAAAATTATAAATTTTCTGACCCTTGCACAGACGTTTCGAGAAAACTTCTTATAAATCTATTCAAAAGCACAAAAACAGAACTCGAAACTCACTGAAAAGTTAAAATCGTATCCCTTGCACGCACGACGCAAGACGCAACTCAAGCAAAGCAAAAAGAAAATCTCCTAACCCTCCCTAAATCCCGATTTCTCAAGCCATCCTAACAGGTTAATTTCGAAACTTCCAGCGAATAAACTCAAGCCAAACTTTTCATGTTCTTCCATTGAGACATAAAAGCAGAGCTTTCTTTTTAACGTTAAAAACTTTAACAAAACGCACCCCATCTCTGTAGAAACTTTGAAAGAGTGGGCTCAAAGCGCTTCCTTGCGGGACTCTGTGTACAATTTATACTTATAGGAGAAGAAGAATGCCGTAAGTCAGTTTAAATTGTTGTAGATACAATGCTTTGTTGAAACGTAGTTGCGGGAATGGATTTGGTTTACCCGTTTCATCTTTTACGGTAGTTGTATAATGATCCGCAATGTCGAACGCTTCACTTGAGACGATTGGACACAAATCAATTGAGGAAATTGAAATCTTCAGCCATCGGATTGTTATAAAATGCTTTATTATTGGTAAAGATTTATTGTATTTTTTGTAGGAAACTCTGATCAACGACCTCAAGCTTGTATGTTTTTGTTTACTCAAGCGCATTTTACGATTGATTTAACTTTGAACTGGGAATTCTATCTTGTACGCTTATTTAATCATTTTTATCCATTGTTATGTTTATGTCTTTTATATTATGTTTATGTCTATTATATTAATATTGATTTTAAAATAAAATGACGGGACGAGCATGGCGTGTGCCTGATGGCAAGCAAGAAGCCTACTTATATTTGCACAGTACCTCGCTACTGTAAATAATATAATTAGATAAGTAACCGAAGTATGCGCGATATGTATTTATTTTAAACCAGAACCTTAATAATCAAGTCTTATAACATTGTATTACTGTATATTTTTAAGAAACGTATTTTTTTTTTATTGTAAGCAGTCCCAACTACTAAGAAGTTTTAACCTAATCTTCATTAATTAAAATAAAACTTTCCCATATTCCAACAACTGTTTCGAAAACTGCAACACTCATAAACCGTCTATAAACCAAACAAAACAAACAACAAGCAAGTCTCAAACAAAAATAACACAGAACAAAACTTTAAATCGGCACTCGAAGAAAAACTAAAAAACTACGCCTAACTTAAAGCGGAAATATGTAAAAAATGAACTACTTCGAAAGTCATATAAAATCTTCAGACCTCATTTTGTGAGTCTGCTGAAATAGCGGAGAATAAAAGTTTGTAGCAGCACTCTGTATTGTTGATATTGCGAATCAGCCTGTAGAGTCAAGTTTTTGCATTGACTACACGTCAAAATAACAAGTTGAATTATTTTGGTTCTATTGAAATACTTCAACACGAAGCTGCTTTTGTGACATATTTTTACTACACTTTGAATAGCCTAAATATAACTTGAATTCTTGTCTAGGATTTGTGTCACCATTCATGACGAATTGTTGATGTGCCCTGTGGTATATATATTTTTTTGTAGTATAGAGTGACAAGACCAGTAGGACATGCAGCACGCCTGCCCATAACAGCACAGTGACACGCAGTTATTGGATCATGAAGAGTCTAATTACCTAGCACTGACTGGGCTTGTAAAAAGGTTTCTCAATTCAACCATTTATATCTTTTTTTTTAATCAGATGCTGTAGTTGACAATTTTTTTGAATAAACACATAAAAAATGGAACTAAACCTATAGAAATATACAATACGTATAATGCAATAAGGTTACATTTAAGAATATGAGCAATAAAATTTAGAAATATATTCGAACGACGCTGTAGGAATGGAAAGAATTTTCAATCCTGTCTGACTTTTTGAACCATAATCTTGAAATTTTATCTTTTTTCCATTGTTATTCTATAAAATATGCTAAAAGATTTTTATGTTTCGAACATTGGAACCGCAGAAATCATTTATGGAAATTTTATCTGAAATCGGTCTGTCAGCAAATGTAAATTCTCTCCCGATCTGGAAAATAGGGGTTTTATGTAAACTTGCATTTCAGATGGTAAATATATTTTAGGAATGATTTTTTTGCTGTTTTGAAGCACTTAAATTATCTTAACTGGGCGAGGCCTCGCTGTGTAACCTGCATAGATTGTGGCGGCGTACTTAGTCTAATCATCAGCTCACCATATAGTCCACTTGCTGGACATAGGCATCTCCGCTCTATTCTAGTCTTTTCATCTCCAGCCACTGCCTGCAACGTTACCTATTATATATATCGTCACTCCATCGATTTTCAGGACGTCCCCACGCTACGGTTGCCTATACGCGGTCTCTACTTTAGAACAAGTTTACCTCAACGGTTATCGGTCATACGATAGAAACCTGCCAATAATAACTATTGAAAGTAATTTTTAAAATAAAAGAAACTAAATGTCATCATCAGCTTTCTGCTAGAAGAACTGATGTTTGCACATTACTGCCTGGAGGTAGAGTAACTAACATAAAATACCAAAGACCCAAAGATATTATCCGGACTACAATACAGGAGATTATTTTTAGGTCAGAATCACAGTAATGATACCACATATATGCTTAATTTCAACATTAAAAAACATCCACAGGTTATACTCATGTTAACATATTTCAAGAATAAGATAGAAACATAACCTATACAATAAATTAATATCTCCGAAATTTAATGTTTATAATGTATCTACAGGACTTAATCACGATTTAATTCATTGTCTTCTCGTGACCACGGCGGTTGTAACGCTGCCGAAACGTCGAGGTATTTAAACAATGAATTAAATCGTGATTAAGTCCTGTAGATACATTATAAACATTATGTGTTCAAATCGCGAAAGTTTAAAAACAATATCTCCGAAATTATTCAAAGACATCTTTGTCATAGACAAATCATAAAAAGAGGGTACCCGAAACATAGCCCCGTAAAACGTACCCCTATAAAGAAAGCACCTGAAAATAATCCATAACAATGAGCCTTCTAGTGATGTTCTTAATAACTAGTTCAATAATTCGAATATCGAGTTGAACTTGATCAATGACTCGAATATTAAAAAAGATTACTATAACAACTTTATGTCTATATGTATAGTTCTTACAGTGCAAGAGTCAGCCTAGTTAAAAAAACTCAGGAATTAATTAAAATGATAAATTCTTATGGATGTATCATTTTTTTCTGACATAAAAAAAGTGATCTCAATTTAATTTATCAAAATATTACTATTGACTGGGCGAAGCTATTTTGATAATTATTTTTTGTTCAGAAAGGTTAATTGATCCGACCATCATGTGGGATATATTATAGCCAGAAAGAGAGAGTCGATACTATTTTGAATCGGTGAATCGATTTTCTTGCCTCTGAAACATCAACACACTTTTGTAATTTTCTAGTTTCGTAAACGAATAAATATATTACCGAAGTGTAAATATACTGAGTACTATTAACTAAAGTGTACACCACAATAATAGTCATAAGAACAACCCTAAAATCACACCATTGCACAATTTCATTCACTTAGATTTGTGCGTCCAACAAATCGATTGTAACTTAACTCGAATAATTCTTCCACAGCCATCCTCCCTATTCGCATACCTTCTCTACTTCTCCCACAATCTCGTCGGGGCATAAAATTTGCAAGATCCCGGGGAAAAGTTATGTTCCTACCACATGTATAGCACAAGCAGAACAGTAAGTCATGTTTTATGTGTACAAAAAAGTAACTACACATTTTGGGATTTAAAATGTGTTACATTGTTGCTATTCTAGCCGAGTTGCGATTTGGTCGTTTAGTTTTTGTGGTCGTCAAATGTTTTGCTTGTATTTTTTTGTGTAAGACTAGGTAGCTTCTCCCCGCAACTTTGTTAATGTAAAATTTCGACAAAAGGCTATTTACTGAAATTAAAACTGAATTTGAATTTTTCACTGAAAAAAATATTTAAAAGTAGCCTTGGTACTCGTACTATTCCTGACTATAAATAATTAATTTTTGTTTCAAATTTTATAGACTAACTAGATGTACCCTGCCACGCTTCGCTGTGGCACTTTGTAATTCAAAAATTAGATAAAAACAATCCTTGATGCGGATTATATATCATTCTAAAATTTCAGCTCTATCGGTGCAGAACTTTTTGAGTTTTTGAAGCGTACACAAACCAACATAATAATTTTATATATAGAGATTCATTCAGTTTCTACAACATGATCTAGCAATAGATACTTAAACTTTTACGTTTACATAATATCAGCAAAATAGTGGCGGGACGATCACGTTTATAGTATTACTAGGATAGTGATGTGAGAAACAAGACACGCTCCAGATAGTAAGCAGCATGATTGTTCAGCACAACACTATACAACACAGCCATTTCAACATGATTGTAGAGTCCAAATGACTACCTACCACAAAAATTTCATATATACCTAATATAAAATGGTAGATGCCAGTTTTATTTAAGAAAAGTAGACTTTAATTTAATTCAGACGCAGTAACAACTTAATACAACACTTACTTGAAATTCGGAACGGTAAAATACAAGTTACTCAGTTCTTTTACTTTTTCTGGAACTAAATGCGTAGATCTTGTTTTTAAAAGAAAATTTAGATTCCATTTCGGAATTACATTACGTCCCTAGGGCGGATAAAGCCTTGTTCAAACCTGAGCGGTCGTCGGCACCGCAGTCTTGTTTCACCTACCATAACATCATTATTTTATGCTGGGGTGATACATGGCTTCATTCACCCTACATAGTTTATTTATTATGAAAAGTCCTGTGTTCTTCCGAAACATAATATAACTGTTATCCAAATTTCACCCACCTTAACATCGTTGTTTTATGCTGGGGTGATACATGGCTTTATTCGTCCTACATAGTTTATAAATTATGAAAAGTCCTGTGTTCTTCCGGACTATAACATAACTGTTATCCAAATTTTAACCAGATCCGTCCAGACTTTACGACGTGATTGAGCAATGATCATTAAAACATTGACATTTATAATATTGGTAGGCTGAAGCAAATAACACTTATTAATAATAATACTTGAAAAGGCCTTAGGAAGTATTGCTACATTTAAAATCTCTGACTAGAAATGGGCCCAAGAAAAGGCCTTAGCATTAGCAAGTGTTCCTACTTTTTAAAACCTCTCACTAGAAATGGCTCCACGGTAGTTGCCTATCAGCCAGTGGTGTTATTTGTTTTGAAAAGTATACGAAACCTGTTTACCACTGCCGCCTGTGATTGTAAACTGTGGTTAATTCTGGACAGGCCCTAACAAGTGTTCGCGTATTTGGGGTTTTGTACAAAAAAATGAGCCTCTATTACTTAAAATCTGGTAGCTGTCTGTTTGTCAGTCAACATGTTAGTGGAGTAATTGATTTTTTTGACCATTGATTTACTAACGTACCACTTCGCTGCTCCACCGCGTCTTTTACGCTACTCCCACTATGGTGTCACCGCGGTCCGACATTAGCATGTCGATGACGCGGAACCATAAGATTTTCTCCTGTCAAGAAACGATTTGGTCTTTTCTTGTAGGTTGAGGAGACAAGCAGAGCATTAGACTGATTGTAAGCAACATGCCCGCATATAACAGCACGGTAACACGCAGCTATTGGAACATGAAGAGACCGAATGATTACTTAGAACTACACTGCGCTCGTCACCCAGAGATATAAGCTATAATTTCACTGAAAATAATACCTGAATACAGTGATGTTTTCCACATTACTGCTTGGCGGTAGAATAACTGGCAAAGGTGTGGTACTTCTCCAGGCGGACTCTGCCAAGAGCCCTACCACTACAAAACTATCCAACAAGCAATACAGCGGTTAACGTAACCAACAACAAAAAAGAGACAATAAAAAACACAGAACCAGAGCGTAATATTTCGTTAGTCCCCAGCGTTATGCGAAAATTTATGGTTTTCCAAATCTAATAGAAATAAAATTCTACTCATATTTTTATTTTATCCTAAGCTTCGCTAGAATATGAATAGCGGAGACCGCGCTGAAAAAGATGTACAATTTTCGTCGCAAACTCCACTGAAATGATATTGATAAGTTAGCTGACTAATAATTTATTGATGTAATACCTTAAGGGTAAAACGGCACTACGACAAGTGCAGTGGTAAATTTGTTTTTTTTTTTTTCTTCAAATACCTGTGTGGTATTTGCTTACATGGATGTGCATGTTGCTTCCCATCAGACGCGTGTTTTGCTCGTACCGTTACATTATAAAAAAAAACATTTTTTAAATTTGTTTTTACAATGGTAGTCACTTGACCGCCATCTTGCGTGACGTTAAGCGGCGATAGGGTCTACGATAGAGAGTGCTTTTGAAAAAACTTTAACTTTAATTTTTGACTTGGATTTTTGACATTAAAAACGCATAAAACATTGTATCTATGAATGGAAATTCATCCCCAAAAACTATCGTA
Organism: Ectropis grisescens; assembly: GCA_017562165.1. NCBI lineage: Eukaryota > Metazoa > Arthropoda > Insecta > Lepidoptera > Geometridae > Ectropis > Ectropis grisescens. Next base: position 15,446,783 of record CM029797.1, read on the forward strand.
TTTATAATGTTAATAGCTTAGATAGAGAATAAGTAAATAGATCCGGTTTTCCGCACGGTTCCTTTGTACCAATCGTAAGCAGATGAGCTGTATGTTAGCTATGGCAACGGATTTATGAACCGGGACAAAAGTATAACACTTCCACAAGGATGACAAGACAAGAGCAATCAGACCTGAGGATCTGCTGCCTAACTAAAACTGTATTAACTTTGGTAATGCTCTCTATTTTCTTTTCGCTTGAAATGATAGAGACAGCAAAGCCACAGCCGATTTACTGAGGCGTCAGAAGGGCCGAGCTTACGGTGTAAAATGTTTGTTCTAACTCTATACGTTGCATATGTAAAAAATGTATATGTAAATGATAACCGTTGGAGTAGACGTGTTCTTGAGTGGAAACCACGAATCGGCAAACGTAGTGTAGGACGCCCTGAGACTAGATGGAGTGACGATATACGGAAGACAGCAGGCAGTGGATGGAGACGTATAGACTGAGGATAGGGCTGAGTGGCGAGCCATGGGAGAGGCCTATGTCCAGCAGTGGACTAAGATAGGCTGATGATGATGATGATGATGAATCTTAGTTTTTACTCAAATTTATGTTTGTAATTGTAAGCATAATGGAACAAATTAATTAACTTAGATTAGAATACCAAATTTAGAATTAGAAAACATTAATTGGTGATTAGTGTTGACATCCTTTTTGCTTGGAAATTTAGTTTGTAATAGCATGTAAGACAAGTTGTGTAATTTTTTGCCGCAATAAAAGTTTTTATTATATTTTATTATAATATTATTAATTAGGTGTGTAAGTATAAATAACTAGCGTAGTGCGTTTTACCCTCAGGGGGCTACCATTGTACCTCTTGGCAACGGTATACATTTATAGGAAAGCCCAGTGGAGGGTTCAATTATGAATAACGCTTCATAGGGAATTTATTACCGGCCACATCCTTCTATTTTCTGCAGCAAATTGAGGGAGACCCTTTTATTTGTTTTTGTTAAATGTGATTGTGACGCTACCTTGTACATTCCCAAATTTCTATAGCCTCAGATTGGAATGGGATGCCAACTTCATTTTTTCTGAGAGTTTATGAAGTGAGAACTTCTTTTTGTGCACTATAGACAGATATTTCGTAGGCTGTGAATTGACCTCAAGCGTCACGTTCGTAAATGAAAGAAATATTCGGGTAAACTCAGGACGCGATGTTGTCACATTTCTAGATAGCCAATGGTCATGGCCACGCACTCCGGTTTCACCCGCGTAGTTTCCAAAGTGAGCATCAAATTCTGAGTTTTTATTTCTATCGGCAGTTCCTATGACTGCCAATTTTTGTTTATAGTAAAAAGTGACGAGACGATCACTGCATACTGCACTCCGCTCGCCGACGACAAGACTAGTAAAAACTAACTTTACATAGTACCGGTCCGCATGCGATGGCTACAAAAATTTATAATAAACTTCCCAATAAACTTAAGGAAACTGAAGACGAGCGTAGGTTTGTCAGGACCTTGGGAGATCTGTTATTGTCAAAAGCCTATTATAGCCTATCCGAGTTTTTAACCGATGACCTAAGAACCTTCGAGGAAGAAAACCAAGTACCTATTTGACTGTGAAATGAAACGCTTTGCTCCAAAATGACACTTAAATTGCAATGCCCGGTTGGGGTACGTTGTGTTACGACTAATTTTGTACTAATTTTGTTTTTAATGTACTTATTTATTACTGTAACATAATGAAGCAATAAATGATTGAGTATTGAGTATAAGACGATTCATCTCTTAGGCCGTGATTTTGCTAAAAACATTGCCCTTCAAACCGGAGCACACTGATGTTTGTGCAAACATCACTGTATGATTTTAAAACTCAGTTTTTCCAGAGAAAGTACAGGACATAACGACAACGTATCTGGGTAACGAGTGCAATGCTAGGTAATGATTTGGACTCTTCGTGTTCTATTGGCTTCGTAACAGTGTTGTTATGGGCAGGCGTGTTACTCACCATCAGTTACATGTCCTGCTCGTCTCGTCACTCTTTCCTACATAAAAAATTTTGCCCTTAGCTCAATTTTTTTTCATCTCTTTCTTCATTTATCTTGAGATAATAATTATTTATCTCAATCACACATCTGCACATCCAAAAGTTGCACTTACAATGTATACAAAACATATCACTTTCAATATATTATATAACTACCAAGTTGTAACATAATTTACGATCTGAGGGCCCGTATTATGTCTTACTGCGAACTGACATCGTTGAGTTCGAATATTATATTTTGGGGAGTTGAGATCATAAAATGTACTGATGCTTTCTGTTATTATGGAAATCTGTTGTGCTGTCAGTATGTCTTATTCTGTTAGGCAGAAGACAATCACTACATTATTGTTCCTCTAGAGCATAGGTTCCCAAAGTGGTCCAGGTGGACCCCCAGGGGTCCATAGGAGACCACATAGGGGTCCACGTTGACTTGTAAAGAAAACAGGGGTTCACAAATTGTAAAGAGAGGGTACACAAAAAAAATCTGTCAGTGGAAGAAAATTCATCAAGTACATCTATCTCACTAAAAGTATGACTATACTAGGTATGATTTTTTTACATTTCAGAGTTAATTTGATTGTAATAATAAATGTTTATAGTTCTGTTTAACCTCAACTAACCACAAGTATTATTAAAAAAATAGGACACAAGAAAATGTATTACTTTTCTTTTCTTCTTAACACCCCCAAATTAGTGTGATATTTTTGAAGTTTTGTGAATACAGTAGAAATGTAGCAGCAGGGGGTCCACCGAATATAGTAAAATTTTGAAAGTGGTCCACGAGAAAAAAAGTTTGGGAACCTCTAACTCTGGAGAAACGGACTCTCCTACTGATATTACAGGTATATTGCGAAAATGGACTCAAACCTTTCGGTTCAAATGTTTGAAACATCAACCATGAAACAATATTTCTTTCTTCAAGTGAGATAAATAAGATAAGAAAACTCTTTATAAACCACCAATAAGAAAAAAACAATAAAAAGAAACTTAAGAACTTCAAAAGCTAGATTTTAATTGGAGGTACAAATCGCTTAGAGGTACAAACTAAAATGCTAAAATTTCTACATTTTCAAACATCACACGCAAGCAAAGTCAAGCTTAAAACATAGTATACACTTTTCTTCATAATAAAGTCATAAAAAATACGTCTGCCACAATAAACTTGAGCAAGTCCACTGCCAGATTATCTGTCGACATTGTAAAGAGAGCCACAATTGTATTACCTCAATAAAAAGAGAACGATGTATACAGATTTTTAGTTCAGTTATAAGACCAAGGTTCCAAATACGAGTAACATTGTGTAGAGTAAGTTATTGGAATCCGATCACTTTCTTGTTCGGTTATTCGATATTGACTGTTGACGTCATTTACACAGATTTGAGGTTATGGACAAAATTGCTAAGAAAAATGAATTCGTTATGGCTTAGTGGTGAAATAGTCTGATCACAACCGCGAGGCCTTAGCTTCGAATCCCAAAAATTCCGAATATATTTCTAACTGCAGTAAATAAAGAATACTAATATAGATGTACCATTTTGTCATCGCCACCTGGCTCTACCCGTGAAGAAAAAAGTCGTGAGGAAACCTACGTGTTTCTAAAATATTTATAGAACACTGGGTCAGCTTGGTGGATGGTTTTCAATATCTCGTTTTGAATTTCAATAAATAAATATAAATAAACCTTTGATATACATAGTACCGGACTTAAAGTGCTTTTGATTTGAAAATCATATTCACTTAAACTTACAATATCTCTTAACTAATATTATTTAAAATTTATGTTATTATAATATTATTACTAAATTTAAACTAATATTATTTGAAATTTTACGTAATATTATATTACGTAAAATTAAACTTCTTTAAAAAATAGTATATTATCTACGAATTCCCGAAGAAGCTGATCATTCTCATTTTTCGAGAAGATCCCAACGAAAAACAAAATCATAACCTTCTCCCTACACAAGTAAAACTAAGCAAAAAGTCTTGTAAGCCGCAAAAAAACTGGGAAAAAAGATTTTTTCTTGAGTAAAAATCTTAACCCTAGGGTTAAGGGTCAGATATGTCGGTCGCAAGGGACCTCGCTTTATTGCAACTACGGGTTAGCTCCGAGGTCATAGGGATGGGAACTATCGATAAGCTGTGTCGATATAAATGGGGATTTATCGTGTTACAAAATTGGGACTGAAAATTTGAGGATACAATTTTGAGAGATACGGAAATAAGTGACTATTCTTTATTGTTCACATCATTTCAGTACTACTAGACTAGATTATGTGAATTGGAAGCCTAGGATGTAAATATGTCAGTTTGCATGTCTAGATGTGTGTAGCTCAATCGCGTCAAAATGGTTAAGCTGTGTTTGAATAATAAACGTAAACCCAAAAATGTGCAATTAATTTTAGCACATTATTTCCCGTGCCTTCTCTGAACCAGCCAACTTTTAAAAATATCCTAAATAAGCTCCACGACTTAAAACAGTATTTTACATAGCGACAATTCCTAGTGATGTACATATAACATAAACTTTGTCCCAATTCTATTATTTCAAGTCCCAATTTCAAATGATTTCCAACTTCATTTCTGAGACTAACCACGGCCCACTTTCCCTTGAGAAATCACAGATGTCAATAAAATTTCTCGCCGTTACTAAAAGCTTCTATTATACTTTACACTTGGATAACTTCTGTAATAAATTTAATTAATACTAGTTGTTAATTAACGTAAGTACTGTGAAGTTCTGGATTTAATTTACTTGTTAAACGATTTCGTATTTCAGTTTAATGGACGATTCGCAGTCTAAAAGTACTAATAGATTTTATAAATAATTTTAAATATGTTAAAATAAGCCCTGTCTAGTAGGGATGAAATGTGGTGGCTGTGGGACGAAAAATGCTTTACTACCTAACTTTAAATCTATCAAATACACTCGAAAAATGTTTAAAATCGTATAACCCTTTTTGGAGGAGCATGAAATCACACCACGTCAAACGATATCTTCAAATATTAAAAATATACAAAAAGAACATTTTACTTAGGATACATTATTGTGAAAAACATTTTTTTAATCAATTTGTGGGAAACTCATGATATAGTCGGTCCAACCCGACTTAAGTTTCAGCCGACTCCGACAGTCTTGAAAAAAAATACGTTTTTTTTCGATGTGACCGCTGTAAGTTGGGCTTTCTAAGAAGAAAACGATTTACTCTCGATTTGAAAACACCAAGATTGTACAATCAGAAAAGATTGTAACAATCAGAAAAACTCACTCAGGCAACGCATTCCGCAGACTTACATAGATTTTACTTTTGTGATAGACCTAATCTATCAAACCTCTTCATTTGAGTCTTTAGAACGTCAACCATGAAACGTTGTTGCTTTTTTGAGCCACAAGTAGTCCAATAAAAAAAAGCCAAGGCAGTATTAGATCACATGCCTTACTGTTTTTTGCGTTTCGTTCCTTTCAAAGTTATCGTGGTTCCTACTGTATTATTATTGCTGGGGGAAAATGCACATCACGTTATAGCTTCATTGTTTTCGGCAGACTGTCATCCGAGCCGTCACGTGATCCTCATTGCTATATTATCGATACTTTTCCCATCCCTACGCTCGGTGACAATAATAGGGCTGCGACTATTTTACGAGTGGCGTTTTATTCAAATTCGCAGTATCGTTTCCAATAAGCAATCCTCGGGTTCGATATTTCTCGAACCCTACATATAGTGGGTCATATTCGATAGTAAGGCCGAATTCGATTTGGCCGAATTTATTCGATTTATAAATGCTGAGCGGTTAAAGATGGAGGTTGCTTTGAGATTTGAGAGGTCGATTTAATTGAACGGTTTCTTCAAATACGAATTTTCGTAAAAGTGGGGTTCCTTCTTTATTTTGGTTATCTTTTATGTTTAAAAGATACGTCTCAGACTAGACAAATTATTAGTTCTTTTCGAAATAGATCTACAGTAAATTTGTAACGAGACATTTTAATGTATGATTTTTTAATCTTAAATAAGTACTTACAACAAACAAAACTGAAAATTTTCATATTGACTCTAAAAAGCAAGGGCATAGTGATAATCTTCTTATATATCTGGGCGTGCTTGAAACATATATCTTATTTGAAGGAAATCAGTTTCCTCACAAAGTTTTTCATTATCGTTAAAGCTAATAATAACAAACTTGTACATAACTCTTCATATTTTATTTATTACCTGATATTTTGGTACAATAATATAATAATAATAATATATTGGTGGACATTTCACACACAACACTATTTGACCCCAAACTAAGCAAAGCTTGTACTATGAAAGCCAGATAGCTGATATAATACTTAGATATTTTTAAATACATACTTATAATACATAGAAAACAACAAACATTTCGTTCCGTCAGGAAAATAAACTAGTAAACTTGTCAATTTTGTGTTAATTTGCCAACATGATGCATGTTACTAATCGAGTTATCGAGAGCATGGTCAAAACATGTCTATTTCGAAGAGAACTATTTATACTTGCATTGCTCCGTATAACGTTGGCAAAGACGTAAAGAGAAAAGCTCAAAAAGGAATGACTACGCTTTCGTTACTAGCATAAAAAATTCAATTCCATTTACGCACAAAAATGTAGGAAGCGTTGCATTGCGTGCTTCGTGCAGTAAAAACTTTGTCTAGCCCGAAGACCCTCGCCAAACTATAGCGACTTTATGCCAAATAACCTCGACCGTGTTGAAATGTTTATATGGGATCTTTGTGAGGGGGAATTTCGTCGCAAATAAGAACCGTCATGAACACTTCTTTTTATTAGTTGAAAGGCTTGAGTTTTTTTTAAATGAAGGGTGACAAGACGATCAAGATACTTATGATTTTTTCTTTTTTTGATAAAGAGTGACAAGACGAGCAGGACATGTGCCTGATGGTTAAACAACATGCGTGCCACATAACAGCACAGTGACACGCAGCTATTGGAACAAGAAGAATCCAAATCATTACCTAGCACTGTACTGCGCTCGTCACCCAGATCTAAGATGTTATTTCTCTAAGCCCTGTATTTTTTCTGGAAACATTGCCCTTCAAACCGAAACACAGTAATGTTTGCACATTACTGCTTGGCGGTAGAATAACTGGCAAAGGTGTAGTACTTCCCCAGGAAGATTCTGCTAGGAGTCCTACCACTACAATTTTCGATTTAGTTCGATTTTCGGAAAAAATGTTACGGTTTTCTTTTATAAGACAGTAAGACAGGACAAGCTAAACTCGATTAGTCTAATTCAGTATCTAGTAATATACTGCGCTCGTCACCCATACATAAGACTGTGACTGTGGTGCGTATGTGCCAATACAACGAAGTCCTTGTCTCCGATAGGGACATTGATATTTTCCACTTAAAGTTATTCAAATTTCAGAGGAAAATCAAAGAAATTTTACACTTTAATCTAAAAGAATAATATATATATAAACCCTGTTGTGCTTACTGTAAATACTATTATGAGTTTTTTTTTTTTATATTGTTTATACATTAATTGTTTCACACTGTTAATATACTTATCTGTTGTGTTATAATATTCTATGTTTATATCTTATTTATCTACTGTTTTAACGCATGTTAGTTTTAGTTTTAAGTTCAGATATGTTGGCCTAAGTTTCTTTATGTATTATCACTAATGTAATGTTATTATTATCAAACCACTGAATTTAAATAATTGTTGTTTCTAGGCTCACATAGTTTGGAATGTAATACAGTTCTGTACAGTATACTCTTATGTTATAGTTTATATTTATTACATTCTGTTTTGTGTGCTCATTGAATTAATAAATAAATAAGTATGGGATCAGAACCAAAGGCTCGAAACCCATACGGAATTTCTAGGACTCCTGGCTAAACCAGACGTAACTTTATAATAATTACTCGTAGGTAGATAGATAGTCATGGTGTCTACTCATTTCAGTCAAGTACTAATATTTGGAACCTAGGCTAATGGTAGATCGACAAAAATCTCAAGAATAATTTCTCAAGCAGCTTCTAGTTTGCGACACAAAAAATTCGTTTGCAAGTATACGCTAGCTCTGAAGTACAGAGGAAGTTTTTTGGATGCAGATTGCAAATATTTCAGTAAGAAATGAAATTGGCAATTGTCTTCATACTGAGATATGGTTGAAGTTTTAAGTATATGACTCTTTGCATAGTCCGTAAGGGGTCACCACACCTATGGCAGTAATTTTGCCACCAAGCAGTAATGTGCAAACCACACTATGTTTCGGTTTGAAGGGATTTCCAGAGAAATTACAGGTCATAAAGATAAAAGTATCTTTTACGAGTATCACTGGGTGCTAGATAATGATTTGGACTCTTCATGTTCCAATAGGTGCGTGCCACTGTGCTGTTATGTGGCAAGCATGTTCCTTAACATCAGGCACATGTCCTGCTCGTCTTGTCACTCTTTATTAAAAAAAATCCTACCGTGAAATATTTTTTGAAATCTGTCCAGTTGTTCCTGAGATTAGCGCGTTCAATGAAAAAACTTCTTCAGCGTTATATTAGTATAGCTTTTTTTTAAATGTCAAGATCGGTTGTAACTTTGGAACAAGTCGTGTTCTAACTTTCATCTTGCATTTGTGTAACATGATTATTTTCCCGCATAACTTTGTACTTAAATCAAAACAAGGATTTAATGTAACCAAACTCCTTAAACTTCGTGTTAATGTTAGCCCTCAGATGGGTTTTAACTGAATTTAATGTATTCCTTTGCTGAATAATGGATAAGGAACAAATTTTAACAAATTACTCGACTAGAAATAAAAAGAAGGATGAAAGTAGCAAGTTACGGCTGGTCTAGTCGGGAGCCCGTGTTCAAATCCCACGCGCACCATTCATTGCCTTTCCTAAGTCATGTGCGTAATGTCGCTCACATAAAACGGTGAAAGAAAATATCGTGAAGAAACTGGCATGGACCTAGAATTTTTTGTGTTTTCCACCAACCTGTAGTGGGTTATGGCCTTGACTCTCTCTTTGCGAGAGACGGCCCAGCTGTGGGAATATTAAGTGGGCTGTTCATGATGATGAAAGTAGCACCCGTGACAGAAAGGTTGAGAAGCGCTAGGCTATCATGGTTTTGACATGTTATGCGTAGGGATGAAGACCACATAAACATAAGGGTTTTGAAATTGAATGTAGATAGATATGGATGGATGCCGTCAAAAACAATTAATTACACATTTGTTTTTTTTTTTAATAAAGAGTGACGAGACGATCAAGACATGTGCCTGATGGTAAGCAACATGCCTGACACATAACAGCACAGTGACACGCAGCTATTGGAACATGAAGAGTCCAAATCATTACCTAACACTGCACTGCGCTCGTCACCCAGAGATCTAAGATCTTATATATTATATCTGACTGATCGTACGATTCCCCCTCCGTCGCGTTTTATAAGCATAATTGCACATGTAACCTACCGTTGAACCCGTTGATGTCTTTCTTTGCATCCTGCTCTGTCCTTAGAAGTCTGCATAACTCTATCTCGTTTTGTCCAATCATTGGTGGAAAATAGTGCCACGTGACATGGATATTCGGCTTATCACAGCGCGATTTTTTACCTCGTCCTGCGCCCCCGCTGGTGACTTATGAATTTAAGCAGATTTGTTTAGTCCGTGCTATTTTTTTTTAAATATTTTTTTGTAGAAATCTAAGTTTTTTTTCACAAATATAAATTGTCGACACCGCCAGATTACAATCTAACGCGTAAGATTATATAACTTAATCATTATTTTTTATTATAATCTTACAACAGTTTCAGTTTGTAATCTGACCTAACTATATAAAAAGCGACTTACATATAACGGTGAGTGAAGCATTCGCCCGGATGACTTTGTGCATCTGCGCTGGTCCAACCTGACACTGGTACTCCGCGTCATCTTCCAAGGTCACGTTGACGATGCGGAGGTTGTAGACGCCGTGGCGCCGGTCACCGAACATGGTGTAGCGAGGGTAGCCGGGGATCACCGATGAGAAACCTGGGGAGATAATATCAATTAGATACGTAACATAACATATTTAAATTATTTTTCATCCCACCAGCTCGGAAAGAGTACTTTTGCTCCTCGATATCGGGGCGCAAAAGTCGTTTTTACCCTCTAGAGGTTAAAGTAAATTTGAATTTAGAACATCGTGTGTACTGAGGTTTTGAATTCAAAACATAATTCAACCTATTTATTTCTACCTCTTTGATGCCGAATGCATCAATTTTTTTTTCTTAATATGTTAAAAACTCAGACTCGGAACCTCCTTGGTGTACTTACTTTTTTTAAATTTGTTTAGCGCGAAAACATTTAAAAATTTGCATTTAGTCATTTCCTCGCTGAGGTGGAATGAAAAGTTACGTGTTGCACTCGAGTGCAAAGATTTTTCACCTTGTGCTCTTTTGATTCCCTTGCTACGCTCAGGATTCTAATTTTGAATGCTTGCTCGGTCATCAAAATTGAGCAAGCGGTTAAAAATCAACTTTGCACTCTTGTATAACAAATAACTATTTCTCAGAACAGCTATTATAAACAGCTTATAGCTCTGGGCGATCGCAGCACGATGCTGTTATGGGACGTTACTTACCATCAGATGTCCTGATCGTCTCGTCATGCTATACTATCACAACTTTAATTTACAAAAAAAACAAATGCAAAACTTAAAACAATATATTATTATCGAGGCGAATCTAACGATATCTTATTAGTCAAAATCCAAAGTCGAGCGCAGTGCAGTGCTAGGTAATGATTTGGTCTCTTCATGTTTCAATAGCTGCGTGTTGCTGTACTGTTATGTGGCAGGCAAATTGCTTACCATCAGGCACATGCCCTGCTCGTCTCGTCACTCTTTGTAAAAAAAACCATCCAGCCGTTTGGAAGATACGTGGGAATAAAGAAATTTACAAACATACAAGATACGCGCGAAAAACATAACCCTTCATTCGGTCGGGTTAAAAGAAATCTAATCCATTTTTCTATCGGACTGTTCGTGAAAGCGACATCGTATCAAGGTTAACAAACGTTTCAAATAATTGAAATAGATTTGACTCTACATTTGTGATGAGAACGTCTGGGGTTAACCCCTATGGTTTCAATCTTGGTGTCTTTAAATTGAGAGTGAATAAGTAAGCACGCTCCATCGTAGAGCGCATAGTCGTTGTCGCAAAAAACTCGATAAAAAAACCAAAAAGTTTTCGACCAACAGCCAAATTATAAGTAAGGGGAACCTACTTAAAGTACTAATAATGCAGTGAGAGAGAATAAAAATTTTATCATCTATATACGAGTAATCGAGTATATTATATTTAAATTTTGTTGATGCTTAAAACACCGCTTAACCGATTTCGCTAAAATCTAAACAAAACCTCTAAAGTATAATTTACAATAAAAAAAGAATATTCAAATTTGGCGGTGTTATCGTGTGAAAAAGAACTTACATTAAACATACAATTCAGAACTTCTCCCTTTCTGGAAGTCGGTTAAACATAATTAATCTCATAAACAAGATTTTAGTGACACAATATTTGAGAATCACTGCCTTTTGATTTAATATTAAAAGACTTTGTTTAAAGTCAGTTGATTCTAATAGCTATGCCTTTTACTAGTTACATAATTATATTTCTCGATTTCTTTTCGATATTCTCAAAGATTATTCAGAATTTCGATTCGCACAAAACAGTAAAATGCAAATTACAAAAACGCAACACCATACTCCAAACAAAAAACCATACCCAGTTTCGATTATGCAACAATCGATTCTAACCGTGTAATAATTTCCTTATCGATATAATCGATAATCGTTTAGTCACACCTCTAGTGTGGAAGAGTTAATTTCAATTCGATGGCTTTTTGGAGTTAGGTCACGCGAGGTGTAAGTTTTATGCTGTATGGAGGTTTTATGTGAACTTGGCGTGTTTTTTTTTTATCAACAATACCTTTGCACTTGTTTTATTTTTTAATAAAGAGTGACGAGACGAGCAGGACCTGTGCCTGATGGTAAGCAACATGCCTGCCACATAACAGCACAGTGAACAGCACGCAGCTATTGGAACACGAAGAGTCCAAATCATTACCTAGCACTTCACTGCGCTCGTCACCCAGAGATCGTATCTAAGACCTGTAATTTCTCTGGAAACATTGCCCTTCAAACCGGAACACAGTAATGTTTGCTCATTCCTGCTTAGCGGTAGAATAACTGGCAAAGGTGTGGTACTTCCCCAGGCGTACCACTACTAAAAGCTAGTTACTATCGTTGTTTTATAATAACGAGAAGTATAAAACGAGGAGACTTGTTCCTTACCATCACATGGACATCGTGCTCATCCCGTCATCAAAATAAAACCAAGTCAATCAGGCGTTAACCATAACGCCTGCCTAAAACAGCATAGCACTATCCGCCGAATTCAATATATTATTTTCTCAAGGCTTACGATAGCTAATAACGTAATACTGTCTTACTTTTTGACATCAGTCAAATCAATAATGGTAGCCTGAAAGAAATAGCTCTTAGCGTCATCACCAATCGCTACTTCATTGTTCTTTTTTTTGAGGAAGTCTCATTCTGTCCAAACATGTCGATTTGCTGACGATGATTCTAGATAGGATAAAATAACTTTAACGTAATATTATAGGTATAATTATTGTATTCATTAGGTGAATTAATGTTTAATTTTAATTGTTTTTTGTAACCTCATACCAAAGAGGCTTTATTTTTGCATGCCCGCAAAGGGGAAGACTGTTGTTTCTGAGTATACCTATTTTGTATAACATCTTTGTACACAGTTTATGATAAGAGATTCTGATTCTGATTCTGAAACACAGTTTTTTAAGATGTCATAATACCTCGAAATATTTTCAAAATATGTCTGTTTTCTGATGTTCCCTTAGGACCGCAGTCCGACATCACGCGTAATATACGTAATGCCGCTAACTCATATCTCATATTGCTGAAAAGTCATGTTATTATGTCTTCGCAAAGACAGTGCCCGCATGGGAATCGAACCAGCAGTCGCCGTTCTCCCGACTACACCAGCCGTAACTTAAATATCGCTCGTTTGGTGCACCATTGACAGAACTGCAATTTAAGAAATTGTACAGGAGATCCATTAAAATATTGCTATTAAGACGGCGCCTTGAACTAAGAAACATGAAAACGAGTACTTTTGATTGCATAGTATGATACCAACGAATGATATAATTCAAATTTAAAAAAATATCGTAGATAAGGAGAAACCCTGTATAATTTTGTGAACCGGACAAAATTTTTGAAAATAGACAAATTATTAAAAAAAAAATGCACAAACTTTTCACCAAAAAAGTTCAAATGCTTGGAATTATCAGCGACAACACCCTACTATTTTTTACGAATAAAATAGCCAGACTGCTATTCTATTTCATAGGCCGAGCAGTTATTTTATGTCATGTTTACATTACGAGTAATTAAATAAAAACCCAGTCAAAAATTAGTAAAATTACGCTCACTGTTTTCAACATCATCCGCTGTGCCAGGCGATTATCAACCTTTAACCGATCCGCTAAGATCTAAAATAAATGCGATGCAGACAGGTTTCGCCGCGCACCGTTCGTAGCGCCACGTACGATAGACCAGCCATGCCGTCCGCCGCTGGTACGGCCGGTCAAGTTTATCAATGCGTCACCTTAACCCGTAAAATACTAATTAAAAGTGTAGATTTTTTAAGATTTTCTATTATTGTAGTACCGATCTATTGATTCGATAGATTGCACGTAATATAGTTATAAAACAAGGTATCTGTAAAAAACGACGAAAATAAGTGTATTTACGCCATTGTAGCCCAAATGAGCGATATGTCAATGCTAACGGACATACCTACTACAAAAAAGTTGGCAGTCTTAGGAACTGCCGACAAAAGTGAATACTTACTCATAATTTGATAGCTTACTTTGGAAACTACGCGGGTGAAACCGAAGGGCGTGGTCATAGTCCCGAGTTTACCCGAAGATTTCTGATCATTCGAGAACGTGACGGTAGAATTCAATTCACAACCCACAAAAAATCTGTATGTGACGTGCCAAACTAAATTTTCACTTCAATTTTCAATAGGCGTGACGATAGGTCCTGCAATTATATTAAATTATTTGATATAATGACAGTATTTAAAAATAATAAAACATGTACCAATTTCAATTTTGATATTTTTAATTTTAACTTTATGACCATTCAAAGCTGGATGGGCAAGTCCATTTTAAAAGTACGAAATTATTAGAAAATGTATTAACCTTTGGGTAACCCATTCAATTTCAAGTGACTTTTGTTATGAAACCAGTTTCCTAAACGCAATCAATATTTAATATAGCTACCATACAAACTTTACGCGCGACGCATAGAAAATACGACACTGTGACGTCACGCTTCTGTAATGTTTTTGTATGAAGTGGTTTTGGGAAAGTCCAAAATTGTGATTTTTAAATCGTGATATCACGGGAAGTATTTAATATAACAAAGTAATTAATTCACCTATGTTTCAGTAATGCCTGGGCCACACTAACGGGAAATGCCATTAATTATCGCGTTAACGGACGTTAACCGTATTTGTAAAATACACCTTCGGTACACGTCCATTAGGTGTATTTTACACCTACGGTTAACGTCCGTTAAAGCGATAATTAATGGCATTTCCCGTTAGTGTGGCCCCAGCATTATTGAGTAGTCTTATGATGGCACTTTAAATCAAAAATGAGTCGTCATGCCTATTATCTAAATGCCTTTACTCTAAAGGCTTGTTCGCATTCGGCTAGCAAATTAGTTTAGTAGAGAGTAATTTAGTAGCTAAAATACTCGCTACTATTCAAAAATCGTTCGCACCGTGCTTTAGTACAGTTCACAAGTGAGTAGCGTTTCGCAACATGAAGATCGTACAACGCAATAAAATAAATGAATGAATAAGCTAATCTTATCGAATCGTAATAGTTATTTTAGAAGAGGTGAATGAGGAAATTTGTGTGATAAATAAAATAAGTTATTCCACAGACAATTTCGTGTTTCGGAAATTGTTTGAAGTTATTTTTCTCTCCAGACTAATTCTACAAGTTCGAACCTGTTTAATCGGCGAGCCAATGAGCGCACCGCTCGCAACGATTGCGTGGTGGGGGGTGCTACTCGCCCGTTGAAAATAGAACAAAATGGATTGACTCGACTAAATCACTTCCTAAACTACTCGACTAAATTTTCACTGTTCATACACGTTTAGTTGCTAAATTACTCGCCACTAGGCTAAATTACTAGCCTAATGCGAACAAGCCTTAAGCCCGTGTCGTTCCACATTTGCGACAGTCCCGCCGCCATACGCTCAATATACATTATTTGAATCCATTCGAGTTCTGCAACGGGGCACATTCGATTCAATCGTTTAGTGGATTCCCTACTCTGAGCTGTGACGTCATTACCATGATTGAAAGGAGGGATATACCGTTAGGATTTTTGAAGAGAACACTTCTATTGGCGCGTCACAAACAGATTTTTCGTGGGCTGTGAATTGAATTCTAGCGTCACGCTCGGGAATGATAAGAAATCTTCGGGTAAAATCGCGACCTAGTCTAGAAATGCGTCGCCATTTCCCATTGGCATGCCCATGGCCACGTCCTCTGGTTTCACTTGCGTAGTTTCCAATGTAAGCTATAGATCAAATTATGAGTTATAAATTTCCATTTTATATTAATAATATTTATTTTATTTTATAATTATAATTATTTTTAATATTTTTCTCGTCTTACTACATAAGTTACCTTCTAAAAATTTGTTTTAAATTTTTTATTTCGATATATACGTAATACATATGTAAAAAGCTATTTATGAAATTGTAATTAGTATTAATCACTCCTTGTTGTACTTCCCCTCCTCCTTATTCTCAAAACTCTCTTTCCATCCTATGGTTGCCTGGAAGAGATCGCCAAATGCTACTTTATTTTGTTTGTTATAAGTAACTTTTGTTTATTTTTATATTAAGTGCAATAAAGAGTTAATCTATCTATCTATCTAATTGTTTTTTTTTTTTTTTGTATACACGGTGCTGTGTGTAAGCGACAATATTGTTACTTAATTTTATGACTTGTAATCCACCTTTATCAATAAATGATTTGTATTTGTATTTGTCACCTACTTCTCAAAGAAGTTATAACATTTACAACAAGTGGCACACACAAACACACAAAAAATTTAAACACAAAAGTTGGTATGGATGGATGTTTTTTGATGACGTAAAAACTACAAAACTAACAAATAGGCTACTTTTTATCCAAAAACGATGGGAACACGCGAGCACTACTTGTTAAATACTAATTTCTGCACATTTAGATGTATGAAGGCCTGTATTATGTTTAAATTTATAAGTATGTAGGTTCAAATATATCTATATCAGTTCAAATTCCGAAAGTTTAAAAACTTTTTCAAATATTTGTACTGTGCCTGGGTGTTTCTATGTATAATAAGTATGTACTCGTATTTATCTTATTATATTATATTAAATGTGTATCTTATTTTTTTTCCAATATATATGTATATGCTTTGTTTAATTCTTATTTGCACATATTTGCATATTGTATACTCGTCCAAATAATATTTTCCATCCTAAGGTTGCCTGAAAGAGATCGCTTTCAGCGATAAGCACTACTGTAAAATGTGTATTGTTCTTTTTTTTCTGTGTTTAATTTTATTTGGTGTGTCAATAAAGAGTAAGTATATAAAATCTGTCTATTTACTACTTAAGTATTATATTCAGCTATCTGGCCACCATATTACACGCTATGCTTAGTTTGGGGTCAGATGGTATTGTGTGTGAATTGTCCACCAATATTTATATTTATTTATTTATTGTCAGTTATAGTGTTATCTGTTTCTTATCCGGATACGTTTCGAAGAGTGTGCAACTGATGTGCATAATCTAATACCACCTTGCCTTTTTTATATCCGACCGCTAGAGCTTCAAAAAAGGGGCATCGTTTCATGGTTGGCTGTGAACTTTTTGGCACGTCTCTCGACGGGTTTAAAAATTATTTAAAATTTTCAAAACGTTTATTTTGTTATTATTAGACATGCACATGCGTAGTGCACGAATATGTGCTGATTATGATGATGGTATAGATTATGTAGTTATGTAGGTATTCAATACTACCTTTGGCTTCTATTTCAACGTAAAATACAGAGCTGCAAATTAAACTTAACCGTCACAAAAGGAATTAAATGTAAATGCTGTTGAAATCTCTTTCGTATTTCCGATAGTAGCGACATCGTCGACGAATGAAATAATTTTGTGGCGTAGTAATTATGGTATCTATGACCGAAGCCGCGATCGTAGAACGCAGGTGACGGGTTAACTTGGGAGCGATTCTGGAAGTTTCTCTGTCCGGTGACGTCATTATCGCTGCAGTTATTGCACAGATTGGCTAATGGTTTTATTTTGGAAAATTAACGTGCGGAGTTTTGAAATAAAGAAAATTACAGTGTTTTATTTAATTATTATTATTTACACTTTACCACCATCTCGATCTCTACTGATGTTAAGTGACGATGCGGTCTACGATACGGCAAGGTAGTAGATATTTCATCAGTTGCACAATCTCCGAAATGTATCCGATAAAAATCGTGTAACGCTAGCAATTTGGCAGTTACGTTCCAGGCTTTGAATTCGTTTTCGAACAAGGGAGTTTCGAACACTGTCCTTGAGCTAGACCAAAAAAGTGCACACAGGCTTTGTCAGACTCTTTTTATTATAGGTAAAGCTGTGTATGAACTTCATTCCGACCGATTGTCTATAAGCAACTCACATTTCTATAAATTTAACTATTTTTTTTTAATAAAAAACCAGAACCCATTAAGAATACAATTGTAAACTATATAGAAATATGGGACGAAATTCTGGGATATGACATGGATTTGATATATTTTTTTTTACCTAGGTTAATGCTTAGAGATTCTTGTAACGGAACAAGCAGGACATATGCCTGATGGTAAGTAGCACGCCTGCCCATAACAGCACTGTGCACACGCAACGACTGAAACGCAAAGACTGAAGAGTCCAAATCATTATCCATCATTGCACTGCGCTTGTCACTCAGATGATTTATTCCGCGCACTGTAATGTCTCTAGAAACATTAGCCTTCAAACCGGAACACAGTAATGTTTGCACATTCCTGTTTGGCGGAATGTGGCAAAGATGTGGTACTTCCCCAGGAGGACTCTGAAAAGAGACCTACCACTACGGTACACTAGTCAGTAAAGAATACTTTATCATATCAGCCGAAGGACGTCTGCTGGGCGAAGGCCTCCCGCAAAGGTCTCCACAAAGACAGGTCTTGCGCCGCATCCAACGGTTTCCGGCGACCTTCATCAGATCATCGAACCATCATGTGAGAGGCCAACGCTGCGTGGAATATTGTAGTGGTAGGACTCTTAGCAGAGTCTGCCAGGAAAGTACCACACTTTTGCCTATTAATCTACCGCCAAGCAGTAATGTGCAAATTGTGTTCCGGTTCAAAGGGCAATGTTTCCAGAGAAATTACAAGCCTTAGAGATATAACATCTTAGATCTCTGGGGGAGGAGCGCAGTGCAATGCTAGGTAATGATTTGGACTCTTCCTGTTTCAAAAGCTGCGTGGCACTTGGCTGTTATGTGGCAGGCATATTGCTTACAATTAGGTACAGTTACTGCTCGTCTCATCACTCTTTATTTTTAAAAAACTTACCAAGAGCAAATCCATCCTTGGCCCACTGCACCTGCCCGGCCAAGTTAGCGACGGAGCACTCTAGAACCGCCTCGTGACCCTCCTGCACTCTCAGGCTCCGGGGTACTACCCTGAAGTACTGCTGCTGGAAGCCTGATGCACACACCAGCACTGGAAAAGAAAAGAAAATTAGTTTCGTTGACTTCAATAAGAACAAAATGTTCGTATTTAATATTCACACAACATAGTAAATTGCAACGATCTCAATCCAAAGACGTGCCCTCCCAAACTTCAGGGCGCACGGAATCTTGATATCGTTGGGAAGAGTGAGCTCACTTTTCCGTTCTAGTCGGTTGTAGGAAGCGGTGGACGCCGGACGTTTTTACCCAACACTATTTGTAGTCGACAACCAAAATAAGTAGAACCACAGCATAACTCGCCGCTAGCGATTCTAGGGGTCAAGTAGATTGGTGATGTGTAAACCACTTATACTACACACACAGACGCAGTATATTACCAATTTCAAGGCCCTCAAGTCACATCTAGTGGTTTATATCGATGGTAAATTAAACGTGTGGCAAATTGACACGACAGTGGTACCTACTTAATCTTTTTATTTTTAAGGTACTTACTCAATATAAAAAAAATGATTCTCTGGCAAAGGTTAATTTGATTTTAATAAGAAGTGACGAGACGAGCAGGACATGTGCCTGATGGTAAGCAACATGTCTGTCCATAACAGCACAGTCTTAGAATAGATAATGGCACAATGGCACACAGAAGACCAAATCATTACCTAGCACTGCACTACGCTCATTACCCAGAGATTTAAGATGTTATATCTCTAAGCCCTGTAATTTCTCTGGAAACATTGCCCTTCAAACCGGAACACAGTAATGTATCACATTGCCATACTGTTATTTGAATACAGAAAGGACAAATCACTGGCCAACACAACACTGCGCCCTCCGCCCAGATACTTCCCCAGGCGGACTTTGCGAAGAGCCATACCACTACCAATAACTTGACTACCTATACCGATAACGTGCCGATAACAATATCGAATTAGCCTTGTGCAGTCGTACAACAAGAACAAAATGAAAAATTTTGATTAACCCCTTACTACCTCAGATTTATTATCTGTACAATATTCTACTAGTCAAGCCCTTTCATTTGATACCCATATTAAGGGAGTTGTAAGTGATATAAGAAATGTATTTCGCCATTTTGTGGAAGCGGCCATCTTGGATTTGAAATTTGTCATAGTACAATGTATTAGACTAGTCAAGCCCTTTCATTTGATACCCATATTGAGGTAGTAGTGAAAAAAATATAATAATTCGCCATTTTGTGGTGGCGGCCATCTTGGATTTGAATTTTTTTATAGTGTATAGTATTCTACTAGTCAAATCCTTTCGTTTGATACCCATATTGAGGTAAGTTGTGAAGAAATATTTTGTGGCGGCGGCCATCTTGAATCAGTATTAACCAAACATAGCTAAGAACATCCGCACGGATATTAACTTTCAAATTAAAAAAACCGCATCGAAATCGGCCCATCCGTTTGAGCTCTACGGTGCCACAGACAGACACAGACAGACAGACATCGACGTCAAACTTATAACACCCCTTTTTTTGGTCGGGGGTTAAAAAATAAGGTCAACTTCTTATAAAGCACTTGGCCCGCTGGAGGGCCAATCATAGTACTTTCAACGACGTCCTTTCACATCGAATACCCGTACCATCCTAAAAGGGTTCGGATCTCAAGTACGGCAAAAACTAATTGCACGTACGTTGAAGGAATGCTGGGACTAGACTGTGGAAGGTGATGTCTCCACGAGCGAGTTTTAGCTCCTAGGAACGCTTTATTGCAAGAATTTAACTGCAACTTTGTCTGTATTTAGAACAGGGCTGTGATCTTTGTACGTATTTTGTCGCAACATGCTAATCAAGAAAATCTTTCTTTTTATAGTAAAGAGTGACACGACGAGGAGGATATGAGCCTGGTTAGCATGCTAACAGCTATTGGAACCAGAAGAAGCAAAATCATTACATAGCATTGCACTGCATGCGTTACCTAGCGTGGCGATATACAAAACATATATCCATATAAACTTCTATTACACGTACTTATTACACGTAATAGGCGTGACGACAGGCCCTGCAATTATATTAAATTATTTGATGTAATGACAGTAGTTAAATAGAATAAAATATCTACCAATTTCAATTTTCATCTTTTCTAGTTTAATTTACTTAATGATCATTCAAATCTGGATGGGCTGGGATGGAGAAAGTCCACTTTAAAAGTACGAAATTAATAGAAAATGTATTTATCATAATTAACCAATCATTTCCAACCCATTCAATGTCAAGTTACTAATGTTATGAAACCAGTTTCCTAAACGCATATACTTAATATAGCTACCATACAAACTTTACGCACGACGCATAGAAAATACGACAGTGTGACGTCACGTTTCTGTAGTGATTTGTATGAAGCGTTTTAGGAGTCGAAAATTGTGATTTTAAAGTCGTAATATCACGGGAAGTTTTTGAGATAACAAAGTAATTCTTTCACCTGTATCAGTTATTGAGTAGCCTTTTGATGGCACATTAAATAAAAAATGAGTCGACGTGACAATGCCCGTTATTTTTACGTGAAAAGTAGCATATGTGGTATTCCAGGCTATATAATATATTATCTATAGTCCGTGCTCCAAATATCAACGCGACCCGTTCAGACGTTTCGACGTGATTGAGCAACAAATACCCAAACAATGACATTTCATAATATTAGTAAGAAGTGGGACGAAGGATTTTTAAATATGATACACATTGAAATAAAACTAAATAAAACCACGCGTAGAAACGACGACTAAATTAAAACCACAACTGGACTTCATTCGCGACAGAGTCAAAGGAATGTCGAGCCATTACATATATGGAATGAGATTATTTTTATCATATTGCAATGCTCTGGATTATAATCTAGGTATTGTATTTATGTTTCTTTAAATATACTTGACATATTATACTATAACAGTCATTTTTGTAGACCTGTTCCGTCCGGAACAATGAAATGCAGTTTTTCTTGCTTATGACGTATATTTTCCAATATTTCTATAGGTTTTTACAATAATGTGTTAATTTTGGATAAAGCGTGACGTGCGCGTTGGATGGGAAGAACGAAGTGAAAAGAACTACAAATGAAAGTAATGAATGAACTCGGTTTAGAATTTAAGTGAACGAATGAACTGCGCAGAAGGCGGGTATTTTGAATGTTTGTTTAAGACGACAAAGACGGCGCGAACAAGACCTTTTGAAGGAGTACAATATTGGTGTACCATGTTTTGATCTAGCTCGTAGGGCTTAGCCAGCATTTGCAGTGTAAGTGCAAAAAACGTTTATGAAATTACATTAGAAATATGTAAATTTATCTGTGTTTCTCTGCTATTTTATGCACTTAATATACATATAAACCTTCCTCTTGAATCACTCTGTTTATTGAAAAAACCCGCATCTAAATCTGTTTAGTGGTTTTAAAGATCTAAGCATGTATAGGGACGGACAGACGCGGGAAGTGACTTTGTTTTATGCTATGTAGTGATGTATCGACGTGTGATTGTATGTGTGTCTGTGACAGGACCCTATGCGAGACAAAAGGATGCACATTGGTTGCTAATACTGAACGAGTGGGTGTGGAGTGGGCCCCGGCGTCGCGACGCGCTCTCATCAGGTGAACGCACCCTAATGTGGGGCCACGGTCATAAGCGGAGCGATAGCATTAGCGACAAGCGAAGCGATTTCATCATACTGTACAACTTTATTCATAAATATCTTCCAATAACTTTTGAAGTGAGAACTTTTTTTGACGCATCACAGACAGATTATTCGTGGAAATTTGAAACACAGTTAGATTTTTTAACTCGATAAAACAACAGGAACTGGAAATATGCAGGTGAAACCGAGGCCCGTTGCTAGTTTATAATAAAAAAGTTAAATAAATAAAATAACTGTAGGTGGACATTTTTTGTCACACAACATCTTGCCCATCAAACTAAGCAAAGCTTGTACTATAGAAGCCAGATGGCCGATGTAAAACTTACATAATTTAAAATAATAGTTATTATACATAGAAAACACTCAGCCACAGTACAAACATTTGTAATCGTCACACAAATATTAGCACTGGGTGGGGATCAAACCCACGACCCATGGATTCCCAGGCACGACTAACTACCAACTAAGCCACCCGGCCAGGTAATAGGCTAGTATTTAAACAAAGTGTCCTCGATTAAATCGCTCGCTTGCCTCATTTCCCCGCTACATCTCTGGCCCTACACTCGCTAAGCACCATATACGGAGTCTGACTAAGAGTCCCCGCACACTTGTGTCCTGCGTGAAAATTAACACACGGCAGTGAACGGCTCAACTGAGCTGTGCTAGCGCTGGTTAGGCTTTTGTTTTCTCATTTTTAGGGTTCAGTAGCCAAATGGCACAATACGGGACCCTTATAGATTCGTCATGTCTGTCCGTCCGTATGTCACAGCCATTTTTCTCCGAAACTATAATGGCTATACGATTGAAACTTAGTAAGTAGATGTATTCTGTGAACCGGATTAAGATTTTCGTACAAAAATGAGAAAAAACAATAAATTTTAGGGGTGACCCATACTAAGAACATTATAATATATGGATAGGTCTTCAAAATGATATTGAGGTTTCCAACATATTTTGATGATGATGATGATTATGAATTACCTATTTCCATAAGAAAATCTCCCTCATTGGAGTCTTTTAAAGGTCACGTCAAAGAATATTATCTGTCGAAACTACAATCACAATATCCCATTATTCCACTTAGTTTCCTGTTACATAATGTGTCATTATTTACCGTCTACTTTTATCTTTAGATATCGGTCATAAATAAGTATCAATATTTTTACATATCTACATATTAGTATGCCATAGAAGTATGTAAGTATTAGCATGTAATTTTTATTAGCATGTATGTTTATTTTATTCTATTGTTAGCATATATACCTACGTAATTTGTATTTAACTGATGTAGTCTGGATTGGCACACCCCGCTATTAAAAATATCAAAAGCCATGTCCACCCAAAGGTTGCCTGGAAGAAATCGCTTTCAGCGATAAGGCCGCCTGTTGTAGCACTAGCTGTTGTTATTATTATTCTTTGTCTGTAAATCTGTTTTTCTTTTGGTGTGAACAATAAAGAGTATCTATCTATCTATATTTTATTGGTTTGAATGAGATCTAGTAAGTAGTTTTATTTTAATACGTCATAAATTAACTATTGTTAAAACACTGATTAAAGTAACAACGAACTACACGAACTTTTATATTATGTTACTTGCTGGTACGGAAGCTTTCATGGGCGAGTCCGACTCGCACTTGACTACTTTTATTACTAGTACCTTGAGACCGAGATTTTAAAATGGAGTGTGTGGCAAGCTGACTCTTAAGTGTTTGAGATTAATATTCTGATATTTATTTTCTTCAGCCTAAATTTTCGCGATATTTGAATCTATAAAAACTTAATCGCTAAATTTATATAAATCTAGATCGCCGTTGGCAGCGGAGCCAAACTACTGGTGGTTAGGTCTGCAGTCATAGAATAGATACTGCAGTGTAAGAAACATAATAACGATGCACGTCATGTCGAGGATTGGCCGCCTTATTGGAACGAAGTTCCTTATCGCGCGTTGTGAAAGGGGGCTAGACGGAAAAAAATCTTACGAAAAGTTGTCACGACACTTTTTGCTATTGTAAGCTGTGCGGCGTCGCATGTTTCTCTGTCTGTCTCTCTCTCTCTTATAAGAAAGCAAGCAAGAAAGCAAGCCAGATATTTTCATTTAATTTAGATATTTCATTTTTATACTAACACTAAACGCGGATAAAACAAAATACATATACTTTTCTATGCGTAAATCTAAGCAATCTACAACTAACCAGCATCTATGACGCACACACGTGCACAAATCCTACAGCCTGTCTAGACAACTACCCAACCATAGAAAGAGCAAATGACATCAAATATTTAGGTGTTATTATTGATGACACACTGTCCTTTCGGCTACACATCAAAAACCTAAGAAACAGACTTCGTAAGTTGATTTATGTGTTCAAAATATTACGGTATATAGTAGATACTAAATTAATAAAGCAAGTGTATAAAGCTCTGTGTCAATCAATAATTACATACTGTATCACATCATGGGGAGGTGCTACTAAGACGTTAATGCTTTCTGTAGAAAGAGCACAAAGATCCATTCTGAAGGTCGCAACATTTCGTCCCTTTCTCTTCTCTACGAAACAGCTCTATAAATCCTGCAACATTCTATCAGTAAGACAACTATTTATTTTGAACACGACACTAAAACAGCACAAAAATCTTTCCTACTGCACTGAGATTACTAACAAGAGACGTAAGGATATCGTATGTAGCTCACTGGCACAGACAAAACATGCTTTCACAAGCAGATTTTTCATATTTCTTGGTCCAATACTATACAACCGACTAAATAGATTGCTATCTATTTACGACCAAAATTTTTATAACTGTAAACAAACTCTCTGTGAATATTTGCTAACACCACAGATTTTTAAAACAAATCTGTGGCTAACACTGTCATATGAGGAAACTGAACATTTGATATTAGTTATAAAATAGTTAAGAAATTTCATACCTATCTTTTTAATAAGCAAAGTAGTTCATATATTTACCGATTTTATTGTTTAGTTTTATTATCTTCGATAATGTAACTCTTAGTTAAAATAAGCAATTTTCGCGCCTGAAACACAGGTTCTACCTAGTTCAGGCTGATAAAATTAATATATCTATGTATAGCTGTAAGAAAATATTGTATAGTTAAGATCTATGTTATTGAAATAAATTTTATTTCTATTTCGCATTGAACAGTGTGGTGTCGCGGCGATTATTTTTGTTGAGTGTATAACTACAGGTTTTTTGTAAATAATAAAAAATAATAATAATTCCTTCACTAAGGAACTTCGTTCCATCCGGGTGTCCCTTGACACCTCTCAAGTTTTTTCTTTTAGTATTCTTCCCTAATTTATTCCTTTTTCTTAAGTTTTAGTTTTTACAATATCAGTATTTAAAAAAATACCATAAAAGCATTATAAAACCTAAACCGAGTTGCCACCAGCAGGGTCCTAGCTCCCGGTGGTGGGCTGCAGAGTGAGGAACCTCATGACGATGCGCGCTGTGTCGAGGATGACCGCCGCGTGCATCTGACCCGCTTTCCAACCGTCTAGTGAGTCTCTTGAGACGTTGGTCGAGACTTTTCGGTTTTCATATTCTTATTATTATTAGTATCTTAGTGATGATTATTATTACGCTATGCATTCGCATATCGACACTTTTTTTAATGAGAATAAACTTGGTCTACATCTTGCGTGATGTTAAAAACCCTAGCCATCCTAAACGGCCAAATCTGGCCCAGGAGGTTAGAAGTTAAGCGATTGATTAGAGGCACAGTCCACGATGGGGCGAGCGTGACGAACGCTAACCCAAAAGAAATACATTTCCTCTTTAATTCAAAAGTTAAATCCCAGGCTATAAACTGATGTATATGAACTGATAGCAATTAACATAAACAGCCCACTAAATGTTCCCACCGGGACTCGGGGCTTTCTCTCGCAAGGAGAGAGTCAAGGCCGTAATCCACCACCCTGGCCTAGTACGGGTTGGTGGATGACTCATGGCTTCGAAAGATTCTAGCTACATATCGGTATCACGACGATTTCCTTTCACCGTTTTAAGTTAGCTGCATTACGCACATGACTTCGAAAGGACAGTGGTGCGCGTGGTTCTGAACCCGGGGTCTCCGGATCGGCAGGCGCCGTTCTACCGACTAGACCAGAATGGTAGAAATAGTCTAACTCAGACTGCAGTTGTACGAAAATTCTCAAATATAACAAAAATCTAAACTGTATCGCAGTAGATATATTGTGAACTTAGAAGCAGCTTCATTCTTTATTTGGAAACTCGCCAGGATATAAAATGAAATGGCAGTCGGAAGAAGTAAATTTCGCAAGATATCTTAATTTTATAACGCAAAAAATAATTTGCTTTGCCCTAGTTTTGGTCATGTTCTTTAACCGATTTGCAAAAATGATGAGAGTGTTCAGCTATACGCTTTTGTTTGACAATTGTTTATTGTTCATTATATTCAGTAGAGGTAGAGGGCTCTTTGCAGAGTCGACGTGGTGGTATTGCCAGCTTTTCTACCGCCAAGCAGTTATGAGTAAACACCACTGTGTTACGGTTTGAAGGGCAAGGTTTCCAGAGAAATTACAGGGCATGAAGATCTTTTATTCCAAAAATGACGACCGTAATGGTAGGTTCTAGGTAACGATTTGGGGTCTTCGTGTTGCAGGAATAATGCGCTTTCTCCGACTATTTACTACTTGTAAGTGATATATATTAAATTCTATGTTACAAGGTTTCATGATAACCATTTTTATCGCAATCTGAGTATTTCTACAATAAACAAACATATACTTATACGGTCGAATTGAGAAACCTCCTTTTTTTAAGTCGGTTAATTACAGTAAAGCTCGTTTAACCTTTTCTAATAATTTATAACAAATACGTACTATATCTTTAGAAATTACCTTTTACAACGCTTCACTGCTATTTCAAATTAAGGCCAAATGTGAATTCGAAGAAAACCAGTCCTAAACCTTCTAAAAAGGCCAAACGTGGCTTCAAAAGGCCCTGCGTCCTTCGGAAAGGTCTGACGTTCTCTAATAAGGCCTTAAAAATCTATAACGACTCGTACTTGAACGAGAAACCTGTAATTAATAAGGGTACACGCACACATTAAAAGTGGAAGATGCGACTATACTTTTCAAAAGCAGTATGGAATGTTATTACGTAAAACTAATTCTTCTTTTACATTATCCAACTAAAGTCTGAGCATACTGACGGCATTACTACACTGAAGCGCAATGTTTACGTTGGGCCAAAGAAATGCTAGCAGTTTTGAAAATGAGACTCCTGTCCCTCACCGACTCAATTCAGGTGTGCTCAGGGTAAAAAGCATGGACGCATAAAAAAATCGGACGTAGTCTCACACAAAACAAAAACTGTGTCCATCAAGTCGGCCACATAATATGTACGTGTGCGCTGCTATATACAGGCTGACACGCACACATCAGTGGTCATTACATGCGCTACTTGTGTATATGTGTGCGTGTCAGCCTATCAGTGACAACCTGACAACGCACACGTGCAAATGTCGCCGACTCTAGTGACACAGTTTTTGTTTTAGCGAGACTACGTCCGGCTTTTTTATACGTCCATGGTAAAAAGTATGTGCTTAAGCAGTGTAAAACGAAGTAAACATTTTAAAGAGAATTGACAAAATATAACGTCAACTTGGAATTTATAGTTACACTTACACATACTTGTACTTTGGAAAAATAAACCAAAATTAATTACAAATTTTTTACAAATCAATTTGACAGTTTATGTACAACGAAATATTATTTTTCAAAGTACAGAATGACGGTATGCAAATGAATGGCAAACGAGCTGATGGTAAGCTGTGATGCTTATGTGCCTGCCCTATGCCACTGGTGTCAGAGGAGTGTTACGAAGCGTTACGAAAAATAGGTCATTGCTTTTGCATATGCCCGGAAGTACAACTTGAAAATATGTACTAGTTCTTTCCCAAAGGCAAAGGCGTTGTAGTGTAGTATTTCTCCAAGCAAATTGCAAGAGTTCTGCAACTACAAATAAAAGCGTCTCACTATAAGTACGAGAATAGTAGTGATTATTGACATACTTAAGTAACGAAGAGATAGGAAATACTAAGCTAAGAATTTTAGTAATTTTTCACAGAGCGTCTCAAAATTCCTCTCACGCTCATACCACAGTATAAGAAAATACTACAATAGACTGTGCTCATACTGTTATTACAATCGGGGCATACCATCATAAATACACGCACACACCCGTACCCTATCATTACAGCAAGGAACTTGACAATTATTGACGAACAAGAAATATTAGACTCACTCACACAAGGAAAGGAATGTTATGACAGGAATTTCAACCTTACCGAGTTGTCGTTAAGGTGAAATGTTCAAATAACGGAAGTTAATTATAGTGAAAGAGGCTGTGATTATCGGAGAAAGAACAAAAAATATTTGTAATAGTTAGCAACTTAGTTTGGAATGGAGATCTGTTTCTTTTCTTATTTGAATACCTTTATTTGTGTTTGTTATAAAAAAAACGTAAAGTTTCTCGTTGATGTTGTGAGAAATTAGGTTTTATTCCGGAATATTTAAGAGAAACACATAACTGATAACATGAATTTACAAACCTATCTTTGTAAACGTAACTAGCATATATACGCATCTTTGCTCACATATTGTTTAAAAACAGAATATTTGCTATGGAACTCCACATTTTTCGGTGTAAAAATGTATTACAACGTGATTGAGCTACAAATATTGAAACATCAAAACTTTCACATTTATACTTTTTTATACTTTTATAGATTGACACTTGACCGCCATCTTGCCTGGAGTTAAGCGACAATGCGGCCTATGATGAAGCCTGTTTCCCTAGAATAAGCCGACTCTTTCTCGAGTTAATGACACTATGTAATTAAAATCATTACTACAATTATACACCCGGATTAATAAATAGATTTTTTTATCCCGTCAAAGTTAGTGGTTGCCCCTTATCGCGTCATATTCTTTATCCCGTCAAAGTTAGTGGTTGCCCCGGGACACTTCAGCTAGTAACAAATAAAACAAAGAAGCGTCACTACAGCACCATTAAATCTCAACTTGAGACATCAGAAAATCGATCGCAATCTCCCCGTCTATCAGGTAAGCACCATCGATATCAGGAAGCGAGTCCCGGGGAACCGCTCATTAGATTTGAATTTAGAACGCTTACCCGCGGTCCGACCGGCTCGGCTTCTCATATTCCACGTAATCGTCCGTGAGATGTGGCAGCAAATGGAGCGTCTATGAGAACTTCGTCTGTGGTTTTAATGGAATAGTTGGAAGGGCGCTAAAGTTGTGGGAATTAAGACGAGTGTGAATAAAGTTATTTTGATAATATTATTAAAGTTTTTGGGTAAAAAAAAACGTTTATTTAAATAATTTCGTTGTTTTGTCGGCTTCTCTATTCTACAAGTTGTGAGTGAGATGCTGCAGCCATTGGAGCTTCTATTAGAACTTCGTCAGTGGTTTTAATGGTTGGGGGTTGCGATTTACTTATGGAGCTCAAATATGTGTCTTAAATAAATTGTTTGTTTTGTTAATACTATTTTATTTTTCGAAGTGAAAACTTTTTTAGCTCAGCGTACACAAATTTTTTCGTAGGCTAAGTGAAGCTGATACATCGAGCTGTATGGTGATAGGCTCGATCGGGTGAACTCGGGAACGCCGAGTGTATCCGA
This sequence comes from Ectropis grisescens, assembly GCA_017562165.1. Lineage (NCBI taxonomy): Eukaryota > Metazoa > Arthropoda > Insecta > Lepidoptera > Geometridae > Ectropis > Ectropis grisescens. The sequence goes on from CM029797.1 coordinate 15,477,009, forward strand.
GCGAGAAAGATACAGTCAGCTCTTCACTGCAGTGTTTACTATGTTCAATTTATATGTAATTTATAATTATTAACAGTTATTCAATATTTTTAACAGTTATTCCTTATTTTAGTTTTCACCTCTGCCATTCAGCCTTAAACATGAACATTTTTAAGTGGATTTTGAAATGATGATAATTTCGTCTTTGTTTTGGCTTCTTATATTCTATGGAAACGTTCATGAGATTTATCGGCATAGAAAGCTTCTATATATCTTTTTGATTGTGTCGGAATTTCATACATACATAATATAATATGTAAATTACTTACATAGAAAATTGTACACAAAATTTCAATGAATGTCAAACACTGTCCACACAGCAGAAAAGTAATTAAACAAAGAAAAAGTATCAATGGTATAGGGATGCCCGTTACGATACGATATATCGGAATATCGATTCAGCACTATACGATATATCGATATTTGATGCGATATTTTGACCATACGATACGCTTCGATATATCGCATTCTTGTAAAAATATCGCATTACCATATCGTATCAAACTATGTCGGTGATTAATTTGTAAAATTTTAGAGTACCTATTACATCATCACTAAACGATAATAGACAGTTCCATTGAATATATTGTTATTAGTAATAAGAGAATGATAACGTCGACAAAATTGTTCATGGAACAAGAACAGCCGGCTTTTATTTAGACTTGGAGGTAGATTTAAATAATCTTTGAACTTTGAAGTACCATCAAATATGATTAATAAATGTTTAGTTTATGTTCTCCTTTGTCATTCCGTTCGTAGCTGGGCACACACTTTCCGAAAGCCGTAATAGGTTAAATCCACAGCGCTTATCAAAATTATTATTTTTGCGTTAAGTGCTGATCAATGGCAATTGTGTTTTTTTTTTTGTTGAATAAAACTATTCTAAATACATATAATTATTTGTTTCTTTTAAAAAAATAAAATAATATAGTAAAACTACTAAAAAGATAACCCTTTGCACGATATATATACTTATTATATAGCATATTAAATGAAAGGCATGCGATACGGTTACGATACGATATATCGATACAAAGGAAATCGATAATATCGCGTATCGATACAACCAAGTTCGATACAGTTACGATGCGATATATCGATACAATACACTTTTTTGGGCATCCCTACAATGGTAATAAAAACTTCCCCTGGGGTTGCTAGCGCGAAAAAAACTCTCGAAAAAGTTGGGAAATATCCACGCGCCAAGTTGATGGTATTTAGTGCGCGGAAAGTTTGGTAAGTCAATTATGGGAGTTTCTGATATTGATTTTTGTTGAGGACAATGATAACAGGCTTGGTCAGTATTATTTAGAGTTTTTTTTCTGTTACAATAGAATTATAAGTATGTACCTACAAAATATTTACTGTAACTTTCTGTAATTTGTAAATTCAGCTCAGTTACTAGAAGCACCCCGCGGAATTAGCCGCGTAGTTTCCGTCCCTGTTATGTTGCCGGGATAGTAAGGTTCCGGTTCCGTATTGAAGAGCAATGTTTCCAGAGAATCTACTGGGCTAAGAGATAAAACACCTTATATCTCCAGGTGACAAGCACACTGCGGTACTAGGCAATGATTTAGACTCTTTCTTGTTGCAACTCTCGAAAACTATCTCAACATTAAAAAACATCTCAAAAATTATAGTCGGCTTACATAAGAAATGAAACTACAACTTTTTATAGGTTTGTTCTTTTACTGTTACTGCCATTGTACTTAATGTTTAGCGTCAATGCGGTCTACGATAGAGCGAGTTTTCCTAGAAGAAACTGATTCACTTTCACAACTTGTTGTAGCTAGATTCACTTCTGACTGAGCGATGAAGCTATTCAGAAGATAGCATTGATTCAAAATTCCGAAACGTGTTTAAATCTGGTGCCGCAAGTTATGGCGAATGCCCTAAACTTAAAACTCGACAACTTTATTGCGATCGTAAAGACGCGGCAAATATGTTTCCCGGGGAGAGAATTAAGGTCTTTATAATGCCTTTTATATGGCAATGACAAATAGTTTACTTAAATAATTATAAGGTTATCTGTTTTAGAGTAAATGACAGAGCGATAGTAAAAATACTAGTGGGGATTTCACACGCAACACCAACTGACCCCAACTAAGCAAAGCTTATACTATTATACTAAAGCTATTGGGAAGTTTGGAGGTTCACATATTTGAACGTTTGTTGCTTATTTACGTCGGAATTTGAATGGATCGGGTTCATCGTAAGATAAATTATAGTCAGCTGGAATAGCACATAATGCTATTTTTGCTACTACTTTTTATCACGTAGAACTAATAGGAACGATACAAAGGGGTTTTAAACTGCAAGACGTTGCTACATAGTATATCATAAAAACAAAACTTAAATCACAAATCGATACCTTAATTTGCAAAATGAATAACTCCATAGTAGCAAATTTCACAGGGGTCACACTAAATCACCACTGAAATCTAACGTAACTGGTATTTTCATTATAAGTGTTTATTATTTACTAAGAAACACAATTTCCAAAGGGATATATGTTTTTTTCTTTTGATGCTTTTTATATTAGTTTTTAGTGGCCCCTGTGAAATTTGCTACTATGGAGTTATTCGTTTTGCAAATCAAGGCATCGAAATGTCAAAACATGTTATCAGAATCAAATATGGTTACATCGGTAAATCCACTCGAACAAACTTCGAATAGATTTTCGCCTCTGCAATTACTGCGACACTCGAAAAAATCTCCGCCTTTATCCTACAGAAGGATAAAAAAATAAAAGAATAAAGAGATGCTGTCGATTGTCATCCATCGACACGAAAAATTTGGCCTACTTCCAACGCCCTTATTCTTCACGGCATTGCATAAAAAAATATAATAACGCTTATCTTAACCACTTAAAAACATAAAACCGTGTCGTTAACTCCCTGCCTCACGCAAACGGTTTTTAAAACCGACCACGGTACCCTAAAAAGTGCTTAAAAGAAGCCTTATCGTTAGCGTTTGACAGTTTAAAGTTATTGTACTGAACCCTTGATTTTTGTGTTATTGTTTGGAAACAACTGAATTCGAGTGGTTGGGAGTTTGATGACGTGATAAGTGGATATTTTTATCCCCTTTTTGAAGTAAAATAGGTACTTACATATTTTAGCGCGTCGTATACAGATTTTCTGCTCAAGCATCACGTTCATAAATGAAAGAAATTTTCGGGTTAACCTACCGTGAGCTTATAATCCCTCGCGTTAGATTATAATCAAATATAAATACAAAATACCAAAATCTTTATTGACAGGTTTATTACAGGTAAGATAAGACATTTTAAACGTTGACCCGTATAAACTAGCCTCTTCGACAGGCATGCAATATGTCTGGCAACACAGTTTCTACTAGTCTAAATTTATACAATAACAAAAATAATAATCAGCTGATAAAAATCTTCTTCTTCTACAATAATAACGAAAAAATCTGCCGTTATTGTCAATTTTACAACAACAAGTACAAGAACTCTTTCAAGGAAAATCTTCGTCAGTACATGAAAATACTCGTAGTCTTGCACCACAAATAAATAACAGAGACAGACATATTTCACTCCCAAACAAGATAAAACGAGATAGCGACATCTTATCAGGAAAACAGCGAACTTATAAGACTTATTGGTCGAGAAGCGACGAAAGCAATAAATAATACAACTATGGAGTGTATCGGGAAACCAATTAGGGTGGGGTGAGAGGGGGGATGAGAGGAGTTTGTAGGAGTTATACTGGATCTAATAACCTTTTTAAACAGCTACCTCAAGACAGAAATGACATGATATTGTAACGTTAATTCACAACGGAAATACCATGGTTTTAGAATTTTTTTACACTCTGCAAAATTACATTCAAAATTAAATAATTCAATTCAAAATTTAAACCCAAAATCTATGGAAAAGACTTATCTGATTAGCCTTGTAGCTTGTAGCATTTGATAGTTTAATAATCCAATCATCGGTCGTGATTCATTTTTCGCAGGAAGCTGTGAATGCCAGACATTTTTACCTACCACTGTTCGTTGTCAACAACCAAAATAAGTAGAATCGCAACATACCTCGCCGCTAGCGATTCTAGGGGTCAAGTAGATTGGTAGTTGTAAACATTCACGCTACACAATGATGCAGTTTGCTTACAATTTCAAGGTGCTTAGGGCACATCTGTTGATTTATATCGGCGTTATACATGACATTCGCTGACTTATTTTTTTTAACGGGCACAGCACATTAGATTAACAAAACTAATGTACCGCCTGGGAAAGTTCTACATCTTTGCCAGTTATTCTACCGCCAAGCAGTAATATGTTAATATTACTGTATTCCAGTTTGAAGGGCAATGTTTCCAGTGGAATTACAAGGTTTAAAGATATAATATCATAGATATCTGGGTGACGAGATTACTAGGTAATGATTTGGACTCTTGATATTCTAACAGCTGCGTGTCACTGTGCTGTTGTGGCAGGCGTTCTGCTTACCATCAGGCACATGCCTGCCAGTTATTCACACAGTACAAAGTTTCGTCAAAATTATATTATCCCAAAACAAAATTCGTCCACTAACAAATACTCACAAACTGAGCAAAAGGCCAGTTTAATTAAAAATTGTTTCAGTGAACGTAAATTCAAATTCCTTCCACATTCTTGAATTCAAAATTTCGCATCATATCAACGAAAAATCAAAACCATCGCACCCGCAAAATTCCCTCAAATCAACCCCCAAAATTACTTTCAACTTTGGTCCAAAATCGTTAAACAGAAAGGGCTTATCAAACAACAATATACTATAATCCCGATAATTCAAAGGGCGAAAAGGGTTTTTGGGCCAAATTTTAATTACCAAAGGTAATTGGATATCCTTTTGTTAATCAAACGAGTAGCGTTCGGGAATTCGATGTCCTTGCGGTTACGATCGGGTGTTTTGGTACTTTTAAATAGGCTAGCGCTTGACGGCCTTCTTGACTGCAATTTAACGTTGAGACGGATATTGCAACGATGAAACGTGCATGGTCAGAACCGATGTATATATACATTGTATTATTGTTTAGGTTTTTCAGGTCTGCTTTCCGTTTCGTAAGGAGCGTAAAAACTTTTATTTAAATGTTCTCGTTTTCAAACTTAGTTTCCCTGTTAAACTTAGTTTCACTGTTAAACTTAGTTTCACTGTTAAACTTAGTTTCACTGTTACACTTAGTTTCACTGTTAAGCTTAGTTTCACTGTAAAATTTAGTTTCACTATTAAACTTAGTTTGAATTCATATGTTTAACGATTTTCAATCATTTGATAAAGCAAAAAACCGTGTCTCATATTTTTTTCTGTAATCTACCTGGCGGACCAAAATTATAATGTTTTTTATAAAATTTTATTTTTGACCCATTCGTCATCCCAATAACCATGACGACATACCCTTCAATTATATTTAATTATTTGATATAATTACAGTATTTCAATAATTTTGATATTTTTTTATTTACTTAACTTACTTTATGTTCATTCAAAGCTGGACGGGCAAGTCCATTTTAAAAGTATGAAATGATTGGAAAATGTATTTACTATTGGATAACCCATTCAATCTCGAGCGACTTTTGTTATGAATCCAAAATTAAAAGCATCAACTTTACGCGTGAAATACGGCACAATGACGTCATGCTTCTGTAGTGTTTTTGTATGAAGCGTTTTTGGGAGAGTCCAAAATTCTGATTTAAAAATCGTGATGTCACGGGAAGTTTTTAAGACAACAAAGTAATTCTTTCACATATGTTTCAGTTATTGAGTAGCCTTTTGATGGCACATTAAACCAATAAAAGTAGTCAAGTGCGAGTCGGGCTCGCCTTCCGTAGATATCATTCAAACCAATTTTCGTTGATAGTTTACATGGTAACGTACATCATACACTTTTTTTTATTTTTGTCATTCTCTTATTTTAGAAGTTACAGGGAGGGGGACACTTTTACTACTTTGGAATAGTCTCTCGCTATTCAGTTTGGAAAAAAGTATGTTAGAAACCTAAAAATCATTTGTGGTATTGATCAAATTTTTTTTTGTGTTTCAGTTTTATGTATGGGACACCCCTACAATTTTTTGTGTTTTTCTACCTTTTGTATCTAAATCTTAATGCGGTTCACAGATTACATCTACTTACCAAGTTTTAATAGTATAGCTCTTACCGAGTAAAGTGGCTGTGACATACGGACGGACAGAAAGACAGATAGATAGACAGACATGACGAATCTATAATTGTTCCGTATTTTGGCTAAGGAACCCTAAAAATAAGTCGTCATCCCAATTTATAATAACCCTAGCGAAGTTAGTATTGACGTTTAATTTATTACACATTGATATTTTCCTACATCATTTATAACAAAATGTTTCGAACTGAATAAAAGTTAGCGCGACAAATACGAATTTTTCAAACAAAGCTCGTATGTTACTAAACTTTCTATTGTTTGCAATATTTATAAAACCTGGGCCGTACGAATGATGTAATAGCAGTATGGTCAAAGAGTAATGACGTATTTTTTTTGTAAAAAGTATGTTGTAACATATAATTTAATCTTTTTCATATTATAATATATTAGAGTGACGAGCCCAGCAAGACACACAAGTAATCACACGTCTGCTCAAAACAGCACAGTGCCACTCACCTATCTAAACATGAAGAGTCCATAACAATGTAATTCACTCGTCACGCAGAATTTTAATATGATGTATCTCACTCTCTTGTAATTTATTTGGAAACATATCCCTGCAAAGTGGAGCACAGTAATATTTTGGAACATTATACATGTCAAAGTGGATATGTGTTCCATCACAGTCATGGTAAAAACTTTACGGGTTAGCCCATAAATTTAATCGATTATGTAACACTGTACATAAATTACTTAAATCCAGCAAAAATAAATATAAGTATAAATAAATATTGGTGGACAATTCACACACAATACAATCTGATCCCAAAATAAGCAATGCTTGTACTTTGGCGGCCAGACAGCTGATTAAATACTTAAATACAGTTTTGTTTATAGGTACCTTTCGAAATTGTAAGCCCCCGGCAGATGTTATTAGTTTTCTATTTAATCTTTGAACGCAGAGTTTCAACACCACTTTTGTAAAAAAAATATACAGTGCTGCACGGGAATAAGTTCCCTGTCTCAGTATCCTTTGTTGGCAATAGTGTCTACGTTTGCACAGCACATTATATTGCAAGGAGCTAAGCAAATATTTGAGCTTAGAACACATCAGACACTCGGTCAGAACTCCGTACAAACGGCGCGTTCTAACTACCCACACCATAGATAGCACACAGACAGCCTCGTGAACGTGTGAGTGTCAAACGTAGAATTGCAATGGGAATGATTTTAATTCGTAAACACATGGGACAAACCGTGTGAGAAGCTCTATCGTATACTGCGTCTCTAGAGTTCGGAATTGGCGGCAGGGTGACGAAAATCAGTTTAGCAGGGAGTAAGGAGTTTCGTTACGTTCCGTTTTGTACGTAGTATCTATAGTTATACATCTATATAAAGAACACTCTGAAGGCACCCTACACTTACAATTAGAATGATTTCTTGCATTGCGCTTACAATATGACATATACGATATAAGTGCAAAATTTTGAAATTCATTGATTTTGCAAATCATTTTGATTCCACACAGGCTTCATTCATAATTTTACGCGGGCGAAGTCGCGGTTAACAGTTAGAAAAAAACTTGGGGTTAAAAAGAGATAAGTAGTTATCAGATCATGCACATCAGCTTCAGACTTTTCATAATGAATCCTGTAAAAATCCTACAAACTTAACAATTGCGGCTATGTTCGATACTACGAAATCTTACTAAGTATGTTTGATTTTGTTTAAAAAAATAAAAATAAAGACGATAAAATTAAATAAATTTTTGTGCGGAAAAACAAATTCATTCGGGTTTTCAATGACTATTTATCCAAATATTTTGTCCTACGATACTTCCAACTAATGCACCTATAAGTCAGTAACATCTGCTTACGCGAACGAAGTAGCGGGTTCAGCTAGTTTATGAATAAAGTACTTTGACTTTGACTCTGTCATGTATACTACACTTTTTTGTATTAGTAGAAACGGTATATTTATCAATATAGAACTTTAACTTTGCATGATTGGAATTTTTGCGTCTACAGAGCGAGAGTCCATACTGTCATTACAGCGAACTCGTAAAACGAAGGGGACTAGTATTCGCGCGCTAAATTCTGCGTAATTAAAATTTCAAGGGTTGAAAGTGTTTGGTCAAAGTTCCCGCTTTTGACTTACGTTTAGTGCCCATTCAACTTGTTTTTAGTCCATGAATTTAGACTTAAATACTTCACAATTGTGTGGGTCCTTCAGTACCTACAGCTTAAGAGTTAGGGTGTATGCAGTTGTACAGTTGGTAATTCTTATTGCTGTGAGAAATAGCTTCTATAATATTTAGTAGCTGGTTGACCGAGCTTTGCTCGGTTCAAATGTGTTTAATATAAAGGGCTCTCAGTAAAAGATTTTCTCAGAAAAAAAATAACACAGAGAAAAGACCCGAATGTAACCATCATCAGGATTCGAACCGGGGCCTGTTGACTCCGAGGGCGAGCGAATTACGTCTGAGCCATTTAGATTTAGAGAACAGTGGCGAAATAAGTTATCGTATTCTAATGACATTGTAGGAGTTTTTCATTGTCTAAAAACGCGCATAAAATGATGTTTTTAAAAAATAAAACCTAGCTAGATCGATTTATCGTCCCCGAAACCCTCTGTATACATAGTTTCATGACAATCGTTCGAGCTGTTTCCGAGACTCAGATTCTATACCTACATTAAGATTACAAGAACACAAGAATTAAGGTATAGGTAAGATAAGATTTTCAATTCGACAGGGCTGGAATTTGTATCAGCTGTTTTGCAGTGGTAGGACTCTTTGCTGAGTCCGCCTCACGGAGTGCCACATGTCAGCCAGTTATTGTTCTATCAAGCGATATTGTGCCAATATTGCCATATTCCGGTTTGAAGGGCAATGTTTCCAGTGCCGGGCTTGGCAATAGTTTGTATTAAGTATTGGACATTTGGATGTTGAATACTTACAAGCAGACCCCAAAAACTTCTGTCAAATAAATTATCAACTGACTTGTACTTAATGTAAATTACTTCATGTTAATGAATGACGGTTAAATTATTAGAATATTTATCATACAGAAATAATAAAAACGCTATAAAAACATTATGAGTGGTGGCAGGAGGGTGAAAAACACTTTACGACCTATTGTCATACCAAAGGACATAAAAAATATCATAAAAATTGGTCTAAGCCGTTTCAAAAGTGTACCAAACACAAAGTACTTTCAACTACTTACTTCATAAAGTGACATAACATTATGATTTACTCATAAATATTAAATTTCAGCCATCTTACTATTTCGAACGATTTTTTTTATCAAACATCTTGATTCAATATTTTGTATATTATGCGCGGGACAAAATAAATGGCTGTGGTAGTGGTAGGATTCTTGGCAGTGTCCGTTTGGGGAAGACTTCAAATAGATGAGTGAGTAGCGCTTATAATAATGATTTTAATTTATTTTTCGCTTTTGAGTGCCTATTTGTGGTTTTGAAGTCGGTTTAATTTTTGGTACGAAAATCATTTATTTTACCCTTTTTAGTGTACAACAAGTTTTTATTAATCTATTTACACAATTTCATATTGACAGAATCGAGTTTCACAACTTTTGTTAAATCTACAACTACGTCATCCAGAAAATTGCACGCAAATTTTAGTTTATGTTTCACATTTCAAAAACCACCCGTCCGATTTCGATAAGATTTATATGGGACTATTCGGAAAGCAAACCTATTCGAACACAAAAATAAATTTTAAAATCGGTTCTCGAGAAATCAGGTAATATACATTTAATAACCGCCTCCTTTTTTTGGAAGTCGGTTATAAAAATCAACAAATTCGCGCTTATCCTAGACATCAGCCTGTTAAAATCAGAGCTCAGTGCTAATTAAAACCTGAATCAGAGTCAAAATAATCCTGCTAATACAATCTAAGTATATCTAAGCTATCTAAGTAGGTATCCTGAGTTAATCTGTAGCAGAAACAAGTCCCGAGTCAGAGCTAATACCGAACCAATTAGACGCCGTCTAAACTGGATTGTAGGGGGACCAGGATTTATGTGTAAATCACTTTTAAATTTCCACAATTTGAACTTTTACTAAACAAAGTATAGGACTTCAATTTCAACCTCCACTTAAAAAATTCTACAGATAGTAAATATTGTATAATGCATTATACTATACAAGGACACTTGAGTGATTGAGACGAAACTAACGATATCTTAATAGTCAAAATCCATCCAGGCGTTTGGAATATAATATGTACATGGGAGGGAAAAGGGGTAAAGAAATTTACAAACATACAAGACACGCGCGAAAGCCATAACTTTTCTTTCATTCGGGTAAAAATTACAAACGTTTTTTGAGGTCTCCTTACGCTAGTAGTCATAACAAAATTGAGATATCGTAAGTCAAATATATAACATTCTAATTACATTCTAAATACAATATAATCAGATTATAATATGACAAAAACGTGACCAAAACTATTCCAATCTGCCTGACGTACCTAATTGATAACTATCAATAAATATTCGACAAGGATATAGATAATGAAATTTCTGGCGATGTTTTTTTTTCGACGAAGAAAACAGCGACGACTTTTTGACGATTTTTCCGAAGACGTGACGTCACAACATCCCACGGGAAAATCATACAGTGAAGTGACGTTACTCGCACACTTCTAAGCATACTAGCAAACATATAACTTCATAATTTGCACTTTCTTAGTGCCTGATGGTAAACCACACGCCTGCCCATAAAAATCCAGTGTCACGCAGGTATTGGAACATGAAGAATTCAAATCATTACCTAACACTACACTCGTCACCCAGAAATATAAAATTGAATCTATATGCTCTCTGGGAACATTGCCCTTCAAACCGGAACACAGTGATGATTACACGTAACTGATTTGTTAACTGGCAAACAATGACAAATATGGATTTATATAATATATAGGTTGATCACCATCTCGCCTACTACGCCTATAATGGTGACAGATAATAATGTGCTAAACACTGTGCACTTATAAAATAAAAGTAGTCAAGAGTCTTGTACTTCGTTGTTACTTTAATCAGTGTTTTGACCATAGTCAATTTATGACGTAAATAAAATAAAACTACTTACTAGATCTCATTCAAACCCATTTTCGTTAATAGTTTACATGGTAATGTACATTATACACTTTTTTTTATTTTTGTCATTCTCTTATTTTTAGGTACACACATTTTACCACTTTGGAAGAGTCTCTCGCGCAAACTAAACAGTTTATAAAAGAAATATGATGGAAACCTCAATTTCATTTTTAGAAACCTATCCATAGGTAACCCACACGTAGGGTTTTGAAGGAAAAAAAAATAAGTTTCAGTTCTAAGTATGGGACACCCCTAAAATATATTGTTTTTTTTCTTCTATGTTTTGTATGAAAATCTTAATGCCATTCACAGAATACATCTACTTACCTTTTCAACAGTACAGCTCTTATAGCTTCGGAGAAAAGTGGCTGTGACATACGGACGGACAGACAGACAGACATGACGAATCTATAAGGGTCCCGTATTTTGCCATTTGCCTACGGAACTCTAAAAACACAAGACTCGGTTGTTTTTTTTTTCGATAAATAATTTCTTAAAACGCGTTCACCCTACTTGTAGTTCGCTAGCAGCTGGATTCTGTTGCTTGGTTTTACTGCTTAGTGCCAATGAAGTGTACCTGAAGGGGAGTATTACTTGAAAGGTATTTTGTATACTCTGGAGACTGAAGTTAGATTAGTTGGCTTGGTAAAGAGACTTTATAATTATACAATCTAATATTCTAAAATAGTGCAATCATTAAAATTTGCAGCATGGACCTGTAAGAATTTGAATTCTATTCCTTGCGTTTTTCTAATGAACGTTTCCAACACAATTTAAAAACTTTAAAACTTTAAAAGCAGCGATTAAACTCAAAAACCTTCGCAATAAATACTCCAAATAGTAAGCACATTTTACACTAAATGTGCCATATACCAAATGGACAACAAAAGGTTCTGTGAGAGGAAAGGTGTCATTATAAAGGACTGGCCGAAAGCAGCCCATGCGTCTTTTGTGGCCCTGCTGTGAAAAGGCTGACTAGAATGCCAGTTTCAACTGCAGTATCAGTGGAAGAATCACAAAAGTTTGAAAAACCAACAAGATCATCGCCATATTCACCACTGCGCCAGCAGCTAAGAACTTCACTCTGCTTCAAAGAGTTGAGCTGGCTCGGAAGGTTTTACGTTGGTAGAGGGATAGGAAGGAATTGAAGGGAATAAAAGAGTGGAAATTAGTCCAGGCTTCAGACAATAATAACATGGAAAATTATAGATTAAAACAAGAGAAGAAAGTTTACAAACGTCTTTGACATAAGATGGATCCAGAAAGACAAAGATTTTCCTCGGTGACGGATCGGCATCCGGAAGTAAATGTTACCAAAAATAAATATTTAATAATCGATTAGTTATTATTATGTTACGTCAAATGAAAAATACTTCACAAGTTATCCCTAAATAAGTCAAAACTAACCTTCAAATTCACAAAAATGAAGCATCAACCACAAAAACATTCCCAACAAAAACTCCCAAAAATAAGTCCATATTTACCCTAAATTTCGCGTCCCAAATAGACAACAAAAGGTCCTGTGAGAGGAAGGGTGTCATTATACAAAACGGGCCCAAAGTGGCCCATTCCTCTTCTACGTAACACTTGATTAAACGTCTGTCTGGCGATTAATTAGAACAGGAAAAATTGTGTGATCAATTACTGGCGTCAGCGAAAATATAGAAATGAGGGATTGTTTGGGGGATACCGTGGAACTGCGAAGATGAAAAGAATAACAACCTTAACCTTAGCTAACAACACCTCTAAAGTAGTTTTTTTTAAAGTGCCGAAACGAGCGGGACATGTTCCTACAAGCAACATGCTTGCCAATAACAGCACAGCGTCAGGCATCTTTCGGAACACAAAGAGCCCAAAGCATTACCTAGTAATGCAAGATGCTTTAACTTTAAGATCTGCAATTGCCCTGCATACCAAAACACAGTGATGTTGCCACATTACCGCTTGGCAGTAGAATAATTGGCAAAGGTGTTGTACCTTACCAGGCAGACTCTGCTATCAGTCTTAATACTACAATTGAGTGGTTTTCACATTAAGTCTCCTTTAGATGACGCTGCTAACTGCGCTTCTACCCTTTGGTCCTATGATACAGATGTCAGCAAATCAGAAGCCGTGATAAGAAAAGTAGCGACAACTCGCAAGTTGGTTGTTTGGTAGTCGGGAGACTGCTGACTGCTGATCCTGCCTTTGGTTCGAATCCCACGCTTACTACTGTCTTTTCAAAGTCATGTGCGTAAATCCGCTAGCATAACATCATCCTGACAAAACCGCCATGTTTGAGTCTTTCGACGTCATGCCAGTCATGCGTGGTCCACCAACCTGCACTGGGCCAGCGTTGTGGATTATGACCTTGACTTTTCCCTTGCGAGAGAAGACTTCGAGTCTCACCAATGGAAACATTTAATGGGGTGCTTACACACCTTATAACTTTTTTTTACCTTTACCTGAGGTTAGGTTTACACTTGACCGCCATCTCGCCTGATGTTAAGCGATGATGCGGTCTAAGATGCATCGTGTAGATAAAAACCGATTTACTCTCGATTTCACGAAAAACCCACTCCGGCAACGCATTCCACGTTCGCCTAGACGTTTTTATCACAAAAGTAGAGTCAAATCTCTTCGTTTGAGTCTTTGGAACGTTAACCATGGAACGATGTCGCTTTCGCGAGCTACGAACAGTCCGATAGAAAAAATGGCAAGGTGGTATTCGATTATAGAAATCAGTCGCATACTCACCGAACTACTACAGTAAAGATTCCGAATCTCTATTTATGAAAATGTTATGTTGGTTTGTGTACGCTTCAAAAACTCAAAAAGTTCTACACCGATCGAGCTGAAATTTTACAATGATGTATAATCCGCATCAAGGATTGTTTTTATCTAATTTTTGCATCACAATGTGCTACAGCGAAGCGTGGCAGGGTACAGCTAGTTGATAATAATGTGTGGATTTCTATTATTTCTATTACTAGTAATAGTGGATTTCTGTTGTTCCGTAGTAGGGTCGGAATCCATCACCTAAGTAGGCTACATTAATACAAGGATCAGCCGGTAAATAAACCGTTATCGAGCAATGATTGAGCGAGCGTGACCCATCATCCCCGAGAAACTAGGCCAAGGGTACATCAAACTTTACAAGTTCACAAATTAGTTCATATCAATGGATTGTTGCATGTGATATGTACATACGAGTTACTACAGTTGTACAAAAAGACCTGTTTCAACATTTGAAAAAAAAGGCCTTTTTATTTTGGAAAGAGTGAAACTGGTCTGCATGATGTAATTAAGTAGAAATGCTGTGGTGGTAAGGTTCTTTGCAGAGTCCGCCTGGGGAAGTACCACAACTTTGCCAGCTATATTTGCGTGTCACTGTGCTGTTATGGGCACGCATGTTGCTTACCGTCAGGCAAATGTCCTGCTTTTCTTGTCACGCTATACAATAAAAAACCATTTCGACTTTTTTCATCGTACCTATCTCAAAAAAGCGACATCGTTTCATGACTGACGTTCCAAAGACTCGAACGAAGAGGTTTGGGTCCACGTTTAGGCTATGGAATACATTCACTGAGTGGGTGTTTTTAATGATTACGATCATGGTGTCTTCAATTCGATGGTGTATCGGTTTCTTTTATGTAAGCACGGTTCATCGATGACCGCGTCGTTTGTCATTACCAGTGACTTTAATGGTGATGGAAAACATCGTGAAGAAATCGGCGAGTTCCAAGCATGTGTCAACGTTATGCGACATCAGCCAATCTGAACACTGGCACGTCTCTCGATCGATTCCAGTGCCTCCAGCTGATACTTAGCTGATCCATCCCAAAGGTGCGAACAATACTCCATACAGGAGCGAATCTGTGCTTGATATAAAGTGAGCAACTGTTCAGGCTTAAAATACCTTCGCACCTTTGAGAGGACACCCAGTTTTTTGGCAGCTAATTTGGCCGTGGACTCTATATATGAGCCAAAGTTGAGCGTAGATGTTAAAGTAACGCCCAAAAGTTCAAGACGGTCAGAAACTGGCACGGACACACCTTGAAAAGTAGGAGTCAGTTGGAATGGACTCCTTTTTGCGGAAAACAGACCAGATTGGCATTGCCCCATTCAGACACCGCCTCAAGGGTCAAGTTCAAACGCTCAATCAAACTCTCTCTCAGTACCTGGGTTTGCTGCCCACTGGCTCTCGCGCTAGATGTGTAACTCTCTACTACAGTGCTATCATCTGCGTACCCAAAGATTCAACTTCAACAGATCGTTGTTGAAAGAGGCTTCAACAGATCGTTGATATGTAGCAGGAAGAGCGTCGCAGAGAGTACCGACCCTTGAGGGACTCCGGCATTGATAGCCATTTGATCCGACGAGCAGCCATCAATGACGACTCGTATAGATCGATCCCTCAAGAAGTCCGATATCCACGCAATAAAACCAGGAGACAAACCATAACTTGAAAGCTTGCTTATAAGGCCATCGTGCCAAACCCTGTCGAAAGCCTTCGAGATATCCAGAGAGACTGCAAGTGCTTCCCCGTGTTTCTCAATAGCTTCACTCCAGATGTGTGTGACGTACGCTAGAATATCCCCGGTGGACCGGTTTTGGACTTAGAAGCGTGAGACAAAAATACCTGTAAAAATGATACTTGAAAACTTACCACAAAAAGCAGCGATGAGATTCCTCACTTTGGCACACATTTTTCTAGTTTTTGAGCAAAAACACTACACATACTCTAACTTTGATCCTCTAATCACCTCATCATTATGTTTTATTCCACTACAGAACAACTTCCGTACTGGGCACTAAAATTGCCACTTAAACACTATATTTGTTACTTTGGCACTAGATCACATCTAAAACCACTTCTCAATTATTCACTATCGGTACTCAATTTTGTCCCTTAATATCCTGTTCTGTCTAAACGGCACTATTTTTGTCACTTCGTCACTAAATTTGTCACTTGGGCACTTTGTCACGATTTGGCACTACTTTACTCAACTTTTGTTCGTTCGTCACATTTGGAATCGGCGGCAAATCTGAAAAGAGACATAATTCAAAATTAGTAAAAAAAAATACTATTTATTCAAAACTTTATAAAATGAGGTTTACATAATTAAAAATATATTATTACTGTACTGTGTGTGACGAATCTAGACTATAAATGTGCGTAACCTTACTTCATCCAATTAAGTAAAATAATTACACGACAAACGAAAACAGATGAAACTTTATGATAACATACTAATTTACTAATACCAACTTAAATAATAAATACATACACAGTAATATTTGATGGTAGAGTTTGCTCAGTGATCTTGGGTTCGGTTCCCGCCCTTTTTTCTGTACACAGATTATGATCTACGTATATAAGGTCCCTGCATAAGGCTAGATTGTGCATCGGTATGAGTATCGGTGTAACCGCATTAAATTATGAGACCGGAGTGTTTAAAATATTCGAATAGAAAACTTTACTCAGGATCGAATTAAAACGAGGTATTAGGGGAAAACCTTTGCTCAGCAGTGGGACAACTGCGAACATTTAAAAAAAAAACAAATTTTATAACATGCCTTGTCCTTTTTTGCCTGTCGGATATACGCCTTATAAATATCGGTGACGGAAAGAGATACACGTGCAAGTAGTTTTTTACGTTTTTACGATATTTCAAATGACTATTATGGTAATAAAGACCCATTTGGAGTTTAACTTGTCAACCATTTGGTGCATTTTTTTGTGTTCAAATCATAAATATAACCTTAACGAGGAGAACAGATGTTAATAGTGATATTTAGAACACCAAAACAATGATTATATTCAAGACTTACGCGATCTTAGAAACTTTATAATTTTTACTGAAGAGACGAGCCTTCGAGTGGAAACCCAGGGTTTACATGAGAAGAGACCGGTCGCCATAACGCTGGGTAGAGGACATAGGACAACACGAAGCCCCATATTGGACAAGTCAGGTTCAAGACCGGCAGAAATGGTAAGAAGGAGAGAAGTTTAAGAGTCGTCGGCGTCGTAACGTGAGACCGAAGTTTGTTGTAATGTTAGTTAAGCGTCTAATATTTAATGTTTTATGCACTATGTACGGAATCAACAGTAGACTGGCAAATGTAAGGAGTGTAACACACAAAATTTTCTAGTGCAGCGAAGGCATTCTAACCTACACTGTATTTTAGTTTTTTTGCACCACTGCTACTAATTAAAGTAAATAAGTAAAATAAGTTTTGTTGAAATATAAAAAAAATATATTTCAACAAAATACATTAAAGTTTTACTGAATACTTAACTGCAAAAGTTAATAAATTTGATGCGTAGTTTTAATAAAAGTGACTAGGTAATTTATACTGCATACGTACAATATTTACGGATCCGAATTTTAATCTTAATAAGGAATTAAATAATATATGCAAATTTATTACAAATTAAAAGCAACACGATATTCCGAAATTTTATACCTAACAAAAATTTTCGTTATTACAATGTTCCGAAAGCTTTTCATAAAAATTGTAGAAAAACGACATCAATAATAATTATCGTGTCGACGGCTGGCAAGAAAAATTACATAAAACAGAAAAAAACGTTATCACGTCTCTACCATAACACGAAATTTGGTCACGTCAAGAGTAGTCCTAACCAAACATCGGATAATGCATATTCTGTCCTAAGCCAAATATACCTTTCAGCTTGAAACAAAAACGCTTATGTGATGTTTTCTGTTTAGATTTTTTATTATTTTAACAAAAACCTTGTTATGAGACTTCGTTTTTTTATATAAAATATCGAAATGATAAGAAAATGTTATTTCAAAATACGTAATTTTTTTTAAACATTTTGTCATAAATATTTAACCATTGATTTCATAATATTTGATTGTTGGAGAGTTATATTCTAGGCTATTACGATTCATACTGGTGATGGCCATAGTCAGCATAAAAACTATTCATATTTTTATAATTTAATCCCGGAATTCTCCTCAACAATACATTGTTTGAATAATTGTGATATTTGTAATAATATGGTATTACGTAAAATTATACAACGAAACTAAAAAAATCACAAAAACTATCGTCTGATACCTAAAGTTAGACCGATCAGACAGACTTTTCACATTAATATCAAGTTTTTTTATGATGTATGATTTGATTGTACTTCTCTGAAATTTAGATGTAATACATCTCAATTTCAAAAACGCCCAATTCATTCATTCGAAACATGCAATTCAACGTTGGTAAATGATATTATCAAGTGTTCAAGCGTCAAAAATCAGAATATTTTATAAGTTATCTTAGTATGAACACTGATTCTTTTAAATTATTGCAAATGAAAGCATTAAATTATTATTGGTATTTTTTCTCTTAATACGTTTCCGGTGAATTATAACATCGTGATTAAACTAACGTGTATCAAAATCAAAATATTTCAAAGAGATGCTACCAAACTGAACTTGGCACTCCTATCAACATATATCGTGATTTCTTTCTCATGAGAGAAAAGCTTCACCAGTGGGAACATAAAATGGCAGTCAAAGTAACAAATACAAAAGCCACAAATACAATTCAATCATACCCATACTCAATTCTATCGTAACAAAATCAAAATGTACTCACAAAGTACATTTGAAGGCCTATAAAAAGGACGACGCATTAATATTGTAGATAAAAATATTACATTTCGGGTGGTTGTAAAAAATTGGCGTAATATGTTCCGGCAAAGGGAGTTATAAAAATTTTGCGTCCTAAATAAGCTTGATATTAAAGTTTGCCTGGAAAGAGTAAGTGATGGGAGAGCCACAATCGAAAATACTTCTTACTTGTTTCTTCGTCAACATCTCATTATCGTCAGTGTCTTCACAAGACGTTCTTCATAAACATCATACTTCATGACTGAATACCTTCCCTCACAAAGAGAGAGCCGAAGAGACCAAGCCCAATTTGGCAGATCACATAACTTTCTGAAGACTTTTTTTAGCATACTGTTTTTCTCGCGATGTTTTACTCAGCTTTAAAACTATAATGTGATTATGGTATGAGTTTTTAGACGCAAAGCTTTTTTTGAATATTTATACCAAAGGACGGGGGCAGCTACGCTTCCACTGCCCCTCACTTGCTAAGTTTTTGCGTCACTGCGAACCATTTAAGGACAAAAATTTCCGATTACATTATTGTATGACAACAAAAATAAAATAAGAATACTGAGAACCGGGATCAATAGAATTATAGTCCTTGTAGAACTTACCGTACCGTGGGAAACTAATATACCTAAAGACCACGCGATGAAACAAAATAAGTATTACGACCTCCTAAACGAATTAACAAAAAACGGCTATGTAGTTAGTTTATACGCTGTAGAAGTGGGAGCGAGAGGTATACCAGCAAAATCTCTCTATAACCTACTGAAAGACCTTGGCTTATCCAGAAGTGCAGTAAGTTCTATACTAGAACGTGTATCTAAAGCTGCACTAGTAGGCTCATATCAGATTTGGCTGGGCAGGGAGAGAAAAGCGAGTGGTGAAGGTGAGTGTTGATGTACGTCAGAAAGGGGCCCCTTAACCTACGCGCCGAGTCACAAGTCTCGGGAACTACTCGAGTTTTTTCTCTCTCTGCCACACGATGGACCCGGCACCCGCACGGTGAATCCATGGAATGCTAAGAAAATCGTCTCATACAAAAATGACAGCCCGGAGAGACGGGATGACGCTGGAAAGACAGATGGCTGGTGGAAAAGACACCTGACGGATGGAAAGACATCTGACTGTTGGAAAGACAGCCGAGGGTGAAGGCCTAGCAAGCCAAACCGGGAATTAAATCGCTAAAAGTCCGAATAAGAGTAATACCCCTGGGACAGTCCGAGAGGCGGGGCGGAAGATCTGTCCACCGTGTGATAGTAATGACGACCCTGGCGCGAATACGGATTTGAGATGCCCAGTGTGCGGGAAAATTTACAAGAGACGAGCCTGGTACCAAAAGCATTTAAAGACACATGATGGTGTTGAAGCACGACAGCCGTCGGTCAGTACTTCGACAAACACTATGGATAGAGTTGACCCTCATATATCCCAAGGTGAACCATCGAGTGAAAACTACCAGGAGTCCATTGTCATCAGGACACGTCTTGGCATTCCCAGTCTAAAAAACTCTACCTGGAAAGTTCATGACGAAAACTTGGCGATCTTGTTAGAACATCCTGGGACAAAACAAGACCTAAACAGCCAAGTAGAAACTTTCCAGAACACCATATATACATACTTCTCGGAACATTACCCACCATCAACTTGTTATGCTCAAAATAGCAAGGAAAATATGTTCAAAATGAAATTGCGGAGGAAGAAAAGAGAGTTAATAAAACGTCTTCGTGTAGCTAAAACCATGGGCGACAACCATCTAAGTCACCAACTGTCCAGAGCTCTAAGATCAATCCTTAAATTAATACAAGGAATATCGCTTCAAATTAGTAAAAATCGTGATAATTTTAACAGAGCTAAACACGAAGTAGACTTTGATAAAAACCCTTTTCAATACTCCAAAAAATATTTTCAGGGAGCAAAATGGAAAGCTTATCTTGACTAACGCGCAAATTTACGATCACTTTAAAAGCACATACGAAGTGCCTAAACGCGGGAGCTCGTACGTAGAACCAAACATCCAAAGACCTAATGATCCTCTGACAGGCTTTCAAGGCACCCCACCTAGTGAAGAGGAAGTAAACTATCAAATTAAAAGAAAACTACTAAATCAGCTCCTGGCCCAGATGGCATTCCTTACATAGTGTATAAAAAGTGTCCATCAGTTCGTAAACATATCTTGAATATATTCATTAAGATCTGGTCAAGAAAGCAAGTCCCAGTAGCATTTGGAAGAGCAATTTTTGTCCTCATCCCTAAAAAGCAGGAAGTAACTCATCCCAAAGACACCAGACCGATAGCCCTAACCAATACAATTTCTAAAATCTTTTCAGTATTTTGCAAACAAAATGACCACATTTATGACTAGCAGCAATAGGTATTTCAGGCCCAATCACCAGAAAGGGTTCTTGCCTGGTATTTCTGGATGCCTGGAACACAATACATTACTAGCAGAAAGTTTGAAAGATGCCAGAACACATGAGAGGCAAATTACAGTCTGCTGGATAGACCTAGAGAACGCGTTTGGTTCTGTCCAGCATGAACTTATGATATTTGCCCTAAAATGGTATAACTTTCCTGCTGAAATTATTGACATAATTAATTCTTATTATTGCCACTTAAAATTCGTCATAGCAGTAAACAAGGAATACACAAAACCACTTGAATACAATGTAGGACTATTCCAAGGGTGCTGCTTATCACCAATAGCATTTAATATAGTTATAAATATTTTAGTAGACAAATTAATATCCCGTGAAAAGAAATGGGGCTACCGGTTTAAAATCAACAATAAGTACACTGAGTCAATCTTGGCCTTTGCGGACGACCTTGCAATACTTACACGTAATCCCAAACAGTGTCAAGAATTGTTGAACGAAGTCGATGAGTTCTGTACATGGACGGAGGGAATGAGGACAAAACCATCTAAATGTCATTGTCTTTGTCTGGGTAGAAGAAATACCAAATATACGTCTTACGATCCGGGACTCTCCATAAGTGGCCAAGGAGTTGCCACAATTGCAGAGGCAGTGCCTTTCAAATTTCTTGGTAGAAAGATAGATCACAAAGGACGTACACCATCATTAGAGGTGGTTGTTGAAAATTTCATGAACAACCTCAATAAGGTAGACCAGCAGCCTATCAGCAATATCAAAAAGCATGGATATATGACAACTACCTCACATCACGTCTCACTTGGCCTTTCCTAGTATATGACATCGGTAAAACTCTCCTGGCAAAGCTAGATGCCAATGTCATAAAGATATTGAAGTCATGGTTCGGATTGGCACATCCAGCTGATCCTCTACTCTTTTAGGGATCACAATAGTTTTGGGCTGAAACTAAAGAAACCGTCTGAACTTTACAAACACCTAAGAGTTACAAAACGCATGTTTTGGGAAAGTCGCAAGACGAATTAATTACATCTCTCCCAAAAGACAAAACTGCTTCAGACCTGGAATCTAGACTTCAATTCCATAAACAATTTATGGCAGGTGCACAAGTAAATACTGCTGGGTTGGGTGCGAAAAAAAAAGGAAGACCGAGACATGGTAAAAACCTTTCTACAACAAGACGAAAATGACGGTTACAAAGTGCACGCTATGAATTTAGAAATGCAAAGTGAGTGGTTAACCATAGGTGAGTTCTGTATCCCATTAGCTCTAAAATGGCGCACCTTGATCTATGACTGGTCCCCTGCCTTATTAAAATTTTATCTAAATGCATTCCAAATGACCCTCCTGACCAGAGTAACTTGGTAAGGTGGGGAAAAGCCTCTGAAAAATGTTGCTATACTTGTGGAGAGGCGATATGTACAGCAAGGCACATATTGGTGGGATGCAAGGTGCTCCTTAATGGGGTCATTACTCACGGCGTCATGACAGAGTTCTTGAAATCATACGTGAAGCCATGAGCCTTTCAGTAGCTAGAGCCCAAAAGGGATTGACGACAAACAACAGACAAATTAACTTTGTAAAAGAAGGCTCAACTTCAAACTCCAGGAACAAGCCTTACTCAATCCTGGGTACAGCACCTGATTGGACTATTTTAATGGACACGTATGAAAAGCACTACAAAATCCCAGAGGATGTGGGTGTTTCGTCATCCAGACCGGACATTTTCCTTTTTCTAGAGCTACGAAACGCATAGTCCTTGTAGAACTTACCGTACCGTGGGAAACTAATATACCTAAAGACCACGCGATGAAACAAAATAAGTATTACGACCTCCTAAACGAATTAACAAAAAACGGCTATGTAGTTAGTTTATACGCTGTAGAAGTGGGAGCGAGAGGTATACCAGCAAAATCTCTCTATAACCTACTGAAAGACCTTGGCTTATCCAGAAGTGCAGTAAGTTCTATACTAGAACGTGTATCTAAAGCTGCACTAGTAGGCTCATATCAGATTTGGCTGGGCAGGAGAGAAAAGCGAGTGGTGAAGGTGAGTGTTGATGTACGTCAGAAAGGGGCCCTTAAACCTACGCCCGAGTCACAAGTCTCGGGAACTACTCGAGTTTTTTCTCTCTGCCACACGATGGACCCGGCACCCGCACGGTGAATCCATGGAATGCTAAGAAAATCGTCTCATACAAAATGACAGCCCGGAGAGACGGGATGACGCTGGAAAGACAGATGGCTGGTGGAAAAGACACCTGACGGATGGAAAGACATCTGACTGTTGGAAAGACAGCCGAGGGTGAAGGCCTAGCAAGCCAAACCGGGAATTAAATCGCTAAAAGTCCGAATAAGAGTAATACCCCTGGGACAGTCCGAGAGGCGGGGCGGAAGATCTGTCCACCGTGTGATAGTAATGACGACCCTGGCGCGAATACGGATTTGAGATGCCCAGTGTGCGGGAAAATTTACAAGAGACGAGCCTGGTACCAAAAGCATTTAAAGACACATGATGGTGTTGAAGCACGACAGCCGTCGGTCAGTACTTCGACAAACACTATGGATAGAGTTGACCTCATATATCCCAAGGTGAACCATCGAGTGAAAACTACCAGGAGTCCATTGTCATCAGGACACGTCTTGGCATTCCCAGTCTAAAAAACTCTACCTGGAAAGTTCATGACGAAAACTTGGCGATCTTGTTAGAACATCCTGGGACAAAACAAGACCTAAACAGCCAAGTAGAAACTTTCCAGAACACCATATATACATACTTCTCGGAACATTACCCACCATCAACTTGTTATGCTCAAAATAGCAAGGAAAATATGTTCAAAATGAAATTGCGGAGGAAGAAAAGAGAGTTAATAAAACGTCTTCGTGTAGCTAAAACCATGGGCGACAACCATCTAAGTCACCAACTGTCCAGAGCTCTAAGATCAATCCTTAAATTAATACAAGGAATATCGCTTCAAATTAGTAAAAATCGTGATAATTTTAACAGAGCTAAACACGAAGTAGACTTTGATAAAAACCTTTTCAATACTCCAAAAATATTTTCAGGGAGCAAAATGGAAAGCTTATCTTGACTAACGCGCAAATTTACGATCACTTTAAAAGCACATACGAAGTGCCTAAACGCGGGAGCTCGTACGTAGAACCAAACATCCAAAGACCTAATGATCCTCTGACAGGCTTTCAAGGCACCCCACCTAGTGAAGAGGAAGTAAACTATCAAATTAAAAAGAAAACTACTAAATCAGCTCCTGGCCCAGATGGCATTCCTTACATAGTGTATAAAAGTGTCCATCAGTTCGTAAACATATCTTGAATATATTCATTAAGATCTGGTCAAGAAAGCAAGTCCCAGTAGCATTTGGAAGAGCAATTTTGTCCTCATCCCTAAAAAGCAGGAAGTAACTCATCCCAAAGACACCAGACCGATAGCCCTAACCAATACAATTTCTAAAATCTTTTCAGTATTTTGCAAACAAAATGACCACATTTATGACTAGCAATAGGTATTTCAGGCCCAATCACCAGAAAGGGTTCTTGCCTGGTATTTCTGGATGCCTGGAACACAATACATTACTAGCAGAAAGTTTGAAAGATGCCAGAACACATGAGAGGCAAATTACAGTCTGCTGGATAGACCTAGAGAACGCGTTTGGTTCTGTCCAGCATGAACTTATGATATTTGCCCTAAAATGGTATAACTTTCCTGCTGAAATTATTGACATAATTAATTCTTATTATTGCCACTTAAAATTCGTCATAGCAGTAAACAAGGAATACACAAAACCACTTGAATACAATGTAGGACTATTCCAAGGGTGCTGCTTATCACCAATAGCATTTAATATAGTTATAAATATTTTAGTAGACAAATTAATATCCCGTGAAAAGAAATGGGGCTACCGGTTTAAAATCAACAATAAGTACACTGAGTCAATCTTGGCCTTTGCGGACGACCTTGCAATACTTACACGTAATCCCAAACAGTGTCAAGAATTGTTGAACGAAGTCGATGAGTTCTGTACATGGACGGAGGAATGAGGACAAAACCATCTAAATGTCATTGTCTTTGTCTGGGTAGAAGAAATACCAAATATACGTCTTACGATCCGGGACTCTCCATAAGTGGCCAAGGAGTTGCCACAATTGCAGAGGCAGTGCCTTTCAAATTTCTTGGTAGAAAGATAGATCACAAAGGACGTACACCATCATTAGAGGTGGTTGTTGAAAATTTCATGAACAACCTCAATAAGGTAGACCAGCAGCCTATCAGCAATATCAAAAAGCATGGATATATGACAACTACCTCACATCACGTCTCACTTGGCCTTTCCTAGTATATGACATCGGTAAAACTCTCCTGGCAAAGCTAGATGCCAATGTCATAAAGATATTGAAGTCATGGTTCGGATTGGCACATCCAGCTGATCCCTCTACTCTTTTAGGGATCACAATAGTTTTGGGCTGAAACTAAAGAAACCGTCTGAACTTTACAAACACCTAAGAGTTACAAAACGCATGTTTTGGGAAAGTCGCAAGACGAATTAATTACATCTCTCCCAAAAGACAAAACTGCTTCAGACCTGGAATCTAGACTTCAATTCCATAAACAATTTATGGCAGGTGCACAAGTAAATACTGCTGGGTTGGGTGCGAGAGAAAAAAAGGAAGACCGAGACATGGTAAAAACCTTTCTACAACAAGACGAAAATGACGGTTACAAAGTGCACGCTATGAATTTAGAAATGCAAAGTGAGTGGTTAACCATAGGTGAGTTCTGTATCCCATTAGCTCTAAAATGGCGCACCTTGATCTATGACTGGTCCCCTGCCTTATTAAAATTTTATCTAAATGCATTCCAAATGACCCTCCTGACCAGAGTAACTTGGTAAGGTGGGGAAAAGCCTCTGAAAAATGTTGCTATACTTGTGGAGAGGCGATATGTACAGCAAGGCACATATTGGTGGGATGCAAGGTGCTCCTTAATGGGGTCATTACTCACGGCGTCATGACAGAGTTCTTGAAATCATACGTGAAGCCATGAGCCTTTCAGTAGCTAGAGCCCAAAAGGATTGACGACAAACAACAGACAAATTAACTTTGTAAAAGAAGGCTCAACTTCAAACTCCAGGAACAAGCCTTACTCAATCCTGGGTACAGCACCTGATTGGACTATTTTAATGGACACGTATGAAAAGCACTACAAAATCCCAGAGGATGTGGGTGTTTCGTCATCCAGACCGGACATTTTCCTTTTTCTAGAGCTACGAAACGCATAGTCCTTGTAGAACTTACCGTACCGTGGGAAACTAATATACCTAAAGACCACGCGATGAAACAAAATAAGTATTACGACCTCCTAAACGAATTAACAAAAACGGCTATGTAGTTAGTTTATACGCTGTAGAAGTGGGAGCGAGAGGTATACCAGCAAAATCTCTCTATAACCTACTGAAAGACCTTGGCTTATCCAGAAGTGCAGTAAGTTCTATACTAGAACGTGTATCTAAAGCTGCACTAGTAGGCTCATATCAGATTTGGCTGGGCAGGGAGAGAAAAGCGAGTGGTGAAGGTGAGTGTTGATGTACGTCAGAAAGGGGCCCCTTAAACCTACGCCCGAGTCACAAGTCTCGGGAACTACTCGAGTTTTTCTCTCTGCCACACGATGGACCCGGCACCCGCACGGTGAATCCATGGAATGCTAAGAAAATCGTCTCATACAAAAATGACAGCCCGGAGAGACGGGATGACGCTGGAAAGACAGATGGCTGGTGGAAAAGACACCTGACGGATGGAAAGACATCTGACTGTTGGAAAGACAGCCGAGGGTGAAGGCCTAGCAAGCCAAACCCGGGAATTAAATCGCTAAAAGTCCGAATAAGAGTAATACCCCTGGGACAGTCCGAGAGGCGGGGCGGAAGATCTGTCCACCGTGTGATAGTAATGACGACCCTGGCGCGAATACGGATTTGAGATGCCCAGTGTGCGGGAAAATTTACAAGAGACGAGCCTGGTACCAAAAGCATTTAAAGACACATGATGGTGTTGAAGCACGACAGCCGTCGGTCAGTACTTCGACAAACACTATGGATAGAGTTGACCTCATATATCCCAAGGTGAACCATCGAGTGAAAACTACCAGGAGTCCATTGTCATCAGGACACGTCTTGGCATTCCCAGTCTAAAAAACTCTACCTGGAAAGTTCATGACGAAAACTTGGCGATCTTGTTAGAACATCCTGGGACAAAACAAGACCTAAACAGCCAAGTAGAAACTTTCCAGAACACCATATATACATACTTCTCGGAACATTACCCACCATCAACTTGTTATGCTCAAAATAGCAAGGAAAATATGTTCAAAATGAAATTGCGGAGGAAGAAAGAGAGTTAATAAAACGTCTTCGTGTAGCTAAAACCATGGGCGACAACCATCTAAGTCACCAACTGTCCAGAGCTCTAAGATCAATCCTTAAATTAATACAAGGAATATCGCTTCAAATTAGTAAAAATCGTGATAATTTTAACAGAGCTAAACACGAAGTAGACTTTGATAAAAACCTTTTCAATACTCCAAAAAATATTTTCAGGAGCAAAATGGAAAGCTTATCTTGACTAACGCGCAAATTTACGATCACTTTAAAAGCACATACGAAGTGCCTAAACGCGGGAGCTCGTACGTAGAACCAAACATCCAAAGACCTAATGATCCTCTGACAGGCTTTCAAGGCACCCCACCTAGTGAAGAGGAAGTAAACTATCAAATTAAAAAGAAAACTACTAAATCAGCTCCTGGCCCAGATGGCATTCCTTACATAGTGTATAAAAGTGTCCATCAGTTCGTAAACATATCTTGAATATATTCATTAAGATCTGGTCAAGAAAGCAAGTCCCAGTAGCATTTGGAAGAGCAATTTTGTCCTCATCCCTAAAAAGCAGGAAGTAACTCATCCCAAAGACACCAGACCGTTAGCCCTAACCAATACAATTTCTAAAATCTTTTCAGTATTTTGCAAACAAAATGACCACATTTATGACTAGCAATAGGTATTTCAGGCCCAATCACCAGAAAGGGTTCTTGCCTGGTATTTCTGGATGCCTGGAACACAATACATTACTAGCAGAAAGTTTGAAAGATGCCAGAACACATGAGAGGCAAATTACAGTCTGCTGGATAGACCTAGAGAACGCGTTTGGTTCTGTCCAGCATGAACTTATGATATTTGCCCTAAAATGGTATAACTTTCCTGCTGAAATTATTGACATAATTAATTCTTATTATTGCCACTTAAAATTCGTCATAGCAGTAAACAAGGAATACACAAAACCACTTGAATACAATGTAGGACTATTCCAAGGGTGCTGCTTATCACCAATAGCATTTAATATAGTTATAAATATTTTAGTAGACAAATTAATATCCCGTGAAAAGAAATGGGGCTACCGGTTTAAAATCAACAATAAGTACACTGAGTCAATCTTGGCCTTTGCGGACGACCTTGCAATACTTACACGTAATCCCAAACAGTGTCAAGAATTGTTGAACGAAGTCGATGAGTTCTGTACATGGACGGAGGGAATGAGGACAAAACCATCTAAATGTCATTGTCTTTGTCTGGGTAGAAGAAATACCAAATATACGTCTTACGATCCGGGACTCTCCATAAGTGGCCAAGGAGTTGCCACAATTGCAGAGGCAGTGCCTTTCAAATTTCTTGGTAGAAAGATAGATCACAAAGGACGTACACCATCATTAGAGGTGGTTGTTGAAAATTTCATGAACAACCTCAATAAGGTAGACCAGCAGCCTATCAGCAATATCAAAAAGCATGGATATATGACAACTACCTCACATCACGTCTCACTTGGCCTTTCCTAGTATATGACATCGGTAAAACTCTCCTGGCAAAGCTAGATGCCAATGTCATAAAGATATTGAAGTCATGGTTCGGATTGGCACATCCAGCTGATCCTCTACTCTTTTAGGGATCACAATAGTTTTGGGCTGAAACTAAAGAAACCGTCTGAACTTTACAAACACCTAAGAGTTACAAAAACGCATGTTTTGGGAAAGTCGCAAGACGAATTAATTACATCTCCCAAAAGACAAAACTGCTTCAGACCTGGAATCTAGACTTCAATTCCATAAACAATTTATGGCAGGTGCACAAGTAAATACTGCTGGGTTGGGTGCGAGAAAAAAAGGAAGACCGAGACATGGTAAAAACCTTTCTACAACAAGACGAAAATGACGGTTACAAAGTGCACGCTATGAATTTAGAAATGCAAAGTGAGTGGTTAACCATAGGTGAGTTCTGTATCCCATTAGCTCTAAAATGGCGCACCTTGATCTATGACTGGTCCCCTGCCTTATTAAAATTTTATCTAAATGCATTCCAAATGACCCTCCTGACCAGAGTAACTTGGTAAGGTGGGGAAAAGCCTCTGAAAAATGTTGCTATACTTGTGGAGAGGCGATATGTACAGCAAGGCACATATTGGTGGGATGCAAGGTGCTCCTTAATGGGGGTCATTACTCACGGCGTCATGACAGAGTTCTTGAAATCATACGTGAAGCCATGAGCCTTTCAGTAGCTAGAGCCCAAAAGGATTGACGACAAACAACAGACAAATTAACTTTGTAAAGAAGGCTCAACTTCAAACTCCAGGAACAAGCCTTACTCAATCCTGGGTACAGCACCTGATTGGACTATTTTAATGGACACGTATGAAAAGCACTACAAAATCCCAGAGGATGTGGGTGTTTCGTCATCCAGACCGGACATTTTCCTTTTTCTAGAGCTACGAAACGCATAGTCCTTGTAGAACTTACCGTACCGTGGGAAACTAATATACCTAAAGACCACGCGATGAAACAAAATAAGTATTACGACCTCCTAAACGAATTAACAAAAACGGCTATGTAGTTAGTTTATACGCTGTAGAAGTGGGAGCGAGAGGTATACCAGCAAAATCTCTCTATAACCTACTGAAAGACCTTGGCTTATCCAGAAGTGCAGTAAGTTCTATACTAGAACGTGTATCTAAAGCTGCACTAGTAGGCTCATATCAGATTTGGCTGGGCAGGGAGAGAAAAGCGAGTGGTGAAGGTGAGTGTTGATGTACGTCAGAAAGGGGCCCCTTAAACCTACGCCCGAGTCACAAGTCTCGGGAACTACTCGAGTTTTTCTCTCTCTGCCACACGATGGACCCGGCACCCGCACGGTGAATCCATGGAATGCTAAGAAAATCGTCTCTCTTTATCTGAGTTTAAAATTTCTACCCAATCCGTTAATACGTTCCGACGTCATTGAGCAACAAGCATCCGAACTTTGGATTTTAAATTAAATTTTTTAATTAAATTTTTTGCGTCTAAACGGTATGGGTTGAAATTTGGAACAAATTTAAATTAAGTCTGGAAAAACATATAGGCTACAACACACATATCTGTTCTATATTTAAACGGCTTTTCTGCATATTTCACGGGGTTTTCTGCATATTTCACGCTCTCTCTTTTAAAAACATGAACTAATGCAAATTGTGCCTCATCTTTAATTAAAAACAAAAAACTCGGCTACGTCATTTCGGAAGCTTATCTGGAAATCCTCCTAACTCCGGAACTTCATAAAAACATGATGAAAATTATGTTTGGGAAAAAAATCAAGAAACACGAAATAATTTTCTTGCGTTTACAACAGTATCAAAAGATTAAATGAAATGAGTTCAACGTGTACTAAATAAAAAAAATGGATTTTTTCAAAACCAAAACTCTGGACTGCCTAGATTCCTTTAAAAAACAATCACAATAGTAAAAGTAAGTTTATACTAACCACAATACAACACTATCACAGTAAACTACTATTAGAATGTGATACTGTACTATAGTAACTGCAATTTTTAAGTGTCTAATAAAAGTTATGTTGCTTTGTGCTTAAGACTTTTTTTATAGAATTAAGTGACGAGACGATCAGGACATGTCTCTTATGGTAAGCAACATACCTGCCACATAACAGCACAGTGAGACCCAGTTATTGGAACAAGAAAATTTCAAATCATTACCTAACACTGCACTGCGCTCGTCATCCAGAGACCTAAGATATTGTATCTCTTAAAACAAAACAGATGAATGTATGAAATTATTAACCACTTGCATGGCCCCGCGGTTTTACTCGTTCACGCAATTACTGTTACCGTTTTACCCTTTACCCGTGATAAAAACAGTACACGTTTGTGTATATCAGACTGTTACCTGTGTTCCAAATTTCAACCCGATCCGATCAGACCGTGCGATGTGATTGAGCAACAAGCATCCAAACTTTGACATTTGTATTACCAGTAGGATGATAATTAAAACTACTCGTAAAAAGCAAGTATAATGGAATGAATTACGATTTATACTGTAATGTACACCATTCATTAGAATTTTTCGAATTAGGTATATAGGTAAAAATAGAACCTTTATTTAATTACAAACTTTAAAAAAAGCAATCTTAAAACATAATAGCAAATGCCGACCTTATCGCTGGATGAGATCTTTTCAAAAGAGATCTCACCCAGGCAACCGTGGAATGGCAAAAAAGTTAAACTATAGAAAGACTTACTTTGTATTTGTTTTTATCTGGTCTGAAACCAGCTCATTATCGTAAACTTAATAAACTTGTAATAGCCTAAGAGTTAATCAAACATGGACACGCATTTCAAAATATGGTAGCTAGCCCACTCGCAGAAAAAAAAATCATTAGCTTTTTTTTAGTTGATTGTGGCTTACGACATTTGTACCCACGCGTACCCTACTTAGATCGCTGTGTGGTACAAGTGATGAGAATGTAGCGAGGTGAGATAGCAGCGACTTCCATCGTCATCAGATAACGATGTATTTATATATAAATTGTTTAAGTATGTATTTTTGTCCCTATAAATAATTTGTCGTTTTTGTCAAAATACATTCATCCAAAAGTCGAGTTTTCAAACATTGTGCAATAGAACGTGACATCTAGTTTTTAACCCCCGACCAAAAAAAGAGGTGTTATAAGTTTGACGTCGATGTCTGTCTGTCTGTGTGTGTGTCTGTCTGTGGCACCGTAGAGCTCAAATCGATAAGCCGATTTCGATGCGGTTTTTTTATTTGAAAGTTGGTATCCGTGCGGATGTTCTTAGTTATGTTTGGTTAATATCGATTCAAGATGGCCGCCGCCACAAAATGGCGGACTAAATATTTCTTCACAACCTACCTCAATATGGATATCAAATGAAAGAGCTTGACTAGTAGAATACTTTGCATTATGACAAATTTCAAATCCAAGATGGCCGCTTTCACAAAATGGCGAAATACATTTCTTTTTTCACAAATCCCTTAATATGGGTATCAAATGAAAGGGCTTGGCTAGTTGTTGTTGTACAGATAACAAATCTGAGGTAGTCGGAGGTTAATCAAATTATTTAATTTTGTTCTTGTATATTGATCAAAACAGAGTAGGGCCGATACACGTAGATGTCAACCATATCTAGCCTCTCACTCCCAATCATTATTGGAAAACACTTTAGTCTTAGCCATATTCATCCTCTTTACTACTACTCCTCCCTGCCTTCCTCAAACCTACTAGACCTACTCTCAAAGAAGCGTCTAAAAAAACAATAAAGTCTGATATATTTTCTAAATTTTAGCCAGTTATTCTACCGTCAAGCAGTAATGTGCAAACATTACTATGTTCTGGTTTGAAGGGCAATGTTACCAGAGAAATTACAGGGCTCAGAGATATAACATCTTAGATCTCTGGGTGACGAGCGCAGTGCAATACTAGGTAATGATTAGGACTCTTCATGATCCAATAGCTGCGTATCACTGTGCTGTATTTTGGCAGGCATGTTGCTTACCATCAGGCACATGCCCTGCCCGTCTCGTTACTCTTAATTGAAAAAAAAAACGTGTTATAAAATTTTCGCAATTTTTTTTTTGTCATTATTATAGGATTACCCAGGTTTGATATGGCTAATGTTCCACTTTAAGTTTCAGCCGCATAATGCAGCCTTTTCGTCCGCGCGTGCGATCCTATACCCTGCTGTCTTATCTTATACCTTTAAACGAAACTCGGAATCTCGGAAACGGCTCGAACGATTTTCATGAAATTATGTATACTGGGGGTTTCGGGGACGATAAATCGATCTAGCTAGGTTTTAATTTTTAAAAACATCATTTTATGCGCATTTTTAGACAATGAAAAACTCCTACAATGTCATTAGAATACGATAACTTATTTCGCCACTGTTCTTTAAGTCTGAATGGGTCAGACGGAGTATGCTCGCCCTCGGAGAAAACAGGCCCCGGTTCGAATCCTGGTGGTTACTTTCTTTTTGTCCTTTTTTTTTGCTCGCCCTCGGAGTCAAATAGGCTCCGGTTCGAATCCTGGTGGTCCTTTTCTTTTTGTTCTTTTTTTTCTGAGAAAATCTTATACTTAGCGCCTTTTAGTAGGTCTAAGTAAGTCATCACTTCGTAATTCGTACCTGCCTGAAAATCATTTAAAAAAACCGAGCAAAGCTCGGTCAACCAGGTACTAGCATTAAAATTACATTAAGTTTATAACTTGTACCTGTCTAAAAGCCACATGTAGGCGGCAAAACGTTGTATCAAGGCAATTACAGTGTCTTTCTGTCCGTCTGTCCGAACTGGCTTTCCTGTTCATAGAACCCTTTCAAATTAACTACCAAACACACTTCTACCAAAAAAGCCAAGGAATGTTGTTATTTGCTGTTGTGACAGGGTCTTAAGCCGTTTTAAGTAGATTCCAGCTTTTTCTTTGTCTCTGAATAATTTTAGGTACTTGTTTGCATTATGTTAATGTGGGTGGCAAATGATTGCCCACCACTTTCTATAGTTCTTCTGAATCTTAGCAATTAGTTGCTCGAAGACAAACATAACTATAGGCAAAAATAAAGGGGTGATCGAAGGAAACCCCGGCAGGAACAAAGTTCCTAACGGTTTTTCTTCAACTCTCCATCATATGGAAGGACTCTTCGCAGAGTCCGCCTGGAGAAGTACCACGCCTTTGCCAGTTATTCTACCGCCAATCAGTAGTGTGCTAACATTACTGCGTTCCGGTTTGAAAGGCAATGCTTCCTGAGAAATTACCGGGCTACACCTTTGCCAGTTACTCTACCGCCAAGCACCGCACCGCACCGTCTGTCTGCACCGCAGACATTACTGTGTTCCGGTTTGAAGAGCAATGTTTCCTGAGAAATTACTGTGCTTAGAGATATAATATCTTAGATGTATGGGTGAAGAGCGCAGTGCAGTGCTAGGTAATGATTTGGACTCTTCATGTTCCAATAGCTGCGTCTCACTGTGCTGTTATGTGGCAGGCATGTTGCTTACCATCAGGCATATGTCGTGCTCTTCACTCTTTATTTAAAAAAAAGTTCTAAAATCCTCATGAAGCCTACTGTTTAAAGTTCAAACTTTAAAAACGCGACTTACATTCTATAAACAGATAAAATCATTAAACAAAATCTGTAAAATTTCTTGGCTTTCTCTCAACTTTTTTGACCTTTTTTTTTACTATTTTACGTTTACACCGCCATATCGCCTGATGTTAAGCGACGATGCGGTCTACGATGAAGCGTGTTTACCTAGAAGAAACAGATTCACTCTCGATTTAAAGACACCGAGATTATTACTATCGGAAAAAACCCACTCAGGCAACTCATTTCACAGCCTAGACGTTCTTATCACAAACGTAGAGTCAAACCTCTTCGTTTGTGTCTTTGGAATATCCACGATGAAACGGTGCCGCTTCTTCGAGTTACGATAAGTACGATAGAAAAAAGGGCAAGGTGGTATTAGATCATGCAGGTCAGTTGCATACTCTCCGAAGAATGAACATTCCAAGACCATAGAATTCTCTTAAATACGTACTATTATAATCCACCTGATGAATTGTTTAAAACGATATACTCGTATTTTAGAGCCAGCACTCATCCCACTGATACCCACATATTACTGATACCTACTACGTAGGTACTACAGTACCATAACAAAACTACGTACCGAAGTAAAGTACCGCTCAGTAGCTATTAGTTCCCAGAATTGTTTGCTGACAAACAGTCGAGACAACTAGACAATACGGACTGCGAAGTTCATTGTGCTAACTAACGTACGTCGGTATATTTCAATTATATTAGCCTAGAATACAAGAACTCGTCGATATAAATCAATGGATGTGCCCTCCCAAACTTCAGGCGCATGGAAATATGTCATAGTTTGGAAGAGTGAGCTCATTCTTTCCCTTCTAGTCGATTGTAGGAAGCGGTGAACGCCGTACGTTTATGCCTATCACTATTCGTTGTCAGCAACCAAAATAAGTAAGACCGCAACATACCTCGCCGCTAGTGATTCTAGGGGTCAAGGAGATTGGTTGTTATAAACCAGTTACGCTACGCAATTTGTTAACAATTTCAAGGTGTTCAGGGCACATCTTTTGATTAATATCGATGGAAGAACCAGGTACTCAAATCAACATTGATGTGTCAGAATGTGTCAAGTATAATACTCAGGGATAATCACCTATTAACGAAAGATTTTTTTCAATCGGTCCAGGAGTTCCTGAGATAACCGCCATCAGCGCCAGTTAACTGTTTCTTTCTCGCTCGGACACACTCGGCGGTCCCGAGTTCACCCGAATGAATCTTCCAAATGTGACGATCAGCTGTATGTGGGACGCCAATATAAGATTCCCACCCAGTGCAAATATTTGTGTGATGAATACAAATATTTGTACTGTCTGGGTGTTGCTGTATGTATAATAAGTATATATTTAAAACTGTATAAGTAATACATCAGCTGTCTGGCCGCCATAGTACAAGTTTTGCTTAATTTGGGGTCAGATGGTGTTGCATTATGTGAATTGTCCACCAATATTTATTTATTATTTTCAAAAATGCGTCTTTTGATAACATATTGTGTCGTCTGCCCACGGTTGACTAGCGTAGTGGCCTTGACTCTATCCAAGAGTCCCAGCAGTGGGAACATTTAGTGGGATACTATGTTTGTTTGGTACTTAGTACAACCAAAGTACGTGTGCCAAGCGTCTAAATACATTCGCCACACCGTGAGAACCGAACGCATGTGTGAAGCGAATGTACGACTATTTTTTATTATTTTTTTGTCCGATTCAGCAACGTTTAACTTGTTTTGTATTTATAGTACTCCGTACATTTGATTGGTCGAGTAATTATCGCTGTGAGATCGTTGTGATTCTGAATCTATACTAATATTATAAAGCTGAAGAGTTTGTTTGTTTGAACGCTAGGATCTCGGGAAATACTGGTCCGAATTGAAAGTTTCTCTTTTTCTATTGGATAGTCCATTTATCGGGGAAAGCTATAGGTTATAGAACATAACGCTACTATTAATAGAAGCGGAGCATGAATCAAGAATGTAACAAAATCGGGGAAAAAATATTCCTTATTGTGAATTATCGTACTGTGCTTTGACATGACAGCATGTGTCTAAGATTGCGTCATTGAATATAAACCTTTGCTAATCAAATTTGTTTCTAAATCTGAGTTGGTACGACCAATTTCCGACAGGTGGCGTAGTAGGTAGCTGAAGAGGTTTTTTGTACTTTGACTTTGTTTGAAAGCGATGTTTTTTTGATCCCGATGAGTGCTATATAATGTACCACCGGCGAAGCCGGGGCGGACATCTAGTTGGTAAATAAAACTGACAGAGACGATCTTCTTAGCATTCCATGGATTCACCGTGCGGGTGCTGGGTCCATCGTGTGGCAGAGAGAGAAAACCCGAGTAGATCCCAAGACCGGGTGTAGGTTTAAGAGTTTTTTTTTTTTAAATAAAACCGATTCAAATTTAAAATCAAATTCAGAAAGACACTACCTAATTTCATAAGAAGCCATCACAATGTCATCGAGGTAAAATTAATGGTAGATTTACATGGGAGGAAATTCATAGATAAACTCTCTGGAAAGGTCGCCTTCCACAGTCAATCAGGGCTGTAATTACGGCGTCCATCTCAATTCTTATACGGAAGTACTTGTACTTATTTATATGAGAGTAAATTTTAGTTTTTTATTCATATTCCAAAAGCTTCTTCACCGATTTAGATTACATTTAAATGGCCTACCTCTGAACTATGACCTACTGCACAAAAAAAAATATGATTAAAATCGATTCTCAATAGTTGGCGAGCTATCGAGTAACATACATAAAAAAACATAAGTACAGCCGAATTGAGAACATATTCCATTTTTTAAGTTGGTTAAAACGACAAGAACCGAACTAAATTGAGTTGCTCCCCTGAAAAAGTGTGAAAAGAGAAATGTATCCGCCATTTTGTGGTGGCGGCCATCTTGTAATTGAAACTTGTCATAGTGTATTACAGTTTTTTACTAGTCAAGTCACACATAGATAGATAGAACTCTTTATTGTGACACAAAAACAGAAATATTACAGTAAAACACTTATGAACTAGCACCCCAAATGGCGGCTTTATTGCTTATTGAAGAAGTTGTGCAAAAAAATATAAGCTATTTTGTGGTGACGGTATTTTGATTTGGAATTTTAACTGTGTAGGTATAATAAATAAATAATAATAAATATTGGTGGACAATTCACACACAACACCATCTGACCCCAAACTAAGCAAAGCTTGTGTAATGGCAGCCAGATAGCTGACATAATACTTATATAGTTTTAAATACATACTTATTATACATAGAAACACCCAGACACAGTGCAAACATTTGAATTCATCACACAAATATTTGCACTGGGTGGGGATCGAACCCACGACCTTCGGCTTCGCAGGCAGAGCTACTACCAACTAAGCCACTAGGCCTGTCAAATTCAGTCAATCTTACAAAGTGGTCTCGTGCAGATCAATTACACACTCTCCGAAATAAATCCGATAAAAACATATAAACTAGCAACTTAACAATCACGCCCAAGGCTTTAAATTACTTTAGAAAGAATCTAGGTATTAACTTCTATTGAATTTAAATCATCCCAGTCGGTAACATAACTTATTATCAAAGTTCTATATTATCATACTTTTAACATACCGAATCTTTCAAACTCGAAGATAATAGCAATTCTGTTGACTTTGAAAGTCTTTGCCAGTCGCTTAGATAAGCGTTTCTTAGACAAAGTTCTTGACATAATATGCATTAAAACCAAGCTTCGTACGAGTATATTCGTTGAAACGGGCTTCTAATTCACTTGTATCATATCTATATAAATGTGTAATGTGCTGTACGAGTATGTGTTTCTGAGGTTTTAGAGACGAGCAAGTTAATCAACACGTCTGTGCAGAACAGTAGCAAAACTAATTTAAAAAAAATACTACTTAGCACTACGCTCGTCATCCGTTTGAGATAATAATTCAGGCGAGATGGTGGTTAGTGCGAACCTATTCTAGTTAAAAAAAGTAAGATAACTTATCTCTTTGTTATTGTAATTCTGTAATTCTTCTGGAAACATTGCCCTTTAAACTAGAAAACATTGTTTGGGAAATTTCTGCTTGCCAGTTATTCTACTGGTAAAGCTGCTGCACTGTTGTCGTCACCCAAAGATATAAGATGATTTGATTTATTTTGTATTTTACTAGGATCATTGCCCTTTAAACCACAACACGGTAATATTTGCGAAGTACTGTTTGAGGAAGGTGCTTTTCCAGCCTAACATTTTATGAGTGTATGTGATTAGTTGAAAGTTAAGATCAGTTTGCTTGGGTTATTTTAATAGTCCAGTAGTTTTGTAGTGGTAGGACTCCTAGCAGAGTCCGCCTGCGAAAGTACCACACCTTTGCAAGTTATTCTACCGCCAAGCAGTAATGTGCGAACATTACTGTGTTCCGGTTTGAAGGACAACGTTTCCAGAGAAATTACAGGGCTTAGAGAATCTTAGATCTGTGTGTGACGAGTGCAGTGCATTGCTAGGTAATGATTTGTACTCTTCATGTTCCAATAGCTGCGTGTCACTGTGCTGTTTTGTAGCAGGCATGTTGCTTATCATCACGCACATGTCCATATCGCCTCGTCAATATTTATTTAAATAAAAAAAAGTTCTAAAATCCTTATAAAGCTTACTGTTTAAAGTTAAAAAAATTAAAAAGCGACACACATTCTATAAACAGATAAAATCATTAAACAAAATCTGTAAAACTTCCAGGCTTTCTCTCAAACAAATGTTACCAATTAGGAACATTTAATGAACATTCCAAGACATGGAATTCTCATAAATACGTACTATTAACTTGTATTTATTTCTGCATTCACAACATAACCATAAACCTTATACTCTTGAGCTGAGAGAAGCAATTGAAATAATGTTTTGTGATAAAATCCGAACGGTAAAGACGTTTTATGTAAAGCTGAATGCAAGCTGTGCGGTGAGCGGTGCGAGGCACATCATAGAATTCGGGCATTGGTAGCAAATTAAAAAAATATATTATTAAAAAGAACAATCAAAAATGGTAGTCGTAGGGACTGCCGATAGAAGTGAAAACTAATAGAATTTGAGAGCTCACTTTGTAAACTACGCGGGTGAAACCGGAGGCGTGGCCATGACCATGGCCATCTAGATCATTACAGTTTAGAGATTTCTTTCATTTACGAACGTGACGCTTGAGTTCAATTCACAGCCCAAGGACAATTGGTTTTATTCGCACACTCACTGAAGTGTATCCGATAAAAAACCGATAAGCTAGCAATCTTGCGGCGATGTTCAAGACTTATTAATTTATTAAGACTTATGATTTAATACATTTTTTTTCAATTAATTTAACATTGTATATTAACTATCTTTTTTATTAGTAAAGTTTTTGACATTGTTTAAAAAAAAATTGCGTACCTCACTCGAGGAAAACATAACGGACATGATTGTACAAATTAAACCTAATTTATCTACATAGGTATGTTTACGCAAATAAACCTCATTTCATTTATAATTGCAAACCTATAATACATTTAATTATATAACGGGACACTC
Source organism: Ectropis grisescens (assembly GCA_017562165.1). NCBI lineage: Eukaryota > Metazoa > Arthropoda > Insecta > Lepidoptera > Geometridae > Ectropis > Ectropis grisescens. The sequence goes on from CM029797.1 coordinate 15,517,322, forward strand.
AGTTTTGGCCGCCGGACGCGGCCGAAACTCGAGTCGGATTGACCGACCGTATATACGTGAGTGTCCCGTTATATAATTAAATATGTGTAAAAACCACGTTAATATTTAATACTAAAACCTATAATAGTTAAAAAATGCAAAGTTAGGTATATAAACTGATTCTCTTATTCGATATTTTTCTCGCACGCCATTTAGATGCCTCGCACAGTATAAGTAGACAGCCAAAATATAATCTGATCCATTTCACAACATTAAGAGAGCAATGATGCAAAATATATTGAGTTAATAAATACTTTCCAAGACATTAACTTGCTCTACAATTCTACTTTAATAAAACCTTTAAATTTTAAGTGAGAGAGTGAGAGTCCAAGCATTGGATAAGCACATGCTTATCCAATGCTTGACATAGGCATCGTCACTTAGCCCAATCTTTGGCTACGTTACGTTTATACGTAGCAGTCTTTGATAAATCGTCACTTCATCTAGACTCAGGGTGTCCAACACTACAATTACAGTATCCACTCCAGAAACCTAAGCAAAATGGCTAAGCCGAAAAGAACGCCGTATACTAATGACTAGCGATCCATCCTGGCTTTGCCCGTGGTACTTGTTGCATATATAGCTTTCAGGGATCACTGAAATTTCCAACGGTAGAAGAATTTTCGAAATCTGTCCCGCAGTTCTTGAGATTAGCGCGTTCAAACTAGTAAGCTCTTTCAGCTTTATAATATTAGTATAGACTTTGATCATTATGAAATACGTTTTAAAAAGATTCCTCTTTACCGAGTCCACCTGTCCAAGTAAACCTTTCTCAGTTATTCTAACCCCAAGCAGTAATGTGCAAACATTCCAGAATGTTAAGAGAAATTATAGAACAAAAGAATAAATATCTCTATCTTTGGGTGACAAGCGCAGTGCATAGGTAATGAATGAATCGGACTCTAATGTGTCACTAAGGTGTCTTGGACAGGTTGCTTACCATCAGACACATATCCTGCTCGTCCCATCACTCTGTACTATAAAACAAAAGTGAAATCGTAAGAAAAGTTAAGGAACGTCTCTAACTACATGTCAAGATGTCAAATTTTAATTGGTGACATTCTTAGATCTGACATATTTCGGTAACTAACGCGCGTGCTAGTTTGTGGTTGTCCGTTGGTCTGTCCAACTTAATATTTTTAATCCTTTCAACTTAAATATTTATACAGGCTGTACCAAAAAGTAGTGAACATAAATTGCTTCCTAGGAGCTCCATTCTTTGCGGTTAGTCCGTGATAATACAACATTTTATTCCAATAAAAAAATGGTTTTCTGTAAATTCGGTTGGTTTACGGACGATAGTTTAAGGCCAGGTAATTCTGTCAAAGTAGGCATTTAATGCTGTCTTGTACTCGCGACTGTTCTGACGCGCGGAATCGGTGCCACAGTGCAGAAATAAGATTAAAATATTGGACTATGTAATTTAAACTCATTTTTGTTCAAGATTTGTTTATACTAGTGATAAAGTTTTGTTGCTATATAAATGAAGAAATAGTAAATTTATCTATACTCGTAGGTACGAGTATACATAACTGAACCTTTTCTTTTTTGGTCACACTATAAGTTGAGACCGGCTTTTCCAATTTCTTGCATCTTTTTAGAATGTTTCCTAATATATCAAGTTCGTCAAAAATTAAATAAAATGTGCTGAAACGTAGTGAAAGGCCAGTAAAATAGACGGTTTTTTGTACAACTTTGCACTAAATTTCTAATCCATTTTTTTTTGTATGAGGTAAAGATCACTTACTGAGCATAAAATTACAAAATGCTCACAGATCCAGGTAGAGCTTCAAAAACACTGTTTTAGCCGATATTTTGGAAACTATAATATATTATGACAACAATTGCACAAAATATTTTTTTTTGCATCTTTTGTTGCTAGTATACTTTTTTTGTAAAACTTACCGTTTACTATGTATAGCTCATTTAATGATACGGTTGCGATGATGTCGATGATAGTGGATGAAAATGATGCGGTCTACGATGGAACTTGCTTCTCTAATAGAAACATGGTGTACCTCTTAACCCCAAGGTTCAAACCATCGACAAAAACCCACTCTGGCAATGCGTTTCACAGCTTAGTTGTTCTTATTACAAAAATGGAAACCAAACTCTTCGTTCAACTCTTCAATCATGATGATGAACGGTGCTGTTTTTTCGAGCAACAAACAATATGATAGAATAACTTTAATTTGAAAACCCGGACTACAAAAAATCTACATTTAAAAAAATATTACCTACTATCTAAGGACACTTTGGCGAATGAGACTAGTCTTACAATATCTTAGTTACCAAAATCCATCCAGCCGTTTGGAAGATACGTGGAAATAAAAGTTTTACAAACATAAAAGATACGCGCGAAAAACATGACCCTTCTTCCTATTCGGGTAAAAAAGGAAATGTTTATGCTACTGGGAACAGAATTCACATCTTATTTTTTGGCTTCGTAGCCAAATTTCAAAATATGGGACCCTAAATACGTTATGTCTGTCCATCCGTATGTCACAGCCACTTTTCTCCGAAACTATAAGAACTATACTATTAAAACTTGGTAAGTGCATGTATTTTATGAACCATATTAACATTTCCATACAAAAAAAAAAGAAAAAACAATAAATTTTGGTGGTGTCAGAAACTTGGAACTGCAACTCAAAAAAAAAACTATCAAAACCATTCGTGTATGGATAGGTGTTCAAAAATTGTATTGAAGTTTCTAACCATTTTTTTTTCTAAACTGAATAGTATGTGCGAGACTCTCTTCCAAAGTGATAAAATGTATATGTGAGGACTTTTCTTCCATGTACTAAGTACCTTACTACCAAAGAATTTACCTAACGGGCATATAAATGCAAGTTTCATCATTCCAATTAGGAGATTTACGCAGGGGATTTCTCCCCTTTCATTATTTCCTTATCCCGATCTCTGATTTGACGGACGAATATTTTACCGATACTTATCTATTTTCCATTGCATCCGGATTGGATTTTTTACTGATGTGGTATCGACGTCAGTTTTTTGAGACTCCCCTATTGGTCTACAACATAAAGTAAACAGCGTACTAATTAGTATCAGCGTCTATTTGCAATTCCAATGAAAACGGTATCACAAATCATGATCATAGCGTGCTTCACTAGTAATACCTACTGAGATTGTTATACTGTGGCACTATGATCGTAATATTTAAAATTTATTGGTTGTAAAATTGCAAAATCAAGCACAGGCCCGTCGTCCGTGAGCGCCGAAACGCGACTGATCAGGCCTGCCGAACGGCGCGCTATATATATGGTAGATATTAAAACATAGTGAATAACTGATACTTTTTATCAAGTCAAACTCTGCGAATGCATCTATAACTTTTTAGTGGCTTTCGTTGAGTATAAAAATTTAGTTAAAAAATCATTAGTTTAGTCATAAACTTGAAAAAACCTTTTGATAAGGGATAACTTTGGGATTTTTTTCTATCAAGTAAGATTCATTAAATCGTGTTATTGACTGCGAATTGCACTAGATTATATCCTTAACAATACATATATTTTTTTCAGAGTTTAATACACTATTTTAAAGGTCTTATAGTTGTTTTAAAAATTCAAAATTACGGCCCACACGCCCTTAACGTGACAACGTCATAACAAAACATTGATAGAAGCGGCGCAAGCGTACAATGAGCGTAACGGGACATAACGGAACACTTTTTCAAGCATGCAGCTGTCTTGGCGTTCATTGATTTACTAGACGCTGTCACGTCAATAAAACACCAAGAAAATTTTAGTCAATAAATCACTTAGATACGTATATTTTCATTTCTTCAATAGCTCTTTACGTTTAGAGTAATTATAATTAATTAGCAATAATTATTGCTCTCGGTAAAAATGTTACCTTATTTATTCTTATAGTGTTCATAACGAGTGAAGTTTGAGATCAATTCTCACAGAGCATTCCGTTTTATGGGATACTAAACCTTACGTTCTCAGGCTCAAATGGAAATATAAGTGGTATTTATTTAATGTTGATATATTTTTGCAATTTATTTGAGACAAGTATAGCGTCCCGCTGTTTTATTCGAGTTGTTGTTATTGTCACGCCATAAAAAGCTCTCTAAGTATTATTTAAGACTAATTATCTACTAATTATCTAATTACCAAATTTCATGCAGATTCCTCCCGTAGTATTTGCGTAAAAGGGTCAAGGGTAAGGAAAGTATTAGTAAAAATAACACAGATTATCATCTGGAAGAATACATAGGCTACTTTTTATCCCGGGAAAATAACGGGAACGGGAACTAAGCGGGTAAAACAACGGAGCGTTGCTAGTAACTATATAAATGTCAATGTTTGCATGGTTGTTTGCTCAATCACGGAACGAACTGTTGAACTGAACAGATCGGGTTGAAATTTTGATACAGTATAGAATAAAAACTTTATAAAATCACATAAAGACTTTTAATCACGGGAAAAAACGAGAACAGTAATTAAGCTGGTGAAACTTCAGGGGACAGCTCGTAATCGAATTTTTATAAATGTATTTATTTCGAATATTTACTTATAGTTCAACATAAGAAAAAAATTGTTAAAAATATATTTTGTTCGAATTTTCAGTCGATTCAAATGATACAATGTAACGAAGCTTATTTTATCAGCTACTTATGGAAATTAAGAGTATTGTAATAAATTTGTCTCAGCACCATTTGACATGAAATGATCCATCAATTGACAGGAAGATAAAGCAACACCCTGTACTCAAACTGTCGTCTCCCACGTAGGCCCAATGTGGCGGCCATATTTAGCCAGCAGATGTGGCCGCCATGTTTTATTGTATGTTATTATAATGTTTTACTTTGTGTTTTGTTTCAACTTTAGTTTTGGCGGGCTTTTTGAAGTGCAAATTTTGTGAGACATTTCAAATTAAAAACGAAAGTAAAACGAAAATGAGGTTGGAAAGCTAATAAATACTTCTTCCCTTTATTCTTAGTGCTAAGTTCCACCATAGAATAGATCATTTTCAATGCAAAAAGTATTAATCTGAAGTTTGTTACAATTTAATTGAAATGTTGATTATCTAACTTCAGGGTGTCGGATTTTCGTGACGTTAGGGGGCGCTTCGCAAAAATGTACTCACATTATTTTTGCCTTTTTTAACTTTTATGGGTTAACACTTGACCGCCATCTCGTCTGATGTTAAGCGACGATGCGGTCTACGATGGAGCGTGCTTACCTAGAAGAAACCGATTCACTCTCGATTTGAAGAAACTAAGATTATAACCATCGGGAAAACCCACTCAGGCAACGCACCTTGACGTTTTTATTACATAAGTATAGTCAAACCGCTTCGTTATTGTTTTTGTAGCATCAACCATGAAACACTGTCACTTTTCCGTGCTACCAATCCCATAGAAAAAGAGCGATCTGAATGCACTTTCCGAAGTGTATCCGATATTTTTTTTGACGAGCAGGACATGTGCCTGATGGTAAGCAACATGACTGCCACATAACAGCACAGTGACACACAGGTATTGGATCATGAAGAGTCCAAAACGTTACCTCACTGCACTGCGCTCGTCGCCCATAGATCTAAGATGTTATATATCTAAGCTCTGTAATTTCTCTGGAAACATTGCCCTTCACACCGGAACACAGTAATGTTTGCACATTACTTCTTGGTGGTATAATAACTGGCAAAGGTGTGGTTCTTCCCCAGGCGGACTCTGTCAAGAGTCCTACCACTACAAAACCCGACCTAAGTGACCTAATACGTTAAATAATAATTAATACGAGGTATAACTTACAAAAACTGTTACCTTTTATATTATGACTTCAGTACAAAGTTCAGTGACTGAATACTGTTAACCGCACTTCCTACAAATTTTACCCCATAATATCATAACTTCGCAAAACCAAAGGATGTGAAAAAAATCAATCTCCCATGCACCAGGCAGGGGGGCAAGGAGGGGGGGCAACAAACCGGTGTCTCACCGGATGCTGACAAACTTATAAGGCTTTGGAACCGGCTTCGGAATAGGGTGGACGAACTTAGGATGAACCTGTCAGGGGCTACTTTGAGGCTTGGTGAGAGTTCCACTTTGAATTCGTTATTTAATCAATTTACAAATGTCAGATTATTTATGTATGACAACTTATGTAATACAAGTAAACTCCCAATAAAAAAAATGAAAATAGTACTCGTACAACAAGATCCTTTAGTTATAGACAGACAAGGTCTAGTTGTTTTTTTTAATTTCAAACAAAACATTTCCTTATTATACTTAGAGAGAACTGGTACACTAGGTAATCTGCATTTATCTGTAAAGATTTATTGTATTGAAATGAAACCATTAGATCATTTCTATTGCTATTAAAAACTAACAGATATCTTTAACAAACTGAAAATTTGAAGTATGTAGTCTATTCTGAGTTATATACATAATATATTATCTACTGATTTGATTACATAGGCTTGCATTTATTATTTAAATCTACAACCTCACGAATTAGAATCAGACGTTCTCAGAACAGATTTATTATTCAAGTCTTCCTGCATTTCAAATGGAAAAAATGCAAATAAATTTTAATTTAAAAATGTCATGAACTCAGGAGTCTATGCAAATAACTAAATTTAAAATAAAATCACAACGACAATAGACTAAAACGAAATTTTTATCAAAGCGAAAAACATAGTTCCAATCACCCCCTGCCTTGCCTGAATCCGTCCCCTTGCTGCTCAAGCAGGTTATCATAGGCCTTTTATTTTTATAGTCAGCCGGTCACTCTAGTAATAGTTGTTATTAAGCCCTAGGGATGAGAAATGCTACTATGTTGTTAAACGAATAACCCCAATTCCGGCCTTGCTTTAGAATAACAGTTTTTTTTAGAGATAAGGTTGTGTTAGCCCTTTATGATGATAGTGATGGGATATGTTGCTAAATCTATGGCAGTTTCTGTATAAGATGAAGAGTGTAAATAATTTATAATTACAAAGAGAAACATCGTTTCGTAGTTGATGTTGAAAATATTGGAATGAAGAGGTTTGAAACCAATTTCATGATTTCCTATTATAAATATCGGTATTTATACCGACATAAAACAAAAAACTAGTACTTTTTGTCGTTTGTCTAAGCCAAAACGATGTCAAACAACTAAAATAGAAGACCGCATCGTCACTTCCATCAGGCGAGATGGCGGTCAAGTGTAAATCTATGAAAGTTAAAAAAAAACAAAGATTATTCACCTCTATTAAATCAATCTGTTTATTTATACACTTTAAATGTCATATTTCTATATACATTTTTTTTTTTCATTACTAAGGACTTATGGGCCACCCTGTATGTTATGTACAACAAAATACCTTAAATTAAGTTTCAACCTTCTAGAATTTTCATACAAACATGTAACACTTCTTTCGCGTTATAAGTTAATCTATTTATGTTTGTCCCTTTTTAACCCCCGACTAAAAAAGGAGTGTTATAAGTTTGACGTCGATTTCTGTCTGTCTGTCTCTGTGTGTGTGTCTGTCTGTGGCACCGTAGAGCTCAAACGGATAGGCCGATTCCAATGAGCTTTTTTATTTAAAGGTCCGTGCGGATGTTCTTAGCTATGTTTGGTTAATATCGATTCAAGATGGCCGCCTCCACAAAATGGCGGACGAAATATTTCTTCACAACTTACCTCAATATGGGTATTAAATGAAAGGGCTTGACTAGTAAAATACTATACACTATAATAAATTTAAAATCCAAGATGGCCGCCACTACAAAATGGCGAATAACTTTTTTTTCACTACTACTTCAATATGGGTATCAAATGAACAGGTTTGACTAGTAAAATACTACGCACTATGACAAATTTCAAATCCAAGATGGCCGCTACCACAAAATGGCGAAATAAATTTATTTTTTCACAACTCCCTTAATATGGGTATCACGTGATAGGGCTTGATTAGTAGAATGTTGTACAACAGATAACAAATCTGAGGTAGTCGGAGGTTAATATATATTTTTTAATTTGTTCTTTTTAGGCTACACTAGACAATATCCGTTTCAAATTTTGCATAAGTACATCGGTTCCATAATTTTAAGATGAAAACGTACCAGACAAACAGAGAGACTTATTTTCGCATTTATTATATTATTAGGGATAGATATTACGACTGTGCTTATGACATACCTTTTCATACAACATGTTTTTTCGTCCGTATAAATTTAGACGTACCAAGTTAAACATATTATTATACTTATTTAAAATGTACGTAGGAGGTAGAACAGAATAAATATATTTCATTCTATTATCAAAGTAAACGTCAGTCAGTATTGGAAAATACGAAATTCGCGCGTTAAATCTGACATTTTTAGTAGTAAAAAGGCCGAATAAAAATCTTGTTCGTTGTCAGCTTAAATAAATAGATGGTAGACTACATCGTAAGGAATGATGTACGCTACTAAATTTCTAAAAAAGAAAAAAAAATCGAATAAAAAATAAAAGTTTCTAAAAACAAATGAAACAATGTAAGCCTAAAAAAGTAAAAGATTTTTTTTACTTTTTTAAAGCAGTAGAGTCAACCTCTTTGTTCGAGTTTTCGGAACACCGACCATGAAACGATGTCGCCTTTTTGAACTACGAGCAGTCTGATAAAATAAGGGCAAGGTGGTATTAGATCACAAGTTTGTTTTAAATTTTAGATTACGCGTACATATGTTTGAACGTCCTTGCGAGAGAACTCTCTCCTTGCGAGAGAACTCTCTGCTTGCGAGATAACTCTCACCTTGCGAGAGGAGGCCCGAGTCCCAGCAGTGGGAGCATTTAGTGGGCTGTTGATGATGATTGATGATGTTTGAAAGTAAGGCCTTCGTTCTTCTGCGATTTTTGCCGAAACTAAGTTTTGAATTTGTTTTCTATAACCTGTTTCTAATAGACTAAACGAATTCATTATTATTTAATTGTTTCTTTCAGATACATTCTAGGGTCTTGCGCAAGCTAAAGTAAATAATATTACAAAAACTAGGAAAACCTCGTTTCACGTCATATGTAATAAATCGAAGGTCACAGCCCTAGGGGTGAGACGTTGTAAAACGTACACCCCTACTTTAGTGCTTTAGCCATTCTAGCCAATCCCAGGGCCACTTAAGCTGTTTTCTTTGCGACTATCTATCTAAATACAAAATGTCTGTCTGTGACATTTAGTAAGTGTTACGTAAAGTATGTTCGCGCAAAGTGGCTGGCATTTTGCGAACAATAAACTACGGAATAGTAACAGCGCGTAAAATTGATGAAAAGAGATTGTCACCACAATATACTCGTAATTGTTCAATGATTACAATGCCTTAAGTAATTACTTTTCCATGCTACAACCAATCCGATAGAAAAAGAGCGATCTGAATGCACTTCCCTAAGCAACATGCCTGTCACATAACAGCGCAGTGACACGTAGCTATTGGAACATGAAGAGTCCAAATCATTACCTAGCACTGCACTGCGATCGTCACACAGAGATCTAAGATGTTATTGTAATTTCTCTGGAAATATTGCCCTTCAAACCGTAACACAGTATTGTTTGCACAATCCTACACCACCACTAGATATAAACCACTAGAGAGATGTGCCCTAAGCATCCTGAAATTAGTAATAAACGGCGTCTGTGCGTGTAGTGTACATCAAAGGTATTTTAAACGTTGCAAGGTTTTTTATCAATAGTAGGTTTGCGCTTGTTAGCCTGATTGATTTAAGCATCCTTTGAAGACACCCTAATAGTATACTCGTCACAGAATGTCCAATTGGCAACACTAGTGTCTCGTATCACCAGCAAAATGAAGGATGACTCGGACCAACTGATTGATGGCGTTTAAGTTGCAAAAAACCCTGATACAATTGAGATCGACTTGATCTCTGATCAAGATGCTTTAGCTTGGTAGACCTTATAAACTCAAACTCAAACCAACATCTGTTACATTAACAGAATACAGTCGGGTGTCTCGATGGTTAGTTTTTAACTGCGTTCCATTTTATAAACTTATATTTATAAACTTATAACAACATTTTTGAATTTCGTACATTTTCGTGATTTAAGTTTTCAAATGGTTTTACGTGCAATGATCACTCCGTAGTATCTTTGTTCGCAGCCAACATTATATTAGAAGAAGATATATACAATGTTTTTGTTTTGTTTGTCAGTTACGACGAAAACATAATTTGTTGATGTGAGAAATTATCGTGACTTACACACGGAATAAATCATAACTTTATATTAGGAGTTACTTCCAGTAAGTACAGACAAACAACGCATCTGTTCTGAGCTAAAGGCATGGCCTTTAACCCTTGGTAACCTACATTGTACTTCGAAATTTTCGAACTAGATTTTTGTACTCTACTAGTATTAAAACGAGGAAATACGCGGTGAAACTGTAAGGCACTGCTACCAATTTGAAGAGTCTAGAGGTACCTATAACTACATACCTATATATACATAACTATATATGTGCTGTGCTCGTCACTCAAGAGATATAATACGATGTATTTCTTTACCTTGTAATATGTTTTGGATGATTTTGAGAAGGAGAAAGAAAAGAGAACTGTTCTTCTTCTTTGATTACTCAAAGTTTGGAATAGGACAGTTATTGTACATTTCAACTTCAACTATTGGTTTATGGTTTTTATTGTGGTTTAGCCTCACAATTTCGCCAATGTCAAGTATAAATAATATAATCGTTTTTTTTTCCAATTATTGTACATAAAGTGTTTTCAAATGACATAGGTATTTTCCCCGAATAAACAAAAATGTACTCAAATTTAAAATTATATTTATATACAATACAGAGTGACGAGACTAGCAGGATTTGTGCCTGATGGTAAGCAACATACCTGCCACATAACAGTACAGTGAAAAGCACCTATTGGAACATAAATGAGTCGTCCAAATCATTACCTAGTACGGCGTTCGTCACCCATAAGATCTAAGATATTATATCTCTAAGCCCCATAATTTCTCTATAATTCAGACACGTAAAAAATATCGTAAGTATTCAACGTAGCTCCACATTCCGTGAGGAGCTATCACGAAGCCAGATAAATGAAAATGAATTTTAGTTACTTCTTCATATATCAAAATCCGCGACAGCAATTTCAACAAAATTTGTAAGTATATTTATGGGATTACCTATGAACTAAATAAAGACGCGACGCGTGACCAAAATGCTGGCGTTTATTTGGCCCAACGCATAAGCATTGCCATTCAGCGTGGCAATGCCGCCAGCATGCTGGGTACGCTTCCGATTGGTAGTGGGCTTGGACATCTTGATTATCTGTAGACCTACAATGGTTTATGGATAATTCAGGAGTGCTTAGTGTAAGTATTTAGATAGGTTTTAGTGTAGTGTAGTTCTCATTGTATTATAGTTTTGTTACTATAATAAATTTGTGTATATCTACCAAACAAAAACCATCACAATCGATGCACAACTATCGGGACTATCGCGTTACATAGAATTGAGAAACTACTCCTTTTTTGATGTCGGCTAAAAATACACGAATAAATAAAATAAATAAATATTGGCCTACAATTTACACACAACACCATCTGACCCCAAACTAAGCAAAGCTTGTAATATACCGGCCAGATAGCTGATGTACTTATAATTATTATACATAGCAATACCCAGACATAGTGCAAATATTTGAGTTCATAGGTACACTTTCTGATGTACTTATTTGGGGGCCGGGAGCTCACCTCATTTTCAAAAGCCTATCCGAGCGCTTGGTCGACGCGACGCGTGACCAAAATGCTGGCGTTTATTTGGCCCAACGCATAAGCATTGCCATTCAGCGTGGTAATGCCGCCAGCATGCTGGGTACGCTTCCGATTGGTAGTGGGCTTGAACATCTTGATTATCTATAGACCTACAGTGGTCTATAGATAATTCAGGTGTGCTTAGTGTAAGTAGTTAGGTTTGTAGTGTAGTGTATGTAGTTCTCATTGTATTTTAGTTTTGTTAATAAAGGCTCTGCCCAGATTAAAAAAAAAATGTACTTAATTGGTACGTATATAGTTGTAAATACATAATTATTATACATAGCAATACCCAGACATAGTGCAAATATTTGAGTTCATAGGTACACTTTCTGGTGTATTTTTTGCAAATAACGAAACTGGTCTTTTATATCTCGAAGATTAGACCCCAAGTCATTTAAAACACAAGATTATTCAAACAACATAACAAATTAAGTATGTTTTGATCACAAGCCAACAGCCACAAATTTTACAATACCATAAATCAATTTGACACGAGTAAAATCAAAAATAAACTAATCTATCCACGATTTGCTGCCTTTTACGGACGAAGCCGCGTGCAAAACATAATTTATTACTCATTAAAGTGGGCGTTTCCGTTATCTACATAAAAACCTGCTGTTTGTCTGTCATCACGATGTATGTATGGGTGTCTAGTTTCAGAACAGTCGAATATATCGATATTATTATAGACTATAGCTATATTAATTGCATGAATTGTATACGGAAAAATATGTATGTAATAATAGTCCCTTTACAGCTGAATTTTTAGAATTTTAAATTTATAACGGTAAATTTAGAAACGTACTTAATTAAAATGTAATGATATTTTTGCGATTACGAGTCTGTACAGGATCATTCCAAATGTTTAGGTTTAAGTAAATGTTTGTGAATGTGACTTACATGATAATAAATATTTTCTATTCTATTCTATTAAAATAAACAGCCCACTAAATGTTCCCACTGCTGAGATTCGGGGCCTTCTCTCACAAGGAAAGAGTCAAGCCCAATATCCCTCAACGTTGGCCCAGTGCAGGTTGGTGGATGATACATGCTATCGAAAGATTTTAGGGACGTGTCGGTACCCTCACGATGTTTTCCTTCACCGTTTCAAGTTAGCGGCATTAAGCATTTGACTTCGAAACGATAGTGGTGTGCGTGAATTTGAACCAGGGGTTTCCGAATCGGCAGTCGCCGTTTTTCGACTAGACCAGTCGTAATTTGTAAAATCTTATACCTTTAAACGACCAATTCTTGTAAGTATATACATAGAATCGGAATCTCGGAAATGGCTCGAACGATTTTCATGAAATTATGTATACAGGGGGTTTCGGGGACGATAAATCGATCTAGCTAGGTTTTATTTTTTAAAAACATCATTTTATGCGCGTTTTTAGACAATGAAAAACTCTTACAATGTCATTAGAACACAATAACTTATTTCGCCATCGTTCTCTAAGTCTAAATGGCTCAGACGGACTATGCTCGCCCTCGGAGTCAACAGGGTCCGGTTCGAATCTTGATGGTTACACTCGGATTTTTTCTTTTAGTTCTTTTTTTTCTGAGAAAATTTTATACTTAGAGCCTTTTATAAACGCATTTAATTCGTATCTAAGTAGGTCTAACTAAGTCATCACTACGTAATTCGTACGTGCCTAAATATCATTTAAAAAAACCGAGCAAAGCTCGGTCAACCAGATACTGTTAATTAATTGCCCAATTCTGGGACTTGTGGTCTTTTCTCTGAAGGAGAGAGTCGAGGTCATAGCTCACCACGCTGGCCAAATGGAGGTTAGCGGATAACGCATGTTGTCGAGAAATATAATTTTTGGAACATATCTGTTTCCTCATGATGTTCTCCTGCACCGTTAAATACAAAGTTACATGTCTACACAAGGGGAAACTACTTTAGGTAGAGAGGAGAATGAAATTTACCACTAACATTATAAATGCCAATATTCGTTTGATAAATCTGTGATATTAGATAAATTTTATATAAATTAATTTAAGTGGACACATCATTAGTAAAAAACTCGGTGACACACAGGAAGGAGCGAAATTTTCGACACTTCAAACTCTAGGCTCATCTTTCCGGTTTAAAAATAACTGCATTTTTCTTACCTTGAATCATTACGTTATTTGATATCTTTGATCGTTTTAATGTTGATATTTTATTTGATTTCAGTTAAATAGAAAATATATGAGATCATGATTTTAAAAATAAATTTTCAGCTGAACTCATTAAAATGAAATCTAGAGAATGCACTGACGAACTCATAATCCTAATCTATACTAATATTATAAAGCTGAAGAGTTTGTTTGTTTGAACGCTAGGATCTCGGGAAGTGCTGGTCCGAATTGAAAGATTATTTATCTATTGAACAGTCCATTTATCGAGGAAGACTATAGGCTATAGAACATAACGCTATTATTAATCAAGAATGTAACAAAATCAGGAAAAAAAATATTCCTTTTTGAGAGTTTTCGTACGTTTCGTGCTTTGACATGACACAAGACAGCATGTGTCTAAGATTGCGCCATTGAATATCACATATTAAACACCTTTTGAATATAAACCTTTGCTAATCAAATTTGTTTCTAAATCTGAGTTGGTACGACCAATTTCCGACAGGTGGCGTAGCAGGTAGCTGAAGAGGTTTTTTGTTTGAAAGCGATATTATCAGGAATGACTGAACCGATTTCAGTCATTCTTTCACCGTTGGATATGTACGGGATCCTGATGAGTGCTACATAATGTACCACGGGCGAAGCCGGGGCGGACATCTAGTAATATTATAAATGTCAAAGTTTGGATCCTTATCGCTCAATCACGTCGTAACGCCTGATCGGATCGGGTTGAAATTTGGAACAATATTAGATTATAGTCTGGAAGAATAAATAGGCATTTTTTTCCCGGGAAACAAGATTTTTTTTTAGAAAGATAAATGAACTCTTGATTGCATCACACCTACATAAAAACTAAAACGGAAGTAGCAATAGGCGATATTATGGCTTACAGCAATCTTCTCCAGGCAACCAGGCTTATTAGAATAATTAGTACCAGAATTGCATGCGTGCGAATCCAGGGCGGGTCATACATACAGTCATAATTATTATACATAGCAATACCCAGACATAGTGCAAATATTTGAGTTCATAGGTAACCTTTCTGGTGTATTTTTTTGCAAATAACGAAACTGGTCTTTTAAATCTCGAAGATTAGACCCCAAGTCATTTAAAACACAAGATTATACAAACAACATAACAAATTAAGTATGTTTTGATCACAAATCAATGTATCTATTAACAAGAACAAAATTGAAAATTTTGACTAACCCCCGACTAACTGGGTTTTGTAATCTGTACAACATTCTACTAGTAAAGCCCTTTCATTTGATACCCATATTAAGGGAGTTGTGAAAAAATAAATGTATTTCGCCATTTTTTGGTGGCGGCCATCTTGGATTTGAAATTTGTCATAGTGCAAAGTATTCTACTAGTCAAGCTTTCGTTTGATACCCATATTGAGGTAGTAGTGAAAAAAATAATATAATTCGTCATTTTGTGGTAGCGGCCATCTTGGATTTGAATTTTTTTATAGTGTACAGTGTTCTACTAGTCAAGACCTTTCATTTGATACCCATATTGAGGTAAGGTGTGAAAAAATATTTTGTCCGCCATTTTGTGGAGGCGGCCATCTTGAATCGATATTAACCAAACATAGCTAAGAACACCCGCACGGATATTAAATTTCAAATAAAAAAAAAACGCATTGAAATCGGCCCATCCGTTTGAGATCTACGGTGCCACAGACAGACACACAGACAGACAGACATCGACGTCAAACTTATAACACCCCTTTTTTTGGTCGTAAAAACCCGTAGGTATCAAAATCTGTTAGGCTGGTTTCAAAAATCAATACATCTATACATGTATAGGGACGCGGGAAGTGCCTTTGTTTCATACTATGTAGTGATTGTGATAATATTTACTTTGTGTAGTATGTTCCGGTTTGAAAGGCAATGTTTCCAGAGAAATTACAGGGCTTACGAGATATAACATCTTAGATCACTGGGTGATGAGCGCAGTGCAGTGCTAGGTAATGATTTGGACTCTTCATGTTGCAATAGCTGCGTGTCACTGTTATGTGACAGGCATGTTGCTTACCATCAGGCACATGTTCATAAAAAAGTGATAGTTAAATAGTCTGGGGTAAATGTGACCGTAGGGTAAATTGTGGTAGCTTAAAATAACAATTGATATAACATAACAGCTAAGCAGTAGTGTGCGGGGTATAATAAACGCAATGCAGCAGTCCATTGTCTGTGCAGTAATGTAGTTCGGACGAGTATTGGGCTGTTGGGCTGGCTGCCAGTTTGCAGGGCACTACGGAATTCCAGCTACGTATGATACCTACTCCTTGATCTATGGCGCTTGTCCTAGTAATATTATAAGCTAGTGAATCGACCCGGCTGATACTAAATATCCCAAGCCTGGTTGTCTGGAAGAGATTGATGTAAGCCATAATATCGCTTATGCTACTTCCGTTTTAGTTTTTATGTAGGTGTGGTGCAATCAAGAGTTCATTTATCTTTCTAATAAATTTTTTTTATTGTGGGTTATCTCTAAGAGACAGACATAAACCATCACAGATTTTTTTGTAGACCTTTTTAAGGGGTACAATACTGTAGTACATTATTTTGATACATCTCGTACGGTTCAGCCAGCGTTAGCCATGTAATGTAAAGAGTATGTTTTATGATATCACATTAGAAACCTTTAAAATTATCAGTGTTTTTCTACTATTTTATGAATCAGAATCAGAATCGTTTATTGCATGTACTATTAACACAATTTATTTTTACAACAATAGGTTTACTCTTGACCGCCATATCGCCTGATGGTAAGCGACGATGCGGTCTACAATGGAGCGTGTTTACCTAGAAGAAACCGATTCACTCTCGATTTGAAGACACCAAGATTATAACTATCGGGAAAAACCCACTCAGGCAACTCATTCCACAGCCTAGACGTTCTTATCTTAAACGTAGAGTCAAACCTCTTTGTCCGTGTCTTTGGAATATCCACCATGAAACGGTGCCGCTTCTTCGAGTTACGAGAAGTACGATAGTAAAAAGGGCAAGGTGGTATAAGATCGTGCAGATCAGTTGCACACTCTCCGAAGTGTATCCGATAAAAAACCGATAAGCTAGCAATTTTGCGGCGATGTTCAAGACTTTAAATCAATATATCTATTAAAAACCCCATGAAAATCTGTTTGGTAGTTTTAAAGATTCAAACATACATAAGACATTTTTGGCTTTGTAACAGTGTATTTTTAAGTCAAAATCTAAGAATCTCTCTGTGAACACGTATCAAAGCGACCAGATTTCAGGTGTAACTTAAATCCAACTTGTGACAACCTCCTACAACTTGATTAAGTTACTTCAAAGACAGACGCAACTTAATGTCGTTTATCTGCGATTTCCCGACGTAATCAAATTTTAGGGGCGGGGTTACTGCCAGGACTTTCTAGATATAAGAAGTCGCTGTAGAACTTTGACCTTTCAGTGGACTAACATAAAGTTCAATCAAAATTACAACAAAGTATAATAAATTAAATCAATATTTGGATGTAATCAAGAACTCAAGATTTTTTTAAATAAAGAGTGACGAGACGACCCGGACATGTGCCTGATGGTAAGCAACATGTCTGCCACATAACAGCACAGTGACATGCAGCTATTGGAACATGAAGAGTAAAAATCATTACCTATACTCGGAATTTTAATTCGATTCCAGATTTGACATTAGCTACTGTCATTTTGTGAAATAATGATACCACATATAATAGTGTTAGTGATGAACACAAAAATCGATTTCAAAGTCGAGATCACTTTTTTATTTATTTATTTCACACATAATTAAGTATAAAACAAAACATAGGGGTCGAATTGATAACCTCCTCCTTTTTTTGGAAGTCGGTTAAAAAGAAAAGTCTCAAATCGTTAATTAATCGTCAAAACTAAATAGTCGGTTCAGAAATATTTAATTTCCTGATATACTTAGTATACGAGAGTACAAATAATTATAAACGAGAAGAATCGATCCGGAAATATTCCATTTCCATATCGAATAATTTCGCAACGTCACTATTAAGTACTTGTCATAACGTTGCAACATTGAAATTGTCAAATCTGGAATCGAAGTAAAATTCCGAGTATAGCACTGCGCTGCGCTCATCATCCAGAGATCTAAGATGTTAAATCTCTAAGCCCTGTAATTTATTTCTCTGGAAACATTGCCCTTCAAACCGGAACACTGTTGTTTGCACATTACTGCTTGGCGGTAGAATAACAAAGGTTAATTATTTCAAATATATAATAATATACATCTCACGTTAAATTCGAAGTCATGAACTAAAATAACCAGCTCCGAACCATTCCTAGTGCAAATATGGCCAAAACATTGGCTGCGTTGCCTCGCTAAATGGCGATAGCTATCCTCTGTTTCAGAAACGAGCCGCCAGAGCAGCATTAAGTATGTAATACCATTATTGAAATTCTAAGTCGACTAGTCAAGTCGGGAGAATGGCAACTGCCGATCCAGATACCCTGTTTCGAATCCTGCCACCACTGTCTTTTCTAAGTCATGTGCGTAATGCCGCAAACACACACACACACGTCATAATTTATAACAGTCGTTTTTGCGTCGGGGGTTAAAAACCAACTCAAGCAACGCAAATATTGCCAGAAATTGTGTCGCTAAACTACCGACAGTAATTAATATTTTCCAGTTTGAAGGACAATGTTTCTAGAGAAATTTCAGTACAAAGAAATTATTCGTGTTTTATGTTTAGTTGACGAGCGCAGTGCTAGGTAATGTTATGGATTCTACTTGACCTGAACGACACTGTGGCGTTATGGGTACACATGTCACTTACCATCAGGCGTATCTCATGCTCGTCCCGTCAAATATGTCATATTATAAAAATGTAATTTTCTTCTGGAAAAAATCTGACATCAATATAAAATTTAATTAAACTACTAAATTTCATAACTTTTGTGAATTTTACAAATATGTCGTTCAGAGTTAAACTCTGAGTAAGTAAGAAATTTTCTGTTTTTGTTGATATTTCAAAAACCGCGACGCGCTTTCGAAAAAAAAATAGGTTGGTATATGGGACCACGTCTGAAGTATTATTTATCTAAATATTAAAAAATAATTATCAATATCGATTCGCTATTCGCGTTTGCACACAAACCAAACTAAAAACCTCCGCCTTTTCCAAAGTGGCTTTTCCAAAGTTCCAAAAAATAACTTAGATTTTTTAAATAAAATCTCAACTTAATTTTTTGGTTCGAGCTCACCGCTTTCAAAGAAACTCTTCTTTGTACGGAAAAAGATACATTTACACCTACCCCCAAAAGGCTTAAATTCAGTCGACTGGTAATGAATGATAATGAAGTTTAGATAATGAACCTTGAAATAATTACAAATACACTTGACAAGGTTTTTGACACTAAAGAGTGATGAGACAAGCAGAGCCTGTGCCTGGTGGTAAGCAACACGCCTGCCCATAACAGCACAGTGACACGCACATAAGAATTACTAATCATAATCTAGCACTGCACTGAGCTCGTCATCTAAAGGATGGATGATAGAAGGATATTTATCTTTAGGTACGTCCTGTAATTACTTTGGAAATATTGCCCTTCACACCGGAACACAGTGATGTATACACATAACTGCTTGGCGGTAGAATAACTGGCAAAGGTGGACTTTAGAATCAGTCCTACCACTACACAATAGTTTTTACTTATTTAGATAGCGTGGGTAGATTATAGAAAAACTTAGAGAGTTGCTATGTTCTATAATGTTAAGTTTTGTTATTCAAGTTAGGTAAAAAGCAAGTTTTCGCATCTTCGGCGTCGCTTCAAACAAGATGAGATCAAGTAGAAGCTATGCCTATTTTTGGTTAACAAATATTTTTTTAGAATAGAATAGAAATCTTTATCTAATATATAAAATTCTCGTGTCACAGTTTTCGTTGCCATACTCCTCCGAAACGGCTTGACCGATTTTGATGAAATTTTTTGTGCTTATCTGGTATCTATGAGAATCGGCCAACATCTATTTTTCATCCCCCTAAATGTTAGGGGTAGTCCACCCCAAAATTTTTATTTTTATTGTTTAGACAAAAATTTTAATTTCTATTTTTTTATGATACAACATACAATCCTCAATTTTCACCCTCCTACGATCAACCCTTATTTTATTAGGAAATTATTTATATGGCAAAACAACGTTTGCCGGGTCAGCTAGTTGTCATATATAAGTTACACTCTTAAACATTTAGGTACTTACTCGTAAGACTAAACATTTAGAATGCTTCTGTATAGACTCGTCAAATTACGAAATTATTATTATTAGGTACATTTTATTACATAATATTACTACATAATAAATAATATTTCAACGTTTAAAACAAGAATTCCGTACAAAAAGTAGTAAGTAATCCAAATCTATGTATATTCAAATTTACCAATTCTAAATCTTCAGCTGTAAAGGGGCTGTTATTGAATCCAAATGTTTTACGTTTACAAATTGTACAATATAATGACTAACAAAAAGGTAGGAAAGTGTAATACAAAATCATATCTTAGATTAGATATTTATCTAAAAGATATCTATGTAGTAAGTTTTACATTAAGATCTCCAAGGATTATCTCTATTTAGGTACCTACTTAAGACCAAAGATCTCAATACACAGATGTGCCCGCCCTACCAAACTTCAGGGCGCACGAAATCATGTCATAGTTAGGAAGAGTGAGCTCACTCATTCCGTTTCAGTCGGTTGCAGGAAGCGGTAAACGCCGGACGATTTTACTGATCACTATTCGTTGTCAACAACCAAAATGAGTAGAATAACAGCATATCGCGCCGCTAGCGATTCTAGGGGTCAACTAGATTGGTTATGTGTAAACTACTTACGACACACAGTTCATTACCAATTTCAAGTTACTCAGGGCACATCCATTGGTTTATATCGATGCCTAAGACTAGATAGTGTTCAGTGAAACATTTTCACTTTTTTATTATCACTTTTTTCCTGAGATCGCAACCAACCGACTACCGACTTCAATTATTTACGATTTATTTTGCCTTTGTTCTGAGCATACCTAGGTATGCTAGGTAGGTAGGCAACATACTTTCGGCATACCTAGGGTCCTACGTTAGTTTTAATATAAGGTGGAGTTTATGTCAAAATAATCATGGTAGTGGGCACAGATTACTAAATTTTAGAAATCTGTGGTAGTGGGCTTCATTTCACTTCAACATCTTGATTATCTATAGACCTTCATTGGTCCAGGGATAATTCAGGTATGTGTACTTAGCTTAGTTAGAGCGACATCGTTTCATGGTTGATGTTCCAAAAACGCGAACGAAGAGATTTGACTCCACGTTTGTGATAAGAACGTCTAGGTTGTGAAACGTTGCCTGAGTGGGTTTTCCCTGATGGTTACAAACTTGGTGTCTTCAAATCGAAAGTGGATCGTTTTTTCTAGGTAAGCACGCTCCATCGTAGATCTCATCATCGCTTAACATCAGGCGAGATGGTGATCAAGTGCGAACCTATCATAGCTAAAAAAAAAGTGTAAGTAGTTAGGTATGTAGTGTAGTGTAGTTCTCATTGTATTTAATTATGTTAATAAAGGCTCTGCCCCCTATTTTTACAAAAAAAATATTGTCTTTTTTTTTTAAATAAACACATTCAAGTAATTTTCTCTGACTTTGTAATCACATAATGCTAGGCCAACTAAACGCACTGGTCCAAAGAGACAACGATGTTTCAGTTTCTTAGTAAGTAAAGGAAAATTAATCTCATAATTATAGAATACAACTACCTACTACCTACCTACGATACGATTCTAAGAATTTTCTTGATTTACAAAAACCACTCTACGTACACATATCTTTCAAATTGAAACCAAAACTTGGGAAGTATTACAAATAAAAAGCTTTCCATATTAGTTCTAAAAGTATTTTAGAAATGAGACATACATTTTAAAAAATACGGGATATTTTGGGACAAATTGGCCCCTAATTGCCTATTCTTTGAAGAATTGAGTCTAATTTTACGATAGTTTTAGATGTTTCAAATTCAGTTGTAACTTTTGAATGCTATATTACGCTAAAAAAAGTCTGTTTCTAACACCGACTACAAAAAAGAAGGTTTCTCAATTCGACCGGATATATAATTACATATTTTTTGATTGAATTAGCTATCACAACTGAAATAATGTTTATGAAGAAACGTATTGACTAAAAAACATACTAACATAGTCTATCAACAATTTTGGATGACTTACTTAAAACCGAGTGAAAATAACAAAAGAATAAAGTAATACTCAATACCCTATTGTTAAACCAAAACAAAAATTCTTAGAATTTTTTCTTATAATTTTTTATGTATCCAATAAGTTCCGATCTCACGTTGTTCTAATTTCAAAATAAACATCTCACGCGTATCGATTTTCCGTTATCACAATGATAAGAAACGCTTAGCCCTAAACACAATTCGGGGGATGCTACAACAAGATTTTCATGAAAATAACACCCTATCTCACAAATTATAAGGTAAAAATTCCAGCTTACCAATATAATACGAAACACTCCAAGAAAATCCAAATAAATAACGATATTTCACAATTTATACACTTTCACAGCACTGCACTGTAATCCGAGAATTTTTTCACAAGAAAAAAACCACAGACAATTTCGGGAAATGTCGATTCACCGGTTCCAAATTCGAAATTATTTGGCGCGCCACAGGTTGGCGGGTTCCGCGGACGCGCGACCGACGCGTTTGAATTTCGAACGCAGTTTGGAGTGGGGGAGAGAGAGACGCCGGGAGAGGGACGGCAGATGCGCGGGGAGGTTGCTCTGATCAGTAACTGCCCGGGCTGGTGGTGTGCCAGGGTTGGGAATTACCCCATTTTTGCGTTAGGGAAAGCTGAAGGTTTTTACACTGACGTAACGTTTTTGTTTTTCAATAATAATCAGTTTGTGTGAATGCTAAAAATGTAATATTATGTAGATATGAATACACGAGTACATGATTAAATATTACGACTATGAATTATTAGTGATGATACTAAAATATATTATACATATATTTTTTAACAATTTCTTTAGAAAGTGTGTCTTCCTTTGTGTGAAAATTCCTACCGAGAAAGTGTTTTAAAGATATGTTTATCAGATCGAAATTATGAACAAAAAAAATTGTAGTTACGAGTATATCACACCATAATGATTATTATATCCATTTATAATTTTTTTTGCTGAAGACTAGAAAGAAATTGTAAAAGTATAAAAATGTCTAATAACTTTTAGTCGAATGCATCGCTTGAGTTTTTCCTGACGAATTTAACTAAGTGTCGTCTGACTGAGAGTGAGGCGGTTTATTAGAGGCGTTAAGCATATTATGATCATGTTATCGACCGTATTATCTCTTAGCATCAGACGAAACGGTGTTCCAGCACACAAATATCATTTTGCTACATTTATTACATTGATTTTCACTCGTTATTTTCAACAGCTACATTTAATAACTGTCAACAATTTTTAACATTTATTTAAATTCAGACAGATTGAAACTGCACACAATTTTTTACGAAAAACAGCAACATGGCCTTTAACATTTGTTTTTGATCAAATCGCAAGAAGTTGAGCAGAATAGTCCACATTTATTTTATCCCAACGACGCCCTATGTTTTCACTAGCGTAGTTTCCCGATTCCATTATTTTCTCGTGATAAAAAATCCTATTCCAGGCTATTATTTATCCCAAAAGTAGTTTTTATGTCATAAAAGCGTCCATGCTTTTGTGACATATTCACAAACTTCCGTTACGCTTACAATATAGTAGGGATAAAATTGGGGAGTTTTCCCGCAGTTTTCCCGGGTCCCGACTAGCAACACTGCCCGGGCAAAGGCTGCGTAGAACGCGGTGCGTCCTACGTTCAGACGCTGTATTTGCATTGTTTTTCGTTTGTTTTGATTTATCGATCTTCTAACACACTGCTTCAAATATTATCTTGTAATTACGTATGTAATTAATTGTCTGTTTTGTACTTAACAAGGAGCTCTGTCAACCCCTCAGGGTGTATGTCTAATTTGTAGTTGCTATGCAGCTTTAGATGTGTGCGTACGTCAAGTGTGACGTCACGGACTTGCCAGAGCGTTGACTTTTCGGAAATGCTAATTTCTAGCTGTGATTTCGTCTCCTTAGTACTAAAATAGGTCTAATAATGAATGGTGCTATTATGTCGAGTAGTTGTTGACATTTTAAGCCCCGTCACAAAACCGATGGAGTGTTAAATGATGTTTGACGCGTTTGTATGTGTGTGTTTGGGTATGCTTGTGGCATCCTAGCTCCTGACCGGATAAACCACTGTCTTGTATAAGTCATGTACGTAATAACTTAAACACGGCAAAGGAAACATCGTGAGGAAACGGACATGTTCTATGAATCTTCCGAGGTCATTCGTCATCGACCAACCAACACTAGGTCAGAGTGGATTATGGTCTTTAATCTCCATTTGCGAGAGAACGCTCCGAATCCCAGCAGTGGGGGGGAATATTTAGTGGAATGTTTATGCTAGACGCCCTTTCTCAAGAAGAATGCTTGTTCGAGTGGATCAATCGTTAGACAGTGAGACTGGAACGCCTATGAGTTACCCGAGAATTTATTAAAAAACACGTTACTTTATTAAGGCAGAGAGTGACGAAACGAGCAGGACATGTGTCTGATGGTGTAAACTACACGCCTCCTGAGCAGGCGTGTTCCAACAATTGCGTGTCACTGTCCAATGATACAGGACAGAGACACGAAGAGCCCAAATCAATCTTTTCCAGGTAAGCTTGCTCCGTCTTAGTTCGTATCGTCGCGCGTCGTTTAAAATCAGGCGAAATTTATATATTTTTAAATTAAGCTCAGTAAGGAGTTAATATCTATATGCTGTCCATTTATATACACATATATACTTACTCGTAGCTACATGGATCTGTTGTCCCATTGCCAGCTTAGTTCACAACAACAAACCCAACGGCACCCTTTCGTACCCCATCAATCATCACTAGATTTAAAATGACCTGATAACTATATATTTTGTGCTATTTTTTATCTCAGTTTTCAGAAATGTCATCCCCATATCGTGTGACACGCCGTTACGATATCGTCATCAGTTCTTCGAAGCAATTGCTTATCTTTGATGAATGTATCCAGAGAAATCACAGGGCATCTTAGATCTCTGGATGACGAGCGCAGTGCAGTGCTTGGCAATGATTTGGACGTTTCATGATAGCTTGATTCAATAGCTGATTTTTTACTGATTAGTCGAGAATGTATGTACGGATTTGGGATATTGAGTTTTTGTTTCATAACTTCCTAAGTTTTGAATAAACAAACAAAAAATCTATAAACTGTAGGTACCTATTATATTAATTCGAATTTCCTTAAGCGTAATTTGTTTCAACTTGAGACATAAGATAGTTTTTATTTCACTTAGAGTAGTGGTGTCAATATTTTTTTTTTTTTTTGGATTAATAACTGTTATTTTGTTTTTAGGGTTCCGTACCCAAAGGGTAAAAACGGTTTTTTTACATTTTTATTTTACTTACTTTATAAATATTTATTTTACGTACAACATATTTGATTTTTTTCACAATCATGGCCGGTTTAAAGTTGATAGTATCTGTAACTTACAAGATTAGGTTACAGCTAATGGTACGGAACCCTTTGTGCGCGAGTCCTACTCGCACTTTGTCAGTTTTTAACCCCCGACCAAAAAAAGGGGTGTTATAAGTTTGACGTCGATGTCTGTCTGTCTGTCTGTCTGTGTGTGTGTCTGTCTGTGGCACCGTAGAGCTCAAACGGATGGGCTGATTTCGATGCGGTTTTTTTTATTTGAAAGTTAATTACCGTGCGGGTGTTCTTAGCTATGTTTGGTTAATATAGATTCAAAATGGCCGCCTCCACAAAATGGCGGATAAAATATTTCTTCACAACTTACCTCAATATGGGTATCAAATAAAAGGGCTTAACTAGTAAAGTACTATACGCTATAAAAAATTCAAATCCAAGATGGCCGCCACCACAAAATGGCGAATTATATATTTTTTTTCACTACTACCTCAATATGGGTATCAAACGAAAGGGCTTGATTAGTAGAATACTTTGCACTATGACAAATGTCAAATCCAAGATGGCCGATGCCACAAAATGGCGAATTACATTTCTTTTTTCACAACTCCCTTAATATGGGTATCAAATGAAAGGGCTTGACTAGTAGAATGTTGTACAGATAACAAATCTTAGGTAGTCGGGGGGTTAGTCAAAATTTTTAATTTTGTTCTTGTTTATTAAATTACTTACATTACCTAAGCCGGAACGGGCTGCCGGTGAATATTTATTCGCCCGGGGTTTTATTTTCCTGAAATTTGTAATTTTAATCCGATTCAAATTGTATGTACAAAAGTTTGCATGTGTACATGTTTGGATGTTTGTTGCTCAATCACGTCGGAAGGTCGGAACGGATCGGATTGAAATTGGGATCCCAGTTAGACTATAGTCTGGAATAATACTTTGGCTGCATTCACATTTAATTTTACTGGGAAAATAACAGGAATGGAAACTAAGCTGGTACAACCACGGGACTCTGCTACTTTTAAATTTTATAATTTACAGAAAACAAAAAAAAATACACGGACCATGGACGTATCAAAAAGTCGTAGTCTCGCTAAAACAAAAACTGTGTCACTATAGTCGGCCACATTTGCACGTGTGCGTTGTCAGGTTGTCACTGATTGTCTGACAGGCACAATTACAATTACAATACACAAGTAGCGCGTGTAATGACCCACTGATGTGTGCGTGTCAGCCTGTATGTGACAGCTCACACGTCCATAGTATGTGGCCGACTCGATGGACACAGTTTTCGTTTTAACGACACTACCTCCGACTTTTTTACAAGTCCATGACACGGACAGAAACCGATTCACTTTCAATTGAAAGACACCAAGATTGTAGCCATCTAGAAAAGCTCATTCAAGTTAACATTCCAAAGCCTAGAGGCCTAGACGTTCTTGCCAGAAACTCGTTCGTCTTTGTATCAACCGTGAAACGATGTCTTTTTAGAGCTTCGAACAGCTAGGTACATTTCCGAGGCGTGTGATGTCTAACTTACAGAAATAAAAATTTAAATCATGCTAGATACTTCAATTAACAAATCTACAAACTAGATACTTACCAGTTCGTTATAAAAACAGGTTTCAAAAAAAGAACATACAACGATCACCTGTCGTCCCAACAAACTATCAAACTATCCCAGTCGATAAAAAAAAATTAAAAATCGAAATTCAAACCATAAAAGGGAAGAATCTAAACCTCATTAAAAAAAAGCAAAAAGAATAAACACAGACCAGACACACCTGTGCATCACCAGAAAAAAAAAGAAAAAACGCACCAAAACAAAACACGATCACTTGACCCATAATTTGGTATTTTGGACTGTAAAAAGATGCACTTAGAGTCCAAATTGTAGTTGTTTTTTTCAAAGCACTTGATACTAAAACCAACCGAAAAAGGGAGCAAAAAGTCTCAAACGGGTTCCGTGAGAACAAAAAATCGGTGCTACCTTAATTTTTTAGGGTTGTGTCAGTAAATTTATCAGTAGCTATGTTACGGACCATTTTATTTATCGTTATTTAGTACTGTTTTATTGTTTCGTAGACGTAACACGTCATGTATATTTGCCACAGAGAATAATTTGTCTCAGATTTGCTACTTTTAATTTAGTGGCTTAGTTGGTTGTCTGTTGGTGGAAGTTGTGGATTCGATTCCAACCCAAGACATTTATTTTGTGTATGCATGCAAGCATAAGCGGCCCACTAAATGTTCCCACTGCTGGGACTCGGGGCCTTCAAGGAGAGAGTTTAAGGCCATAATCCACCACGCTGGCACGCCGGGTTGGTGGATGACACATGACCTCGAAAGATTCTAGGTACATGTCGCTTTCCTCGCGATGTTTTTCCTTCACCGTTTTTAAGTTAGCGGCATTACGCACATGACTTCGAAAAGACAGTGGTGCGCGTGGTGGGATTCGAACCCGGGGGCTCCGGATCGGTAGTCGCCGTTCTTCCGACTAGACCTAGTAACTTACTAGACCAGCCGTAACATTTTTTTTTTTTGTAATACTTATTATATTTGTTTCGTGTCTGATTGTTTTCATGTATCATAACGTATGAATTTGCTATTATAATATGCTTACGTATAAGCAAAGCTTGTATATGATATATGTATGTGATTCAAGCTTTGTGAGATGCAAGTTTGGGTTAGTTTGGCTCTCACTAATCAGTAGTTATGGAACACTGATTGATAGATAACATAATATCAGTGTCTATGTTGTTGCAAATTACGATTTTTAAATACTAATTTGGATAAACAAAAATGGCGACACATTTTTTGCTTTCCCGCCAAAATTTACACAGAATAAAAACATTCAGATTTTTTAACACTCTCTGTTGCCAGTACAAGACCACTTTTGTACAATTTGTCTAAGACGAAAATAAGAAAAAAAATTAACAACTCAAAAACCCGACTGCATAAAAAGTGAACCAAACTATGTACTTACAATACTAAAAAAACTGAAAAGAATAAAACAAGCACTTAGATTTCTGGTGGTGTAAAATTGTGTGTTATGGTATTGAATTAATACTATAGGAAAAAATAAAATATATTCTAATAAAGGACCATAACAACTCATTACAATTTAACAATGTTCCAAATTTAAACCCGATCCGTTAAACCGTTACAATGTGATTGAGCAACAAACATCCAAACTTCGACATTTATGATATGAGCAGGATTATGTTTTTAATTTGAGATTTAATTAAATAATCGTTTATGTTTGACCAATGTGTATAAATAATTATTTATCTAGACAAAAAATCTCCACTTAAAGTTAACCGGTTTGCTAAATACTTAGTATACAAAAACTCGTCCCAACCCAGACAAACATACGCCCATTCATAAACTTACAAGGATATACAGAACGTTACGAGGTGGCTAAAAAGCTAATCGGGTTTTTTGATGGGCTACATTTCGGAAAGTGTGCACTGATCTGCATGATTTAATATTACTTTGGCTTTTTTTTCTATTGGACTGTTTCTGACTGAGAAAACGACATCGTTTCACGATTGAAGTTAGAACGAGACGGTTTGACTCCACTTTGTTATAAAAACATCTACGGAATGGTGGGTTTTCCCCGATGATTAACGATATACTTAATAGGTGTTATTGTAATGGCCTACCTACCTGATAGATTATATCTACCTGATCTATATCTACCTGATAGATTTAATTGTTTTTAACTTTGAATTTTTTTTTGCAAATTATATTAATTTGTCAAACATTATATTACTAAGTGTTCTCCCAAATAGATGGAAAAGGTTGTCATTATAATGACGTATTTCATGGTGACATGTGACATTAACATGTTAATTACTGGAAATACTTAAACTAACCTCCTTTGGACCTTATATATCTTTTGTGCTGAGCCTAACATTATACTCAATCAATTGAAACACAGATTATCTCATAGTAATGTAGGTCATTGCCCTGGGCTAGTAGGTAGACCAACCATTTTACCTAATTTATTATCCAGTTACTTTGACCTCTAGAATTCCAACATCAACTACTAAACGAGAGCTCTAAATAAAATGGATATGAGTTAAACTGGCCAGTTTTAGTTGAACTGTAATTCTTTGTATTTTTCAGGTAGACAGGTTTCAGGTTATGTTAGCTAAGCGTGGGAGGATTTGATGATTTTTTAAATTCGAACGTAATAGACGTCTGTGGGCTTTAAAAAGTATAAAATTATGTCATTATGTGATTGGAATTTGGGTATATGACATAAATTTATAACAAATTTAAATGTTAAAATTCGTGTTGCTGCGGAAAATGTACAAATTTTTATTATTTAAATGATTATGCTTTTGAAAAAATTTAACCGCAGCGCCTAATCACGATTGAAGGTCAATATTGTTTCTTTATATACTTTTTACGTTACGTGTGGATATTTTTGTCCTACTAGCGGCGCCTTGCGGGTATTCTCGCCTAGTTCTCTTTCCCGTATATTCCCTGGATAAAATTTAGACTAGGTGTTCTAACAGAATTCTGTTGTAAATTCCTATCCGTTCATACCTTCCGACGTGAGTGAGAAAAAATATTCAAATCAAATCATATCATTTTTTTATCATCAACAAACATTGCTAAACTCAAAGAATACATATAAATCGTTCGTACATATCTATAAACTTAGTTAGACAAACTTGGCACCCAAACTAGGATTATCCTGTGCGATGGGATACCAAGGCCTTCCTCCGACTATATAAACTTAGACATCATAATCATCAGCCGCAAGACGTCCACTGCTGAACATAGGCCTCCCCCCCCTAGATTTCCACTACGAACGGTCCTGCGCAACCTGCAACCAGCGGTTTCCAGCGACCTTTGTGAGGTCATCTGTCCATGTAATGGGAGGGAAACTTAGACGACATTTTAATTTTATTATATTCAAATACTCAAATAGAAACTTTCACATTTGTAATAATCTTATTGTCTTATATACTTATGTAATTACACAACCATGTTCTGACAAATAAAATAATTTGATTTGGTTTCATCCCGGAGTTTCCAGTGACGTCACTTCACTGTACGTGACGTCATTTCATGGCATGATTATTGCGATAAAGTTTTTTTGTGTTTGTTTGTTGATTTTTAATAATTTGATATATTATATTATATTAAATATTTTTCCATTAACCTGATCAACTAATTAGAATGGTAAATCGTTAGCCCAATCTTCCCAATTATTTTTTTAACAAGTTTTATCATGAGGTAGTTAACTAAACTAGAAATCACAGATGTTGCATTTGACATTATCTGATGTCTTCACATCGGAATTTCGCTGTCGCTTATAAGAACATACATCGATTATATAACGTAATTAACTTTTACATGCATTTCGGAGAGTGTGCAGTTGGTCTGCATGATTTATCACCTTGTCCGTTTTTGTATCGAATTGCACCTTTCTCGAAAAAGGGACACCGTTTCGTGGTTGATGTTCCAAAGGCTCGAAAGAGGAGGTTCCAAAGGAGGAGGACTCCAAATTTGTGATTAGAACGTTAAGGCTGTTAAATGAGTTAATCAGTTAATGGGTTTTTCTAGGTAAGCACGATTCATTGTAGACCGCATCGTCGTTTAACATCAGGCGAGATGGCAATAAATTGCAAACCTACTGTAAAAAAATGACAAATATTTTAAACTCTGCCATTTTGATTATAAATTATGAAGTTGTTTGGTTTTCGATAGAAAAATAATAATCGAATAAAGTATTTCATTTCATTGTGTGTTTATTTGTAAATTGAATTAATTCTATTATCGTATACATAACTAGGATGCCACACCACTGCCCCTATATGTAGCCTGGTCCTAATTACCAAAAGGTTATCAGAAAGAGATCGCTATTAGGAATAAGATCGCTTTTTATACCTAAAATGTTTTGATGTATGTATAATTAATGTTATTTAACCCCCGACCAATCGAGGTGTTATAAGTTTGACGTCGATGTCTGTCTGTCTGTGTGTATGTCTTTGGCACAGTAGAGCTCAAACGGATGAGCCGATTTTGATGCGATTTTTTTATTTAAAGGTTAATATCCGTGCAGACGTTCTTAGCAATGTTTGATTAATATCGAATCAAGATGACCGCCTCCACAAAATGGCGAACAATATATTTCTTTACAACCTACCTCAATACGGGTATCAAACGAAAGGGCTTGACTAGTAGAATACTTTGCACTATGACAAATTTCAAATCCTAATACATTTCTTATTTCACAACTCCTTTAATTTGGGTATCAAATGAAAGGGCTTGACTAGTAGAATGTTGTACAAATAACAAATCCAAGGCAGTCTGGAGTTAATCAAAAATTTTAATTTTGTTATTGTTTGTAATGTTTTTGTGGTAGGTATAATAAAGTGTTTGGTATTGTATTGTGTTATAATGTGCTTGGATAAAAGTTGCTTGTCGTTTGCTTCAGTTTGCGTAGTCGTGCGGTGAGAGGCACGATGGTACATTAGAGTGGATGGTATTTACGTCCAGTTAGGGTCCTTCACACATTATTTACGTTGCTAGACAGTAGCAGGTTTGTAACTTTTAGACTATTTAATTGTTATAATACTATTTGTGGTGATATTATACACTACGATATTTTTTTAACACGCTTTTATTACATCGACCTGAATG
This sequence comes from Ectropis grisescens, assembly GCA_017562165.1. Taxonomy (NCBI): domain Eukaryota; kingdom Metazoa; phylum Arthropoda; class Insecta; order Lepidoptera; family Geometridae; genus Ectropis; species Ectropis grisescens. Next base: position 15,549,503 of record CM029797.1, read on the forward strand.
TAGGTAACTATAATACAACTACTCGTATGTAATGAAATCTAAACTAATTTAACCATCTTCCAAGGATCGTAACGTCATGAAAATTTGCAGCTTTATGTAGTTCTGATGACAGTACAATACTATGGCAGGTGCTGTCGAACTGATCTGATGGAGCCCGAAGATATGGACTGGAACTTCATGATGAAACATTGTATCATAGCTGTGTTTGGTTTTGTTAAAAAGTCTTGTAGTGAACTTTGACTACGATTAGGTTTCAAGGTCTGATGATGAAGCCGGAAGACATGCAAGCGTGTTTTTATAGTGTTTTTGAACTTTAAGGTTATCTAAATAATATAAGTCGAGTATATTTTCGTTTACTATTAAACCTATAGTTATTGATGGCTGCTCGTCCCTCAGAGTCCCTCAAGAGTCGGTGCTGTATGCGACTTTCTGCTACATATCAATTATGTATGAAGTCTGGTGTCTTTCGGTACGCAGATAACAGCATTGTTGCAGAGAGATATATTATCTATCGCCAGAGTATATGGCCAACGTGTTTATACTGAGAGAGAGAGAGAGAGAGAGAGAGAGAGAGAGAGAAAGAGCGAGAGATAGATAGTTATCGAGCGTTTGAACTCGGCCTTTCATTTCTGAATATGGCGATGGCACGAGGGAAATACGCAGATGTGCCTATTCTCCGCAAGAATTACCCAATTCTAATTCTAATTCAGACTCCTACTTTTCGAGATGTATCCGTGCCCGTTACTGACCATATTTGCATCGTCGTTTCAACATCTTTTTTTTTATTTGAATTTAGCAACTCCACAGACTCCGGGGTCCGTGACCTTTGTCATTTGTTTTCTTTTTACATGAATCTTGGTATAGACATCGTTTAAATATCAGATGAGATGACGTTTCATTGTAACCTATTAAAGTTGTAATAAGCCTTGCTATCTCATTTGGTCCACGGGTATATTTGATATATACATCTTATTTTAACAGATTAAATCGAAATAAAAATTTAAAACTAAACTAAAAACTTCGACAAAAGAGTTGAAGTCATGTAGATGTAGTAGTCATGATGAGTAAATTGAAGTTGGCTATTTAGTCTTTTTGTAGCAAACCGTAATAATACAAATTAAAATTGTGAGGGTATTTTCGCTACATACAACATAACTGGTAACACCACGGATATCGGGGTAACAGTTTGTTTCCAGTACAACTGCAGGCTGCAAGTAGAATCATTTGTCACCTGCTGATTGCCGATTGGTGCCATTTTTCTACTAATCTATTTTGAAATGCTAGATTTGCACCTACTTTTTCAAATTATAGGGTTTGTTTTAAAACGTTTTACTAGGTTTTTAAGCCGTGACGTATAAACGACGGTGTGGTATAATAAAATTAACGTGTCTGCGTATGTGTGCGTGTTTGTGTCATCGTAGTTTCTTAATTAATTACCCTTTTTGACGTGACAACGTCTTATAAATTGGTTTGCCGGGTGACACTTCAAGAAACTGCGTTACGCTCCGCTCACGTTATGCGCTCACAACGAGAGCGAGTGAGAGGCACGCGTCCCTTCCACTCGGGCATGGTTAGCCCGCCTAAGAGCGAGAGAGACAGACATAAAAAGTGAAAGGCACGCGTCCCTTCCGTAAAATTATTTTACCGCTCAAAGTCGTTGTCACGTAAAACTTTCGCCCGTATACCGACTTTACAGGCAACCAATTTTTTTATTAAAAGGTAATGTACTTGAGTGTTCTTAGCTTTGTATCCAATTCGGTGCAGCCTTTTAATCCATACGTGTGGCCTAATATTTGAAACTGAAATTTCACTTTTCATTAATTTTTAATTTAATACTTAGTTTTTGACCATTATTTATTTATTTCACTTATTATAATATTCTGGGAACGACTCCTCAGAGCCACATTTAAACGACAAGGGCCTTTCCACCTGCTCTAAAATAACTTTAGGTAATTAACGAGCCATTTTCGTACGAAATTAAAAATAGGTACTACTAGCAGTGCCCCACGATTTCGCGTGCGTTTTCACGCTCTCATTATTTTATATTAATCTATAAGTTATTGCAGACTATAGTCTAGTTCTGTTTCCAGTTTCAACGCGATTCGTTTATCTGTTCCGACGTGATTGAGCAACAAACATCCAAACATTCTCATTTACAATATTAATTAGTAGGATACTGAATACAACTAGCAAATTAAACAATGTGAAATAATCTTAAGAACATACATTGTGTTACATGTTTTCGCTATCAATGATTCCCTTGAAAAACCACTGTACCTACCTACCGATAAAGACATAATTATTGTTTTCGTCGTAATTCAAATCTGAATCTAATAAAATGTGACAGTCTTGTGGGTCAATCTACTACCAACTATAAACCAAGCGAGGCCAGAAAAAAACAGTTCTTTACCGTTCAAAAACTCACAGACCAACACCTATACAATATTAATACTCCATTCCCATAATCAAAGTTAATTTTTACCCGTTACGTCCAAAGTCTTCCCCATTCAAACTCCAAAACTGGGTCTCACTGTTTTCAGATCCGGTGTGGGAGGAAGACGGTGATACATCCATCTCTGTCACTCTCGCAGCCTCGCGTGTATGAGAATTAAGTGAGAAGCTTGATGCAACCTGCCGCTATAAAATACTACTTTATTTTGGACACAGTGTAAAAATTTATTCAGTAGGATATGTTTACTAATTCATTTCAGGTTAATAAATTATTTAAGATATCTTAGCTTAGCTTGAGTCATCCACGAATCATTCACGACACTATTATTTTATTAAATTTCTTTTACCTTTTTCACGTGACAGATAGACTGAAAAACCAGTATGCACACCAGAAAAACGCAATTAAACTATACAAATAGTTATATCATAGTCAGAAATAAATGGTGGCTGTTTTAAAAGCCGTTTAATCAGGCACAGTAACCCACAAAAAAGCAAGTAAAAAAATAAGCCAGACTAAATCAGTCACTGAATTATTGTCTTCAAGACACCAGCTACTCAAATACGACTTTCATGTAATTAATACTTTACGGTATTATGCTTTTATTGGACTTTTATATATTTGCATTCCTTTATAAAATAACAGCACACGAGTGATAATATTATACGAGTGTGTATAAAAATACGCGTGTGGTCGTGTGATAAATTATGTTTTGAAGTGAAAACTTTTTTGGTGCGGCTCATACAGATTTATATTTAGGCTGTGAATTGAATTTTAGCGTCATTCACGGCAATGATAAGAAATATTTTATCTTTGGGTAAACTTGGGACCATAGCCATTGGACATCTAGAAATGCGCCCGCATTTCCATTGGACGTCTAAAAATGCGTCAGCAATCCTAGATGGCCATGCTCATAGCCACGCCCTTCGGTTTCACGTTCCGGTTTCCGTAGTTTCCAAAATAAGCTATCAAATTCTGAGTTTGTAAGGTTTCACTTCTATCGGCAGTTCCTATGACTGCCATTTTTTTTAAATTTTGTTGTACATTTTCGACAGATGTAAGTTAGTGATTACCGATACCTTAAATAATACAATCCTCCAACTCGCACTTGGCCAGCGTGGTGGATAGTGGCCTTGACTCTCTTCTTGCGAGAGAAGGCCTCTAGTCTTAGCAGTGGGAATATTTAGTGGGTTGTTTATGCTTCACACTAAAGAAGATGGTAAATATTTTACAAAAGCGACATCCAGCTTCATAATGCTCGGATACATATTTATATTTCTCTCATGATTTAATACTCAGTCCCATTCCTATGACCTAAAAACTTCCCACAAAAAAGTAACATTCATTTGAACTTCCCAAAGTTATCCTTCTGAATAAATTTTACTATGCCGAACCACTTAAGTTCCTTATAACCGAGTAAAAAGCTTGCTCCTTGTCTTTATACATCCGATTGTGCCGGAGAAAATGCAAAATGTAATGAATCTCGAAAGAATGGTGAAATAAAACCTGCCAGGTTTGATTTAGACTCTTCTTGTTTATTCTGGAAAGAAGTTCCTTGAGGCAGGTTTGGAGGAGATAGTAGGGATTTGAAATGAAAATAAATTGATAAAATTTGAAAAACTTATGACCGGGATAAAAACTGCTAAATATAGACCCAGGTTACATAGGACCCAGATCGGACTCGGAGCACCTCGACTGCACCTACATAGTCTTGTCGCTACTACCTCTAGAGTGTATGTAAAAATGCTAGCCCACCCGACGTCAAATCTCAGAGATAGTCTCTAATCGGACCAATTTGTCTACTCAGTACACAGTGACAAAACCTAATCATTGATCATTATGCTTTGATTTTGTTATGGTTCTCTCAATTTGCCTTTAAACATTATGCTAAGTTATCTTTAGTTTATCTTTATGCTATAAATGGTTATGATAATAAAAATATGCGAAATAGTTATGTGTTGTTGTTATGGTAAATTATCATTAGTCCTAAAAACGTTATGCCTACTTAAATTAGTACAAAAATTGGTATGCTACCACATATAGTACCCGTGTTGCCAATGTTATTTTTCAGATGATCGTATCATAAACAAAAATTATTATGTCAGCTAATATGAATAATTATTGTGTGCAGCTGATCCAAATCACAATTTATTTAGATAGATACTCTTTGCTTTTAAAACTAACGCACTACATTAGGTACACAGAAAGAAGAGAAACAATGAAATCTAATGTTATATTCGGCAGCTTTATTGCCACAACCAATATCTTTTAAGCAGCCTTAGAATGTTTTTTTTAAGAATTGATTTATATTAGTTTGAAAGTCATAATCTGTCACATCTGTTGTACGAAAACTGCAAAGGTAATCATTTAAATTGGTATCTTGTTACAAAACTTGAATGGTCCGTATAAAAAGTAATTAGTTGCACAGATACAAATAAAAACCTAGCAGTGGACTATAAATAAACAACAGTTACACCACAGGAGGTAAATGTCCTAATTTCAAATCGAAACATGCGCAGGAGACTGAAAACATGGCGTATGCGTCATACTCGTGAACCGAAGCTGATTGCGGGAGTTCGATTGACAAAACGTAAAAAACTTTATTTCCAGTACAAAGCTTAATTTTTTGTGTTGCTTAAAGTAATGTTTTATTATCGTATCATATTCTACTAATATTATGAAATCGAAAGTTTTTATGGTTAAATGTTTGCTGCTAAAATCTTTTTAAAAATGATTTTTTAATAAATAGTGAATGTATGACTCGTGAATTGAAATAAAAGTTCTTTAGCCGTTAGATCTCATTCAAACAAATTTAATTTTGTATTTGAAACTTTACTAGGTTGAAACCAATTTTCGTTGAAACATGGGGGTACATCATTTGATATTTTTGTCATTTTTTATTTTAGTTAAGTTAGGGGGACACTTTTACCACAAAATGTATTGTTGGAAAACCTCATTGAAGACCTATTTTTGAATAAAATCTTTTTGTGGTTTATTTTCAGAGTATGGGATACCCCAAAATCTATTGTTTTCCCATGAATAAAAATCTTAATGCGGTTCATAGAATACATCTACTTCCCAAGTTTCAGTAGTATAGTTCTTATAGTTTCGGAGAAAAGTGGCTGTGACATACGGACGGACAGACAGACAGACAGACATGACGAATCTATAAGGGTCCCGTATTTCGCCATTTCGCCATTTGGCTACGGAACCCTAATAGTTTACAACTTGACCGCCATATCGCCTGAAGCTAAAACAACGATGCGGACTACAATGGAGCTTACCTAGAAGTAATCGATTCATTTTCGATTTGAAGACGCTAAGATTGTTAATCTGGCAACACATTCCACAGTCTAGACGTTCTCATCACAAATGTAGAGTCAAACCTCTTTTTATTCGAGTCTTTGGAACATCAACCATGAAACGAAGTCGCCTTTTCAACCTACGAACAGTCCAGTAAAAAAAAGGAACGTGAGAAAAAATAGGAAAGTAAGAAAAAGGGCAAGGTGGAATTAGATCATGCCAAAATGTTTACATATTCTTTTACTATCAACTTTGTGCAAATGATCATGCAGATCAGTTGCACACTCTTCGAAATGTATCCAATTCAATCGTCGGTCATAGACGTCCAAGGCCGTGTATGTATGCTGAAAAAACTCCTGCAACGGCGTGTGACTGATAAATCAGTTAGCAACATACGCCATATGGGTCACTGATCTCGCATCTGTTTTCTGTTCGTGGCGACGCGTGTGCTGTCGCTACTCGCTGTTTGTACCCGGCGTCGCCTGCCCAGATGTCGTTACGTGTTTATTTTTAACCGAATTCAGAAAAGAGGAGGTTCTCAATTCAGTTGGATTTTTTTTTTTTTGTATTAGACTGTGAACCTGTGACGTGACCTATGTAGGATGATGGCAGGGTATTCAAGTATAAGATTCAGCATTAAGCCGCCACTTGTAAGCTGTCCAACTGAGCGCAACTAAAGAGGGAGGGATGAGGGGGTTGCATTGTAAGATCGGTTATTAGCCGCCTAGAAGACTAAGGACAGACCCTCGACACTTCAATTCTAAAAATGCGATGTGAAGAAAAATGGTTTCTGTAAAATTTCACTTCAAACCGCCATAATATATGCCCCGTTATAATAATAAAAGTCTGATATCCCTTGTCGACGAGCGCAGTGCAGTGCTAGGTAATGATTTGGATTTCATATCTTCCAAAAGCTGCGCCACTGTGCTGCTATAAGCAGGTATGTTGCTTACTACCAGGCCCGTGGCCTGCTCGTCTTATCATTCTATTCTATAAAAACACATAGTTTTATTACTGATGAAGGGTCAGGCCCTTATCTCAAAAAATGAAAAGCCTTTACTGTGATTTATAATGGCTTTAATTGAATTTTATATAATCAGTTGTTATACGTTCAGTGTCCAATTTAAAAGTTAGGTGATGTTCATTTGCATAGATAATATAACAGTCTGATACGATGTTGCCATTGCTAAATATCAAGAAGCATAGACACTCAAATGAACATCACACAGATTAAATATACTGTAAAGTAATATTAAAATACAGTAATTAGCTCATGAACCTTATACTAAAAACTTTAGTCGAACTATACACAATGTATCTGAAGTCAGCATAACCTTTCTCATTTCCGATGCGCGGGCGCACCTTGCTCCCACCTGTCATGTCTCCACCTGCGCGACTAGGCGTCTATGGGTAATAATTAGGTCTTAATGTCAGAACACAGTTACTGTGGAATATCTAGGACATGTGTATATTTAAATTGGTAAATTATTAGGCCACACTATGGACAGGTGGTCTTTTTGCCATTGCTATTTTACTCACGTATAGCTATTTATATTCTCTCCTATGTTTTGAAGTATTTAAATTTAATAATGTTAACAAAATAACAAAAAAGAACTGACTTAACGAACGCACTAGCCATATTTACAATTTGATTTCTCTAGGATATCATCATCAGATCCTGGTTTTCTTATTATCATATTATGGTACCCTTGGAATATCTCCTTTACAACAACAAAAAGAATCATCAAAATCGGTTCATAAACGACGAAGTTATCCGCAAACACACATTAAATATATTTACGGTTGGATTGAGAAACCTGAAAGAGACTTTTTAAGTCGGTTTAAAAAAACATGTTAAAACCTCTCTGAAAACCTAAGATGGAAACATATTTTTTATTCAGTATGTAAAATATTTATAAGAAAATAATGCGGTTTACAATACATCTACATATACCAAGTCTTCAAATGTATATGTAAATGTTTTGAGAAAAGTGGTTGGACTACGGATACAGAGAGTCCGCCATGAAGTATCTATACCTATGCCAGTTATTTTATCGCCTAAATAGTAATGTTTTCACATTACTGTGTTCCGGTTTGAAGGGCAATGTTTCCAGAGAAATTACAGATGATGTCTGGGTGATGAGCGCATGCAGTGCTAGGTAATGATTTGGACTCTTCATATTCCAATAGCTGCGTGTCACTGTGTGTTAGTGTAAGCAGGCATGTTGCTTACAATCAGGCACATGTCCTGCTCGACACATCACTTCGAGTAAAAAAAAAAAATGGGTCAAGTATGGTCGATTATGCGTCTGATAGGTATGATGTTATTAATATACCTTCCTCTTTTTTCTATCGATCTGAACTTGACTCGAAAGAGCACAATGTTCGTCAAATGCTTTAGGGTCGTCAAATTGAGTATCTAATTTCTATGTTATTTGAAAGTTTTCCGTGATTTCACAAGTATTTACCCATCCAAGAAGACTCATTTCAATTCGTCTCTTTTTTGGCATACCTTTACCGCCTATTGTTACAATTCTACAATCATAGCAGTGATTTCACAAACATCACTGTGTTCTAGGTTGAAGGGCAATGTTCCCAAAGAAATTACAGGATATATAGATAAATTATTTTATATCTATGAGTAACGAGCGCAGTGCAGTGACAGGTATTTGAGATATTCATGTTCCAATGCTGTGTGACAGTATGTTATGGACAGGACGGGGTTGCTTACTATCAGGCACATGCAATGCTCGGTCCGTCACACTTTACTATAAAAAAATCTAAATTGTGCAATACAGTCGGAATCTAGCAAATAAACGGGTGATTTCATTATGAGTAAGCTCCACTGATTCTCGCAGTTTTAAAATTCCCAAAAACAGTGAATAACAAAATTTGAGCATCGAACCCACCTGCCGTAGTCAGCGTGCAGCGAACCGTGACGGCATGAGTCAGCGACACGGGTCAGAGAGCGCGAGCCGTGGGATCTGTCTTTATGTTCTACTGCGAAGACATGTGTGTTGGGAGACTACGGATGGTATTGTTACTGATCATTTTGAAATGTGTTTTTGGAGTGAAAACTTTTGAAGTGGAAAGTTTTGTAGTGAAAACTTTTGAAAACTTTTGAAGTGAAAAGTTTGAAGTGATAACTTTTAAATGAATTTCAAATGCAAATTTACTCATACTAATACTAAAATACTAAGTTATAAACTTGTCCCTATGATTGATATTTTTATATTAAACTTGCAGTCCCCGCTGTTTGACTTGTGTAAGTTCTCATTCTCGTATTTTTTTGCGATAATAGTAGCCTCTGTGCTATTCCAAGCATTTTTTTGTTACAAATTAATACCAGATCCATTCACCCGTTTTGAAATGATTCAGCAACAAACAACAAACTTTGACATGTAAAGTATCAGTATTTAGTGTTTCTCCGGTTTGTTTATTAAGATTTTGTGGAAATAAACAATAACATTTTATTATTAGTGTGTTATTTGTACATTTACGTAAATGTATACCAAACAACGGCAACTAGCCCCACACTAATCAAACCTTGTGAAATTTTAAATAAGTAGTTATGATCAATAGAAACACAAAACCTTTGTATTCATCTCAAAAATGTTTGGGATGGGTGGGAATAGAATCGACTACCTACATCAATACGCGTACTTTTTTTTTAACTTTTATAGGTTTACAATTGACCGCCATCTCGCCTGATGTTACGGTGTGACGGTGTGATCTACGATGGAGCGTGTTTACCTAGAAGAAATCGATTCACTTTCAATTTGAAGACACCAAAATTATAACTATCGGGAAAACCCCACTCAGGCAACTCATTCCATAGCCTAGACGTTCTTATCACAAACCTCTTAATTTAAGTTAACATTTATATACAGATAGCCCTGAGTAACAATTTCTTCCCCTGTCTCCCTGACTAGGAAAGTTGAACTTCACCGCCTTAATTGCAAGCGATTAAGATTTTTTGTTCACTTCTGATTGACATTATTGAGGATGCATTTTGATCTGATACATTTTCATACAAGATACCATCTTATTCCCATCTTCGACAAAAAAATTGCACTGGAGAAAAATAATATAGGCATGGACGTAGATGCATTTCTAAGCTTTTGTAGGCTTGCACTTGACTGCCATTTCGCGTGAAGTTCAAAGCTCAAGAGCGGATCTGTGCTTGGTGTAACATCAACAACTATTCAGGCTTGAAGTACACTTTGCACTTTCAAGAGGATCCCAGTTTTTGGCAGCTAATTTATCCTTGTTTTCGTTGAAAGAGCCAAATTACATGTGAAAGTAACCACCGAAATCTTGAGATAGTCAGTCTAAGCATAATAAAATATATTTATGCATATGTATGCTTAGACTGGCCATAGCAATGCGGCTAGTAAGTATAAAACTAAAAAAAAAAAACTCAAATCATTTCCACATACGGATAAAGGACGGATCCTCTGGTGATGTAACATTATTGACTCAATTACTTCGTAACATATCAACGAATCGGGCTGTAATATGAAACAGTTAGATTATAGTGGGGAAGAATAACTAAGCTACTTTTTATCCGGGAAAATAAAGAACGGGAACTGCGGAGGTAGCACCGCGGGGCGCTGTTAGTATCATCTTCCTATTACTTCTATACTCGTAAATGATATTACTTTTTAACCCCCGACCAAAAAAAGGGGTGTTATAAATTTGACGTCGATGTCTGTCTGTGTGTCTGTCTGTGGCACCGTAGAGCTACGGATGGGCCGATTTCGAGGCGGTTTCTTTTATTTGAATGTTAATTACCGTACGAATGTTCTTAGCTATGTTTGGTAAATATCGATTCAAGATGGCCGCCTCCACAAAATGACGGACAATATATTTCTTCACAATCTTCCCCAATATGGGTATCAAATGAAAAGGCTTGACTAGTAGAATACTATACACTATGACAAATTTCAAATCCAAGGTGGCCACTATCACAAAAAGGCGAAATATTATTTTTTTCACAACTCCGTCAATTTGGGTTTCAAATAAAAGGGCTTGACTAGCAAATAACGAAAAGGGCATGTTGTACAAATAACAAATCCGAGGTAGTCGGGGTTAATCAATTTTTTTAGTTTTGTTCTTGTAAATGTAGATATGTATTTGAGCAACCTACAGAAGGAGATGGTTACAGTCTTGTCTGTTTTCAATCAGTCAATAGGTTCGGTAATTGATAGGAAAGTACGCTCTATCGTAGACCGTGAAGTCACTTAATTTCAAGCAAGGTGGCAGTCAAAGCGTAAACCTTTAGGGTCAGCTCACACCGAGACGCGACGCGGCGCGACGCTGCGCGCACATTTTTCATAGAGCGACTCAAAATATACTTTATTCACTACACGAAAAGATACACATTACATTGTGAGAATTCAGATTACGTTGCACCACGCAGCACTGCGCCTCGAGGTGCCTCGCGGCGTAGCGCGACGTATCGTGACGCAGCGGTGCATCGCCGGTACGCGCGGCGTGCAAGAGCGGTGCTGCGTCTCACGGTGCCGCGCGACGCCGCGAGGCGCAGCCTGAGGCCGCTGTGGCGACTTCTCTACTATTTCCGTTCAGACTTCGTTTAGAATTGATGCAGTTCGGTCGAGTGCTCGATTGAAAATATAATGATAGACTGGGATCTTGTTATAATCGGACTTCTTGCAGAAGAGGAAGAGGAAGAAGTTTACAAAAATAAAATTAAAAAGAAGACATCACACAGGCGCGGGCGGGGCCGCGCGGCGCCCGCAGCTAGTAGATACGTTCCGCTGCGCCTCGCTGCGCAGCGAGGCGTCGTCCTGCTACGATTTTAAGATGCGCCTCGCGACGTTGCGATGCCTCTCGCGACGACGCGCGGCGTAGCGCGAAATCATTGGCCTCTAACGGCCTCTTTGAGTATCGTCGCGTCGCGTCGCGTCTCGGTGTGAGCTGACCCTAAGTCGTTTAAAATTTAAACGGGGTTTCAACAATAATAAAATTTACAAAACAAAATGTATTTGATTAGGATGATGACATCATATTAATGAGTCATAGTCAATTCATGACATCACAGTGATGAAAAAAGTCAGTAGGTACTCGTATTTGTTATTGTTTTCTTCGCTTTTAGAATAAACACTTAGTAAAATTGATTTTTACAAAAACATTTCTAACCTTCGCACCGCCAAACAGTAATGTGAAAAAAACAGTAGGTACTCGTTGAAGTTATTGTTTTCAGAGAAATTACGCTTTTAGAATAAACACCTCTAGTGATGAAAGTTGATTTTGACTCTTCTTTGTAGCTGCGTGTCATTTATTGGCAGGCATATTCTTACCGCCAAACAGTAATGTGAAAACATTTTAAAAAAAACATCTTTTTATCACAAGAGAAAAACAGAATTTGTAACTGTTAATTTTACGCTATGATTTTATAATACAATCTGATTTTGGTCTTTTGACAAAATATTTCTATCGTAATGTGTGTAATTAAATTAATCCGTTGGTGTGAGTACTAAATCCAAATAATAAATAGTTTTTCAAATGATTGCACATTTTTTACTTTTATTCCTTATTTCTTTGGTTTCGACGTGAGAAGATTAATGAAACATTATACTCAGAAACAAAAAAAAACTAAGTATTATTTTGATGTCAAAATTTTGCATAAATATGTATTTTTAAACGATTTTAAAAATAGAGGAGGTTCTCAGTTTGTTTTACGTATTTTACTCGATGGCTCCGCCGAATTGTGCATCGATGTTGATTATTATTTTTTATAATTATGGTACGTAATACTTCAGAGGTGGCCACCATAATTATATGTACATTTTATCGAAATCGGCGTGATCGTATTTTTTTTTTGATAGAATTAAATAAAAGTCAATATATTTATTTGCCAGGTAGGTAGGTCTATGTACGAGTAATTACAATTTCAAAAATGTCAATTGACGTTTAAATAATTCAATATTCTTCTCCATGCTTTTGCCCATCTCAAAAAATACAAAACTACATATTGAGCATAAAGAGAGAGTCTTACTTCAAAAAAGTTGTTCAAATACCTTCTTAAGAACCACAGAAAAAATAATTAAAACTTACTATAAAATCTACTGAGAGCTTTACCCTCCACTGGTTGTAAAACCGCGCTCCCATGACGCCTCGCATGAATTTAAAAGCTTCATTTCATTTACATTTCATTTGCATGTCATTTCTTTAGTATATATGATTGAGATATATGAAAAAATGGTTATAGTTGAATAAACATTTCTTATAACTCTACGTAAAATTGTATAAAAAAGTAAAATAAATAATAATCGCGCTACCGTTTTAACCCCCAACGGGAAACATCGGTGTTGCTTTAAGTTTGACGTGTCTGTGTGTGTGTTGTGGCGTCGTAGTTCCCAAAAAAAATAAACGATATTGATTTTGTGAAACTTCTTTAGGCATTGTGCGTGGTGCCACACATATCTTTTGAGGGCTGTGAATTGAATTCAAGCGTTACGTTTGTAAATGAAAGAAATCTTCGGGTAAACTGGGGACCTCTAGTTTAGCTTTACCTTTTGAATTATTATTATAATAATATATTCTTTTTTCTGACATCAGTTCAAAGTGCACATGTACATCAAAATAAAAAACTTTACTAAATATATTTTTAAAAAAACAAGAAAAAATTTACAAACACAACATTTAAATTAGCTTATGAGCCCAATTGTTAGACTTACTAAATGTCTTTGGATCGGACAATCGGATTTGGTAGATATGGTGTTAAGGATGCCGTTCTGACTGCCATGCTTTCTGTTTAGTAAGGAATACGTTTTTTCCTCATGATGGCAAGATTAAAAGTTTTCCTTTCTATCGGCAGTCCAGCCTGCCATTTTTTTTTCTTATATCTTTGAAAGTTGATTTATCTTCGCTATGTTTGATTAAATCCGTGCAAGGTTTTTTAACTTTAGGTTATACGATGGACCGTTTCTTGCGCCATCTCGCCTGATGTTAGCGACGATGCGGTCTACGGACACCTGTTTACTAGAAGATTTAACTGATTTGAAGACACCAATATTTAACTATTACAAAATAGGCGGATTCCACAGCCTAGACGTTCGTAGAGTCAAACCTCTTTGTCCTCTTTGGAATATCAATGAAATGGCTTAGTTACGAGAAAATGAATGAGCTAGAAGTTGCACACTCTCCGAAGTGTTTAAAAAATAAGCTAGCAAAGATGGCTGTGCAAGGTGGAACCTTTTTTTTAATACTTTAACTACAAAATGGCGGATTGTCTCTGTCGATAGACTCAATATAGAAATGAATGAGCTAGACCTTGGAATTTAAAATCAAGATGGCAATTTTTTTTAATACTTTACCGCAATGCATAGACTGAAATAAAGGTTAGAGTACATTATCGTAAGAATATGAACACTTTGAAAAATACAGAAAAGCGGAGGTGGGATTTGAACCTATGATTGAAATGAGGCGTTTCAGTCATTAGTTCACAAAGACTTCATTTATTGGATGGAAATAAGTTGAGTTAAAAAAAAGCGGTTATAGAGATATAACTGAATAGGTATACAAATTTATAGAGCTTACACCCTTGTCAATATTTTACGTAGTAATGTGAGAATTATTACAGTTTTCTCACCATTAAGGCACCAATAAGCAATTCTATAAAGAAAACTTGAAGTCTGCATCATTACTTATTTGATTTATTTTATGGTACTTTGTATTTACTGATGTATTTTTTTAAGTTTACGTACATGGGAGTTTATTAAGATAGAAAATAAAGTACTTAACTATATAATTGTTATTTTAATTTACCTAGTTTTATAATTTACGTATTAATCTATCTTATTTTTAAGTTAAAGTTTGGATGTTTTTGTTCAATCACTTCAAAACAGCTGAACTGTTCGAGTCGGAATTTGAAACGTAGTCCGAACCACAGAGGTCAGAACACATCAATTTTATTTGATGAAATGTATTAATCATTCATAAAAATAGATTTAAATCAATTTAAAAACATTACACACATTATAAGGAGGACCAAATGAATTCACATAACTGCAATTATTTTGCTTACTGACCTTTATATTGCACCTTGTCAAGTACAACGCAAGATATGCAAAGAATGTTGTTATGCAAAGAACGATTTTTAAATAGCTACACTATTGTAGTTTTTGCTGTCTTTTTGACGTATAGTATACGACACCGTAAAATTGTGAAACCCGATCGATACATATATATCGTTTTAGTATGGGACGCAACTTGGCTCGATGCTCTGGGACCATCACATCTTCTAGAGATACATAGTAGGGCCGGTGCAGCGGCTAATTCAGCTGAGTTGAGTCGCTCAGCTGAATTAACGGCGGAAATATGCAACCCTCGGAAGTGGTTACATATTTGAGCCCTTTGGGGTTGAGACATTGGGCCCGTGTGGGCCGGGAGCTCACCTCATCTTCAAATGCCTTTCCGAGCGCTTGATCGACGCGACGCGTGACCAAAATGCTGGCGTTTATTTGGCCCATCGCATAAGCATTGCCATTCAGCGTGGTAATGCCGCCAGCATTCTGGGTACGCTTCCGACTGGTAATGGGCTTAAACATCTTGATTATCTATAGACCTTCATTAGTCTACGGATAATTCAGGTGTGCTTAGTTTAAGTAGTTAGTTGGGTATGTAGCGTAGTGTAGTTCTCATTGTATTTTAGTTTTGTTAATAAAAGCTTTGCCCTTAAAAAAACCGAGATTAGGAACTAACCTAACCCAACGTGTAATTATAATCTCAGTAGTTATATTGTAAATTGACGTTGGTTCCAATTTTATGGCGACATACACCTAGGTATATACTGAAGAGTCCGCATGGGAAAGTACCACACCTTTGCCAGTTATTCTACGCTAAGCAATAATGTGAAATCATCATTGAGTTCCGATTTGAAGGGTAATGTTTTCACTGAAATAACTGGGCATAGAAATAAAAAATCTTGTATCTCTGAGTGACGAGCGGAGTAAACCGCTAGGTTATGATTTGGACTCTTCATATTCTAATAAGCTTCGTGTCACTGTGCTGTTATGTGGCAAGCATGTTGTTTACCATCAGACATATGTCCTGCTCGTCTCGTCGTCTAAACTATAAAAAAGGTTGTAGTTTAGAATAACTCATATGCTAACTTTTATCCTGGGAAAATAAAATCACAATTATACATTTCTAGTTATTTAAAAAGCGAAATAAAATAAAAATCTTACAGGAAATATTTTTTTGTTGAAAAGAATCGCACCAAACTACCCTCAGTCTACCCTCTAACGCCCAGAGGAAATCCCTTGAATGTTCCGCATTAATTAATGGAGCAGTTAGGGTGAAACCGCACGTAACCTCAACGATTAGTATATTTTCCTTAAAAAAATCTCCATACTCCATCCATACCAACGTTAAATGAATGTTTCAAGGCTAAATTGTGTAAATTGTTATATTTATTATAATTTCTTAACACTACCTCTAGGTTTATGTTTGACTGCCAACTTACCTCATGTTTAGCGACGCGACGATGCTGCTGATGGGGGTATGGGGGACAATGGTGGTATACAGTGGAGCGTTGAAAAACCCGATTGAATATCAATTTGAAAATACCATCGAGACAAATCCACTCAGGTAACGCATTTCGCAGTCTAGTAAGTTTTTATCACAAAAGTAGAGTCAAACCTATTCATTCGAGTTTTTGGAACCTCCACCATTGAACAATGTCGGTTTTTTTAATAATCATCATCATCATAACAGCCAAAGAACGTTCACTGCTGGAGGAAGGCCTAACCCATAAATATCTACAGAGACCGGTCTGGCGCCGCCCGCATCAAAAATTTACCAGTGACCTCCAATAGATCATCGGTTCATCTTGTGGAATGCCTGCCAAAGCTGTGTCTTCCGGTACGTGATCGCCACTCAAGAACCTTTCCACCCTAACGGGCAGTTCTGCGAGCCAGGTAGCCCGCCCATGGCCACTTAAGTTTGGTAACTTGTTGAGCTTTATCGGCTACTTTGGTTCTCCTGCGGATTCCTTCTTTTTTGATCCTATCACGTAAGGACACTCCGAGCATTGCTCTTTCCATTGCTCTTTGGGTGACTTTGAGCTTTCTTTTAAAGCTCATAGCAAGCGACAATATAAACGACGATTAATTCACCAAACTCTACAATCATATTTGGCAACTCTCTCATATTCGGCATTAGACTGCCCTAGTGGCTTAGTTGGTAGTAGCTCTGCCTGCGAAGCCGAGGGTCGTGGGTTCGATCCCCACCCAGTGCAAATATTTGTGTGATGAATTCAAATGTTTGCACTGTGTCTGGGTGTTTCTATGTATAATAAGTATGTATTTAAAACTATATAATTATTATATCAGCTATCTGGCTGCCATCACACAGCTTTCTTTGGGGTCAGACTGTGTGAATTGTCCACCAATATTTATTTATTTATTTATTTAAGCCCTACTTTAAACTCTATCCGGTTTGAAGGCAAGTTTGTTCCCAGAGAAATACTGGGCTAAGAGATAACGCTCCTTAGATCTCTCGGTGACTGGTAATGATTTGGACTCTTAATATTCCAATAGCTGCGTGTCACTGTGCTGTTATGGGCAGGTATGTTGCTTACCATCAGGCACATGTCTTGCTCGTCTTGTCACACTATACTATAAAAAAACATATTTAAAAACACAGTAGTGTGCCAAGCCAAGTTCAAGTAACAGAATTGCAGAGCAGCATCGCTTGTTATTACACGAACCATTTGGATTCGTCTTTTCAACAATCTCATGAAAACAGTTAAGTTTAGTTAAGTTCCTTAGTGCGGTTTCACCCTTAATGGATACTTGGAACATCCAAAGTCATGAAGGACCTATAAATTCGCTAATTATGGCTCGAGATTTTTTCGCAGGTGTGTATCATAATTTGCTATGATTGGGTAATCGCTTTTATTGGTAATTATGATTATTTACCTACCAGGAACGGTACAGTTTTATTATTGCGATTTGATGGAGAATTATAGGCGTTGCGCGTTGATTCCTTGGTATATTTTTTTGTACTTATTAGTTAAGTGACTTGAAGAGGGTAGGGGGAGGAAGAAGATGGAACGTGAGGTGAGGTGGCTTGGCTAGCGTAGTTGATTATGAGCCTTGACTTGTGAAAGAAAACCTTAAATGCCAGATGTGGGAACATGAAACGGGTTGCCTATAAGGCGAGGTGAGGCGGGGTGAGGTGAAGCGAGCCAAGACGAGGCAAGGTGAGGCAGATCAGACGAGACGAGGTAATGTAAGGCATGTCTAAAAGTACAAGAACAAAATTTTGATTCAACCCTGACTGCCTCGGATTTGTAATCTTTACAACATGCTACAAGTCAAGCCCTTTCATTTGATACCCATATTGAGGGAGTAGTGATAGTGACAAAAAATGTATTACGCCATCTTGGATTTGAAATTTATCATAGTGCATAGTGTTCTACTAATCAAGCCTTTTCATTTGACATCCACATTGAGGTAGTAGTGAAAAATAATAATGTAATTCGCCATTTTGTGGTGGCGGCAATCTTGAATCGATATTTAATTATTTTTTTTATAACACCCGTTTATAGGTCGGGTGTGAAAAATGAGGCTAAAAGAACGTCCTAAACTACTTTTTTTATTTTGTTGTCGTATTATGTATGCTTTAACAAAACTAAAATTTTAATTTCAAAGAAATCTGTATTTATTCTGAATATTTTTTAAACCGTGTGTCAGAGTAGGGACCAACTATAAGTTTTAATGTTACTTTAAGTTTTTGTCACAATATTATAAATATAATAATAAGTTTTGTATTGTTATGTTAACTACAAACAAAAAGTTACGGCTGGTCTAGTCGGAAGAACAGCGACTGCCGATCCGAAGCACACGGGTTCAAATCCCATACGCACCACTGTCTTTTCGAAGCCATGTGCTTAATACCACTAACTTACAAGAACAAAATTAAAAATTTTGATTAACCCCCGACTACCTTAGATTTGTTATCTGTACAACATTCTACTAGTCAAGCCCTTTCATTTGATATCCATATTAAGGGAATTGTGAAAAAGGAAATGTAATTCGCCATTTTGTGGTAGCGGCCATCTTGGATTTGAAATTTGTCATAGTGCAAAGTATTCTACTAATCAAGCCCTTTCATTTGATACCCATATTGAGGTAGTAGTGAAAAATATTATATAATTCGCCATTTTGTGGTGGCGGCCATCTTGGATTTGAAATTTGTTATAGCGTTTGGTACTCTACTAGTCAAGCCCTTTCATTTGATATCCATATTGAGGTAGGTTGTGAAGAAATATTTTGTCCGCCATTTTGTGGAGGCGGCCATTTTGAATCGATATTAACCAAACATAGCTAAGAACATCCGCACGGATATTAACTTTCAAATAAAAAAACCGCATCGAAATCGGCCCATCCGTTTGAGCTCTACGGTGCCACAGACAGACACACACACAGACAGACAGACAGACAGACAGACAGACAGACCGACAGACAGACAGACAGACATCGACGTCAAACTTATAACACCCCTTTTTTTTGTCGGGGGTTAAAAAAGCGTTGAAGAAAAACATTGTGAGGAAACCGACATTTACCTTGAATCTTTCTAGGTCATGTGTCATCGATCAACCCGCACTGAGCTAGCGTGGTGAACATTTCATCATCATCATCATCAACAGCCCATTAATTGTTCCCGCTGCTGGGACTCGGGCCTTCTCTCGCAAGGAGATAGTCAAGGCCATAATCCACCACGCTGACCCAGTGCGGGTTGGTAGATGACACATGACTTCGAAAGGTTCTAGGTACATGTCGGTTTCCTCAAGATGTTTTCCTTTACCATTTTTAAGTTAGCGGCATTATGCACATGACTTCGAAAAGACAGTAGTGTAGTGGGGTTCAAACCGGACACGCACCGGACCATCTCCGGATCGGCAGGCGCCGTTCTCCCGACTAGACCAGCCGTAACTAACAATTTAATGTCCTTTAATGTGTGTATGTCAACTATGAGTGATTTTTTTGTCTATCGCTTACACCTGTTTCTAAAAGCGTACTTTAACAAGCATTTCTTTAGAAATAGAGGTCTAACAATCATAATATGCTTATTCTATTTCATTTCAGACTCAGACAGGCTTCGATAAATTTCACACATTTCACAATTCTACTCGTAACAGCTTCTTTTACAATAATCATTTTGGAAGACAAACAAACGAACCAACCAGTTTCTCTATAATTTTCTGTACGTTTCCTGTCTGTCTAGAATGCGGAAGATTCTGTAATTGAAGCGTAGAAACTATATATGGAATGTTGGAGTTAAAAGTGGGGAGAGTGGATGACTGGGCTAAGTGATGTGTCGCTGTAAGTATGAGCATTTAACTACAAGTTTCTTTTTTATAGTACAGAGGGACGAGATGAGCAGATTATGAGCCTTAGGGTAAGCAACTACTTGCCTGCCACGTAACAGCGCAGTACCACACAGCTATTGGAACATGAAGAGTCCAAACGATTACCTAGCACTATACTGCGCTCATCGCCCAGATATATAAAATGTTCTATGCCCTGTAATATCACCGGAAACATTGCCGTTCAAACTGGAACATAGTGATGTTTTCACATTACTGATTGGCGTTAGAATAACTGGTAAAGGTGTGATACACTCTGCAAAGAGTCCTACCACTACAATGTATCACCTTTCTTTTTCCACCCGAAGATTCCTTGGATGAAAGAGTATCTATTTATTTATATATGTCACCACTACACATTTATTACCCTATCTAAACGCACAAATTGGTATTTTAGTGCGACCAATTTATTTGTAGAACTTATCGATGGCACCACGATCGAAAAGTGTTGCCACCTATTGCAAAATTGCATAACTTCTGTGTCTGTCTTCGGTGGACGTCAGTAGTTTCACTTTTCGCCAACCTACAGATAAGTTGGCGGCACTATACTTACTAACGGTGCCTCTTCCATTTCAGTCATGCCCCTAGTGTCAACTAATTATAGTAATGTTGAAGTCTAGTTTCAAACCTAAGTTCAAGTATTAGGTGTCATTACTAGGCATGTTGCTGCACTAACTGTGGGAAAATGTTCGCAGGAAACCAAATACTAGCTAGTACTTCCGCCTGTGTAGTTACTACAGCGCTGTCAGTTATTTTACCTTTAAGTTTGATGTGTAGAAATAAACATGTTCTGATTATATGGGCAATTCTGCCAGAAAATACACTTATTACATAATATAATGTAATTAGACATGGCGACAAACCTATCTACCTATACCTGGTACCTATATAGTTGAATTTAATATTTTACTTAATAAATCATTTGGCAAAGGCACAGATACAGATAATTTATTGATAAAAGGCATTTACAAGTCACATAATGTAATACATTAATTATTCAATAATACTAAAAAGGGAATTACAATACTAATGTCTAGAACAATAGCTTCTGGTATTTGTCACCAAAAAACTCTTTCAAAGAATAATAGGCGTTTTTTATTAAATATGTCCTTAAACGTTTCTTAAATAGTGTTATAAGGGTGCGTTTCCACTGATGCGGAGCTGGGTGGAGAGGAGCGGAGAAGACCGGTGAAAAGTGGTGAGTGTTACCACTGAAGCGGAGCGGAGTGGAGCGGAGCAGAACATACTTTTGGAATTGCGCATTTTTGCGCTCAGTGACACTCGATCTCGCAGAAAGAGCATACGTCATGTTGTCGTTCAAAAGAAAAAATCTAATCAGATGAAATAGCATTGGCTATTGCGGCTTTTTTTACTATTGTCGCTAGTTTAAAATAACATAATCGCGGAGCTATCGCGTAGCATACACGTACAAAAAAAACATACAACCGAATTGATAACCTCCTTCGTTTTTGAAGACGGTTAAAATATAATCTCATTTAATTACAATTACACACAAAAAAAAAAAAGAAACATGAGTTATAACAACCCCATTTAAACCTACGTCACTCGTTAAAATAATAAAAAAAAGATATCTGAAAATGTAACGTATTTATAAAAGCGTATAGTTGATAAGGGAGGCGCCACATTGCGAAACATGTTGTATGCGCGTCGGCACTAAATCATTCGCGCGATATTGCAACAGTAAGGATTTGGGTACACTGAGTTTAACTTCAACGTTTTTAACCCCCAAACAAAAAAAGGACTGTTACAAGTTTGACGTCGATGACTGTTAATGTGTGTGTCTGCCTGTGGCACTGTGGAGCTCAAATGGATGTACCTATTTCGATGTGGTTTTTTTATGTTTAGTTTCCGTGCTGTGACTTTAGCTATGCTTGATTAATATCGATTCAAAATGGCCGCCTCTACAAAATGGCAAAGTACAATTCTTTTTTCACTACTCTATATATAAGGGTATCAAATGCAAGGGCTTGACTAGTAGAATGTTGTATAGTTTGAAAATCTGAGGTAGCTGGGGGTATTTTTTAAAAAAAACTATCATACTCTAGCTACCATTTGGTAATGTTACCGCAATTTCGCCAATGTCTAGCGATTGATCATTGAGAAAATAATATTTTGAAGTCCATTTACTCAAAAAAGAGTTATTAAGGACGAATTTATCGTATCGTATCTTTTTCTGAGCTATCGTACAGTTCCCAAATGTTGAAAGATATTTTATTAACAAAAACCAGTTGTACAATAACTACTTACTTACTCATCTGTGGTTGTACGTTCAATGGAAGTGGTGACAGGAGTGAAAGTACTTTAATATACAGAGATGTCGGTTACGGGTGAAACGAAGCGAATTCATTTTTAAAATATTTCACTGAGTGTATCCTCAGCCTACATACACTTGACACAAGCACACCACAAAACAACAAAATTGTGTTGTCCGCGCGTTTGTCGCCCATATCTAATTAAATTCACGCCAACCCGAGTGCAACGTCATAGCTTTCAATGTGCACTGAATTATTATTAGCTCCATGAGAATCCAAATCAATTTATGAGTATGAGTATTGTGCAGAACAATAATTTAATTTTCTTCGAAAAGACAAACGTGGACTTCAATTTAAAATTAAATTTAGACACCCGACAAAATTTTAGAAAATTTGTGATAAGATAAGATAAGATAATCATTTATTGACACATTAATACATACACTAAACTTAGCTGCAAAATATTTACAACCAAAACTTAATATAGATCATAATATGTCTCGTCATTTTACACAATTGTTAAAGCACAAATAATTAATTTGCTGTATAGGAGCAACATGATTAATAAGAATAAATTTAAAGTATTATACAATTCAAAACAAATAATAATTTAGATCGTGATCAAGTTTCGTGTTATGTTATAATATAAGTTCAAATCGTGAGAGCTTAATAACTATATTCAAAATTGTTGTAACAATGAAAATATAAATAGGTACTAAACCTAAATAGAGCGCAGTTCTTGGGTAACAGGCAAGCATACAGACATACATACATACAGATTATAGACTTATATATAAATATATATACAGATCGTTTGCACTTATTGTCTTCGATGTCAGATGCTAGAGTCATAGTCATAATTCAAGTATTCTTTCACAGTGTACAAGGTGCGATTTAAAAGGAGTCGTTTCACTTTATTCAAAAACATTGCATCACTAGGTAGAGTTTTACAATCTTCTGGCAGCTTATTGTAAAGGACTCTACCCATGTTTGTCGGCAGTCTTTTTGCCATTGATAGTCTGGAATGCGTCGGTTGAAAGATTGTTTTTATTTGACCTGTTCTCCGTTCTTTAATTTTCTCAATTTTGAATCGACCTATATTGTTCCTTGTGTATTTTAGGATTTCAAATATATAAAGAGCAACTGACGTCATTATATTCAAGTCCTTATAGTGCTCTCTACAACTTTCTCTAAATTTTGCGTTTACTAGTACGCGTATTGCACGCTTTTGCATTTTTAATACTCTTTGATAATCAGATATTAAACTAAGAGCACTGTTATAATAAAACAACCAGGTTTTAGAGTGAACGTAATATTATCAATGTTTGCAATTTATAAACTTTTGTTTGATATTTCAAAAATAACTGATCGATTTCGATATACCACTACGTTCTGCAGAAACACAAGACGTAGGCGTAATTGTTGCCTCCAAACATTATCTCACATATAGTCGTACGTATAAAGGTGCGCGCGAAGACCGCGACACGCGACCGCGACAGGAGACCGTGACAGGAGACCGCGACAGGAGACCGCGACCGGAGCGTGGCGCGGTCGCGGTCTCCTGTCGCAGTCTCCGCGCGAATTTGTACCTTAACACAACAAAATAAATGCTAAAATTAGATTAAGACGAAGTAGAATACCAATCAACTGCTTATTTTTTCCTTGTATTATAAATAAGAGACTAAACTCTTTGAAAAAACAAATTGCCAGACATATTGTTTGCCTGTCGAAGAGGCCAGTTTGTATTGGTCTACTTTTTAAACTGTTTTATATTTATATCATCTTTTCATATCTGCAAACAACAATAAAGATTTTTGAAATGAAAACTTCTTTTAGCGCGCCAGATAGATTTTTCGTGGGCTGTGAATTGAATTCTAGCATCACGCTTGGAAATGATATGCATTCTTTTGGTAAACTCGGGACCATAGCCATTGGTCATATGTGAAATGCGTCAGCATTTCCCATTGGTCACCTAGAAATGCGTTAGCATAGATGGCCATGCTCATAGCCACGCCCTCCGGCTTCACGTTCAAATTTTCGTAGTTTCCAAAATAAGCTATCAAATTCTGAGTTTATAAGATTTCACTTCTATCAGCAGTTCCTATGACTGACAATTTTTTTTGTATTTGTAAAGTATGGTCTATCAAACAATATGACAATCCGAGATCTGGAAGCAAAATTTTGGGTAGCTACTTGAGACAAGCCGAAAACTTGTCATACAGCTCTTCTGTTCTAGTGGGGCATTATTAAGACGTAAAAAGACCTGTCAAATACAGTTCCCAATTTCACCGTAGGTGGCGCCACTGTTTTATTTCGTTAGAGAAATTTCACAAAAACGAACAGTGGTGTCACTCTTGGCAATTTTTAGAACTATTGTGATAAGAACGTCTAGGTTGTGGAATGCGTTGCCTTAGTGGGGTTTCCCCGATGGTTACAATCTTGGTGTCTTCAAATTGAGAGTGAATCGGTTTCTTATAGGTAAACAAAAAAAAAAATTACAAGTCTTTTTGCGTCTGAAACGCCTCATACCCCAAACACAGACCTGGCTGGTAAGTAGCGGGGCAAAATGATCCATACGTATTTAATTCAATAGCACAGTTTTTTTTTAATAAGAAGTGACGAGACGAGCAGGACATGTGCCTGATGGTAAGCAACATGCCTGCCACATAACAGCACAGTGACACGCATCTATTGGAACATGAAGAGTACAAATCATTACCTAGCACTGCACTGCGCTCATCACCCAGAGATCTAAGATGTATATCTCTAAGCCCTGTAATTTCTCTTAATTGATTCGCGCTTGTTTGGAGCACTGTTCGCACCTTTGGGATAGATCGACTAAGTATCAGCCGGAGGCTCTGGAATCTACTAATAATTACTATACAATGTGTTGCAGGAAGGTCCAACAATATTTCAACAGGTTATTCCAACACTGTTGCGGACTTCACCTCCGAAGGTATCTTTAACTAAAATTATAAACAAGCACTGCCCGCAGGTTTCCCCGCGCATTTCTGTTGTTTTTTTGTGATAAAAAATAGCTTATAGCCGTAATCTATCTATGTTCTAAATTTCAACTCTATCCGTTCAGACGTTAGGACGTGATTCGTCAACAAGCATCGAAACATTTATAATGTTGGCAGGATAGGATACAAAAGATAGATACATATATGTTATACTTTCACACAAAAACTACTGCAGGTATTTGAATGAGATTATTTTGGTACATACCTGGATAGTCTGAAATAAATGGCAAACTCAAAATAAAATTGTAAAAAAATTACATTGTTCATTACAATTGTAAAAAGTACATACATTTTAATTTTGACACTTATTTGTACGATACTTATCATCGTACAATACAATAATGAAGGAGGAAGAAGAAGACTTTAATCAGCTGACTATTATTTAATTTTTTTTATTTATAAATTACTAACAAATTGTCTTGCCAGACATATTGCATGCCTCTCGCAGAGGCCAGTTTGTATGGGGCAACTTTTAAAATGTTTTGTATCATCTTATCTTACCTAGCAATAAAGATTTTTGTATTTGTATTTGTATTTGTAAATATTCAATTTAAACTTTGAAAATGTATACTCTTTGTATGCTCTTATTTTTTTTTCTAAAATTGACTTGTAAATTGTGCATTCATCAATAAAGAACTTTGACTTTGATTTTAACACAAGTTATTTTTTACCCCACGAAAGTAGTGGAAATGCAAACTAAGCTAGAACTACAAGGAATTGCTAGTATATATTAGTTATAATTCACTAAAACAATAGCACCACGGTTCACAGCATCCGATCTCCCAATAATATTAATTAGGCATTATTTATTGACATCCGCCTCCGGAAATACGTAGTGGATGTGTGATTGCGTAACGGCGGCGTCACTTCCGGTATCGATTGCCTAAGATAACTGTCGGAGCCAAAGATAACGGCGGAGTAAGTATACACTAGCGTGCCTACGCGGCTTTGATCGAGTAAATAGTTAAATCAATTTGTTTAATACATTTCTAGCTCGAAGCATTCATAGCTCGAAAAAGCGACATCGGTTCATGGTTTGTTTATCGGGCAGAGCCTTTATTTACAAAACTATAATACAATGAGAACTACACTACACTACAAACCTACCTAACTGAATTATCCATAGACCACTGTAGGTCTACAGATAATCAAGATGTTCAAGCCCACTACCAATTGGAAGCGTACCCAGCATACTGGCAGCATTACCACGCTGAATGGCAATGCTTATGCGTTGAGCCAAATAAACGCCAGCATTTTGGTCACGCGTCGCGTCGACCAAGCGCTCGGATAGGCTTTTGAAGATGGGGTGAGCTCCCAATAAGCCCCCACGGTCCCAATGTCTCAACCCCAAAGGGCTCAAATATGTAACCACTTCCGAGGGTTGCATATTTGCGCCGTTTGAGTCGCTCAGCTGAATTAGCCGCTGCACCGGCCCTACTATGTGTCTCTGGTAGATGTGATGGTGCCAGAGACATTCCAAAGACTCGAACATTCGAACAGAACGTCTAGGTTGTGGAATACGTTGCCTGAGTGGTTTTTCTGATGGTTACAATCTGGTTGTCTTGAAGTTGAGAGTGAAATAGGTTCTTTTAGGT
Organism: Ectropis grisescens; assembly: GCA_017562165.1. NCBI lineage: Eukaryota > Metazoa > Arthropoda > Insecta > Lepidoptera > Geometridae > Ectropis > Ectropis grisescens. The sequence goes on from CM029797.1 coordinate 15,576,547, forward strand.
AAGCACGCTTCATCGTCATAGACCATAGGATGTTCAACAGTTGAACTTCAACCCAAATAAAGTTGGGATGGACTAGTTTATAATTGGAGCAAAGTTTCTAACGGCAGGCTTGAAGGCGATAGGGCTTTCGGTGTACTGAACTGAATAAAACGTGAGACTAAAATCGTAAGAAAAATATATAACGGAAGTGATGCGTAAAATGATCCCGTTACCAGTGTTCCTAACTTTATTTTTCAGATGATCGTACAATTTTTTTTTTGCAAATGGTGTTTTTATGTTATCCGAAGACACCACTTTTTTATTATGTCAAACTTAATTCTACTAATATAATAAATGTCAATGATAGGATGTTTGTTAACATTGTTTTTAAGCTTTCGCGATTTGAACACATAATGTTTATATAATACGGGTTTAATCACGAATAATTCATTGTCTAAATACCTCGACGTTTCTACTCGACTCGACGTCGCCACGTAGGTACTGTATAAACATCATGGATGTTTGTTGCTCTATTACATTGAAACTTAGGAACGAACTGGGTTGAAATGTGGAACCCAGTTTATGGTTTGGAATAACATAAGCTACTTTTTATATAGAAAAATTAAACTGTAAAGTGAACTACGCGGATAAAACCACGAGGAACGGCTAGTGATGTTTATTTTATGAGACCACATGAGAAGCTTCAATTTTAAAATTAAATAGTTTTTGCTAGTAAATTAAATAAAACAGTTCGAAGTGTATGGGCCACGTTGGGCCACATTGAGCCACGTGTCAGCAATCCATTGTATTCTTAATGCAACGGTTGAGGCAGCCGGTGAGCAGGTCGGCTGCCCAAATTTAAAACCTAGTAACAGGTGATTTGAAAAAAAAACCGTTTTTGGCATTTTTCGACTTACTAGACAGTATCAAAATGATGTCAACCTTAAAACACCCAGTTTCATACGTAATTTAAAAAAAATAATTTAGCAAGTCTAAGCAATTTGGAATTATTACGAAAATTTCCTTGAAGTACAAATTCTAAACTTAGTATGTCAGAATACAAATTTAAAACCCTAGCAGCTCAAGCGACTTACTAAGTTATGAATTTGAAATACCAACTTGCTATGTTTTGAATTTGGCGCCGATTGTAAAATCAATGAAATTTTGTTTAGTAAGTCCAGTGTTACCGGCGCACGAGTGTTTCGCTCCATGATATAAAATAATAAAATGAGTTACATGCAATTTCATCGGTCCAGGCGTATAATGCGTGCTTTGCAGAACAAAAACGAATGCAGGTAAGAAATAACTTATTCATTATAGTTACGAAAATGTAAAAGAAACGTGACATAACCTCAAAATAAAATTGTCGTTGTCGTAAAACTACGCAACGGATTTTGATGCGGTTTTTTTAATAGATAGTTCAAGAGGAAGGTTTTAGTATATAATTTGCGGGTGGGCGAAGCCGCGGGCATCAGCTAGTCTTCATAATAAAGCTAACAAAACTAGGATGTTGTGCTGGCTTTCGTGTAATGAATGTGCAAAAGCCGATTTTGCTTATTTTGATGGTGTGCTTTGCTAATTATCTACTGAACAGAGATAATAATTTTAACTAGTGTGGGCGCCACTAGCGCCGCTTAACTCCCCTTAAGGTGAATGCTCCAACCAGCCCGCGAAATTCAAATTTTCTTACGTTTTTTTGCAATTTGCAGATCAGTGTTCGGTTGTATGTTGATGAAAATTTGATTCGCAGCTGTAACACGTATGTAGTTACAGAATTATAATCATCAAAATCATCAATACAACCCTCCAAGTTCATAATGATGTAAGAACAAAAAAAAACAAAGTCATTTCTTTCTTTTTTTACCTTTCTTCTTTCTTTCGTCTTACATCCGCGAATAATATTAACCCTAGCACTGGCCTGCAAATTTCAAAAACGTAAGAAAGTTTTTTTTTCTTTACCCACGCTGCTATTTAACTAATACTTACTGCCTTATTGTTTGTCTTTTTTTTTGTTTTCGGTGTTGGTTGCGTATGTTTAGCTTGTTCTTTTTTTCCGCTTTCAGAGCAAATGATGAAGCTAAAACAGATACTGACCAAACTATTATCGACTACAACAATCCTATCCCTGGGTCATCGGCCGAAAATGTAACGATCTGTGATAGTATCGTTTCTGATAGTAACCTTGGATTTGATACTGCTTACTTGAGCGATGACTCCGTAGCTGATCCCGATTATATACCTTTGGTAGTACAAAAACCTGCACTACAGTTAATGTTTGATGATAATTTCGAAAATTGTTTTCAAGATCTCGATCTTCTAGAACCTACGTTTGCCATTGAAAGTTTACCCCAACTACCTCCAATGCAATCCCCTATTATGCCAGAAATGCCAATTTTCATGGCAACATACCCAAGTTCAATAATTTTCATTGACTCGGAACAAGCAGAAGGCTACCGCCCACCAGCTCGGTTCACTGCAAATTATCCAGGCCCTATATTTGATACGAGTACATTAATCGAAATTTCTGAAAATCCCAAAGAAACAGCAAAGGTTATAAGAAATAAAGCGATGCATCCCATGATACCTAAAATGTGCAACGGTAAATGTAGACGACGTTGCAATAACTTCACAGAAAAACAACGAGAGGATATTTGGAATGGTTACTGGAATATGAACTATACTCAGCGCCGCCAGTTTTTGAACAAATGTGTAAAAATTGCACCAGTCAAAGAGAAATCTGCATCTGTTCCTAACTCAGACAAAAAACACGTAAAAAACGAGTCGAGGTATTACTACTTTTATCTCGGGAATGAGGAGATAAATATTTGTAAATCATTTTTCCTGAATACTCTTGGTCATTGTACTGATGGTGTTATTACCGAGCTAAGTAGAGCTTTAAAACGAAACCCTTTTACGAAGATGTTAAAGAGAATCGAGGTGGCAAGAAACCTAGACTATCAAGAACACCAATCGAAGATCACATCAAGAGTTATAACCCGGCATTGAGCCACTACAGGAGAAACAACGCACCGCTGACACGGTACTTGCCACGAACGCTCACGCTGCAATCTATGCATACTGACTTCATATCGAAGAATCCTGATGTCAAATGTTCTATTGAAACCTACAGAAATACTATGAAATCAATGAAAGTTTCCTTAAAATATCCTAAAGGAGACCAATGTGTTGATTGCGGAGTATTCGAGGAAAAGATTAAAAATGAAAGTGAGGCATCAGCTGTCGAAACTTTAAAGAATGATTTCGCTCAACACAAGGTTAAAGCTGAAAAAGCTATAAAAAATTACAAAGAAGATGCAAATAAAGGTAACGATACTTTTGAACACTATTTTTCTATGGATCTTCAGAAAGTGACATTATTGCCAGATATGCCAAAAATTAAAGATTCATTTTTTTTGAGTCGTCTAGTGGCGTTCAATTTAACATTTGCACCATTATGTAAAAACGCAAAGATAAACAGCAAGTGTGTTGTGTGGCATGAAGCAATGATGGGTCGAGATGCCAATAATATAATAGATGCATTGATGGCTTTTCTTATTTCGGAAAGAGATGTGAAAAAATTAACATTGTGGTGTGACAATTGCACTGGACAAAATAAAAATTGGTTTTTGTTTACAGCGCTGGTAATGATTGTTAATTCTGAGTGTATTAATATTGATAGTATAATTTTGAGATTTCTCACTAAAGGCCACACCCATATGTCTGCTGACGGCGTACACGGAAATATAGAAAAAGAGATGAGGCGTCGAGATGGAGTTTATGATTACGAGGACTACAAGTCTATTATAGCGAACTGTAGAAAGAACATTGACATTATCGAAGTGCAAAAATCATACCAATGGGTAAAAAAAGAAACGAGTTCCACGGCGTAACACAAATGACGATCCTCTCAGCACATTTTTACTAAACCCAGTAGTTGAAGCTAAGTTCCTCAAAGGAACACGAAATCTGTTCTATAAAACAGATTTTGATGAGTCTTACAAAGAACTGAACTTCTTGATGCAGAAATTTAATATCAACACTATTCCCCCACTTTCAAATACTATTCCCCGAGGGGTGAAATCATCGAAGAAAGATGGTATTGTTTCGAAATTGGTCCCCCCTAATGCCATTGAGCAGAAGGGAGTTTTGGCTGAATCTACCCACGAGTGATAACTCCACTGATTTGCAAACTGATGGTCAAATCGTTACCAATATCAACGAGTAGTTCATTATTATCAATAAGAATGATTTTAGCTTAAGTTTATTTTTTTTTAGTTTTGGTTGACTATTGAGATTTTGACTCATGTTTTGATTTATGAGCCCTTTGATGTACGTTAATAAATATCTTTTACAAGTCAACAGGATTTTTAATCAAAATCTGCATTCCTAAGTACTTTGGGATTGTCTTTATTTCACTCAGTTATAAACACTATGCATAATGAATTGGTTTAGTCTTTACTTTTACCACAGAAAATCAAATTGATAACCTAGTAAGCAGACTTACTAAGTTTTGAAATTGTTTTGACAGTAATACTTGAGTAAATTCACAAATAAAAATAAAGTAAGAGCGATTCAAGTGTAACCATAAACTCCGTATCAATAACGAGTATTACAAACTAATGTCAACAATATAGCACAACTTTTCGCCAAACATCCAAATCGCTATCTTTTCTAGTTTCTTCGGGCGAACGAATCAAAGTAGCCGACCCATTTCTTGGCTCTCCTGAACATTTTTGTTGGAACAAGTTACTATGTTTTGATTTTAAGCAGCCGAGGTGGTTACAATGGTCGCGACGTCGTACACTGCAGGACAAGATTATTGGCTTACCTGATATACTCGTAGCAAGCTGCGCATACCTTGCTTAGTTTAGGGTCAAATGGTGTTGTGTGTGAACCAATATTTATTAAAATAACAAAATTAAAAAAAAAGATAAACCCCCGACTACCTCGGATTTGTAACTTGTACAAAAATAATAAAACACAATGTAAAAACTATAATATTATTGTTAGGAATAATAAATAAAATATCGCTGGTATCTTAAAAAGCGACATGGTTTTATTGTTGACGTCCCAGAGACTCAAACGAAAAGGTTTGACTCTACTTTTGTAATAAGAACGTCTAGGCATTGGAACGCGCTACCTGCGTTGTTTTTTCTCGACGGCGACGGTTACAATCTAGATGTCTTCAAATCGAGAGTGAATCGGTTTCTTCTATACCTTTCAGTAAAAGGTAAAAAATATCTTCAAAACGTTTGTTTATCGAATAAATCATAAAAATAATAATAAATTATAAACAAATTTTTTTTTATACCGTATAGGTCTATACGGTATAGACCGTAATATATACATAGATCAGCACACGTGCCTGACGGTTAACTAAACGACTCTTCATAACAGCACAGCGTAAACATCTATTGAACATGGAGAGCCCAAATCATTACCAAGTACCTTGTCACCCAGAAATATCAAATGATTTGTTTCATTGTTTCATTGTGAGTAATTTGCTTGTCAGCATTTATTGAATTGAATTGGATAATATATTTCCATAAAGATATAGGTATCTATACAGTTCACTGACAGCTATAATTGCCATGTTTCCTTATTACATCGTTTCGCTTCGAGATATCGGTAAGCCCCAAACTAGGCAAAGCCTGTATCTTGGGCGTCCTCTGTCTGTGGTTTACAAAAATGACTTTTGAACACGACTAGCTGAAGATGACATGTGTGCAGTAGTAGTCTAATTTAATTTGTACAAAAATACATTAAGAAAATAAAACCAAATAAATATGAAATAAAAACAGAATATGAGTACGAACGTAGGTCGCATGTATGGTCATTTAAACCAGAGGACGGTGATATTTGCACATAACTACTTCGTGGTAGAATAACTGATATTGACACATAGTCACTTGGTGGTAGAATAACTGACAAAGGTGTGGTACTTCAACAAATGGACTCAGCAAAGAACTACTAATGAGCGTAATGGTAAAAAACAAGCTATTTCAAAATATGTATTTTTATCGGCATGCAGTGTACGCCTCCACCTGTCCCGCCGTGGGTGTAATCGACAGACCGTCTTCAGGTCATCAGTCCAAACTCGAAACAAAGTTAATTCAACCCACATCGCTTCTCCACAACCACTTTAAACTTTAAAGCTCAAATAAAAGCAGCAATGGTTGTTTGTTGTTTGCTAAATAAACGCTACTTTGAACTTTCATTGATGGATGAGTTTCGTTTCGACATAAGTTTTGCATTATAGGCTTTTATATTTAACCTTTACTTCGATAGAATATATTTTATATTTATATTTTTGTGAAATGTTCGTATAATAGGCTTTCGTGAACCGCAAGTTTTATAGTAAAGAGTGACGGGGCGACAAAGACATGATGCTAAGCAACGCGTCTGTTCATAACAGCATAATGACTTTCAGCTATTGGAACATGAAGAGTCTAAATCACTATCCACCACTGTACCATACAGCGCACATCACTCTGAGATATAAGGTGATATATCTCTGTGCCCAGTCATTTCTTTGGCAATGTTGCCCTTCAAACTAGAACTCACTGTTGATGGATGCTTGCACGATAATTACTGCTAAGCATGGACATATAAAAAAGTCGGTCGTCGTCTAGCTAAAACAGAAACTGTGTCACTAGAGTCGGCCACACTTACACGTGTGCGGTGTCACGTTGTCACTGATAGGCTGGCACGCACTTATATACACAAGTAGCCACTGATGTATGCGTGTCAGCCTGTATATAGCCACACGTGCTTTTTATGTGGCCAACTAGATGGACACAGTTTTTGTTTTAGCAAAACTATTTCTGACTTTTTTTATACATCCATGCATGAATGTCTGGGAAAGATGTGGTACTTCTTCAAATGGACTCTGCAAATAATCCTACCAAGAGTAATTGGAGTTTCTCTGAGGGATCGTATTCGGAACGAAGTGATCCGTCAGAGAACCAAGGTAACCGACATAGCTCAACGCATTAGCAAACTGAAGTGGCAATGGGCCGGTCATATCTGTCACAGAACCGATAACCGTTGGAGTAGACGTGTTCTTGAGTGGAGACCACGAATCGGTAAACGTAGTGTAGGACACCTTGAGACTAGATGGAGTGACGATATACGGAAGACAGCAGGCAGTGGATAGAGACGTATAGCTGAGGATAGGGCTGAGTGGCGAGCCATGGGAGAGGCCTATGTCCAGCAGTGGACTAAGATAGGCTGATGATGATGAAGAGTAATTGACCAATATTTGACATTGGTATAAACTTTAAAGTTTTGGACAAAACATTTTCATGGCGTTAAGTGATATCTCGGCACAATAAGAAGCACGCTTTCCTAGAAGATCCTCTAGATTTAAAATCCACTGTATTTATTGATAAATTTAGACACTGGTAAGTATGTACCATAGTACGGGGCTGCTACGCAGTGAGGCCACAAAAAACTATAAGATTAGGATCGGGACTCTTTGAAGGAACTCCAAATCAAGTATGCAGAAAAACAACAGCTGACGAAATGGGAGTGGAACTATTGTGCCAGCGATCCAAGACCGTGCTATTTCAAAGAGCTTGGCTGGTTTGGGTAGGCTAGCCGGGGGGGAAAGAACAATACACCCCTAGCGAGACGTCAGTGCAGGTCAATTACCCCCACTCTGAATTAGAATTAGAACTAGTGTATCATAGTTTCGCAGTATGCATATCAAAGACAACCCATGAAATGCTCCCAATACTGGGACTCAGGGTTTTCCTTTCACAAGAAAAGTTTCAACGCTATCAACTACTCCAGCCAAATGCAGATCGGCGCAAGCTGTATGTCCTTGTAGGGATACAAGGTTTCTGATTACGCTGCCTTTAGCCCGCCAGTCAGTCAGTCATTGTTACACTCGGATCGCGGACGCACGCTGGAAATAAATACCAGCTAAGTGCATACCATCTTTGATTTATTCCCGAGAATATACCCGTAGTAGGAACACATCTACAGACATAATCTAAGCCTTATAGGCAAGTACATAGAGACTCTTATATATAACACCAGCCGCTATATAACGCTAAGTGGTGACGGTGGCTGGAACGTTAAATCCTCGATAGAAATGTTTTCGGATGTGTGATAGGATTATGCCGGTTACTTTGCGATGTTTTCCTTAACCGTAAAGCCAATGGTGGGCAGAGAGAGAAGACCACCGTAATGCCTTACCAAATACAGCCTCGCCTTATTGCCCATATATACTATGGAACTTACACGGCCGCATCGTCGTCAGCTTGGAGGCAAAGTCGAGACGAGTGTCCTCAGCGCAGGTTCTTCTTCGCTTCACCGTAGATGTTCACAAGATTAACAACAAATCATTTTGACTGCTTTAGTATGAAAACTATCGCCATTATGATTTAACGCGCGTGCACTCTCCTTGAAAAAGGCTGCTGGATGCGCTTGAAACTTAAGTCGGACCGGACTGATTATAGCACACCTGAGTTACCCATAAATGAATGTAAAAAGGATTTTTGACTGACCCTCTAACCATAAAAGTTGAAGTTATTTTATCTAATTATTGTACTATCTACTAACAACTTGAACTCCACGCAAACATTTAAAGTATTTAAAAATCTCCTCAGTCCAGACGCCAATTATTATCACGGTACGATACAATTATTCAAATCTCTCCCCTCCCACTAAACCAGTTGCATTTATAATAATTTCAAACAGATGGTAAACTTAAGATCCTCATTTTCTTATATATCAAAGACCATTAACTATTTGAACTTAAAGAGTTCAAATCACAACCAACACTTTGCTCGTTCATACCAACACTACCAACGTTTTGCTTAAGAAAATAAAGATCTGATATAATTATAATTATAAGAAAATGAGCATCTTAAGTTTACCTGATATAATTATATCAGATCTTTATTTTCTTAAGCAAAACGTTGGTAGTGTTGGTATGAACGAGCAAAGTGTTGGTAGTGATTTGAACTCTTTAAGTTCAAATAGCTAATTGGCCTTTGATGCTATGAGTAAACATGTTGCTTACCATCAAGCGCTTGCTCTGTTTACCCCATCACTATATTTTATAAATCAATCATTTGGAATGTTTGTTGTAAAATGTCCAAATCGCAAAAGTTCGAAAGTTTAATGCACAGCAAAAGTTGTCCATCTGCGGTTGCATAGTGAATGCACCAAACCAGTAGGTAATTACAGGTCTCCCACGGTCGCATGAATGAGTTTATTCATCGCGGCGCACTGTCTTAGCGATACACTTGCACTTATACAGGAGGATTCAAAACATTCAAAACACGAAATGCACGTCATTGTCTTTTTATAATAAATTTATTTAATAATTTATTTCAGGCTATATATAGTCCACAAAAATTCCTTTTAAAAATTATTTTGTTATTTCAATCAAACCAAATTAAATGTACGACCACAAAAATAAACATAACTCATAACACTATCTTAATCTAAAATTCGGATCCGGAGTGCTCAATGTGCAGTCTGGTCCAATGTTGAATCATTGAGCAGCCGAGATCCATCCGCTAGGCAAAAAGGTGCTGACAGATAATGCGACGGGATCAGAAAAACATGTACCTGTAACAAATATGCCTACAGCAGCAAAGTGCCACGCATGTGCTTGAACGTAAAGTACCTATCCAAATTCGTTCCTGGCATTGCATTTCGTTCTAAATACTGTGATAGAAAGAGAGATTACGATAGAAAGCAATAGACCAAAGAGTTTACATATACTGCGTATAGAGTTGGCACAAACGCTTTACACCGAATGTACGGGTAGCATCTTTCTTGCCTTGTCGCTCTTGTGGAAGTGTTATACTTTTGTCGCAGCACATCACTCTGTTGCCAAAAAAAGTATGAACGTCATCTGCTTACGATTGACACAAAGGAACCGTGCGGAAAATCTAACTCTATACTTATTATTGTTATTGATTAATAGAATGATTCGACCTGAGTTTAAATCACTCTGTATGGAGTGAAGAGCGTTATCTCAGTAACCCTAGAGCGTCGGAGCGTCACGGCCCGCTGCGGGAGGGTCCCACGGGCCCGGGTAGCGCAGACCACAATACTACTTTCACAACTTCTATTTTAATCAGTCACTGTGTCGCGTTCACATCACCCCGCAAATCATCATAATCAGCCCACACTCGTCCACAGCTGGACATAGACCTCTCCAATAAAATCACAATCCATTCAATCCCTGACATTTTTAACGAATTACATAAAAACCGGCCAAATGCGAGTGGGACTCGCGCACGAAGGGTTCCGTACCATTGGCAAATAAACGGCTAAAATTGATTTTATTGTATGGGAGCTCCTTAATTATTTATTTTAAATAATAATATTTAAACAGAATATAAAACTAAATATTCTGTGAATAATTTGCATCTACTTGTCACCGTTATCAGTATCAAGCAAGAAACGGTCAAAAAATCAAGTTCGTTGTATTGCCCTACATTGATTGATATTTTTTTTTACCGTTAAATATTTATTTTATTTTACCTTTAGTATTTGTTGTCACAGCGGCAATAGAAATCCATAATCTGTGAAAATTTCAACTGTCTTGCTATCACCGTTCTTGGGATACAGCCTGGTGACAGACGAACGGACGGACGGACAGCGAAGTCCCGATTTTACCCTATGGGTACGGTACCCTAAAAAAAAAGTGTGGCACTCGGAGACTGCCGCGGTAAAGCTATTGCATGTTGCATGGATTTTTATCAACATAAGCAATAGGGATGTTAACAATTTTTCTGAATTGCTTTATTTTGAAGAGAGAAATTTGTTTACCATAAAAAATATCACGGAAAATCCGTTAAGTTGGCAACACTGCTAAGAGCATTTAGTCTGTAAAGCTTATACAAATAAGATTCAAAGTCGAATGACCGAGTGGGGAGGACGGCGTTACGGTCTTCCATCCCTCTTTCTTGTGAACATAAGAAAGAGATGCACGATCACTAAAATTTGGTCTCCAGGCCCACGATAAAAGCTATGCAATAGCTTAAAAAGGAGGAGGTATTGTGTCTGTAGGTAGGAGTGGAACGAGTGACAACAGTAGTGGTTAAAAGCCTTCTTACAGTTGGTTAAATTTAATGACTGAATTCAGAAGCAAGGTTATTTAGCAAAACATTTGGTTTTAAATGGCTGATTAAGCTAGTTGTCTGCATCGTATCTATCTATCGCATTGTCAAAGAAGAAACTTTGACAATGCGCTGTTGTATAATCATATCAATTCTATATTAAATCTAGTGAGCATTAAATACCTGTAACATCTCCCATAGCGCTAAGCTCGACACCGGTTGTAACCGGTTCAAACCGGCTGTAATCGGTTGTAATTCACGCCATTATCCGGTTTAATGCAGTTACAACCGGCTGTCGATACTCCCCAGGGTGGTTATCGAAAACTGACGCCACAGAAAATAGCAAACAGCAGGCTTTGTCATCTTATTTGACCGGGTAGAGGGCGCAGGGTAGTTAGTATATAATAAAAATAAACTTAATGGAACCGAACCTGAGCCGAAGATAATGCTATGAATTTAGGTTTTCACTGACTTTAAATACATACCTAACTGGATAATGAATAGTAATAGTAATAATATATTTCCAAAATAAAATACAGCATAGTACTTACTATATATAACAGTTTGGTAGTTTATAACGAATTAATACATGATAGAATTATCCGTGGGCTCCAAACTAGGCTAAGTCTGTGGTAATTTATCTCTATGCCCTGTAATTTCTCTGGCAATATTTATTTTCAAACCGGAACAAAGTGTTGAAAAAATAGCAAAGATGTGACTATCTCAAGCGGACTCTGCAAGGACTGCCACGAACTAGTACCTACTTTGATACATCCTACCCTACTGTATAATTTCTCTGTGGCTCGAATATCGTTTGACCAAAAGTGCCTTAACTATTACGATAGTTAGCGATGGGTTTTAAATGGCCCGTGTTAGTTCACAGAATAGTTAGTGAGTAGGATCGACTTAGTTTGTGTGTAGCGGTTAACGCGGCCATGTTAACTAACTTTATAAGTTTGATAGATAGATACGGTGCAGACAACTAGCTTAATCAGCCATTCAATTAACATCCTAGCCTAAACATAACTAGCGGATTGAACACGTTACTGAGACACCAAAAATAAATACAAAAAATATTAACGTTCAATTTTAAAATTAGTGCGCCAAGATTACGGCCCTATCGCTAAAAGCGATATCTTCCAGGCTACCTTTGGCTTTGGCTGTTCAATAAAAAATTAGATTCAGATAATTAAATTCACTCTCCCAAATTTTACGAGAAGTCTAATAATCACTAAGACTTCCCGATAAATTAAAGCTAATAGTTATTTGTCCATATTTCAAACACTGCCTGGCCGGTTTCAATCAAATTTATTCCAGGACGACCTCTGACCCAAATACATTTATACCATTTATCATTATACCAAAGAAAAATCGAAAGGACAAATAAATTCGATCCACAATTAGAAGAACCCCGTAACATACCTAACTGAAAAAATTAGACAACCAAATTGACAACCTTTCCTTTTTTAAAGTCGGTTAAAATTCGAGAGACCGTATTCTCTAGAATCTTTTTTAAATTTGTATCTTCAAAGTAGCGTTAGTGTTAATAGAAATTTACAAGTAACGCTAGAAAATCAAGATAGTCTTACAATAATAAAGTATAAACATGGCCGAACATGTAATCTTCATTAACACTTACGCGTCATATTCATTTGTCCAATAAATTCCGAGAGGCACGACTCGAATTAGGTCTATTGATGACGGCCCAACTTGCTACTTAGTTAAGTTGACAAGTTACCACTTAGCTTAACTTATTAACGAATTTAAGTTACGAAAGCTTGAGTGGATATATAACTAGGTTCAACCAGGTACCATCGAATTGTATGCAATTGAAAGAGTTATAATAATAATAATAATAATACTTTCAAAAGACTTTCGCTAGACGGTTGGATCAAGGGTCAGATGCAGAAGGCAGTCATCCTTGACACAGCGCGCATCGTCAGGAGGTTCCTCAGTCTGCAGCCCTAACCACCGGTAGCTTGGGCCCTGCCCCGCTGCTGGCGGCAAACTAGGTTTAGGTTTTTATAATGTTTTTATGTTGTTTTATACAAATATTGTAAAAACTTAGACTTAAGGAAATAAAGAAATACGTGAATAATACTTTATAATAATATTTTATTTTGACACAATAACAAGTTGCGTAGTCTTTTACTACGAGTAGCTTTATGGAGAAGTTACCGCTGGTCTAGTCGGGAGAACGTCAACTGTAGTAAATAGCTGGACTTAGCTCACGAGGTTACTGATTCCACAATAATAGTTCCGATAGTCTTTTTATTGAACGGTCTACTAGCGAAAAGCCTCGACCAACATCTCAAGAGGCTTTCACTAGACGATTGAGTCAAGGCTCAAATTCTGAAGGCAGCTATTCTGGACGCGGCACGCATCGTTAGGAGGTTCCATTCTCTGCAGCCCTAACCACCGATAGTTTGGGCTCTGCCCCGCTGCTGGCGGTAACACAGTTTAAAAAAAATCTTAACTTTTATATTTCGTGACTAAATATTGGGAAAAAAATTGAAAATTAAAAAAAGATGTGGTATTTGTCATGGGAAACCAGGTAGGAACGAAATTCCATCGGATTAGCAAAACAATTCGCAAATAAAAATTGCGTAATTTCATTATTTATGGTAAGATTATCGGAAAAATAAAAATGGCAACACTGGTCACTACTCCTTCTGTTATATGTTTTTCTTACGGTTTTTTTTTCACATATTTTTCTTGGCAAAATCCATTTTATTAACCGAACAGTGACGAGACGATCGGGCCATGTGCCTGATGGTAAGGACATAACACACAGTGACACGCAGCTATTGGAACATAAAGAGTCCACATCCTATCACCTAGCACTGCACTGCGCTCGTCACCCAGAGATGACATATATCTAAGCCCTGTAATTTCTCTATAAAAATTGCACTTCAAACCGGAACACAGTAATATTTCCACATTACTGCTTGGCGGTAGAATGGCAAAGGTGTTGTACTTCCCCAGACGGACTCTGCCGACAAGAGTCCTATCACTACTAAAATGTATCTCCGTGTCCCTACCTCTTCCAAGCCTGCTGAAAAGAACTTGGTTCCAATATGTAGCCAGTTAAAATAAATCCATCTCCAAGGTGTTACCACCTCCCCGCTAACAGTTGTCCGCAGTAACAAATACTTGGATAATGTGATGTCACAATAAAAACAAGTTACCACCACGCGTCCGGTCGGCTCGACAGGCGACGACGGGACGGCGGTGCGCGACACGGAACCAACTACTGAGTAAACAAGTTGGTGCATCCTATTACTAGACCTACTAGCATAATATACAGCCTTGGGCAAAAGTATTGAGCACCCTGCAAATGTAGCACATGTCTTGTCTTTGTCGGCCTCCGAAAAGGCTCTAAACAATAACTCGTATCATAAATAGCAATAGAATACCTGTGTGCAATAAATTTTGTCATTTTGAAAATATTTAAATCAGTTAATTGTATATTTCAGGTCCATCATCAGACCCAGGTCCATCTATCTCGATCTTGAATCGATATTAAGCAAACGTAGCTTACAAAATCCGCACGGATATTAACCTTCAAATAAAATAAAACCGTCATCGAAATCCAACCGTTTGAGTTCCACGGAGCCACAGACAGACAGACATCGACGTCAAACTTATAGAACCCCTTTTTTCGGTCGGGGGCTTAAAAAATAGAGATAAAAAAGCAACACAATTGAGAACCTCCATTTTTTTTTTTTTAAATAAAGAGTGACGAGACGATCAGGACATGTGCCTGATGGTAAGCAACATGCCTGACACATAACAGCACAGTGACACGCAGCTATTGGAACATGAAGAGTCCAAATCATTACCTAGCACTACACTGCGCTCGTCACCCAGAGATTTATAATCTTATATCTCTAAGCCCTGTAATTTCCACGTCTCTTAAAAATAATTTATCACTGTACGCGTTTGATTCTGCAGTAAATGATTTCAACAACAAAGTTGACTTCGCTCGTGCATACGCAGTTTAGAAAGCTATCTTCAGACACTTAAAACAGCCTAACAGTGTTAACCTAAATGTAGTAATTTCTATCGGAAGCCCAAATATACTCAGCAACTTGTATTGTGGCGTTATCGACGTACCCATCGCTCCTTCCGGGGTCCAGGGAAACCTGTTCGCGTTACCGCGATGGACGGAAATGGGGATATTAAAGATATGGCTAGATTGTAATAGACTCGTAATCAAGGCATCGTCATCATCTCAGGTAATTTTTTTATTTTAGAAAATTAAATAGCATAGAAACTTTACTTCGTATAAAATATTATCTCGTCGTTCGTATAAAATATTAAGTATATTTATTACTATTAATTATACTTCATATAACCCTGGCCCACAGAGGGGTGGACCACTGAGGTTAAATAAAAAAAAAATGCATTGCACTGCGCTCGTTGTCCAGAACATGGCCGTTCAAACCGGGCCATAGGAATATTTGCACGAATTTCTTTGCGGTATAATAACTGGTAACAGTATTGTGTTTATAAGTAAAAATATTGACTCCGCATAAAATATGTTTTGGCACCCGTATGACTCCGCATAAAGTATCAAGTTTAGTTTACCACCAAACCTCGTTATACGCTCAGAAGTGTTCAAACATAACTGTGTTCTGATTTGAGCGGAAATGTTTTCAGAAGCACAGAGATAAAATCACTGTATATATCTCGGTGATGAACGCAATGCAGTGCTAGATAATGATTTGGGCTCTTCATATTCTAATAGCTGCGTGTCACTGTGCCGTTAGGGACAGGCGTATTGGTTATCATACAGTTACGTAATTCTATTTTGTAAATTAATACATAATAAAAAAAATCTAAACATTAATTTATTTTGCCCCAGACACACAGCCACAGCATACACAAGCACAAGTAGACTTTTAAGTACAAATACAAACACAAAAATATCCATTGCTGTTTGCAGGTATGATAATACAGAACATTTTAAAAGTTGACCCATACAAACTGGCCTCTTCTTCTAGAGGCATGCAATATATCTGCAACACAGTTTCCATTGGCCTGAATTTATACGGTTATTATTAAGGTAGTAGTAATACTTGTATTTTAACATCACAGTACAAAATGCGTCCATTCTCAATAGTAGCTAGTACGACAGATGGCAACGTGGTAATTTATGGTCATTTCTAAAATTATCTGATTCTACCACCACCCGCGACATCACAGATGGACGATGCACCTGCGCTCGCGATGTAGTTTTTGTAAATCGACCGGTCCTAAGCGTGGACCGGTGTGTGCGAGATGCGCACAGGAATTTAAAACAAAATTACTGTTTACTGGCTGCATCCTGTGGTTTCTTTTCGGAATGAAGTCCCTCACAGCAGACTTGGAGGAGTTAGGGGTTTTGTGACCGAATCGAAAAAATGTGAGACCGTAAGAAAAATATCTTTTTTTTTTTAAAGAAAAATATGTAACAGAAGTGACACTTTAAAATTGCCCATGACCAGTGTTGCCAATTGGTTTTCTCCTCAGTACAAGACGTAAAAAGACGTAAAAAGACGTAAAAAGGCCTGTCAAATACAGTTCCCAGTTTCACAGAGGTGGCGCCACTGTTTTATTTTGTTAGAAAATTCCACAAAACCAACAGTGGTGCCACACTTGACAATATTTAGAACTATCTTTGACAATTCTTTTTGCGTTTGGAAAACGCCTCATTACGTCGTAACGGATCAGGTTGTTTGGAACACAGATAGATTATAGTCTGTGCGTATAAGATCTGGGGGTACGGCAGTGCCCCGCCAAGTCGAGCGCGAAGCAAACACTGCCGTACCATCCTTTACTGGAACCATTTCGCTGCATTTCAGGCCTCTATTTGAGACCCTTTGGATAAGACCAGCAGGTCTACTACGAAGTCCGATAAACGATATATCGGCCGAAGTTATGGACGTTTTATACCACGAAACACAATCGGTCGGTTGATGACACAAAAACTGTCAAATCAGCGTCGGTCGGGATGAACGAAACGCCCGATCAGATCAACCGACTCATTGTATTTCGTGGTACAAAACTTCCATAACTTCGGCCGATATATCGCTTATCGGACTTCGTAGTAGACCTGCAGAACGCTGAAATTTTCGTCATCTAGTAAGCTATAATCACATATTTAAAATCCAAAATTTGAAGTCTGTACGTCATTTAGTTCCGAAGTTAAGCGAAGGCAAAGTTTCGCATTTACGACACTCACCATCGAACTCTTTAATTATATCGATGACACTCACTCATGATCATCAAAATAGAACTAGTACTTCCCATAAACTCAGAGAGCTGAAATTTGGTACAGACTTAGGGTTTAATGGCCACATAAAGCGAAAACTATGTGGCAGGCATGTTGCTTACCATCAGGCACATGTCCTGCTCGTCTCGTCACAAAAAATTAAAAATGCTCGTACCAAGGCGAAGCCGGGGCGGGCTGCTAGTATATGGATATATGAAACAAGAAGCGATAGAAATGTCTTAAATGATAAATATAATTTATTTAAACCTAATATCCCTATTCTTTATCCTACGCGGACAGTGTCGCTAACACAGTAAAACATAAATACTTCTACTTTCCATAAATAATTTCCTTAGAAAAGTAAATAGTATATAATAATGTTTGTGGATTGGTTAATAAAGGTATTTGTCCGGGGTCAGAGCCGATCGCTTTGATTACATCCCCTTTGTGCGGGCGCTCACCCCGGGCATGACTACTCTCCGGGGTGCTTGCTCGCAAACAAGGTTAGAAATGATTAACATTATCATTTACTTTAATACTCGTGTTTGGGGTCAGCATATGATTTGAGAAACTGAAGTATCCTTGGAACCACTGGTGGCTTCAAGAGGAAAAAAAAGTTTCCGTGGATCCAAATGCAAAAATCCTAGCTGTGGATCCTAAGTGGAGTGAGTCATTTCGTCCTGTTTGCCGTTGAGACTGTCGAGGCCGTGGTGTAGAGGCTCGAAGGTTGTGCTGGACCTAGGACGGCGCTTGCGTGATAGAGGACGCAATTCCCAGGTTGGTATCTGGTTCTTGTTACCATGGTGATCAAGCGGGGGAATGCCGCCAGTATTATGGGGACCTTTGAGCGAAACTCGGCGCGTGGGGAGTTTTTATTTGACAAGTAACATATTTTTTTTGTTACGTGTTTTGTAGGTATTTAATAAATTTGTTTTGATTGTGTAATGGTCTGGCCTTTAATACATGTATATTTATCCAGATTCTTTAGAGTTCTCATGCAACTTATTTGTAAACAAAAAAATGGCAGACATAGGGACTGCCGAATGAAGTGAATACTTATAACTCAGAATTTGATAGTTTACTTTGGAAACTACGCGGGTGAAACCGGAGGGCGTAGCATGAGCATCGCCATCATGCCTGGGGTAGTACCACAGCTTTGCCAGTTATTCAACCGACAAGCAGTAATGACATAACCGTGTTCCGGTTTCAAGGGCTATGTTTCTAGCGAAGTTACTGGGGCTTAAAGATAAATCATGTTTTTTACTTTAAAGTATTATAATTATGTCCAGACATAATTATAATACTTTAAAGTAAAAAACACTACTGTACTGCGATTGTCACCCAGGTGACAATCGCAGTAATAATAGGTAACTAATGTTTAAGACTCTTCATGTTTCAATGCGTGATATTGTGTTGCTACATGTAAGTAGGCGTATTGGTTACCATCAGGCACTTGTCCTGCTCGTCTAGCCATTATATACATCTATACTATAAACCAGAATAAGTTGTAATACCACACAAATGTTAAGCAATAACAGATGTAATAAAACAAGATGCTTTTCACGCATCCATATAAATTGTCCCATTTTGTCACTTCATAATTGGCGAGAAAAAGGGCCCTTAAACGTCCCATATATGTCCAATGTAACTGTGCTCCCAAATATGGGACAATCTAACTGGACGATAAAAGAAATGTCGCATCAATTTCGGTTGAGTCACTTATTTTAAAGTGTTTGACTTTGGGACAGAAAAGGAGTTATCTAAAATGTATATTGAATGAAAATTGTTTGTAATAGTTAGAATGTCCAGGTAAAATAATTGTTTCATAAAGTATTGCTTTCTCTGTCTGATACAGTCAATGTGACAAGGATGATTTTTAAAATATAAATTGTAGTATGATTTGTACCATTTCAAGTAACCTCATAATAGTAAAAGTAGTATTGTAATTTACCCGTGAATTCAAGACTTTATTTATGATAATTTGATGCATGAAATTGCACCTAAATATCTGGATTAGCTAAGCTCAGTTAATCTGGAATTTAAACGTGTTTGAATTATAAACGTGATACTGTGTTAATGGATGTTATTCTTTCTCGCAAAAATTGACAATGTTTTTTTTTTATAAAATAGAGTGAGGAATTACAGGACATAAAAATAAATTATCTTATATCCCTGAGTGACACGCGCAGTGCAGTTTAAGGTAATGATTTGGACTCTTCATGTTCTAATAGCTGCATTTAGTAGTGGTAGGACTCCTAGCAGAGTCCGCCTCGGGAAGTACCACATCTTTGCCAGTAATTCCACCACCAAGCAGTAATGTGTAAATATTACTGAGTTTCGGTTTGCAGGGCAATGTTTCCAGAGAAATTACAGGGCTTAGAGATATAACATCTTAGATCTCTGGGTGACGAGTGCAGTGCAGTGGGTAATGATTTGGACTCTTCATGTTCTAATAGCTGCGTGTCACTGGGCTGTTATGTGGTAGTCATGTTGCTTACTATCAGGCACATGTCCTGCTCGTCTCGTCACTCTTTAAAAAATAAATTACTAATCTATTATGGGCAGGCGTGGTTTTTTACCATCAGACAATTGTCTCATCATTATATATATAAATAAAAGGTAATTATGTGGGTTACGCAATTCACTGCTAGACAGTATTTTTGGACTCTTCAGCTTCAAATGACTACGTGGCATTTGAGTATTACTTAGCTTTTGCCTTGAAGAAATACTTATAAAACCGCATTTGAGCGAGACTCATTTCCCGTCAGAGGATTCGCGTTTGAAATAAAACCCCCTTTGATCTAACCTCTACATAACATATATATAATTACACGTAAGAATTACACGTGTCCTTATACTTTCATCTCTACCTGCCTGGTTCTATGTAAAGTTATAACTTTGAACGTGGTTTGACGTAAATAGATCTTGAGACAAGCTACATATTTATCATCATCAGCCGCAAGACGTCCACTGCTGAACATAGGCCTCCCCTCTAGATATCCACAACGAACGGTCCTGCGCAAGCTGCAACCAGCGGTTTCCAGCGACTTTTGTGAGGTCATCTGTCCATCTAGTGGGAGGCCGTCCAACACTGAGTCTTAAGGTTTGAAGTCGCTACTCCAGAAACTTTCTTCCCCATCGGTTGTCAGTTCTGCGAGCGATGTGGCCTGCCCATTGCCACTTCAGGTTGCTTATTCTTTGAGCTATGTCGGCCACTTTCGTTCTTCTGCGAATATCTTCATTACGGATTCTGTCGCGCAAAGAGCCTCCAAGCATAGCTCCTATTATAAGCAGCCTATTAAAAATGTTCCCACTACTCGGGACTCGGGGCCTTCTCTTGCAACGAGAGAGTCAAGGTCATAATCCACTATACTTCCACAGTGTGGGTTGGTGGATGACACTTGACCTTGAAATATTCTAAGTAGACATGTCGGTTACCTCACTATGGTTTCCTTCACCGTTTCAACTTAGCAGCATTAAGCACATGACTTGGAAATGACGATGGTGCGGGTGAGATGTGAACCCGAGGGCTCTAGATCACAACATTATATAAAAAATGTATAGTCTGTCTAACCGTCCGCTTGTAGAAAGAGATGAAAGGAAATAAGTATGTTCTGTCTCCCTGCGGTTACGGAATACAGCCTCTGAGATGAGATTTTGCATCAACGTTTAAGGAGTTCGAAGCTGTATAGACGTGTAAGCCCTTTGATGTTGTAAATGTTATATTACAAAATTAGGTAAAATAAATTACACCAATAAATCTTTTTGTTTCATTGTGGGCCTTAGAGCATTTAATAACTTGTCTGAGTTTTGGGCTGATTTCAAATCATTCAAGCTACAAGTAAGGCATTTCAAAAAGCCTGTCGTGGTACGAAACTCTAAAATAGTGGTCATACTATGATATGATAAGATAAGATAAGATAAGATGAGATGAGATGAGATGAGATGAGATGAGATGAGATGAGATGAGATGAGATGAGATGAGATGAGATGAGATGAGATGAGATGAGATGAGATGAGATGAGATGAGATGAGATGAGATGAGATGAGATGAGATGAGATGAGATGAGATGAGATGAGATGAGATGAGATAAGATAAGATAAGATAAGATAAGATAAGATAAGATAAGATAAGATAAGATAAGATAAGATAAGATAAGATAAGATAAGATAAGATAAGATAAGATAAGATAAGATAAGATAAGATAAGATAAGATAAGATAAGATAAGATAAGATAGCATTTATTGACATATTAAAACATACATTAGAATTAGTAACAAAATTCATTAGACACCAATTGCTGAACATAGTATTAATATATCTCGTCATTTTCAAAAAATATAATGTCATTGAAAATATAAAATAATCTACATCACAATTAAAAACTGCTGTATAGGGGCATTATTGTTACTACTATGTAAGCACCTGTATTTAGCCGCGTAGCTGCCGTTCCCATTGTTTTCTCTGGATAAAAATTTGCTCATGTTTTCTTCCAGATAATAATCTGTGTTCAGATAATAATCTAAACATTCAAACATTGATATTTTTATAATATTAGTAAGATACTCGTAGATAGGAATGTTTAAGGTAAACCTATTGTGACCCATTTTATTGATTTTAATTTTAGCTTTGGCACTTAGCATATGATTTAAAAAGGCTGTGGTGAACTGTTTTCTTCTCTTACATATGGAGAGAATCAGGGTCATAACCCACTTTTTTTCGAAAAAAATAAATTATTTATGTAGTTTACAGTGACAGGATATCAGGTCATGTGCTTGATGATATTAGCAACATACCTGCAGACCTGCACATATTAGCACTGTGCCATGCACCTTGGAACATGAAGAGTCCGAACGGCCTAGCATTGTGCTGGGCTTTTCACCTAGTGATATAAAAAGCCTTGTAATTTCACTGGAAATATTGCTCTTCAAACCGCAACACGATGAAGTATTCACATTACTGCTCGGCACTAGAATAATTAGCAAAGGTGTGTGACTTCTCCAAGTCAACATTTCCCTTTTCTATCGGACTGCTCCTAGCTCAAAAAAGCGACATCGTTTCATGGTTGATGTTCCAAAGACACAAACAAAGGTTTGACTTTACTTTTATACTTACGGTTTTTTTTAAATATTGCTTATATTATTTGATAAGAATGTCTGGCTGTGGAATGCTTTGCCTGAGTGGGGTTTTCCCGATGGCTACAATCTCAGTGTATTCAAACCGAGAGTGAATCGATTTCTTTTTGGTAAATATGCTCCATCGTAGACCGAATCATCGCTTAACATCAGGCGAGATAGTGGTCAAGTGTGAATCTATACCTACAAGTATAAAAGAAGTAAACTATGCACATAGTCCTACCACTAAAAAACCGAAAAATTGTTAACTGAGTAACTTAAATTAAGCTAAATCTCGCAGAGTAGGCGCAAACAAAAACCTGATTTAGGTCATTTTATTACTGAAAAATCTACAAAAACCGAAAACCTAAAATAACTCCGAAAAATCCACACGAACGAACGTCCACCGGAAGTGACGTCACGTGACGTGACGTCAACGGAAATCCAGCCGGAAGCGACGCCATAACGGCTTAAGCGTCGGTGAAAAAAATTACGCGGTTTTTCGTTGGGAAACGAGTCGCTTCCGTATCCGGGCGGGCGCGTGAAAGCCTCAAATTGTAACTGTCAAATTGTTTGTGAAATTTATGTCCATCATCTATCTTTGTTAGTGTACTCTATGGTATAGTAATATAATGAGGTATTCTATTGAAGAAAATAATAAACTTGTCTTTAACAGGTTTATTCCGAACCTGACCCGAAAACCTGACCTGCTACCGGGTTAGGTTAGGAACAGATAAAAAATATTAATTTTCATTCCCAACCCAACCCGCTACCGGGTCAGGTTAGGAACAGAATAAAATATTAGCGGTTTCATTTTATTGAGCCTATTTTCATTTCCCACCCAACCCGCTACCGGGTCAGGTTAGGAACAGAATAAAAATATTAATTTTCATTCCCAACCTAACCCGCTACCGGGTCAGGTTAGGAACAGAATAAAAATATTAATTTTCATTCCCAACCTAACCCGCTACCGGGTCAGGTTAGGAACAGAATAAAAATATTAAGGTAGCGGGTCAGGTTTTCGGGTCAGGTTAGGAAGAGGGTTAGGTTGGGAATGAAAATTAATATTTTTATTCTGTTTCTAACCTGACCCGGTAGCGGGTCAGGTTTTCGGGTCAGGTTAGGAATAAACCCTTTAACGCTTTAACATCGCTCAAAGTTAAAACGACAAGTTAAGTTAATACAAAGTTTAAAATAATTTATTGCCTCCTAAATAACAAAAACCAACTTCAATTTGCACTTGAACAAATTTCATAAAAAGATATTGTTACTACATTTCTAGATGGGCAATGGCCAGGGTTCCGAGTTTACCCGAAGATCTCTTATCATTCCCGAGCGATTAGTGACGCTAAAATTCAATTCACAGCCGACGAAAAATCGGTTGTGGCGCGCCAACAGAAGATTTCAGTTCAAATATGGCCGTCATAGGGAGTGCCGATAAAAGTAAGACTTTTAATTTAGAATTTTAGTATGAAACACACATGTTGCACAATACGTCATTGTATAGCTACATGATATATATGTTACAGTCATAGTGATTAAATAGTTATTATACATAATGACTGGTCATTATATATAAAAGCCAAATTCACTAGACAATGTAATTAATTAATCACTTTATCTGGACATTATTCATAATAGCGTGTCAAAGTTAGCTAAAGTAATAATACGGTCTAGCCGACTTGTTACCCCTCCCTCCCGCGTGGCGTGATCGCCGCCATTTTGTGGCTGACGCAATAGTGTTCGTTTTCGTTTTGTTAGGTTAGGTTAGGTTATTACTTTATAACAATGTTAATTGAGGCATGCTTAAGGCAAATTGAAATACAAATTTATTCTTAAACGAATATCTACTTGTTTTATTACATTATCCAAGTCTTCGAAAATATTATATAAAATAGCTAGTTAATGTGATTAATTTTGTGTCAATTATCACTTTATCTAATTGAGTAGATATTATATATAATGGCTAGACAGTATATATAATATCCAGATTCATTACTTTGGCTGTGACATATATATTGCTATTACGCATGTCGGTACCGAATTTACAAGATATGTGTCTAACGGGCACGAACCGCTCTTCTGCTCAACCGCCGCTCCAACATTACGTCGCGACGTCTCTAAATTATCATGTTTGTGACGCAATCCATATAAGCCATTAGATGTGCCCTCCCGAACTTCAGATAGAATTATGTCATCGTTGGGAAGAGTTAGCTTACTTTTTCCGTTCTGGTATGTTGCAGGAAGCGGTGAACGCCAGACGTTTTTACCTATCACTCTTCGTTGTCAACAACCAAAATAAATAGAACCACAGCATACCTCGCCGCTAGCGATTCTAGGGGTCAAGTAGATTGGTGGTGTATGCACCACTTACGCTAGATACAGAGACACAGTGTATTGCCAATTTCAAGGTGTTCAGGGCACATCCATGGTTTATATCGATTACGCGATCCCATAAAATTGTCCCTTACCAATAATTGTTTAACAAGACTAAAACCATTTACACTTTAGATAAATTGGTACATTGACAGTCATAGGGACTGGCGGTAGAAGTGAAAACTTATAACTCAGAATTTGATAGCTTACTTTGAAAACTACGCGGGTGAAACCGGAGGGGCGCTGCTAGCTTGTAACTAATCTTCAAAGTATCATCGTTTAAATAAGTTTTCTAGGCATGGCTATCTAGATTAGAAAGATGTTAATTCTTCTAACCATTACCATCTAGAAATGCGTTAGCATATCTAGATGACCATGGTCCCGAGTTATCCCAAAGATTTCTTTCAGTTACGAGCGTGACGTTTGTCAATTCACAGCCCACGAAAAATCGGTGTATGTACCAAAAGAAATTTCAGTTAAAAAAATTCATATAGGCATAAGACATTAAATATTCTTGTTCGTATGTAAGCCATTTCGTGGATATTAGCTTAAGCGTGCGAGTTCAAATTCAGTCCGTAAATACTTAATTGTATTGTATCGTATGAATGTAATTGAACCACGTAGTTTTGTACTTTATTTCGACCCTAAACAAGTCCTAACAAAGCCAACAAAATAATACCTACCTAATTCAACAGAACAAATTTAAAATACAATCAGGGCAAACGGTACAACCAAATTTTTCAGTAAGGGTCAGCGGTTTTGTTCAGAAAAAACGTTGGTAGCTCTTTTATTGATTGCAAAGGTTTAAATTGTTATACCTGAAGTTATCCTGAAAATTTTAGGTTGAATAATGTTTAGAACATTGGGCTAAAAAGATAATTGCGAAGCAAAGTATTTAATTGCTGATCATTATTCTGATCGCGGATCAATTAAAAATAAATTGAATTTTAAACTGAAAAGTGAAGCGGTGAAGTGGCGGGTGACAGGGGTAGAGAGTTCAATCCACCGCGTTGTCCATGGTGTGGATTTGAAGATAAAACCGATGTTAAGCGATTCACTCTCGAATTGAATGGACTAAGATTGTAACCGTTGGAGAAAATTCACTCAGGCAACTCATTCCACAAGCTAAACGTTCTATTCACAAAAATAGAATCAAATACAAATACAACAATCTTTATTGCTGTTTGCAGGTAAGATAAGGTGATACAAAACATTTTAAAAGTGGACCCATACAAACTGGCCTCTTCTCCTAGAAGCATGCAATATGTCTGGCAATACAGTTTCTTTTGGCCTGAATTTATATAATTAAAAACAATAGTCAGCTGATAAAAGTCTTCTTCTTTTTTTTGTATTTAATCGGTAGTTATATCTCTTCGTTGAGTATTTGAAACGTTAATTGTGATACGATGTCGTTTTTAGTCTTTTTCTTTTTCCTTAAAATAAGTTTTTTCCTGAACATATCGTTTTTCTCGCTACGTTTTCCTTCACCCTTTACAGAAACATCGTTAGCCTTGCGAAATCGGTCACACTTGTGAAATCGGTCAATCTGAAATATAAATGTACGCAAATTGATTTTTTGGGGTTCGATTAAACAAGATGCCTAATAAAAGACCAAGTGTTTCGCCGGGCCAAACGCAAAATTGTTTTGAAACTCGTTAAAAAACAACAATTGGGTTTGGTCGGGTGTGGTTACAGTTTGAGCGATTCAAGTGGCGATTTTATTAACCAACACTTCAAAAAAGAAGAAGGTTCTCAATTTGGTTATATGATTTTGAAGTGATAATTTCTTATAGGAGGGTGTGCGCTTTGTAACGTAACGTGTTACGGTGCTAGTATAGTCTGGCTTAAAGTAGACAGTCTTGCAAAAGAGCTACAGACGGTGTACAATTTAATTGTCTTCAAACGGATGAGCTGATTTCGATGCTGTTTTTTATTTGAAGGTTTATTCTTCAAAGATTGAATACCGTACTCAAAAAATGATTGTTTTGAGAATTATAAAATGGCCGCCTCCACAAAATGGCGGACAAAGTATTTCTTCGTGCTAAACGCTATAACAAATAAGTACTATACGCTATAACAAATTTCAAATCCAAGATGGCCGCCACCACAAAATCGCGAATTATATAATTTTTTCACTACTGCCTCAATATGGGTATCAAACGAAAAGGCTTGATTAGTATACTTTGCACTATGACAAATTTCAAATCCAAGATGACCACTACCACAAAATGGCGAATTATATTTCTTTTTTCAAAACTCCAATAATATGGGTATCAAATGATAGGGCTTGACTAGTAGAATGTTGTACAGATAACAAATCCAAGGTAGTCGGGGGCTAATCAAAATTTTTAATTTTGTTCTTGTATGATATTTAAACATTTATCTATCCCCCCTCTTCGCTGTCAGTATGACCATACCCAGCCTGGCTAGGCAAAGTGGCTACAGATACGAACACCGAAGAATTGTACCATATTCCTCGAAATACGAACCATTTACTTTTTATGTTTCGCTTTTTCGATTTGTATTCGGTTTAATTCCAGTTATTTCACTGATAAACCCAGAATTTTGGTTTCATACTGATTTTCAGTGAAACTAAACAAAAGGACTGTCAATTCTTTTTAATAATAAAGTGTGACGAGACGAGCAGGATATGTGCCTGACGGTAAACAACGTACCTGCCACATAACAACACAGTGACACCTAGTTATTGGAATATGAAGAGTCCAAATCATTACCTAGCAGTTGTTTATTTTTCTCGGCATAGTGGGAGAACAATAGTAAAAAGAAACAAATACAAAAATCGTATGAAAACTAACTGGGTATTACACGTTTTAAATAAATACACGGGTAGCTCACTTTGATACAGTCAGTCCAGTCCAAGTTTCGATGCGTCCGGCAATCTTTTTTTCAAGGAGAGTGCGCGCGTGTTCGCGCCTCGTTTTGGCAGTGGAGCGCTTGCAGTGCGTTGATTAGCCGTTTTTGGAAAATATGTGCGAGTATCTATAACTCTGCCCCTTGTTTTTTGACGTGTCAACGTCTAATAAATCGATGAACGCCGGTTGCACGAAACAGTGTCCCGTTACGATCATTGTCCCGTTACGCACATTGTACGCTTGCGCCGCATCAATAAATGTTTTGTTATGACGTTGTCACGTTAAACCATCAACCGACTTTACAGACAACCAATTTTTGACGTGACAACGTCTAATAAATAGCTGAACGCCGGCTGCATGCACGAAAAAGTGTCCCGTTACGCTCATTGTCCCGTTACGCTCGTTGTACGCTTGCACCGCATCTTAAAATGTTTTTTTATGACGTTGTCACGTCAAACTATCGTCCGTAAGCCAACCCACTATACAGACATCCAAATTTTGACGTGAAAACGCGATTATTAGACTATCTGTGAAGCGATTTATTAGACAATCGCTGAACGCCGGCGCCGCCGAATGTACGAAGAAGTGTCCCGTTATGTCCCGTCACGCTCATTGTACGCTTGCGCCGCATCCATCAATGTTTTGTTATTACGTTGTCACGTCAAATTATCGTCCGTAAACCAAGCGACTTTACAGACAACCATTTTAAGATATTATAGGGACACCCTACCCTACCCTACTCTAAGGGTGACTACAGTAATAAAACTTCTAATACTATTCGCTCAACTTGTAGTTAAAAAACACATTTACCTAGTTATCTCTCATCGCGAATTCAGCATAGTCTCCAAATTGTATAAAGAACAACTAGAAATTGTATTACCAAGTTACCCCTCACTCACCCTTTCCGATAGTTGGGAAACAATTTCCCAAGTTGCCCGAATTTCCCGTTTGTCTTTGAAGAGGCATTTGCAGGATTCCGTCGCGAAGTTTCCTCAGATCAAACGCTTCGTGTTTGTGGAAAAACTCTCCGACTAAACCGTAAATTGGGATACGCAGGAATACTATAAGTTACGGCTGGTCTGGTCGGGAGAACTGGAGCCACTAGTTCGAATTCCACGCACACCAGTGTACTTTTTGAAGTCTTGTACGTCATGGCGATAACTTCTGTTTTAGTAGTGGTAGGACTCTCGAAGTCCGCCTAGGGAAGTATCACACATTTGCCAGTTATTCTACCGCCCAGCAGTAAAGTGCAAACATTACTGTGTTCCGGTTTGAAGGGCAATGTTTTCAGATAAATTACAGGGCTTAGATATATAACATTTTAGATCTGGAATCGATCGAGAGACGTGCCAAAAGGCTCATAGGCAATGACACTTTTGTGCGAAAAAAAGACTACAAAGTCTTGAACATCGCCGGAAAATTGCCAGCCTATCGGTTTTTTATCGGATACACTTTGGAGAGTGTGCGAATGCTCGTAGCTCGAAAAAGCGACATCGTTTCATGGTTGATGTTCCAAAGACACGAACGAAGAGATTTGACTCTACTTCTGTGATAAGAACGTCTAGGCTGTGGCACACGCTGCCTGAGTGGGTTTTCCCCGATGCCGATGGTTACAATCTTTGTGTCTTCAAACCGAGAGTGAATCGGTTTCTTCTTGGTAAACACGCTCCATCGTAGACCGCATCGTCGCTTAACATCAGGCGAGATGGCGGTCACGTGTGAGCCTATAAAAGGTAAAAAAAACTGTGGGTGACGAGCGCAGCGCAGTGCTAGGTAATGATGTGGACTCTTCATTTCCCAATAGTGTCACTGTACTGTTATATGGCAGACATGTTGCTTACCATCAGGCACATGTCCTGCTCGTCTCGTCACTCTTTATTTAAAAAAAAAACTATAAAACGGTGAATGATATACAGCGAATGGAAATTTGTTAGTCGATGCAATTTTTAAAGACAAGGGAAGTCTAGCATAAGCTCACTAAATGTTCCCACTGCTGGGACTCAGGGCTTTCTCTCGCAAAGAGAGAATCAAGACCACACTGCCCCGGTGCTGGTTGGTGGATGACATATTACGACTTCGAAAGATTCTAGGTACATTTCGGTTTGTTTAGGATGTTTTCCTTGACAATTTTAGGTTAACAGCATACACACAAGACATCGAAAAGACTGGTGCGTGTGGGATTTGAAACTTTCGGGCTTCGGGTCGACATTTACCGTTCTCCCGACAAAACCAGCCGTAACTTCTTTTTTTTTTAATTTTTTGTTTTTAATTTTACTAACCGCGTTAATTAAATAGATAACACTATGCGTTGATACGGAAACTCCGTGTTTGTGAAGCTCAAGTGTGTTGCTAACTAGATGTCCACCCCGGCTTCGCCCGTGGTACATTATATAGCACTCATCAGGATCCCGTGAACGAATGACTGAAATCGGTTCATTAATTCCTGAGAATATCGCTTTCAAACAAAACACCTCGTCAGCTACCTGCTACGCCACCTGTCGGAAATTGGTTGTACCAACTCAGAGATTAGCAAAGGTTTTATATTCAAGAGGTATGTAATCTGTGATATTCAATGACGCAATCTTAGACACATGCTGTCATGTGTCATGTCAAAGAACGAAACGTACGAAAACTCTCAAAAAGGAATATTTTTTCTCGAATTTGTTACATTTTTATTCATGCTCCGCTTCTATTAATAGTAGCGTTATGTTCTATAGCCTAAAGGCCTTCCTCGATAAATGGGCTATCCAATAGAAAAATAATCTTTCAATTCGGATCAGTACTTCCCGAGATCCTAGCGTTCAAACAAACAAACTCTTCAGCTTTATAATATTAATATAGATGTACTCGTACACATGCTATTTATTACTTAATCGAATGGAATCATATCATTTCTGCTCTATCCCAAATTTCAGGTACTAAAGTAAAAAAGATTTGTAGTAAACTTTGAAAAACAAAGTTATCGAATGGAAATCTGTTTGAAGAAGTTAATATTTCTTACTTACATCTAGATACTTTTGAGCTATCGGTAATATATTTAGGCTGGAAATAAGAAAAATCTATATTCAGTTATCATGTTTGTATTTTTTTTTTGTAGTAGGACTCTTGGCAGAGTCCGCCTGGGGAAGTACCACACTTTTGTCAGTTATTCTACCGCCAAGCAGTAATGTGCAAAATGTATTATGTTCCGGTTTGAAGGGCAATGTTTCCAGAGAAATTACAGGGCTTAGAGATATAACACCTTAGATCTCTGGGTGAAGAGCGCAGTGCAGTGTTGGGTAATGATTTGAACTCTTCATGTTCCAATAGCTGCGTGTGACTGTGCTGTTATATGGCAGGCATGTTGCTTACCATCAGGCACATGTCTAACTCTATGCGTAGTATACGTAAACTCTTTGCCGAGCACTAAAATTAGAACCCATTGAAGCCATAGATCAATTTCATATTCATTGTAGTGAAAACCATGGGCAGATGTACTGGTAGCGCTCCTTGCTGAGTCCACTTGGAGAAGCAGCACACCTTTGCTTGTTATTCTACTCCCAAGTAGTAATGTGCAAACATAACTGTATTCTAATTGGAAAACGTTTCCGGATAAATTACCAGGCAAGGAGATAAAACATCTTAAATATTTGTATGACAAGCG
Source organism: Ectropis grisescens (assembly GCA_017562165.1). Classification (NCBI taxonomy): domain Eukaryota; kingdom Metazoa; phylum Arthropoda; class Insecta; order Lepidoptera; family Geometridae; genus Ectropis; species Ectropis grisescens. The sequence continues at coordinate 15,607,876 of CM029797.1, forward strand.
ACTACGCTTGTTGCACTAACAACCGCTAGGACTTTTCAATGGACAGTGGATTTGGACTCTTCATGGTCCAATAGCTACGTACCACTATGATGTTAACGGCAGGCGTGTTGGTTCTCATCAGGGACATGTGGCACTTGTCGTCTCGGCACTTAATACCATAAAAAGGGAATAACTTATTACGCCCATGGATTTATAACACCGTAAAATATAAGTATCGTGTATTTTTTATTTTTTGTGACAAGTTTGTAATATTGTACATTAATGGCATTAAAATCAAATTATTTCAGTAACATATTTCTTCTCTTTCTTAACCATTCTTGAGAATAAAACAAACAACCAGATAATATTAGTACCAATATAACGATAAGCTGTTCACATGACATTGTTCTGCCACATCAGAACATGTTAAACGGTGTTGACCATCGATATATTTAAGGAAAGGAAGATGAGGAAAGTTCTAATATAAAATCAACATAATGTGGCGAAAATTTCACACAAATACACAACGTGCACACAGCTACACTTCCATCGTGAGATACATTGTAATGAATGACAAAGACATCATAGCAAATTAGCAGTAGATGGAAATGAGATAGCTATACATACCACAGTTACACGTTTGTTTAAATATTTTTTCGAGAAGAATAGAAAGACATACGAAGACACTGGCGTGAAAGAGAAGGAGTAGCCGTTGCCCGTGACGTAAACATTGGGCGTTATCGCTGTAGTCAACATATCGCTGGTCGTCTCCCACTCTTTCACGTCATGTATATCTGTCCCTTTTTTACAAATGCTGAATTGTTTACAACAGAAAACATTATTTTAATGAAATAATTAAAGATTTTGTGTAATTGCGTATGAAAAGTGCTGCCACGAAACTTTTTCTCGGACTTGGTACTATTTGTGCACCTTGTACACACACAAAATGACATTGTAACAGCTCAAATCGAATTTCGTGGAATTATTAGCACACATGCGCTCCATTTGTCGCTCACGTGGCGACTGATCTCAATCAGGAGACGTCACCTAATTTTACATCGCCATCGTTGAGGAGCGAGTGTCGCTTCTTCCGTTTTTAAGAATTCAATGGTGTTGACTATTAAATACAACACTAACTAGTCACAAATTAAGCATAGCTTGTAATATAGGCAGATAGTAGTTATGATAAAAAAAATGTACAATAATTTACAATTTAACTACTTCGCTCTTCCACAGTTTCATAAGCTTCCCTACATTTAGAATCTTCATCTATATCCTCTTTTATCATATCTGCAGCTTTTTCAGCCAACATCAACACAGGTTCATAGGGACTACCGCTGACTTGCATCGGTATTGCACTGGCATCTACTACGCGAAGGCTTGTCACCCCATTCACTCTAAGCCTGCTATCTATTACAGAGCCCATTCTACAAGTCCCAGAATTGTGATAAATACTTCCAGCATTATTCAGTATGTAGCATCGCCAATAATCTCTTGTCCGAAATGTGTAGTTTTTGCACTCCTCCAATTTAGGATCGACAAGCTCTGCTTTGACTTCTTGAAAATATGTCGAGTTCTCGACTTTTAGGTAATCTATGATGTATTCGACCATGTCTTCTAAGTCGGTGGAGTTTTGGAAGTAATTTGTTGTTATCAATGGAGGGTCAAATGGGTTTGTACTGTTGAGCCTAATGAAGCCTTTTGAGACTGGGCGAGTTTTTGAGAGCAACGTGTAAAGGGTGTAGTGAAATATATTTGCTTTGCTGAATACATTGCATAAATCAGTTCTAAATTGAAAAACGACTGCACATATTAACTCTACAAATGGTGTATTTGGGGATACAGGAAGCAGGAACATTTGATAGTCTGCGCAGGATTGACCCTTATTTAATGAATCTAGACCTGTAATTACAGGGAATGGGACCTTTAGAGGATCGAGTATTACCGGCGATGGTAGAAGACCTGGCTCCATTTTGTGAACTATTGATACAGCTACTTGGTCTTGGAAATCTTTGCCAACAGGCAGATCTGTCACAACTGGAATATCAAAAGATTCCAAATGGTCTCTCGGACCAACCCCAGACAACATTAGCAATTTTGGACTTTCGAATACTCCTGCGCTTACGATGATCTCTTTGCTCGCTCTATACACGTAAGTTTTGCCGTCTTTGACTGCTACAACAGCTATTGCTCTTTTACGTTTAAAAATAATTCTGATTGCTTTTGAACTTCTGAGCACATACAAATTGTCTCTCAGCTTCGCTGGAGTTAAATATGAAATAGCTGTACTTTGTCTTATTCCTGTAGAATTCAAAATGAACAAACTTTGTACATAGCCTATGGCTTCATCTTGAGTTAAATCTAATGGCGTACGGCTTCCTGTTTCATTGAAAGCTGCTAAATATCGTTTCGCGTATTCCAAGGGTTGTCTTGTTATAGATACAGGTCCATTTAGTCCGTGATTATCTCTGTATTCAGAATTCAAAATTTCAGCATCTTCAAGTCTTTCTGCTTTTTTGTAGTATGGGAGAACATTTTCGTAATTCCAAGTCTCATCGTTTGCGATTTTAGCCCAGCGTTCATCGTAGTCTTTTGGGCAGCCTCTGTTTGTGATGAGGTGGTTAATAGAACTGGTGCCACCTAGACATTTTCCAGATGAAAATTTAGTGTAGCAATATTGAGCACTTGCAGCGAAACAATCCTTTGTAGATGTGTAGTTATAGTCAAAACTAGAACCCGGTATTGCGGCAAAACCAGGCGGCAACTGAAAAGTAAAATACTTCAAGTAGAGAACAAAATATAACCATACTATTAAAATCAATCTGTACTAATATGATACAACTAAAAGTTTTTGAAAAGTTATTTTTTTTAGTTTGAGTAAAGTTTAAGTTTAATTTTTATTAACATGCTAGTCTCAAAAAACTGTAGTGCAGTGCTAAGTAATGACTTTAGACTCTTCATATTTCAATAGCTGACACTGTGCTTTTATGGCTTAAGTTACGGGTGGTCTAGTCGGGAGAACAGCGACTGCCGAACCGGAGACCCCGGGCTCAAATCCCACCTCGCGCACTACTGTCTATTCGAAGTTATGTGCGTAATGCCGCTAACTTAAAAACGTTGAAGGAAAGCCACATGCACCTTAAATCTTTCTTGGGAATGAGTCCTCCAGCAACCAACACTGGAGCAGCGTAGTGGATTATGGCCTTGACTCTCTTTGTGAGTGAAAACCCCGAGTCCCAGCAAGGTACATGTCCAGCTTGTCCCATCGCTCTAATATATACAAAAAAAATGTGTGCGCTTTTAAGAGGTGAAAACGGCACTAGTGAAAATACATACATAAAAAATAATACATAAATACATCGTTAACATCTATTTAAATACTTATATTTAAAGACCACTAAATAATTTTAATAATTAAAAATACAAATTATTTAGAAATTGAAAATTAGTGTATACCTAGTAAGAACAGCAACACGAGAATAACATGTGGCGAAATGATTAGTATCTATGGCTAAGAATAAATTAAAAAAAGAAATTACGCGGTTCGGAATCGTCAAACCCTAGTTTGACGTTTGACTAGCGAATTTTTTAGTGTTTTCTATTTATTTATTTTACAGGTATTTCGCTAAAAATGCGTATATATGTTGTGTTTAAAGTGTATGTGTAAGTGCTGTGATGAAAATAGGTACCTATCATTGTGTGTGTGTTTACGTAGTGTAAGTGCTGTAATAAAACAGTAATGCGAGTATATTACAAGAAAAACTTTTTTGCACTAGATGTGAAATGCAAATTTAATATTTCGTGACAAGTTCAATTAATGACATTAATGTGGTAGGTACCTAGAAGTTAATGTCGGTATAAAAATATATAAATCATATAATATACACAGGTTCACAGGGTCTATATTATCTTTCTCGCTCTGATGCGCTTGTTCACTGTATTTTGTTCTCGCTCTAGCATCTCGAGTTCATGCAGAAATTATTATCATACCCGAGCGTGACAGATAAATTCATTTCACAGCCCACGAAAATTTCCTTCAAAAAATAAGTTATGCTTTAAAAAATAAGCATTAAGCGGGTAGTTGATACTTACGTAAGCAATAAGTGGAGGATTTTCGCCAGCCTCTACTAACAGTACCGACACCTTTGGGTCCTCTGTGAGACGGGCAGCCAGCACGCTGCCCGCGGTGCCTGCCCCGATGATGATGTAGTCATAGCAGCTGTTATCTGCAATAACGATGTTATTGGAATGGCGGAATGGAATAACGATATCACAGAAAAAAAATTAACAGTGTAAGGAAATAAGGAATAGAATGGAAAGGTGATAACTCAGAATTTGATAGCTAACTTTGGAAACTACGCGGGTGAAACCGGAGAGCGTGACCATGAGCATGGCCATCTAGATTTTCTCTCTCTCTCTCTCTATCATCACAGATCTCAATTCATAGCCCATGAAAAATATAGATTTTCACCACATACAAACGTGGTGCCCTAAAATATTTTTTTACTGTAGTGCCGGTTTATATTTTTCCAGTAAACCAATCTAGCGCTGGATTTGATCGCCTGGGATAATGTAAGCCGGGCATAACGGCATGTTCTTATATATATTTCAATATTTGTCTGCCACATAATAGAACAGTGTCACGCAGCTATTGGAACATGAAGAGTCCAAATCTTTACCTAGCACTGCACTGTGCTCGTCACCCAGAGATATAAGCTGTTGCATCTCTAAGTCCTGTAATTTCTCTGGAAACATTGCCTTCAAATCAAAACACAGCAAAGTTTGCGCATTACTGCTTGGCGGTAGAATAACTGGCAAAGGGTTTTCTTTCCCAGGCGGAATCTGCCAAGAGTCCTACCACTATGAAACCAAAACCTTATAAATGTATAGGGATTAAATCACATACTTGCCACAATTCTGTCAGGAGGATATAAAGGTCCACTCAGGTTCAGTTCAGCGAAAAGGGTCAGCACGCCTTGTAATAGTTTTATTAAAGCAAAAACTGACTCCGACAGCATTTCTGAAAGAACAGACGAGTTAAAGAGAGGTTCTATGTGTATTGTATTGTATGACGTCAATAGGGGAACCCTGAACTCCACACTAGGTTAGACCTGTGTTGTGGAATACAGCGCCTTCCATTGTAAGTCGGCGTGTGCTTTGTGTAATGTGTTGGTGAGTAGGTATGTGTGTTGTGATGGTGAGGGTGAGTGTTGGTAAGAGTGAGTGTGTGAAGTTGAGACCCGTAAAATCGACTTCCTTGCCAATATTCTGAATTCAGGGGGCAATTTTCATCCAATTTGATCAAGTATTTTCCGTCTCGCTATAGTTTATTTTCAGTAAATAGTTTACTGTTAAAATAGTTTATCTGATTGATGGCGTTGCAATCGCGTTTTTGGTAAAAATATAAGATTGTATCAGGATATTCCTATATATTTGACTAGATGTCCACCCTGGCGTCGCCCGTGGTACATTATATAGCACTCATCGGGATCTTGTACATATATAACGGTGAAAGAATGACTGAAATCGGTTCAGTCATTCCTGAGAATATTGCTATCAAACAAAAAACCTCTTCAGCTACCTGCTACGCCACCCGTCGGAAATTGGTCGTACCAACTCAGATTTAGAAACAAATGTGATTAGTAAAGGTAAGGTTTATATTCAATGATGCAATCGTAGACACATGCTGCCATGTCAAAGCACGCTACGAAAACTCTCAAAAAGGAACATTCTTGATTTATGCTCCGCTTTTATTGATAGTAGCGTAACGTTATATAGCCTTCCTCGATAAATGTACTATCCAATAGAAAAAGAATCTTTCAATTCGGACCAATACTTCCCGACATCCTAGCGTTCGAACAAACAAACTCTTCAGCTTTATAATATTAGGATAGATTATTTAATTGAACTTAATCTTAATATTTATAATGATAAATATTTAAGTTAGGTAAGAATCATCAGGCCATACGAGTAATAAGTTGACACAAAAAACAATACAGTCGAATTGAGAAAATCCTCCTTTTTTGAAGTCGGTTACGATAAATAAATTGACTTACTTGATGCGTTCACGCTGAGATAGTGGTAACTGTTTCAATTTTACAAATGAGATCTATTTATTCTATTAGTTTCACTCTTATTATCATTTACATGGACATAATGATTCTAGAAGAGACAAATTTAGTAACAATGTTTTTTTAAATTAATTGGCTACCGTTTGAAGTCAACTAAGCTTATATTTTTTTTAGACTTTTAAGTCGCATTTGCATTATTTGATTAATTTAATCATCGCTTCCCCTGTCTATGATCATATATAGTCAATTTTCTTTTATGTATGCTCGTTGCCAGGAACAGATTGTCTTCAGCAAAAGTGCCACTTATGGTGCTAGTTCATAAGTGTTTCACTGTATTTTTTAAATTTGTTATGCCACAATAAAGAGTTTTCTATCTATCTATCCAAATACCTTTACAATATTAGTATAGATTTACACGTCAATTAGTGCATAAATACAAAAAAGTCAGATCACACAAATAGTAGAAATTGTTGAAGTTTACATACTAGTACAATTTCACAGTACAATTAATTATCGTACATAAAAGGATAAATTATAACTTTAAAACAGTTGAACTGATTTTGATTAAACAATAACACTTTTGCCTAATTCGAACCGTTGCCTTTACCGCCCACCAAAAAAAAAACAAAACTTACATAGACGCGTGCACACTTTTATATAAGTATTTATCTCTTCCAGTTTCTCTATCTTTAAAAACTTGGTACACGTTAGATTATACAAATATACAACAGCGTTAACCAAATAATGTAAACGTGAATATTGTATCAAACGTATTGCTAAAACCCGTCAAATGCGATTCAAATTCTCCTACCGAGAGACCCGTAACTATAACCAATATTTCTTCAATTCAATTTATTTATTCGAACCATATTTTCAAAAGAACGTCACTTACAATAAAATTATAGATTCCGTGAGTATTTTAAAATAATACCAAAAAATATCAAATAGAAATTAATCAGCTTTGCCTACTTAAAGGGGCCTCGTCAATTAGATGTAGCTGTATAAAGGCTTTGTTGTAACAAAATACAAATTAGCCAAATAATGAATACATGCAGTACTTATGAAAAATTATATTAATGTCCATGGTCCAGTATTTTTTAATCTTATTCAATAGTTCCAATTCCGACATATTCCTTTTCCAAACATTACTGTCATATCTATCATGTTACTGTGTTATTAAATTTAATCTTCTACAGTTTAAATTTAGGAAAACTTTGAACTCAAGTGAATTACTTAAAAATATTGACAGGAATAACAAGACAGGAATAATAGGCATTCATTTTGCCCCGCTACTCACCAGCTAGGTCTGCCCCTCCGTGTTGGGTATGATAGGAGACCTATGTGACAAGTTGTCAGCTTGACTCAACTACCTAGTGGCTTAGTTGGTAGTAGCTCTGCCTACGAAGCCGAGGGTCGTGAGTTCGATCCCCACCCAGAGCGAATATTTGTGTGATGAATTCAAATGTTTACACTGTGTCTGGGTGTTTCTATGTATAATAAGTATGTATTTAAAACTATATAAGTATTATATCAGCTATCTGGCTGCCATCACACAAGCTTTGCTTAGTTTGGGGTCAGATGGTGTGTGTGTGTGTTGTCCACCAATATTTACCTACCGAAAATTTACAGCCAGCTCACAGAATATAAATATTTGACTACGATATTAAACGAGCTTCAATCACGCGCGCGCACTCTCCTTGAAAAAGGGCTATGGACGTGAGCGAAACTTGAGTCGGACTGGACTCATCTATCACATATATATGTAAAATGTTAGTATGCAAAGATAGATTTCATTTAAACAAATGATCTGAGAGCGTTGCTACCTACAAACTGTTTGCAGTTGGGCAGAATTGTATTTCGGTAAATGTTATTGATATATTTTTTAAATAAAAAGTGACGAGACCAGTAGGACATGTGCCTAATGGTAAGCAACATGCCTGCCACATAACAGCGCAGTGACACCCAGCTATTGGAACATGAAGAGACCAAATCATTACCTAGCACTGCACTGCGCTCGTCATCCAGAGATCTAAGATGTTATATCTCTAAGGCCTGTAATTTCTCTGGAAACATTGCCCTGCAAACCGGAACACAGTAATGTTTGCCCATTACCTACTGCTTGGCGGTAGAATAACTGGCAAAGGTGTGGTACTTCCCCAGGCGGACTCTGCCCAGAGTCATACTACTACTTATTTTGTGGATTAAATAATAAATATGTGAGTTATTTGTGTATTTATTTATAAAACATTAAGTCCCTAATTATTATTGTATTGTTTCGTTCAGTTTCAGTTCTACAGCTTTTCTGAAATATCCAAACGGGGCTCTTATTATTTGAGAACTATGAACCTATTTTGTCCGCCATTTTGTGGAGGCGGCCATCTTGAATCGATATTAACCAAACATAGCTAAGAATATCCGCACGTACATTCGATGCAGTTTTTTTATGTAACCTTTACAAAAAAAACTGCATCGAAATTGGCCCATCTAATTGAGCTCTACGATGCCACAGACAGACACACACACAGACAGACAGACAGACATCGACGTCAAACTTATAACACCCCTTTTTTAGTCGGGGTTTAAAAAAAATGTGTGTTTATGACCCCACAGCAGAAGTGTTAACACTATATTATCTGAATTTTGTAAGCTATTATTAGGAAGCGCACTCCGTGATAAACCGCAAGGCGAGATGGCGGTCATCATGACGAACCTGTGATTGGAAAATATAATCTTGTCTACTACAAGATTATTTTTTGGGTGGGTTTGATTTCGATCCAGGGAAAATATTGGTGGACATTTCACACCCATCACCATTCAGCTCCAAACTAAGCAAAGCTTGTACTATGTGAGCCAGATAGCTGATATAATACATAGAAAACACCCAGGCACAGAACAAATATTTACACTGGGTGGGGATCGAACCCACGACCCTCTGTTAACAAAGATCAGCCAGGAGTTGCTTTGCACACATCGAAACCCAATGGACGTCGCATATGCACTGAGGGAAATATACTCCGGTATGTACTCCTCAGCGTATAAAGTCCCTAGAGCAGAGAAGATATAAGGGAGCGCAAATACCCAACACCCAACCAAACACCCTCTTCTTAGTTCACACTCAAGAGGAGAAGGAGACCCTGACAAACCAGGGTTATGGGTCAGGCACCGGGTCACGCATCCTTACCATCCATGAAGTTCAGGGACTAACATACGAGTCGGTAATCGCAATCAAAACCAAGGCAAGCATGAAGCTGCACGAGAGCGTACACCATGCGGTTGTTGCAATCTCACGGCACACGGGGACCTTCACATACTACGCTGACGACACCGACGACGCCATCGGCCGGTTCGTGCGGCGAGCGTGGGCTACATCACCGAAGACCATCCGAGATTTCAACCTACAGATGGCCATCAGGGACAGAAATGCGGCCGTTGTGGAGGCTCTGGGACGGGAGGAAGCAGCTTAGGCAAATGGCAAAAGGCAATTAGGCAAACACTCGATGTCGAGTCGATTACTAGCGGAATCCCAACCGGTAGTGATCGGCTCTACAGACGAGCACTAGAATTAGATTTTAAATGTACCCAACTCCCTTCTATTTTCCTCTTATTCTCCTTATCCAAGAAATGTGTAAAAAAATTATTTATAATTGTAATGACAAAGATCACGGACCCCGGAGTCTGTGGAGTGGCTAATTTAAAAAAAAACCCACGACCCACGGCTTTGCAGGCAGGCTTACTACCAACTAAGCCACCAGGCTAGTCAAATATCATGCTAGTGAGAACACAGATGTTTGTTATGTGCCTTATTGTTTCCATGTGTCATTAATATGTATATCATGTATGTATAATTATTGAAATATTTTATCAGCTGCATGGTTCCCATTGTACAAGTGTTATATGCTTCAAGTCAAATAGTGTTATATAAGAATAATCCAATACAGATATATGTTATTTTTAAAAGGCACACATCAGAAATTTACGGTAAAAATTTTATCAAAAACAACAGATTATTTTATTTGGACGTATTTAATTCTAGCGATCTTGCTTTAACCATTATTGTCTAAATCTATGTAAAAAAACTGAACTGCGCAGATTAGATACCCTGTGATGTCTGCCGGCGATGATAGATAGATGGCGTCCGCCAGATATCACAACTCACCAGCGGGGGGGCGCAGGAGGTACATACCGCGCTTGTGTGCACTGCTCTCCACAAATGATCGGACCAAACGAGATAGAGTTATACAAACTTCAAAGGACCGAGCAGGATGCACATAATGATATCAACGGGTTCCCATTGTGCTGAACTGAGCTATACTGCTAAAAAACGGCTTAATAGTCTGGGTAGTGGTGGACTACCTTCCTTCTACTCTACGGACTACGCAACATCTCAGGTTACCCACTGCTTAGAATCACTGCTTTAGAAAATCGTATTTTTAAAATGAAAAGCCGACGAAGACGCGAGCAGAAGCTAGTTTATAGTATTTGGTAATACTTTTCATTTTAAAAATTCGGTTTTCTAAAGCAGTGGTTCTAAACAGTGGTAACCTGAGATGTTATGCTGTGATGTGATGCTGAATCCACCTTTGGATTTAGGTGGGAAAAAAGTGTCCATAAATCTACAGGTGGATTCAGACGAAAAAATAAGTGTTCATGGATCCACCGGTGGATTCCAGAGAAACCGAAGTATTCATGTATCCACCGGTGGATTCAAAAGAAACCGAAGTGTTCATGGATCCACCAGTGGATTCAAGAGAAACCGAAGTATTCATGTATCCACCGGTGGATTCAAGAGAAACCGAAATGCCCATGGATCCACCAATAGATTCAAGAGAAACCTAAGTGTTCATGGATCTACCGGTGGATGCAAGCGAAACCGAAGTATTCATGGATCCACCGGTGACTTTCAAAAGAAACCCAAGTATTCATGGATCCACCGGTAGATTCAAGAGCAACCGAAGTGTTCATGGATCCACCGGTGGATGCAAGAGAAACCGAAGTATTCATGGATCCACCGGTGAATTTCAAAAGGAACCGAAGTATTCATGTATCCACCAGTGGATTCAAGAGAAACCGAAGTGTTCATGGATCTACCAGTGGATTCAAGAGAACCCAAAGTGCTCATGGATCTACCGGTGGATGCAAGAGAAACCGAAGTATTCATGGATCCACCGGTGAATTCCAAAAGGAACCGAAGTATTCATGGATCCACCGGTGGACTCAAGAGAAAATGAAGTATTCATGTATCCATCGGTGGATTCAAGAGAAACCGAAGTGTTCATTGATCCACCGGTGGATGCAAGAGAAACCGAAGTATTCATGGATCCACCGGTGAATTTCAAAAGGAACCGAAGTATTTATGGATCCACCGGTGAATTCAAAAGGAACCGAAGTATTCATGGATCCACCGGTGAATTTCAAAAGGAACCGAAGTATTCATGGATCCACCGGTGAATTCAAAAGGAACCGAAGTATTCATAGATCCACCGGTGTCGGATCCAAGTGGAGAGAGCGGTGGAAGGAAACAAATTCAATTTCAGTTTTATGTTTAATTTTACCGACTTAAAAAATTGGTTGCCTGTAAAGTCGGTATTCGGGCGAAAGTTTTACGTGACAACGACTTTGAGTGGTTTTACGGAAGGGACGCGTGCCTTTCACTTTTATGTCTGTCTCTCTCGCTCTTAGGCGGGCTAACCATGCCCGAGTGGAAGGGACGCGTGCCTCTCACTCGCTCTCGTTGTGAGCGCATAACGTGAGCGGAGCGTAACGCAGTTTCTGGAATTGTCACCCGGCAAACCAATTTATAAGACGTTGTCACGTCAAAATGAGGAGGTTCTCAATTCACTTTTATGTTTTTTTGTATGTCTGTTACGCGATAGTGCTGCCAATCGCGAATCAATTTTCTGTTTTTTTTTTTGTTCGGTAGATTCATGATAGTCGTAGTCATGATTTGGTAGATGTAGTTGAGATGTGATCCCATATTTATCGAAATCGGTAAGATAGGTTTTGAACATATTTATAACTAAAATTTGGTTCAAATAAAAGTACCCAATTTTAGTAAATTTTACATATATTTTCATGAAATTTGGGCGAGCGTCTAAAAATAACTTTAAAGTGAATTTTTGCGGTTTTGTTTTTGCGCAGAAGATAAATTATACCTAGATACTTAAATATTCATTAACTTTGTACACATGACTTGATAGCCTATTAATGGAGTTTTACTGATAACTATTGTATATTTAAGTTTTTACAAGAGGCGCGTACCTACTGACTGCTTCTGAAACAGAAAGAATAAACTACCTACTAGCTTACCCTGCCACGCTTCGCTGTGCCACATTGTGATGTAAAAATTAGATAAAAAACAATCCTTGATGCGGATTATGTAATTCTAAAATTTCAGCTCGATCAGTGTAGAACTTTTTGAGTTTTTGAAGCGTACACAAACCAACATAACGTTTTTATATATAGAGATAAATATTATATTGGTGGACATTTCACACAACACCATCTGACTCAAAACTATGCAAGGCTTACAATTCATCTAACATTTACAATAATCTAGAAACGCCCGCGGTTTCACTTGATTTGTTCCTGAACCCGTTATTTTCTCGGTATAACTAGATCCAAATTAAAAATGTTGATTACTCGGATACTACAACTATCTCGGATTTGTCATCTGCACAACATTCTAAAAATCAAGCCCTTTCATTTGATATTATTGAGAGATTTTGAAAAAAGAAATTAATGTATTTCGCAATTTTGTGGTAGCGACCATCTTAGATTTGAAATTTGTCATAGTACATAGTATTCTACTAGTCAAGCTTTTTCATTCGATACCCGTATTGGGGTAGTAGTGAAAAAAATTAATGTGATCCGTCATTTTGTGGAGGCGGCCATCTTGAATCGATATTAACCAAACATAGCTAAGAACATCCGCACGGAAATTAACCTTCGAATAAAAAAACAGCATCGAAATCGGCCCATCCGTTTGAGCTCTACGGTGCCACACAAAGACAAACATCGACGTAAAACTTATATCACCCCTTGTTTTGGTCGGGGGTTAATAATAGCCTAGTGTTATTCCAGACCATTGCCTAATGTCATCCAAATCCTTTTAGTAGTTTATTTAAAGAGTAACAAAAACACACTCTTACAAACTTTTGCGTATATAATATTACTAGATGGCTGCCCCGGCTTCGCCCGTGGAACATAATATATATCACTCATCGAAATCCCGCACATATCCAACGGTGAAAAATTTTTGAAATCGGTTCAGTCATTCCTGAGAATTTCGCTTTCAAACAAAACACCTCTTCAGCTACATGCTACGCCACCTGTCGGAAATTGGCCGTACTAACTCAGAGATTAGCAAAAAGGTTTTATATTCAAGAGGTATGTAATCTGTGATATTCAATGACGCAATCTTAGACACGTCATGTGTCATGTCAAAGCACGAAACGTACGAAAACTCTCAAAAAGGAATATTTTTCCCCGATTTTGTTACATTCTTGATTCATGCTCCGCTTCTGTTAAAGTAGCGTTATTTTCTATAGCCTATAGCCTTCCTCGATAAATGGACTATCCAATAGAAAAAGAACCTTGTAATTCAAAACAGCACTTCTCGAGATCCTAGCGTTCAAACAAACAAACAAACTCTTCAGCTTTATAATATTAGTATAGATTAGGACTAGTAACATCTCGTTGTTTTTTCTGGGATTATTGCCGAACCCATTACTTTTTCGAGATAAAAGTAACCTATGTATTTGTTATTCTAGAGTTTTATCCATCCCTCAATAATTTTGAAACATATTTAGAATATATTCGCGTAAGTTACGCCTGGTCTAGTCGGGAGAACGGCGCCTGCCGATCCGGAGACCCCGGGTTCAAACCCCACACGCACCACTGTATTTACGAAGTCATGTGCGTAATGCTGCTAACTTAAAACGGTGAAGGAAAACATCGTGAGGAAACCGACATGTACCTAAAATCTTTCGAAGTCATATGTCATCCACCAACCCGCACTGGGCCAGCGTGGTGGATTATGGCCTTAACTCGAAAAGAAAGCATAAAGGTCCCAGCAGTAGTCCCATTAAGTGGGCTGTTGATGATGATGATATTACCGCGGCGCACTACGAGTAAATCCTACTAAAATTTTAAACGCAAAGTTTATCTGTTTGGACATATTTTGCTCAATCACATCGCAACGTCTGAAGGGATCAAGTTTGAAATTTAGAACACTATTAGATTACGGGATGACAGTTCCACAGTCAGACAGACAGACGTCCGTTTTAACAAGGGAAACTAACTGGAGTCGTTACAGCGCAGGAAAAACCGTAGGTACTACTTGTAAATAATTAAATCATTCATATTTTTTGATAGTAGATTGTTTGTGTTCTATTATGTACTACTCGTATTTAGAAACGACCGTGGACTAATTTTTGTATTTGTTTTGTTAAGACAATAAAAACAGAAATATGTAGATAACACAATCATAGTTGTAAACAATATAATCTTCTGTACACCTACAGTGGTCTATGGATAATAGGCATATCGGCTCACTTTTGATTTAATGTGCCATCAAAAGGCTACTCAATGACTGTAACATAGATGAAAGAATTACTTTGTTATCTTAAAAACTTCCCGTAATATCACGTTTTTAAATCTCAAGTTTGGACTCTCCTAAAAAGGCTTCATACAAATCAGTACAGAAACGTGACGTCACACTGTGGTATTTTCTATTCGTCGCGCGTAAAGTTTGTATGGTAGCTATATTAAATATTGCGTTTAGGAAACTGATTTCATAACAAAAGTTACTTGAATTTGGTTAATGGAATTTTTAACTTGGTTATTCAATTGGTAAACACATTTTCTAATAATTTCGTACTTTTAAAATGGACTTGCCCATCCAGCTTTGAATGATCATAAAACAGGTAAGTTAAACTAAAAAATATCAAAATTAAAATTGGTACATATTTTATTCTATTTAAATAGTATCATTATAACAAATAATTTTATATAATTGCAGGATTGCCTGTCGTCACGCCTATTCAGGTGTGCTTAGTGTAAGTAGTTAGTTAGGTAGGTTTGCAGTGTAGTGTGTATCATTGTATTTTAGATTTGTTAATAAAGACTAAGCCTACTCAAAAAAAAAATTCTTTATATCTAGTACCTATCTACTACTATATTCGACCGCTTGGTACACCGTGGACGAAAGCCAACAAACTTTGCGGTAGAAAAAGAAAACGCATGTATGAGACCATTTTTTTACAGAATTCTTCGCGTATTCCACCTTAGGAAAACCATTACTTTGCTAGTTATTACGATGTAGAAATATTGGAGGGAATCTAGATCTACCCTCATTTGGTCTTCGAAAATCGCAGGGTTACCACCACGACACACAACACTAACCGTATCACCAGGCTTCTCCGAACTCACTCCGCGATGCGTACATTTATTTATGACTGGATTCCACGACACTGATAACCGAAAACCATCCTCCCGGTTGAAATTACGATGTTTTTAATTTCTAAGGCTTCCCGAACTATTCTTGCGTAGTAATGACGTTCGGTGGAGAATCTTTGGGTCGTGGAGCTCGATCCAATGACCAGTTCCCGCATCAATCAAATGCTCAGCAATCTCAGATTTCTTTGTCTGGCGATTTTTTACAGCGGCGATGTGTTCTTTGATCCTTTCAGCAATTGTACGCTTAGTTTGACCAATATAAGAACTACCACAGCTGCAGTCGACCTTATACACACCTGAGTCTGAAATGGAATGACGTCTTTCGGCGTCCTAATATGCCTCGTCATCTTTGATAAGGGAGTATACACAGTTTTAATAGAAAATTCTTTTAATAATGCCCCCACCTTATTCGTGATGCCTTTGACGTAAGGCATAAAAGCCGGCTGCCTCTCGACATTCATCACTTTCCTTTTCTGCCCTTTTCTGTGTTCCACTAACTTCGTCACATTATAGCCATTACTTTGAAGTACCTCCTGAACGTGGCTTTTTCCGCTTCTGAATGTTCAGGGTCACAGAGGGCGTCCGCTCTATCCAAAAGAGATCTGGACACCGACTGTAGTTGACGAGGGTGATGATGTGACGTCGCGTGCAAATACCGGTCAGTGTGCGTGGGTTTTCTATAGACAGAGTGAGATAACGAACCATCAGATTTAACTGTCACTCTGACGTCCAAGAACGGCAGAGATCTATCCACCTCCAAATATCCTTCTCGTGACCACGGCGGTTGTAACGCTGCCGAAACGTCGAGGTATTTAAACAATGAATTAAATCATTATTAAATCCTGTATATTATAAACATGATGTAGAAATAGTTTGCAAATATTACTGTTTTAACCAACTTCAAAGGAGGAGGTTTGCTCGACCGTATATATATCTTTTTTTATCGTACATATTTTAATTTGAATGTAAATGTTTTCCGAGAAGTTTCGGAGCAAAGAGATACTAGCTATCCTATACTAGCTGCGCCCCGCAATTCCACCCCTAATATTACCGATTCCGATGTTTTCCTGGGATTAAAAGTAGTATGTGTTATTCCAAACTATAAACTATCTGTATTCCTAAATTCAATACGTTTCCTTCGGGCGTTCCGACGAGATTGAGCAACAAACATTCAAACATCTATTTTATGTCGGTGGACAATTTACACGCAACACTATCTGACCCCAAACTAAGCAAAGCTTGTTATGGCGGCCAGATAGCTGATATAATACTTATATAGTTTTAAATACATACTTATTATACATAGAAACAGCCAGACACAGTGCAAACATTTGAATTCATCACACAAATATTTGCACTGGGTGGGATCGAACCCACGACCCTCGGCTTCGCAGGCAGAGCTACTACCAACTAAGCCACTAGGGCAGTCAAATACTTTCGCATTTACAATATTATTAGGATTACTGAGTGACGAGCGTAGTACAGTTCTAGGTAGCTAGTCAAAAGCTAGCTAATTTATAATTAAAAATACCGCATAAAAAAGCTTACCACTTTTGTAACACTTGAACATTGCTAGTTTAGACTTCATATGAACAAAGAATACAGAAACTCGACTCTATGACTTGTGAGATGAGCGTAGACAGTGTCCATGGTTTTTAGTTTTCGAATCAATATTCAATTTTTGAATTGAAAACTTATTTTGTCGCGCCACATACAGATTTTTGTGGACTGTGAATTTAATTCTAGAGTCATCGAAAATTTCGAAAAAAATCGAAAAATCGAAAATTCAGAGCTCGGGAATGATAAGAAATCTTCGGGTAAATTTGGGACAGTGATGGCCATCTAGAAATGCGTCAGAATTTCCCATTGGTCGTCTAAAACCGAGTCAGCGTTTCAAGATGGCCATGCTCATGGCCACGTAAGCTATCAAATTCTGAGTTTATAAGATGTCACTTCTATCGGCAGTTCCTATGCCAGCCAATTTTTTGAAATTTTATTTAAGTACTGTGTATAAATTTTACATTTCATTTATTAATTTCATTTCTATGGTTGCCTGGAAGAGATCGCTTTTAGTGATAAGGTCGCCAATTGCTACTTTATTTTGTCTTGTTATAAGTAACTTTTGTTTGTTTTTACATCAAGTGCAATAAAGAGTTAATTTATCTATCTATTTACTTTTTGCAATTTCATTTCATTTCATTTCACCTGGAGTCAGATGACACCACATCTTTTTAATGTGATGTGGTTTTTTACTACAATCTATGGGCACCCCAGTTCTAGGCAAACTAGACGAAGAAAATGGAAAAATAATGTAGTTTAAAACGTAGACACAAGCTGCAAGTGGCTCTTTGTAGCTTCTGAGAAAAGGCCCTAGTGACGTGAACAACTGCAAGTGCTACGAAACTAAACAGAGTTTAGTTTTTTAACCGACTTCAAAAAATGATGTTCTCGATTCCGTTTTATTATGCTAGTTTTTTGTATGTTTACGCGATAGATTCTTCATTTGTGGATCGATTTTAACGGGTTTTTGGTAAATTGTTCAAAGCTTAGAGGTAGTCTCATTTAAATGTTATAAAAATCAGTATCGTGATTTTTGAATAAAAAAACTAATCTTTGCTTAATGTCACATTTATTAAATTTAGCCGAGCCGAGTTTCATTTTAAATTGATATAGATTGTTTTTTTTTCATTTTGAAGTTATGTTGTTAATTGTTATAGTACATATATTAGGAAATTACAAGAACAGCATTAACATGAAAAACTTAAACAAATAAAGTTAAATACATAACAATATAATAATAAAAAAATGTTATTAATTGTATTTATATTTGATTGAAGTTATACTTTATTAAGCGCGTCAACAAAAAATAATGTCAGAAAATTTTACGAGGCACGCGCATGCCGTCACGAAAAACTGACACCCTGAAGTTAGGTAGACAACATTTTAATAAATGTTGTATGTGTAACTATCTTCAGATTAAATCTTCTTGCATTAGATAGCACTCGAGAAATCGGCCCGGTCGACGCATGTCATGGGCCCGACTGTTTATAACAAGCTTCCCAAAGAAATAACTTCAGCGCCATCTATTGGCAGTTTCAAGTCGAGGCTCAAGCGTTGGCTTATTGAGCAGACGTTTTACAGCTATAATGAATTTATTCTATACAAAGGTTAGATGAGGATCTAATTTTCTTTTAATAATTATTACAATTTTTCGTTGTATAAATTGTGACATAAATATTGGTGGACAATTCACACACAACACCATCTGACCCCAAACTAAGCAAAGCTTGTGTGATGGCAGCCAGATAGCTGATATAATACTTATATAGTTTTAAATACATACTTATTATACATAGAAACACCCAGACACAGCGCAAACATTTGAATTCATCACACAAATATTTGCACTGGGTGGGGATCGAACCCACGACCCTCGGCTTCGCAGGCAGAGCTACTACCAACTAAGCCACTAGGGCAGTCAATATGGTAATATAAACATGCTAATTTATATTTGATTTATTTTATTTTATTTTTTGTTTAATTGACATTCCTTGAATTATTTTATGTAGCCAGAAAATTATTTGTTTCTGCGGTACCTGCGTTTTTCATTTTATGTATATTTTATTTTTTGTGACATATAACAATGGTTATGAATAAATCATTATGATTATTATTTATTGTATGGTTAAAGTTAAACTCTTTAGCAAGAGTAATAAAGTAAATGAGTACATTAGTGCACGTACTTACACATACACGCGCACACTTTTACACACAAACAAATACGCTAATTTTTAATTTTAAAAACTTTAACAATATCCTTAGTTTTATTTCGATACAACATTGCAAACAAAGTTATCGTCTTTATTAGTTTTTGCCTATATTGTTTTGTTTTGTATAGATTACTCCAATGTAACTTGAGTTCTGAAATGTCTGATAAAGGTACCCACGACATGGCCCAGAGCCTAGTGTGGGGCCTTTGTATAAATCCATAAATGTAATCTGTTTTTGTACAAATGAAGTGTTTACTTATTTTCTAAAATATTAGAAAATTATTATGCTTAAAAATGTACATTCCTTTTAGAAAATAAAACAAATTCAATTATATATTCGTTTAATTTCAGAGATAAACCAGTGCAGCACTATCGTTGAGTAAAACATTCTCCTGTCGGTGTAATTGAATGAACATTGAAAATTAATTTAAACGTTTATTTTTACGAACAGGAAATTATTAAATTGTTGCATTGAATTAGTACTGTCAGACATAGTTCTCATTTATAGTTTCTAAACTTGCGAGATTTCCTATTAGTATGTTTAACTTATATTTTTGTTGATGTAGGTATGTTTTTGTCTCTTCGCATATGCTGTGTGTGGTGGTGGCAACCCTGCAATTAGTGGAGACCAAATAACTTTGGTTTTTAAGCCCAGGCCAAACAAGGGATGTTATAAGTTTGACGTCGATGTCTGTCTGTCTATCTGAGTGTGTGTGTCTGTCTGTGGCACCGTAGAGCTCAAACAGATAGGCCGATTTCGATGCGGTTTTTAACCCCCGACCAAAAAAGGGGTGTTATAAGTTTGACGTTGATGTCTGTCTGTCTGTCTGTCTGTCTGTCTGTCTGTCTGTGTGTGTGTCTGTCTGTGGCACAGTAGAGCTCAAACGGATGGGCCGATTTCAATGCGGTTTTTTTTATTCGAAGGTTGATATCCGTGCGGATGTTCTTAGCTATGTTTGGTTAATATCCATTCAAGATGGCCGCTTCCACAAAATGGCGGACAAAATATTTCTTCACAACCTACCTCAATATGGGTATCAAATGAAAGGGCTTGACTCGTAGAATACTTTGCACTGTGACAAATTTCAAATCCAAGATGGCCGCTACAACAAAATGGCAAAATACATTTATTTTTTCACAACTCCCTTAATATGGGTATCAAATGAAAGGGCTTGACTAGTAGAATGTTGTACAGATAACAAATCCGAGGTAGTCGGGGGTTAATCAAAATTTTTAATTTTGTTCTTGTTTATGTGAATGTTAATTTCCGTGCTGATGTTCATAGCTATGTTTGATAAATATCGATTCAAGATGGCCGCCTCCACAAAATGGCGGACAAAATATTTATTCACAGCCTACCTCAATATGGATATCAAATGAAATAAGGGCTTGACTAGTTCAATGTTGTACAAATTACAAAACCGAGGTAGTCGGGGGTTATCCATGATCATCAATAAATTAGTTCCTACTAATATATTAAATCTGAAAGTTTAACTATTAAGGCAACTAGATCACGTCAGAAGGTCCGAACGGATCGAATTGACATATAGGGCTAGTCACTTTATCGACGCAAGGCTACTTTTTGTATTTTTTTAATTTTTGTAGCTTTAGTACAGTTAACCGCCATCTCGCCTGATGTTAAGCGACGATGTGGTCTGCGATCGTGGAAAAATTACGAGAATGCGAAATAAGCGCGCTAAAATAATAAAGGCACTGGGCGCTGTTAATTCATTATTTTAGTAGTATTTGTTCCCACTATTTTAGTAGTGTTTTATTTAGTTTTATGCAGTTAAATATGAAGACAAAGAAAGTTTAATTAAATCTCGAATGGTTCGAGCCAGGTCGGGTAATGTCGAGTTGTTATACGCCACAGTATTTCACAGAGAGACTTACATGGGATAGCTCTCTCCTTAGGAGTTAGTAGAGGGGACACACGGGACGTCTTTCTGGCGAATGTCGATGTTTGCAACGAAATTATTTGGGAATAGCACAGTACAAACATAGCATAGACAGTATAGTACAAGCTTAAGCTAAAGCATAAGCGTCCCACAGTTGAAACTTGGTGGATTTGTACATTTACTAGGACTTGGAAAGATGACCCTGGAGCCGGGGTCTTAACAAGAATTCGGCTTCGGTATACCCTGCCTATCGTACGAGGCGATTAAAAGGGTACCTATGGGCTCTCGAAGGCGGATAGGCTTGGGGGCCTAACGTCCTATGAATAGCGAACCCATCAAAGGAAAGGCTACGGCATGGTGCGGCCAGTGTCGTTTAGTCTATCACCCAAGGAAGGTGCCTCAGGCAAAGCGTCAAAAGCACGCCGGTGCGATCCAACGGAGATCCCGGCGTCCTCCTCCTAGGCACAGATGTAGGCCACCGAGGGGCTTTTAGTGAGTAAGATCTCACATAACTCGGCTGCACCCCAATGCCCAGCCGGGTATCTGCAAAGGATTTCCCCAACGTCAAAAAAAAAAAGGACTTGGAAAGATACTAATACAGGTGCAAGCGGAATGTGATTCGACAATTCAAGATTGTGAGTTGCACGCCCTGATTATTTTAAATAATTAGCCCAACTCAAGTTTCTATTGCATGCGGCGATCTTTTTCAAGAATAATGCGGACGTCTGATCGCAGCTTGTTTAGCTCGTTCGTTCAGTGCTAAATGAGCTACGATAATGCACGCGCACTCTCCTTGAAAAAAATCGCCGGAAATCAAACTTTTCATACGTTCAAACCACTAAGCTACCACGGTTTCGTCGCAACGACAATAATTATTATTAACTTGGCTCTGTTCTTGTGAGAGAAGGCCCAAGCCTTATGTATGAGTACTTTTATTGTCCTGTTTATTCACGATGCTTAGTGTAACCGTAACCATAGTTGAGCCTTATCAGCCAGCCAATGCGTTTATATTTTTGCCTAATTATTGTAGTTCTTTATTTTTAGTTAATTCAGTGTAATGCTATTTCTGTTGCTAAGGCGCAGCATGGCACTAAACTCGTTATCCAGATATAAACGATGAATCTCTATATACTGAAATATTCTGAAAGCATCGCCCTTCAAACCGGAACCACGTTCGCACGTTACTGCATGGTAGTAGAAAAATTAGTAAAGTTGTTGGTACATTCTCAGACGGATTCTGCAAAGAGTTTTAACACTCCGGGGAATCGAGTCCGTAGTAGTTTGCCAACGGTAGCGACCGTGTGTCTCATTCCATTCGTTGCTCCAGATTAAATAATAGTAAAATCGTTGCCAACTGCGATCCGAATCCCGCCAAGTGCTGACGTAATTAATGCGAAATTTCCAGAAAATTCTCGTGGAATGTTAATTAAATCTATTATGCCATATTGACGGGAAGTCACTCGAAATCCTAATAATTACGAACAATTTCAAGAGATTTCAAAAATTGATGTCACGCTTGATTATAATTATAGGGTTGCCAGAACTCTCGTATTATTTACTCGTTTCGTGTAATAATAATGACTCGTAATTTTGTAGTGGTAGAGTTCTATGTAGCGCTTGTCTAAGGAAATACCACACCTTTGTCAGTTATTCTATCAGCAAGCAGTAATGTGGAAATATTACTGTGTCCTGGTTTAAAGGGTAATATTTCTAGACAGATTACGGATAGACTGTTACTAGTGATCCTTGTCGGTAGATAGTCAGAGTTTGTAGAGTCCGCGTTTTTTTTTATAACTTTTATAGGTTTACACTTGGCCGCCATCTTGCCTGATGTTAAGTGTTGCTGCGGTCTACGATGGAGCGTGTTTACCTAGAAGAAACCGATTCACACCCGATTTGAAGACACAAAGATTGTAACCAATAGGGAAAAACCTACTCAGGCAACGTATTCCACAGCCTAGACGTTCTTATCGCAAAAGTAGAGTCTAATCTCTTCGTTCGTGTCTTTGGAACATCAACCATGAAATGATGTCGCTTTTTCGAGCTACGAGCATTCCGATAGAAAAAAGGGCAAGGTGGTATTAGATCATGTAAATCAGTCGCACACTCTCCGAAGTGTACTCGATAAAAAAAACCGATAGGCTGGCAATTTTTCGGCGATGCTCAAGACTTTGAAGTCTTTTTCGCACAAGAGTGTCGTTGCCTATGAGCCTTTTGCCTGGGTCAGTACCACACCTTTGCCAGTTATCTAGCCGCCAAGCAGTAATGTGCAAAGATCAATGTGTGCAGATTTAAAGGACAATGTTTTCAGAGTAATTACAGAGATAAATATTTGGTAAAAATTTCGAATTAATTTAAAGTTTCTTATTACAAAGAAGACATAAGTTTAATTTGAGTGTAGTTTTATTTTTTAACACGTACAAGTTGAAATTATCTAGGATTAAGAAGAAGCGTGAAATGAGAAAGCAACACAATCTTTTTTAAAACGATTTTTTAAGAACTATTCAACAATAATAACAATAATTTTAAAACTCAGTTGTGATGAAAGGTAATGAAATCAACCAATAACAATGTTTTCAGGACTCAGTTGTGAGTAATAGTAATGAAAAAAGTCACAGTTTGATTTTAGGTGTTACTAGAGTCTGATTGCAGTGAAATTAGAGCTGTGCATTTTATGAGCAAATGTGTTCAAAAACATAAATTATTATACATTCATTCATAATTTAAGAGCGACGCTCATGTCGGTGGAAATCCTTCCATGTACTTCTACACTCCGCCTTCTCCTTGACTTCCTGATCCGACACTACATTTATCTTCTCCTTCACTTGCTTCATGTAACTTCTCCTAGGTCTACCTCTCTTCCTCCTCCCTTCTAATTTACCTTCCATTATTGTTCTAATGAAGTTGTCGTGTCGTATCAGATGTCACGACATCTTCCCTCTTCTGTTTTCTATTGTTTCCATTAATGTCCTTTTCTCCTCTACCATCTTCAAAACTTCTTCATTGCTCTTCATTTCCTTCCAGCTGATTCTCTCCATTCTCCTCCAACACCACATTTCGAGTGCCTCTAATCTTTCCCTATCTCTTTGAGTCATGGTCCACGTTTCGCTACATTATATTATTATACAGCAAAAAATTAGGTAACCTGACATTAAGAACGTGAAATTCTGAGCTGATCCCCGCGCCTCACCTCTAACTTAGGTCGGAGGACAACGCCGACAAAGGGTTGGTATGCCTTTGATAAGCCGCCTGAGAAATGATCTTAAGATATCATTCTCATATTAGTTACAGATCAGTTGGTACAAAATCTGTTTAGTTAAATAATTAAAGAGACTTAAATAGTAATTACTAACAGCGCCCCGTGGCGTTACCCGCGGAGTTCACATTCCTGTTATTTTCTAGAGATAAAAGTATTTGTTCTTCCAGACTGTATTATTATACATGTACATGGAGGTATAAAAAAGTCGGACGCAGTCTCGCTAAAACAAAAACTGTGTCACTAGAGTCGGCCACATTTACACGTGTGCGTTGTCAGGTTGTCACTGATAGGCTGACACACACACAATACACAAGTAGCGCGTGTATGTGACAGCGCACACGTGCATATTATGTGGCCGACTCGATGGACACCATCAAAATCAATTCAGAATTAGCATAGCTAGCGTATGACATTCACAAAAAATATAACATCGAATCGAGAAACTTTTATTGAAGTTGATTAATAAGTTATTTGTGAATATGCAGGTGTCACCTCCTGTCAAACATCATCTGTCCATAACGACATAGCTCCACAAATATATTTATAGTTTGTAAAGGCAAGCCAGTTTTTATTCTACGGCAGTTGTATCCACTACTGTTCTATAAATACATCTTGTATAAACATAATAATCCAAGATCCCTGAGCCGCCAGACGTCACATACTCTCTGATGAACGAAATGTGGATGATTGAGTAGAGTTAGTACGTACTAAGAACACATCCTTACCCGCTAACTTGCTTATAGGCAATATTCTTAAAAATAAGGCCCTAATACTCACAGACACTTTCCGTCGGCTGCTTCGCTTAACAGACGCTTAAAAACTCCCAAAAAAACAAGTGTCTACAACATATGCGAATATTAGTTATTAGAAAATACGTGAAGTAAGTAATATTTTTATGGACATTTATGACCCCATTTCTCAAAATTGGCCGTCTAAGCAAGTTAGCGGGTAAGCATGTAGTTTTAGTATATACTAGCTCTACTCAATCGTCCACATTTCGTATATCAGAAAATACGTGACGTCTGACGGCCCTGGGGAAGACCACAGGGCCAACTGAATCAGTGTTATAGAGTTCTTACTCTGTAATATATCATAAGAACGATATTTTCTTCTAGAATTAACAAAAACAAAAAATGTGCTAACTACGTTTTGTGTTAGTCGCGTGAAAGTTAACCCCAGCTACACGAGGCTAGTTTTGTCAAGCTAAGCTAAGCTAGTGTTAGTAAGCTAATACTTCTAGCTTCGTGTAGACAAAACTAGCGAAATTAGATTTTTTTTTTCGAACAAAGAGTGACGATCAGGATATGTGCCTTTTGGTAAGCAACATGCCTGACACATAACACCACAGTTAGATACACGCAGCTGTTGGAACATGAAAAATCCAAGTATCCTAGCGCTGCACTGCGCTCGTCACCCAGAGATCTAAGATCTTATATCTCTAAGCCTTGTAATTTCTCTGGAAACATTGCCCTGCAAACCGAAACATAGTAATGTACATTACTGAATCATTACTGCTTGGCGGTAGAACAACTGGCAAAGTGTGGTACTTCCCCAGGCGGACTCTGCCAAGAGCCCTACCACTACTACAAACTAACGTACTAGATGTAGTAGTAACTCGTCACCATTTATTTAAAAAAAAAAAAAAAAAAAACTAGAAGTATTAGTTTGTTAATATTAGCTTGCTACTCCAGCTTGAAAAACTAGCCTCGTCTAGCTCGGACTTTACGGCTGGTCTTATCGGGAGAACAATGGCTGCCAATCTGGAGTCACAGGTTCAAATCCCACGCGCACACATGTCTTTTCGGAGTCATGTGCGTAAAGCCGCTAACTTAAAACGGTTAAGGCAAATATCGCGAGGAAACCAATATGCTACATCCATCAACCCGCACTGGGCCAGCGAGGTGGAGTATGGGTTTGAATTTCTCTTTTTTTTTACTTTTATAGGTTAACACTTTACTGCCATCTCGCCTGATGTTAAGTGAAGATTATAACTATCGGAAAAAACCCCACACAGGCAACTCATTCCACAGTCTAGACGTTCTTACCACAATAACAGAGTTGAACCTCTTCGATCTTGTCTTTGGAACATCAACTTTAAAACGATGCCGCTTCTTCGAGCTACGAGAAGCCCGATAGGAAAAAGGGCTAGATGGCCTTGCGAGAGAAGGGCCCGAGTCCCGCAGCTGTGAGAACATTTTGTGGAGTGCTTAGGCGCTTCAGGTTCATACTTCTCATCATCATCATCAGCCTGTACTTGTCCACTGCTGGACATAGGTTTCTCCCATGATACGCCACTCAGCCCGATCCTCGGTCTTCCGTCTCCAACCGCCACCAGCTGCTTTTCGAATATCGTCACTCCATCTAGTCTCAGGGCGTCCTA
The DNA here is from genome assembly GCA_017562165.1 of Ectropis grisescens. Taxonomy (NCBI): domain Eukaryota; kingdom Metazoa; phylum Arthropoda; class Insecta; order Lepidoptera; family Geometridae; genus Ectropis; species Ectropis grisescens. The sequence goes on from CM029797.1 coordinate 15,634,689, forward strand.
CACTACGTTTACCGATTCTTGTAGCTTACCTAAACTATTGCAGAACACATTTTTTCAAAATAAAAGTAGCTAATACTACTTCTTATAACATCAGCTACCTAGCTCCCAGTGAAAGTCGCGTTAAAATTACTCAGCCGTTTCTGACATTAGCCGGACTAAAAAGACAGACTGACAATTAAAATAATGATTTTTGTACGCAAGGGCCGTACTTTTTTTTTAAATAAATGGTGACGAGACGATCCGGACATGTGCCTGATGGTAAGCAACATGCCTGACACATAACAGCACAGCGACACGCAGCTATTGGGACATGAAGAGTCCAAATCATTAACTAGCACTGCACTGCGCTCGTCACCCAGAGATCTAAGATCTTATATCTCACAGCCCTGTAATTTCTCTGGAAATATGTGAAGGCTTTGTTTATTTTGGAATTACAAACTGATACTTCAATTTTATTCATATGAATAGATTATAGTGATTACTTTGCAGAGTTCGTCTGGGGAAGTACCACACCTTTGCCAGTTATTCTACCGCCAAACTAATGTGCAAACATTACTGAGATCCGATTAAAAGGCAATGTTTCCAGTTAAATTACAGGGCATAGAGATAAAACATCTCATTTCTGTGACTTGGATTTGACTGGTGATTTGGTTATTTGGAGTCTTCATGTTCCAATAGCTGCGTGTCACTGTGCTGTTATGTGGCAGGCATGTTGTTTACCATCAGGCATATGTCCTGCTCCGGTATAGAGTGACGAGTCACTCTATACGAAATGAAACGAAAGTAACCATCGGGAAAATCCCATTCAGACAACGCATTCGAAAGCCATTTTATAATGACTTTAGAATTCTTATAAAAAATTAGAGTCAAACTTCTTTTCGAGGCTTTCGAACATGAATCAGTTTTCTCTTTAATCTCTTCTTGATCCTTTATTACCCCTTTTACGGTATAGTTACGAATACCTCGTTTAATATCTTCTCGGTCTAGCAACAAACTTCACAAACCTATCTAACAACCACGAAACAGTTGCAAGTGTTTATCTCCTTTACCCCCTTTTGACCCCTCTTTCTCCCCTTTTAGCCCCTAAACGTCTGTAAGTGCAAGTATTCAGCCGTCGACGTCCGCTCTCGTCAAATATCATGGCTTAGTCTTAAGCTCTGTAGTGCAAATTATTGTACGCACATAGCTTTGGACGTACGATTAGGTGACAAAGATTAGGTGCGTACAGAATGTCCATTTAAATCTATACATATATACCTACTGTATGCATACCAATAAATAAAATTGGAGTGTCTGAATGTAATATCAAAACAGTTTTTTAAAGTTCAAATGAAAGTATACACGGTGCCTATTTCTAAAAACTTGTTTAAATAAATAAATAAAAAACTATTAATATATTTATTTTTTTGGCTGTTGTTTGAGCTAATCCCCGCATCGGCTAGATCGATTTTGACGGGACTTTCACTACCAGATAGCTGATCTTTTAAGGCATAACATAGGCTACTCTTACTTTGTAATATAAAAATAACAGTTTTTACTAAGTTTAAATGTAAATGTACACAGTGGCTATTTCTAAAAAACTTCTTTAAATAAATAAAGAAAACACTATTTTTGGATGTCTGTCTGTTTGCTCTGGCTAATTTCCACAACGGCTGTACCGATTTTGATGGGACTTTCACAACCAGATAGCTGATCTTTTAAAGCCTGACATAGGCAACACTTACTAGAAGAAAATAATTAGGGCTTCGTAAAAAAGCCCTTAAAACGCGGGTGAAACCACAATTTAGTTAAAATATATTGTACTAGCTGTGTTCCGTAGCGAAACTTGCAAATTTTGCAGCTTTTGTAGTGATGACTCTTTGCCGAGTCCGAAACAAATAAAGTGTAGAGACCTTTTCGTCATTGTTTTGATCTCGGAACCATCACACGCCGGCGCACGCGGTTTCTCCGTATGCGAAATGCGTTTGTTGAAGATAATTATTTGCATAAGTTTCGGTTCAGTTTACTTAGTCGTCATAAAAAATAATACTTATATTAACAGCACCCTGCCATTTTACCCGCATAGTGTCCGTTTTTGTTATTTCTTTAGACAAAAAGTAGTCTACGAATTATGTTCTTCCATACTTTAATCGGTGTTCTAAATCTCAGCTCAATCTGTTAATACGTTATGACGTAATTGAGAACCAAACATCCAAAAGTTGATTTTATATTGTTTAGAATTAATAGGATGATATTTGTTTTCTTCGTATAAGATCACCAAAAAAACACGACCGTAGTTATTATTAATGAAACCAGTCATGCAGTGTACCTATCTCTAAAAAAATTGCATCATCAAAATCGCCGTCACCCCGACATATCGAAAGAAGTCTTCAAACTTACCTATTACCATCAGGTATGATACAAATTTTGTATAGTAGACTAAACAAAGATTTTGTAAATTTGTCACTGTGATGTTCAGTTTGGATCGAATATACTCCAAACCTACCGAACATTTTTAAAATTCTCTCGCAAATTTTTATCCGACATTGTCTGGAATGAACAAAAGCGCACAATATTTTATCAACAAAAATCTAAAAGTAACTTTCACTTATCTGGACGATGCGATGTAATGTAGTTCTTTTGAAATTGGCTCAAGTGTCTGAATGTAATTGTAAATTGAAGTGTTTTTGTATTTTTGTAGAAAATATATTATTACTTTTACTAAGCCTCGACACAAAAAGAGGAACTGCTACATACGAGTATATGGATCCATGTGTTTGTGTATAACTATCTGTGGATTGTTCCGCTATCATACCTCCAAAACAGATGATTTGGATTGTTTCTTTTTGTTGAAAGCAGACTTTGTCGCATGTGCTAAGCATGACAAGTATCGCAAGAGTGTGTTAAAATTTATAAGTCTGTAAATTTGGTTTTATCCAAATACTTATTTCCCATAATAATACCCGTGCGAAGCCGTGGCGTGCTAATAGTTGACCTATAATTGGACAAAGTATTATTGTAAAAAAAAACATGTTGGAAACTTCCAATACTATACTTCATCCAGCTGATTATTGTGTCATATCTAGAAAATGCATTGCATATTCTTTGCCGTTGACGCTCCCTCAAACGAAACGGAAATTCCGGTGCTGACTGAGGCTAGTTTAAGCAGTCTAGGTACTGGAGCTGTACACTCATAACCACAAATAACGTACTTGATTTTCAATAATTTTTTTTTGATCATCATCTATACTAATATTATAAAGCTGAAGAGTTTGTTTGTTTGTTTGCTTGAACGCTAGGATCTCGGGAAGTACTGGTCCGAATTGAAAGATTCTTTTTCTATTGGATAGTCCATTTATCGAGGAAGGCTTTAGGCTATAGAAAATAACTCTACTATTAATTGAAGCGGAGCATGAAACAAGAATGTAACAAAATCGGGAAAAAATATTCCCCTTTTGAGAGTTTTCGTACGTTTCGTGCTTTGACATGACACATGACAGCATGTGTCTAAGATTGCGTCATTGAATTTTAGTAATCTGTGCCTCGAATATAAACCTTTGCTAATTTTTTTTCTAAATCTGAGTTGGTACGACCAATTTCCGACAGGTGGCGTAGCAGGTTGCTGAAGAGGTTTTTTGTTTGAAATCGATATTCTCAGGAATGAGTGAACCGATTTCAGTCATTCTTTCACCGTTGGATATGTACGGGATCCCGATGAGTGCTATATAATATACCACGGGCGAAGCCGGGGCGGGCATCTAGTGAAGTATAAAACTTTAAGTCTTTTGTGATTTTTTTTAGCGGGTTAAAAAAAAAAAAGTATTTTGTGATTTGAATTCAAATTGACTATTATAAATATACTAGAGGCCCGTCCATATACCGCCTAGCAAAATCGGCTGTGACTTTGTTACTGCTATCTCTATCATTTCAAGCGAAAAGAATAGAGAGAGCAATACCAAAGCTAAGACAGTTCTAGTTAGGCGGTATACCCTCAGTTCCGGTTTCACTCAGATATTGTTATATAAAGACTACTAATAAATAAATAAATATGGATGGACATTTCACACACAACACCACCTGACCCCAAATTAAGCAAAGCTTGTATTTGTATCAATGTAAAAACTGTCCTACGGGATCTTTTAAGTTGGATCAAATTGCTCAGTGCACGCAGTGTGAATATTTAGCTCTCTGCGGAAGTGTGACACCTTTGCCAGTTATTCTGTCGCCAAGCTACCAAAAGCGACAACATTTCATGGTTACTATTCCAAAGACTGTAGAGGTTTGACTCCACTTTCGTTGTATGAACATATAAACTTTGGAATACGTTGCATGAGTGGATATTTCATCATGTTCCAATAGCTGTGTGCAACCGTGCTGTTATGTGGCAGGCATGTTGCTTACCAGCAGGCACATGTCAAAAAAACAACCTGTGAACTTCGGTCACCGACACGCGTAATAGCAGTACATATAATCTGTATAGATCACGTACAACATCTATGTATTTATTTATTCATGTATATAAAACAGAATACAGTATAAAGTAAAATATATAACATGGGACAATTTCGATCTAAACTGTATTCCTTACTGTGTGTAGGTACACAAAATGCGTGACAGAGTGCTTACGTCTAAAAAAGAAGTTAAAACTAAAAATGAGTTTACTTAGAAATTCTTTAAAAAAGCCTTTAAGAAGTCTTTTATTTTTAATAATGTTACAAAATCATTTGTAAACATCAGTGCTGTAGAAAATTGAAATTTTAAGTCTTTACTTATATCGGCATTCGATTTGACTGCCATTATTTTTAAGTACGAGTCATGGAAGTATAAAAAAATGCAAGTAGTCTCGCTAAAACATTAACACTAACAAAACTGTGTCCATCGAGTCGGCCACAAAGTATGCACGTGTGCGCTGTCACATACAGGCGGACACGCACACATCAGTGGGTCATTACACGCGCTACTTGTGTATACGTGTTCGTGTCAGCCTATCAGTGACTGACAATGCACACGTGCAAATGTGGCCGACTCTAGTGACACAGTTTTTTTTAGGGAGAGTCAGTCCGACATTTTTATACGTCCATGGTACGAGTGTATAGTTACTTCTGTGTCTAACTGTACTACAAGTGTGCACATAGACCGGGGCGTACTGTCGACATACGAACAAACGGGCTGTAATCCTCTGCAAGCGATACATTCGTATATATTTCTAGTATAGTAGCAATTCAAAAGTTTTACCTTTCATAGCGAGAAGATAGAAGCGTAGTGTAACTTCTATGATTGTATATTTTAAACAACTTCAATAACAAAGGACGTTCTCAATTCAGTTGTGTTTTTTTTATATCCGCTGATTGCGAATTGGTGTGATGATTCTTTTTTGTTTGGTAGATTATAATTCAGGTGCTTACTTCGACGGTGAATTATATACGTACTAGCCACCCGCCCCGGCTTCGCACGGGTGCAATGCTGATACTAAATATAAGTACCTAGTAATAAAATTCCGGTCCGGCGGCAAGACGTTTCGTTTTACGTAGTCACATACCTACCTAAATCACAGTTTTTAGTGATAGATACTTTTTTGACGCGACGGACGCACACAATATGTTGATGGATAGAACGAAACGTGCTTCACACCAAATATGGCGACAGCGGTTTGTTTGTCAGTGCCTTCAGAGTTTAAAGAAATTCTCCATAATCCGAATTTTTTGGACATGAATGTTGTCGACTCAAAATTTTTTTTTTTTTTTGTTTTGTTATTTATGTAAGGTTTCGATCAGGTCTACCGTACCCCTTGACGAAATTATTAATATAGATTACCTCGCTGTCTTAATGGAAAAGTGTAATTGCTATGTTGGTTTAACAAGACTCTGAGATGCTATTTAAAATTTAAGTCAGTTTTTTAGATAAAATTTATTACTAAACAACTAATCCAAGTAGACATTATTTTAAACGTTGTTTTTATTTCGTGATTTGAACTCATAATGTTCATATAGTACAGAGGTTAATCACGAATATTTCATTGTTTAAAAACCGCGACGTTTCGGCAGCGTTACAACCGCCATGTCTTCTCGTGACCACGGCGGTTGTAACGCTGGCAAATCGTCGAGGTATTTAAACAATTAAGTATTCGTAATTAAGCCCTGTACTAAATAAATATTATAAATACAAAAAACAAATACAAAAATCTTTATTGCTGTTTGCAGGTAAGATAAGATGATACAAAACATTTAAATAATTGACCCATACAAACTGGCCTCTTCTTCTAGAGGCATGCCATATGTCTGGCAACACAGTTTCATTGGTCTGAATTTATACAATGATAATAATAGTCAGCTGATAAAGTCTCCTTCTTCTTTTTTCATTTTTAACTTTTAATCGGTTGTATCATATATGTCATCTGATTCATCGTCTATTAATTTCTGGCTTTTATCCCGTTGTGTTATGTTAGTGTGATATGTTTGACGAGTACAATTACGCCAACGTCTTGTGCTTCAGCAGGATGATGTTATGGACTTTGACAAGTGTGTGGTTTCATGTAGAATCCAAGGTCTTGCAGTAGTAGCTCTTGCAGTTCAGTTCATTATGTAATCCAAGTAGTAAGTTTAATATTACTATTATTTAAATGGTGGCCAAAGGCCTCTTCTCATTCCCTCTAGTGGTCTATATCTAGAGGTGTTGTGAGCTAATCCTTGTTTTGTTAGGCTCGTCTTTCCACCTCTTCCTAGTACAGAAGTACACATGAGCAGGACATGTGGCTGGTCGTAAGCAACACATTATTATGGTCTGGGAGCGCAGTTTTGTATTCCTAATACGGTCTATTAGTTTCTCACCTATGATACTGCCCTCTATCGCTCTTTGACAAACTGAGTGGGCTGGATTTTTGTTAAAATTTCAAGCTTGGGCATCGTAAGTGACAAACAAACAATAGTACCTGGTTGACCGAGCTCTGCTCAGTTTAAATGCGTTTATAAAGAGCTCTAAGTAATAGATTTTCTCAGAAAAAAAAGAACAAAAAGAAAAGACCTGAGTATAACCATCAGGATTCGAACCGGGGCCCGAGGTCTCCGAGGAACTCCGAGGTCGAGCATATTCCGTCTGAGCCATTTAGACTTGAACAGTGGCGTAATAAGTTATCGTATTCTAATGATATTATAGGAGTTTTTTCGTAGTCTAAAAACGCGCATAAAATGATGTTTTAAAGAATAAAACCTAGCTAGATCGATTTATCGTCCCCGAAACCCTCTGTATACATAATTTCATGAAAATCGTTCGAGCCGTTTCCGAGATTCAGATTCTATATATAGATTGCTCGTTTAAAGGTATAAGATGATAATAGAATAAAATAACTTTTGAATAGCAGATTTTGTTTCTAGGTCTGTAATACGAGGATTGAGCTCGTCTAGTGGTCACAGACAAAGCTACCCACAGTTGAACAGTCTGAACAAGTTACTGTTTTCCATCCTGCTAATAGTTAATAAATGTTAAAGTTTCGATGTTTGTTGCTCAATCACGTAGTAACGTCTGAACGGATCAGGTTGAAATTTGGAACACAGTTAAAATATAGTCTTGAAGAACACATAGGCTACTTTTAATTACAAGAACATTACCTGTTAGGGTAGAATCAAGAAAATATTTAAAAAATGCATACCTACGATATTCTACGAATACCCAGACAAGCGTAAATCTCAGGTCTAACTTTATCATGTACTAAGTGGCAGAGAATCAACACATTTTTTCAGTTGGTGGAAAAGAGATAGGTGCTCAAACAGTATCGATTGTGCCAGAATCACGCCTCGGTTCTTGTAACCTTTGATACGAATACTTCTCTAACCAAGTTTGTATTCCATAATTGAATTATAATTGGGAATAAAAGATGAGAGGCATTATAAAGGTCGAGGCACATTAAACTAACAGACATATTACAAAGCGTTAAAAGTCAATTTTAATAAGCTCTATATCTAAACACAATATGAATAAAATCTAAGAGTTGACTTGAAATTTCTAACTCACAACGTTTCAACTATGCACTTACATAAAAAAACATTCGTTTTTCTATCTGTGTTCCGAGTTATCACTAAAGTGGCTGGACCGTTTTAATGGGACTTTCACTGACTGGGACTGTGAATAAATAAAACTCGAGTGTCTGTATGTAATATCGAATTAATACAGTTTTTTTGTAAATGCAAAGGAAAGGACATTCGAAATATAAAAAAGTTTTTTTTTTTATGTAGATATGTCTGTTTGTTCTAGCTAATCTTCGAAACAGTGGGACTGATTATGATGGGGCTATCACTACTAGATAGCTGTTGTTCTAATACATAACTAAGGCTACACTTTCTTGAACAAAATAAAGAGGGTTCCGCGAAATCAACAAAAAAAAAGAAGGAAATACCGATGTGTCGATAAATGTGAAAAAAATATACATATTTATTCTTTTAAAAATCTTCTCTAACGAAACCAGTATTATGGAGTCTCTTTTAAGCATGTGTATACCTGTAGTAGGAGATTTTGCTAATCTCTACAATAACACTATGAGTAGCCTTATGATTATGCAAAAATTAAGTAAAATAAAACTAAAACAAATTAAAAGAACAAGTATGTTGAAAGGTGTTTATGTTGTGAGTGTATGTTTGTTTGTGTGAGAGAGTGTATGCTACCTATGTGTGTAGTGAAAAGTCATGACTCAGCATTTGATAGCTCACTTTGGAAACTACGCGGGTGGAGGCCGGAGGGAGCTGTTAATCGGAAATAAATCTTCAAAGAATAGTCGCCAAAAAAGTATTATAAGCACGGCCATCTAATTTAAGTTTCTAAGAAGAGCCATCTAAAAATGCGTTAAGTCCCAATCATCGATCAATCATAAAAGACATTTTCTCTTCAAAACCCATTAAAAACCGCGGGTACAGCTTGTTTAATAAATAAAATTGATTCTGTCCGCTTGTGCGCTGAGCTTTAGAGTACCTTAAGGTAACGCAATTACAAAATTCAGTTCGTCTCAGTGAACATTTGTAAATTAAACGTCTCTAACTTTACAAGCCTGTGACTCTTGAAATTACGAAATGACTCGGAATTGAAGATTACAGGGTCTTACGGTGCTGCGCAGATTAGCGCATCCACAGAGATATAGTGTATGCGGTACCTACGTGCGGTGAGACCAAATCAGACTTAATCGAGATGACAGTGATTTATAAGAGCGTGGATGGAATCCGGTGTTAGGGTGTTTAAAAATGTAAGGGCGTGTGTGTACTTATACACGGAATCAAGAAGTTAATACGTCTTAAATTTATTCCTTTTGCTAAGAAGTCTGACTTCAACCATAGAATAGATTATACTCGTATCTACAAAAACTATTTACTTGAATGTATTTATTTATTAAAATGTTGACTGGTTAGCTTCGTAGTGTTGATTTTTCGTGACGGTGTACTCGCGTTTAGTATAAATTTATCGTCATAATTTTGACGTGACAACGTCTTATAAATTGGTTTGCCGGGTGACACTTCAAGAAACTGCGTTACGCTCCGCTCACGTTATGCGCTCACAACCAGAGCGAGTGAGAGGCACGCGTCCCTTCCACTCGGGCATGGTTAGCCCGCCTAAGAGCGAGAGAGACAGACATAAAAAGTGAAAGGCACGCGTCCCTTCCGTAAAATTATTTTACCACTCAAAGTCGTTTACACGTAAAACTTTCGCCCGTATACCGACTTTACAGGCAACCAATTTTTTTCCTTAACGTGAACTTCAGAGTGTTGTGTGTGCACACATGGTTCGAATCCCAACGCACACTGTTGTTTTTTTTTCGAAGTCATGTGCGTACGGTGAAAGAAAAACCGTGATGAAACCGACATGTTCCTAGTATATTTCGAAGTCATGCATCTACCAACCTGCACTGGGCTAGCGTGGCTGATAATGGCTTTTACTCTCTCTTTACGAGAAAGGGTAACAAGTCTCATCAGTGGTAACATTAAGTAGGCTAGTTATGCTTATATTTTGCTCTGTACTTGCTGACTTGCTTCTCTGCGAACGCTCTACTCTGTTACCGACATGTCGCATCACTTTTTAATTAAAAGTTCTCTGCATGCCTGCTACGCGTTCCAATCGACCGATGGATCTGTTTGATTCATTATTGCCTAAATTATGTGGAATTTTGCAAATTATTTGGGGTTTCGTGTAAAAGGAACACATTGATTGGAGAAACTCCGTTGTCAGCTTAAGTTTTCCAATGTGAGGTTGGTTAAGGTGGAAGTGCACTTGCTTATTTTTCGGCTTCATCATCAGACCTTGAAACCTAATTGTGGTCAAAGTTCATTTATAATGGCTTTTCTAACAAATCCAAATACAGCTATGCTACTACGTTCCATCATGAAGTTCCAGTGAAGTGTAGTGAAGTGAAGTTGTATTGTCATTTAAACTACATAAAGGAGATTCAGCACAGGCATAAGCTGTCCAACTGAGTGTAATTTGAAGGAAGAGTGGGGGAGGGAGGGGGGTTGCAACACTTGCAGTCTCCTGGATATCTCGAAGGCTTTCGACAGGGTTTGGCATGATGGCCTTATAAGCAAGCTTTCAAGTTATGGTTTGTCTCCTGGGTTTATTGCGTGGATATCGGACTTCTTGAGAGATCGATCCATACGAGTCGTCATTGATGGCTGCTCGTCGGATCAAATGGCTATCAATGCTGGAGTCCCTCAAGGGTCGGTACTCTCTGCGATACTTTTCTTGCTACATATTAATGATCTGTTGAAGCCCGGTATCTTTGGGTACGCAGATGATAGCACCGTTTTAGAGAGCTACATATCTAGCGCGAGAGCCAGTGGGCAGCAAACCCAGGTACTGAGAGAGAGTTTGATGGAACGTTTGAGCATGACCCTTGAGGCGGTGTCTGAATGGGGTGATGCCAATGTGGTCAAGTTCAACGAGAGTAAGACGCAGGCGTGTCTGTTCTCCGCAAAAAGGAGTCCATTCCAACTGACTCCTACTTTTCGTGGTGTATCCGTGCCAGTTTCTGACCGTCTTGAGATTTTGGGCGTTACTTTGACATCCACGCTCAACTTTGGCTCGTATATCGAGTCCAAGGCTAAATTAGCTGCCAAAAAACTAGGTGTCCTCTCAAAGGTGCGAAGGTACTTCAACTCTGAACAGTTGTTCACATTGTATCAAGCACAGATTCGCTCTTGTATGGAGTACTGTTCGCACCTTTGGGATGGATCGGCTAAGTATCAGCTGGAGGCCCTGGAATCGATCGAGAGACGTGCCAAAAGGCTCATAGGCAATGACTCTCTTCTGCGAAAAAGACTACAAAGTCTTGATCATCGCCGAAAAATTGCCAGCCTATCGGTTTTTTATCGGATACACTTTGGAGAGTGTGCGACTGATTTGCATGATCTGATACCACCTTGCCCTTTTTTCTATCGGAATGCTCGTAGCTCGAATAAGCGACATCGTTTCATGGTTGATGTTCCAAAGACACGAACGAAGAGATTTGACTCTACTTTTGTGATAAGAACGTCTAGGCTGTGGAATACGTTGCCTGAGTGGATTTTCCCCGATGGTTACAATCTTTGTGTCTTCAAATCGAGAGTGAATCGGTTTCTTCTAGGTAAACACGCTCCATCGTAGACCGCATCGTCGCTTAACATCAGGCGAGATGGCGGTCAAGTGTAAACCTATAAAAGTAAAAAAAAAACAATTCTTCTAGTTACATACAGGTCGACCTAATAAAACCGTGTTAAAAACTATGTAAATGGCAATTATTGTTTTCAAAGACAAGATAATCTAAATCAGCTCAGAGTTTGGTTAACTTGGCGAGAAAAATCATATTGGTTCGTGTGAGCAACATGCTAATGTAGCGGCGTAGCGTCGGAGAGATGGCGGAGCAACGTAGCGGGACGTACGCGTTGGACGTAATTTAGATCGGCGAAATCTTGTGCCCTACAGGTTTCAGTAGTTATACACATGACATCTTACTGTACAATGTTAGTGCTGTATAATCTTGGAACTTTTCCTTTTGGCAGTTACACGGGACTGCAAATTTTTAATGTAATTTTTTACTACTTCCCTCGACAATGCGGTAACCTATATGGAAGAGGGTCCTTCCTTACCTCAGTTCAGGTACATAATAATATGTATTGTGTTGTTTATAAAACTGTTAGTTGCGTTTTTACATTGTATTATCTATATTAATGTTACAAAGCTGGAGAGGTTTTTAGGGTTCCGTAAATCGTAAAAACGGAACCCTTAGGTATAGGTTCGTCATGTCTGTCTGTCTTTCCGTCCATATATCACGGCCACTTTTTGAAATTGGGTAAGTAGATGTATTCTATGAACCGCAATAAGATTTATTACAAAAATATATTTAAAAAAATTGGGTGTAACCCATACTCAACTCAAAAATTTTGAGATACTTCCAAAGTGATAAAATGTGGTTCTCTCCCTGTAATTTAATATTATTACTATTTCATAAATACAACAAAGTTACAACGAACTACAAGAACTTATGTATTATGTTACTTGCTGCTTCGGAATCTTTCATGGGCGAGCCCGACTTGACCTCTCTTTTGTTAGAATGTGCAAATCTTAGGAAATTAAACTATTGGACCAATTTCGGAAATTCTATTACTGTTGAATAGGTATATTCGAGATCCTTAAGTGCTATATAGGCTTCATATTATATACCTACCACGGGCAAAGTTGGGCGGACACTATTCATAAATAAACACAACCTTTCACCCATGAACGTATAAAAAAATTGGATGTAGTCTAGCTAAAACAAAAACTGTGTCACTAGAGTCGGCCACATTTGCACGTGTCTATTGTCAGGTTGTCACTGATAGGCTGTCACGCACACATATACATAGCGCGTGTAATGACTCACTGACGTGTGTGAGTAAGCCTATATGTGACAGCACACACGTGCATCGTGCATATTATGTGGCCGATTCGATGGACACAATTTTTTTACCGAGACTACGTCCGACTTTTTTTTTATACGTTCATGCTTTCACCTAAATGTTGTATGGTATGAAATCCAAAAATATTTCAACAACTCCAATAAATAGTTTCAAAGACTACTTAATGCGTTCAAATAAATTTAACTTTTTAGCTTTTTATTTTTGCGAAGACCTAAAATTGCTCAGATTGAAGGCAATTTAAAAGTTTAATAGTTCTTTTATCTCGGCAATAGACATTTATATCTCTCGCATTAAAAGCTGTAATATTTAACACGTTGAACATTTGCGGCAAATTAAAGGCCTACCATAAATCTCTTCAACGCCTTGAGACTAAAGACAAAATCATTTAGGTTAAAATCATTAAAAAATAGGATTTTTTTTACAGATGAGATTTTTTTAACGGGGTGAGCCTTTATTACTAAAATTAAACTTAGGAACGAACTGCAATAAGCATATTGATTCCAAAATGGCCGCCACAACTGCAAACAACTGTCAGAACTGGCCTAATGTATAAAAATCGGCTAATTGTAATAAAACATGTCATCTTAGACTTACTTAACGATTGTTTTCCAGTATTTATTTCATAATATACTTACATATCAATAACATAGACAAAAATTATAGTTAAAACTTTGAAATAAACTAAGTTAAATGGTACTAAAATCGTCTAAAACTAAATCATCTGTTGAGTTCGGTCGTATTACGGTTTCAAAATGGCCGCCGCGACCGCAGACAGCTGTCAAAAACTGCGCCAATATATCAAAATGCGGGCGATAGGGGTTGAGCGTCTGTGGGCACCTTACTTCAGATGGGAATCGGTTTAGTTCGTAGATATTGAATGGTTATCAGACGTTAAATTTGATAATCTTAGCTTTAATGAGAAAAGTTTTAATTGTTAGTTTAATGTGTTTTTAACTGGTTTGTGATTACCGAGACAAAATTATAGTCTTATCTTTTTAACCCTCGACCAAAAAAAAGGGGTGTTATAATTTTGACGTCGATGTATGTCTGTCTGTTTGATTTCCGTACAGATGTTATTAGCTATGTTTGGTAAATATCGATTCAAGATGGCCGCCTACACAAAATGGCGGACAAATATTTCTTCACAACCTACCTCAATATGGGTATCAAATAAAAGGACTTGACTAGTAAAATACTATACACTATGACAAATTTCAGATCCAAGATGGCCGCCACCACAAAATGGCGAATTACATTTTTTTCACTACTACCTCAATATGGGTATCAAATTAAAGGTCTTGACGAGTAGAATGTTGTATAGATTACAAATCCGAGGCAGTCGAGAGTAAATAATTTTTTTTAATTTTGTTCCTGTGGTCTCGCATATCGCTTCATACTGTGAACAGCAGTCTTCAAACTTAGAAATGTTTTGGAAATCTGACAAGACATAGGCTTGAACCCTTATTATTACTTGGCTAAATTTAGACGCTACTAAATTCAGTAAAGCATAATAGCAGGCAGTAAGTTGAGCATACTAAATTCAGAAACGAGGATTGGTTGTTCCTGACTTGCTTGTGAATTTAGTAGAAAAATTTGTCTCTAAATTCGCTTTTGAATTCAAGCACAAAATTTAGCCAAGTATAATAAGGGCTTTAGTCTAGATTGGGCTCACTGATACATCTTACTGATTCATACTGACCGCCATAGTACAAGTTTTGCTTAGTTTGGGGTCAGATAGTGTTGTGTGTGAATTGTCCACCAATATTTATTCATTATATTGTACTGATTTGTGTATCTTATGCTGTACTGTATTGTATTTTGTAAATTAACCACTATTATAGCTATTATTTTATACTTATTAAATGGGAGTATCAATGGATTTACACTTGACCGCCATCTCGCCTGATGTTAAGCGACGATGCGGCCTACGAAGAAGCGTGCTTACCTAGAAGAACCCGATTCACTCTCGACTCGAAGACACCAAGATTATAACTATCGGGCAAACCCCACTCAGGTAGCTCATTCCACAACCTAGACGTTCTTATCACAAAAGTAGATTAATTGTAGTAGTTTAATTGTAGTGGTAGCCACTCCTAGCCGAGTCCTAGTTAATTTTGTTCTTGTTTAGTTTGCGGCTAATCTAGTCGGGAGAACGGCGACTGTGGATCCGGAGGCCCTAGGTACAAATCTTACGTGCACCCATGGACGTATAAACAAGTCGGGCGTAGTTTCGCTATAATATGTGTAATAAAATAATATTGCATGTTAATGCAATATTATATTACACATATTATATAGACATATTTTGTAATGGTAGGACTCCTAGCAAAGTCCGCCTGGGGAAGGTCCACACCTTTGCCAGTTATTCTACCGCCAAGCTGTATTGAGCAAACATTACTGTGTTCCGGTTTGAAGGGCAATGTTTCCAGAGAAATTACGGGGCTTGGAGATATAACATCTTGGATCTCTGGGTGATGAGCGCAGTGCAGTGCTAAGTGCATTTTTAGAATTTTAAATTTATAACGGTAAATTTAGAAACGTACTTAATTAAAATGTAATGATATTTTTATAATTATTGACGAGTCTGTACAGGATCATTCCAAATGTTTAGGTTTAAGTAAATGTTTGTGAATGTGACTTACATGATAATAAATATTTTCTATTCTATTCTTCTTTCTAAGTAATGATTTTGAATCTTCATGTTCCACTAGCTGCGTGTCACTGTGCTGTTATGTGGCAGGCGAGGCGTGTTGCTTACTATCATGCACAAGGCCTGCTCGTCTCGTCACTCTTTATTAAAAAAAAAGTAGAATCAAACCTCAGTGTTCGTGTCTTTGGAACATCAACCATGAAACGATGTCGCTTTCTCGAGCTTCGCTAGGTATCGGAATGGTCGGAGCTCGAGAAAGCGACATCGTTTCATGGTTGATGTTCCAAAGATACGAAGAGTAGGATGTGTATAGGTCGATACTGTAGTCTTAATAGTAGAGTCTTGTTTTCTGTACAAAATACAAAAATAAGAAAAACCTTTACCAACAGGAAATTTCAAACACATATTTTTTTCAGAAAAGTTCCAGTCACTTTTTCGTGGCTACATACCTTAGAGGAGCGAGCTCGAAAATTCAAACAGAATTGAAATTTTTGAAATTCTCTTTGACACCAATATCTAGGCGAGTGGCGAATATGTTCGGAAAAGCGGTTGACAGCTGGAATTCTGCCCCATCTCGTTTTTTCACCGAGTTTTTAACCCTTGACCAAAAAAAGGGGTGTTATAAGTTTGACGTCGATGTCTGTCTGTCTGTATGTCTGTCTGTCTCTGTGTGTGTGTGTCTGTGGCACCGTAGAGCTCAAACGGATGGACCGTTTTCAAAACGGTATTTTTTTTAAGGTTAATATCCGTGTGGATGTTCTTAGCTATGTTTGGTTAAATATATATTCAAGATGGCCGCCTCCACAAAATGGCGGACAAAATATTTTTTCATAACCTACCTCAACATTGGTATCAAATGAAAGAGCTTGACTAATAGAATACTACACATTGTAAAAAAATAAAATCCAAGATGGCTGCCACCACAAAATGGCGAATTATATTATTTTTTTCACTACTACCTCAATATGGGTATCAAACGAAAGGGCTTGACTAGTAGAATACTTTGCACTGTGACAAATTTCAAATCCAAGATGGCCGCTTCCACAAAATGTCGAAATACTTTTCTTTTTTTCATAACTCACTTAATATGGGTATCAAATGAAAGGGCTTGACTAGTAGAGTGTTGTACAGATAACAAATCCGAGGTAGTCGGAGGTTAATCAAAATTTTAATTTAGTTCTTGTTTATTTTGCGGCTAGCTCTAATCTAGTCGGGAGAACGGCGACTGTGGATCCAGAGGCCCTACGTACAAATCTTACGTGTACCCTTGGACGTATAAAAAAGTCGGGCGTAGTCTCGCTATAACATGCAATATCATTTTACACATATTATATAGACATATTTTGTAATGGTAGGACTCCTAGCAGAGTCCGCCTGGGGGAAGGTCCACACCTTTGCCAGTTATTCTACCGCCAAGCTGTATTGAGCAAACATTACTGTGTTCCGGTTTGAAGGGCAATGTTTCCAGAGAAATTACGGGGCTTGGAGATATAACATCTTGGATCTCTGGGTGACGAGCGCAGTGCAGTGCTAGGGATTTGGACTCTTCATGTTCCAATAGCTGCGTGTCACTGTGCTGTTATAGCAGGCATGTTGCTTACCATCAGGCACATGTCCTGCTCGTCTGGTCACTTTTTACTTAAAAATAATAATCTCGTATTGACAACTTTCTATACAATAATTATTATTAAAATACAGTAAAGTAGTCATTTTAAACTTTGAAAATGTATACAATTTGTATGCTCCTTCTTTTGTTTTTGCTTTTTATTAATTGACGTGTACATCATCGTACATTTATGAATGAAGTACCTTTACTTTGACTTTAACACCCTCCGGTTACACCCGCTATCAAAGTCCCAAAATGAGTTATCAAAGTATCAAAGTGTAAAAAAATTATCAAAACTATCAATTTTTATAACACGTGTTTTTAGTTATCATACTTATTAATTTGGAAAAGCTGCACCCTCTTTTATCCTCAATCGGTTAAAAGGTTACAAAACCCTTCGCCCTAACGTCTTCCAAACGATTTGCCAGTTCACTTCACCCAAACAGTAGGTATTTCTTTGTCACTCAGAACAATGCGTTCGAAAACGGACGATCTGCGCCCATTGTGCGTTTGACACGGTTCAGGGTCTGAATTCCTTAGTTTCCAAAGACAAAACGCAAACTTGATTGTAGAATAGGTTTTAAACAAGATTTTTTTTCAGTACTTCCAGACGGATTTTGATTTGCATTCAGGCCCTATCTTTAATTCTTTATCTAAAAATTATCGTTATTCGACGGAAAATATGTTTTAGTGGATAATACATGTGAAATCGATTTATAAAACACAAACCATTTGCTTGTTTATTTAATATATCTCGCAAAAATTGACCTACAATTTGTTTAGCAGATTCAATGTCTACGTAAATACCAAGCAGTCCAAATGGGTATCAGATTTCGGATATCAAATTAAGCAAGATCCTAAATGAATAGATGAAGATTGAAAAACTTCGTCATTCGTGTACTAATGGTAAATCTTTAAGGTTTACAAACAATAGTAAAACTATTAGTAAAAATTGTGGGCACTCCTTACGCAAAACTATCTAGCCCCAGACTAACTAAACTTATGTAATTGGAAATACAAATATTTTACATATAGATACACCGAAAAAACGTATGTGTGTGTTTACTTATGTACACGTGCAAGTAATCTATATTTCTTTAATCCCGTTTATAAAACTAACTTCCAAAAATTTAAGCAAACATAGACTCTCTTTATGATAAATTTGGTTTAAATTCAACTGGGAGAGGCCTGAGGGGTAGAAGTATCGCTATCAATAATGCTCTACTAACGCTCCTTCTGCGCAAGCTCAAAGCAAGTAGTCTAGGTAGCTAGGCAGTAGAGGTCACTTAATACCATCAGGCTTTGAGGACATAGTTCCCTTTACTCAAAAACGCATAACTAACTTGTATTAGGAACATAGTTTATTCTACATTAAGAACACCATTAGTCCATAAATAAAACAGCTATGATCAGTCTACAGGATTATATTTCGGAATCAGTCCTTTATACCAACTTATTCACAGCTGCCTCGTGCAGATCAAGTAGAACATTTCGTATCCACATTGCATTAAACGCTTTCAGTACCTTAAAATCAGTAACAGATGTACAAATTATCACTTTTTACTTAGATATTTAATTATTACTGGTTACGAGTGTCTTTAATTTAAACCTTTCGCTTAGACTTGCTTCCTTATATGATTTTTTTTATCCATGTTCTGACGAGACAAACGTGAGCTTTCTAGTTTCCCGCCGAAAGGCCAAAACTATCGCAGCCCACAGACTACAAACAAATCATAATTATGTACCCGGAATTTTAAGGTTGCCATAGAGTGCATTTCGGTATTCTTACTATTCTTTCAATACCAACTTATATAAATTACTTATATTGCTAACACTTGAATATATGGAATGAAATAGAGCATAACTAATTTTAATAACAACGCATCGTTAAAACTTCACGTAAAAAAATCCTCCAATAGAATTAAAACTACAAATATGTTTTTAGACAACAGTCTGTCTCAGTTTAAGGCCAGGTAGTTCTGTCAAATTAGGCATTTAACGCTGTCTTGTTCTCGCGACCGTCACCGACCGCGGAATCGCTGCCACAGTGCAGAAATAACATTAAAATATTGGACTATGTAATTTAAACTCATTTTTTGTTCAAGATTTGTTTATACTGTTTATACTTCTAGTGATAACAATTTGTGCATTGTGAAGTGAAACGAAGAAATACTAAATTTATCTATACTCCTAGATATACAAAACTCAACCTTTTCTTTTTGGTCACAACACAACACAAGTTGAGAACGGCTTTTCCAATTTCATGCATATTTTTAAAATGTTTCCTAATAATTCACAAGTTAGTCAAAAATTTTAAAAAATTTGCTGAAACGTAATGAAAGGCCAATAAAAATAGATGTTTTTTTTGGTCAACTTTGCACTAAATTTCTAATCCAATTTTTTCTATGAGGTAAAGATCACTTACTGAGCATAAAATTACAAAATGCTCACAGATCCAGGTAGAGCTTCAAACGCCAATTGAAAAAAAACTGTTTTAGCCGATATTTTGGAAACTATACATTTTGACAATAATTGTAGAAAATAAAATTTTGCATCTTTTGCTGCTAGTAAACTTTTTTTGTAAAACTTACCGTTTACGATTTATAACCCATTTAATAATACGATTGCGATGATGCCGATAATAGTGGATGTAAATGATGTGGTCTGCTCTAATTGAAACAAGCACAGTGTACCTCGTAACCCCAAGGTTCGAACCTTCGACAAAAACCCACTCTGGCAATGCGTTTCACAGCTTAGTTGTTCTTATTACAAAAATGGAGACCAAACTCTTCGTTCAACTCTTCAATCATGATGATGAACGGTGCTGTTTATTCGAGCAACGAGCAATATGATAGCATAACTTTAATTTAAAAATCCCGACTACAAAAAAATCTACACGTAAAAAAATATTACCTTCTTTCTAAGGACACTTTGGTGAATGAGACTAGTCTTACAATATCTTAGTTACCAAAATCCATCCAGCCGTTTGGAAGATATGTGGAAATAAAGATTTACAAACATAAAGACACGCGCGAAAACATAACCCATCTTCCATTCCGGTAAAAAGGGGCATGTTTATGCTACTGGGCACAGAATTCACATCTTATTATTTTTACATTGTTATCATCAAATTTGACATAATAAATCGTAATCGGTAAGTTCGAAAAAAAAGTTTACTGGCAACAAAAAATGGGAAATTTTATTTTCTACAATAATAATAGGGTTTATAACTTTTCAGAATATCAGCCAAAAACGTTTTTCGAGCTGGCGCTTGAAGCTCCACCTGGATTTGTTATTATTTTGTGATTTTATGCTCAGGAAATGATTCTAAACCTTATATAAAAAATACAAATCGGAAATTTAGTGCAGAGTTAAATTCTACGAGTAATTTTACTGCCTAAAAGGCTTCTTATCAAATTTGGTCGAGTGTCTAAATTTCTATGAACAATATTAACATTTTCATACAAAAAAAAAAAAAAACAATTAATTTTGGTGGTGTCACAAACTTGGAAAAAGAAAAAAAAAATAAAATTCTAACAAAACCATACGTGTATCTATGGAAAGTGTTCAAATTTGTATTGAAGTTCCTAACATTTTTTTTTCTAAACTGAATAGTTTGCGCGAAAGTCTCTTCCAAAGTGGTTAAATCTGTATGCGAGGACTTTTCTTCCAAGTACTAAGTACCTTACTACCAAAGAATTTACCTAAATGGCATATAAATGCAAGTTAGCTATCATTGTCCAGCAATATTTATTTATGATACCTTGATTTACGCAGGGGATTTCTCCCCTCTCAGTATTACGAATATTTTACCGATACTTATCTATTTTCCATTGCATCCGCATTGAATTTTTTACTGATGTGGTATCGACGTCAGTTTTTGAGACTCCCTTTTGGTCTACAACATAAAGTAAACAGCGTACTAATTAGTATCAGCGTCTATTTGCAATTCAATGAAAACGGTATCAAAAATCAAGATCATAGCGTGCTTCACTAGTAATACCTACTGATATTGTTATACTGTGGCACTATGATCGTAATATTTAAAATTTATCGGTTGTCAAAATTGCAAAATCAAGCACAGGCCCGTCGTCCGTGAGCGCCGAAACGCGACTGATCAGGCTTGCCGAACGGCGCGCTATATATATGGTAGATATTAAAACATAGTGAATAACTGATACTTTTATCAAGTCAAGCTCTGCGAATGCATCTATAACTTTTAGTGGCTTTCGTTGAGTATAAAAATTTAGTAAAAATATTAATTACTTTAGTCATAAACTTGAAAAAACCTTTTGAAAAGGGGTAACTTTGGGATTTTTTTCTATCAAGTAAAATTCATTAAATCGTGTTACTGACTGCGAATTGCACTAGATTAGATCCTTAACTATTACATATATTTTTTCAGAGTTTAATACACTATTTTAAACGTCTTAAAGTTGTTTTAAAAATTCAAAATTACGGCCCACACGCCCTTAAGTTTCATTTTGGCTGTACGGAATACGGGCCCAGTCCGATTCCAGTGTCTGATTGATACGCCCGGTCACGGGAGTTTTGAAGGAAATGAAAGGTTTGAATTAAGAAAGAGATTGTCACTGGCTTTTCAAACTATTGTCGTTATCATCATCATCTGCAGCCTACATTAGTTCCCTTTTTAAACTCCGATGTACAAGAGTGCTTGGCGTGTTTTATGGATGTAGTATAGGATCAGTATATAAATAATTGTAACTACTAATATTGTAGTGGTAGGACTCTTGGCAGAGTCGGCCTGGGGAAGTACCACAGCTTTGCCAGTTATTCTACCGCCAAGCAGTAATGCCCAAATATTACTGTGTTCCGGTTTGAAGGGCAATGTTTCCAGAGAAATTACAGGGCTTAAAGATATAACATCGTAAATCTCTAGGTGACGAGCGCAGTGCAGTGCTAGGTAATGATTTGGACTCTTCATGTTCCAATAGCTGCGTGTCGTCGTGCTGTTATGTGGCAGGCATGTTGCTTACCATCAGGCATGTGCGCCACAATTAGACAATTTAAAGATTAAGTTTACTTGTAGACAAATAGTTGGAGAGAGCAGTTATAACTAACTCTATATCTAGCGCGAGAGGCAGAGGGCAACAAACTCAAAGGTGCGAAGGTACTTCAAGTCTGAACAGTTGCTCACGTTATATCAAGCACAAATTCGCTCCTGTATGGAGTACTGTTTGCAACTTTGGGATGGATCGTCTAAACTCCAGCTTGATACTTGTATGAGCTGGAGGCTCTGGAATAGATCGAGAGACGGACCAAAAGGCTCATAAGCAACGATGCTCTTGTGCGAAAAAAACTTCAAAGTCTTGGACATCGCCTCACAATTGCTAGCTTATCGGGTTTTTATCGGATACACTTCGATCAGTGTGCACTGATCGGCTTGATCTCATTTAAACAAAAAAAAGAGCGACGTGTGCTCTTTGTTCTGCCCGACTTCTCGTAGCTCAAAAAAGTGATATCGTTTCATGGTTGATGTTCCAAAGACACAAGCGAAGAGGTTTGACTTTACTGTAATGATAAAAACGTCTATTCTGTGGAATCCGTTGCCTGAGTGGGTTTTCCGATAATTATAATTTTGGTGTCTTCAAATCGCGAGTATATTGATTTCGTCTACTAGGTAAGAACGCTGTCATAAACCACATCGTTGTTTAACATCAGCCGGGATAGCGGTGAAGTGTATACCTACAATACAAAAATAAGTGTTGTATTGGAATGTGCGCCAGTCTGTTTTCCCCCGTTTTTTCCATTTCCGTCAATTTTGTCCGGTTAAGAGCAATTTTTCCAGAGAAATTACAGACTTTAGAGATGTAACAACTTAGATCTTTGGGTGACAAGCGCAGTCCAGTGCTAGGTAATGATTTGGACTCTTCATGTTCCAATAGCTGCGTGTCACTGTGATGTTATGTGGCAGGCATGTTTCTTACCATCAGGCACATGTCCTCCTCTACTCGTTTTTTTTTTTTTTTTAACTATAATAGGTTTGCACTTGACCACCATCTCGCCTGATGTTAAGCGATGATGAGATCTACGATGGAGCGTACTTACCTAGAAGAAACCGATTCACTCTCGATTTGAAGACACCAAGATTGTAACCATCAGGGAAAACCCACTCAGGCAACGCATTCCACAACCTAGACGTTCTTATCACAAATGGAGTCAAACCTCTTCGTTCGCGTTTTTGGAACATCAACCATGAAATGATGTCGCCCTTTTGTGGAACGAGAAGTCCGATAGAAGAAAGGGCAAGGTGGTATTAGATCATGCAGATCAGTTGCACACTCTCCGAAGTGTATCCGATAAAAAACCGATAAGCTAGCGATTTTGCGGCGATAATCAAGACTTTGAAGTCTTTTACGCACAAGAGTGTCATTGCCTATGAGTCTTTTGGCACGTCTCTCAATCGATTCCAGAGTCCCCAGCTGATACTTAGCCGATCCATCCCAAAGGTGCGAACAGTACTCCATACAGGAGCGAATCTGTGCAAATCGTTACTTTTATTTAACAAAACAACATTTAACCTTGACTGACAAATAACTAAAGTTTAAAGTCCATCCATTGGTCAGTAGCATGCGTGCCATGGTGGTGTGGCTACACCTTGGGCAGGTGTGGGAGTAACAACTACTGATCCTTGCGAGTGTGCATCTGTGTCTTTGAGATAATTGGAGCGATGATTAGGTGTGTTAAGGGGATGATCGGTTCTAGAAACTCACAATTATAAGTGTTTTTTTTTTATGATACAGACGGACAGAAACATTTTTTTTCACACATCGAACAAACGAATTTTTTTTTTTTTTTAAATAAGGAGTGACGAGACGATCAGGACATGTGCCTGATGGTAAGCTACATGCCTGACACATAACAGCACACTGACACGCAGCTATTGGAACACGAAGAGTCCAAATCATTACCTAGCACTGCACTGCGCTCGTCACCCAGAGATCTAAGATCTTATATCTCTAAGCCCTGTAATTTCTCTGGAAACATTGCCCTTCAAACCGGAACGCAGTAATGTTTGCACATTACTGCTTGGCGGTAGAATAACTGGCAAAGGTGTGGTACTTCCCCAGGCGGACTCTGCCAAGAGTCCTACCACTACAAAAATGCAATAAACCAATGACTTATATCTAGTACCATAAATTTCACCCTTGATGGATGATTATCAATCGATCTTGATAAGACTTTTTTCGTTAGATAGTTTATAGTTAGGTTTGGACAGATTTTTGGTATTTTTTTAATTTAATTGTTTATTTCTTTATTGCTATAAATAGATTATTTTTCTAAAAAAACTAGAGTTTTAGGTTACAATAATGCATTAACCCTGTTTAATATAATGTAATATAATGTGCCGGTAGAATAACTGGCAAAAGTGTGGTACTTCCCCAGGCGGACTCTGCCAAGAGTCCTACCACTACTAAAAATTAAATTATAAATATTATGGATAGCTACTTTACCAAATAGTTATTAGTTCCAACATCTCCTTAATAAGGCAGGTGGCGCCACCTGTCGGGCGCGTGCCTGCGTCAGCATCTCAACTATGCTGAGCGGCGCAAGTCACAAACTTATTGACAAGTAAAGGTACAAGTTTGCCCGGAGACCGCGACTGGAGACCGCGACAGGCACTTGACTCTATAGAATTGTATGGACGCCAGTTCGCGCCGAGACCGCGACACATGTCTCGCGACACGTGTCTCGGTCTCCTGTCGCGGTCTCGGTGAGAACTGGTGCCCATACAATTCCATAGAGTCAAGTGCCTGTCGCGGTCTCCAGTCGCTGTCTCGCGTCGCGGTCTCGTGTCGCGGTATCCGGGAGAACTTGTACCTTAATAGTTACAAACTCAATATCTTCTTGTATCTAAATTGATAGCTTGTCACATGAAGTTAAACAGGTGAAATCCTCGTAGTTATAATAGATGAAACAGTTGAAACTTTAGATAAAGAATAAAAAAAATGATCAGGGTTTTCCGCACGGTTCTTTTGTACTAATCGTAAGCAGATGAAGTGTGTGTTAGGTGGTGCAACAGAGTGATGTCCCGCGACAAGAGTGTGACACTTCCACAAGAGCGATCAGACCCGTGCTTTCGGTGTAAAGCGTGGGTCTATATGTGGTAGCATAACACTGTTTGTACTAATTTAAGTAGACATAACGTAAAACGTTATAACGTAGACATAACGTATAACGTAAACGTTATGGACTAATAGGGAATATGCATGCATTTTTTTATATTTTTAATTCACTTTTTACATTATTATAACACAATACAACACAACGTCAATTTCGACATTTTACTAGCAGTGCTACGCTCACTTAACGTATCTCCACCGGTAATCGATTGGTTTCGTAGTTATCTACAAGGACGCCGGCAACGGATTCGCCTAGAAGATACCTTTTCTTCTTGGTGTAATACAACTGCTGGTGTCCCTCAAGGCGGTGTCTTATATCCTCTTCTTTTCGCTATTTTCATTAACACTATTTCTAAACACATTACTTCTTCCTACCACCTTTATGCAGACGATCTACAAATTTATACACAAGCTTCATTCCTCGATCTTGCTTTAGCCATTTCAAAAACTAATTCCGATTTATTTTCTATTCAGAAATGGAGCAAGTCTTTTGGTCTGGATGTCAATCCCGC
Organism: Ectropis grisescens; assembly: GCA_017562165.1. NCBI lineage: Eukaryota > Metazoa > Arthropoda > Insecta > Lepidoptera > Geometridae > Ectropis > Ectropis grisescens. The sequence goes on from CM029797.1 coordinate 15,660,485, forward strand.
AAAATCACAGGCTATAATAGTCGGTAGTTCATACTGGGTCTCCAGAATTGAATGGTCTACGATTCCCAACATTATGTTTAACGGCATTGTGATACCATTCAGTGACACAGTTAGGAATCTTGGTATAACATTAGATCGAACTCTTTCTTGGGACAGCCACATTAAGTCCATTAGCAGCAAGATGTTTGCATCAGGTGCTTCACTTAGGCGTCTTTTGTAGTGGTAGGACTCTTGGCAGAGTCCGCCTGGGGAAGTACCACACCTTTGCCAGTTATTCTACCGCCAAGCAGTAATGTGCAAACATTACTGTGTTCCGGTTTGAAGGGCAATGTTTCCAGAGAAATTACAGGGCTTAGAGATATAACATCTTAGATCTCTGGGTGACGAGCGCAGTGCAGTGCTAGGTAATGATTTGGACTCTTTATGTTCCAATAGCTGCGTGTCACTGTGCTGTTATGTGTCAGGCATGTTGCTTACCATCAGGCACATGTCCTGATCGTCTTGTCACTCTTTATTTAAATAAAAAAAAAAAAGTCTACGAAACTTTTTACCCACTGCCACTAAAGTTGCACTCGCACAGTCTCTCCTGCTCCCCATCTTGGACTATGCTGACGTCTGTTTTCTTGATCTGAGAGAGGACCAGCTTAATAAACTTGAGCGCCTTCAAAATTATTGCATTAGATTCATATTTGGTTTACGCAAATATGATCACATTTCCCAATTTCGCGCTAAACTCAAGTGGTTACCGATTCGCCAGCGTCGTAATGCACATATTCTTTCTCTTCTGTACAACGTTTTATTTAACCCCTGCACACCGCGTTACCTTAAAGAGCGGTTTACTTTACTACAGGATTGTCATTCTCTTCCACTAAGATCGAAAACCAACTTGACCCTAATGGCCCCTTCTGCACGTTCTGAAACTTTTATGGCAGATCCTTTGCTTTTCAGGCTGTTAAATTGTGGAACGAGCTACCAGTCTATATTAGAAAATTGCAATCGTTGCCTGTCTTTAAAGACCATGTAAAAGAATTATATTTGTCTAAGCTGCCACCTTTGTAATTGTTTTTTTCTTTTCTTAGTGTACAAAGAGAATGTAAATTACCTATGTTAGCGTATTAGAAATGGCTTGTCATTAGTATTACTATTTATTTATTTAGCTCGATTGCTGTGATCACGTCAAATATTGTATTCATGTTCTTTATTTCTCTTAAGTTAATTGTCTTATATTTATCATCTTGTCAATTAGTGTGTATGTTTATGTAGGTATATGTTATGATTAGTTGTATCTATTAGTGTATTATGTTTTGAGTAGTTTAAGTATTTGTGTGTAATGCTATTAGAATGTACGTTTATCTCGTAGTAATAGTCTTTATTGCGCACCACGCTTTTATATTCCTTATCATTTTCTCACCCCAAGGTTGCCTGGAAGAAATCGCTTTCAGCGATAAGGCCGCCAGCTGTTTCACTAGTTTTATTGTTTTCCTATATTGTATGTGTTATTTTAAGTTGTGAACAATAAAGAGTTTTCATTCATTCATTCATTAAATAAAAAAATATAAATACTCTTGTAAATGTACAAGTTGATTTTTAAAATAATATTTAAAATATCGATATAATTTGACCAGCTTAAACGCCGCCATCTTTCCCGCGCCTGCATGACGTCACAGGCCACGACCTGTGTTTGTTTACTACAAGTGTTGCAGTTACTTTGTACCGATTTTTGAGTTGTGCTAGCTAATCAAACGATGGAGAACACGACTTTTCTCTCTAACACTACTAGCTCAGTACGAATATCGACACCGTTAAATCAGAAAACATGTCATGTGACGTCACATTTGGTTTCGACCAATTTCGCAAACTTGAATTTCCCGCGCCTATTTTGCACTTTTTAAATAATATTTTTTATAATTAATAACTAACTAAATAATAAAATAATTGTTTTGGCATAATGGCGGGACATTAAGGATTCTACGAAAAAAAAATCAAGCCAATTCAAACTACATGCATATTCCCTATTATAATTTACCATAATAATAGCTGCATGTCACTTGGCTGTTATAAATATAAATGAATATTGGTTGAGGACATTTCCAGAGTCCAAACTAAGCAAAGCTTGTACTATGGAAGCCAGATAGCTGGTATAATACTTATATATATTTGTAAATACATACTTATTATACATAGATAGCATAGTTATGGGCAGGCATGTTCTTACCATCAGTCGCTCTGTAATCAGGTACAAAATGTATGTCTTCAAACCTTCTAGGTAATCACGCTCTATCGTGGATCGCAATGGGGGAAAGTTTTTAATTCACAAAATTACAAGCGGTACGTCCCGGCTTCATTCGGATATTGTCATAAAAATACTGTTAATCAATTTAAAAACTCATATTTTTTATTTGAATCAAACTGCGCATGGTCTGCAAATTTGATTAAAAAAAAGAAGTGTGGCACTCGGAGACTGCCGCAGTAAAGCTATTGCAAGTTGCATGCATTTTTATCAACATAAGCAATAAGAATGTTAACAATTTTTCGGAATTGCTTTTATTTTGAAGAGTGAGATTTGTTTACCATAAAAAATATCACGGGAAATCCGTTAAGTTGGCAACACTGCTAAGAGCATTTAGTCTGTAAAGCTAATACAAATAAGATTCAAAGTCGAATGACCGAGAGGGGAGGACGGCGTTACGGTCTTCCATCCCTCTTTCTTGTGAACATAAGAAAGAGATGCACGATCACTAAAATTCGGTACCCAGGCCCGCGATAAAAGCTATGCAATAGCTTAAAAAGTAGTCTAGTAAAAGTAGTGAGACCGAACGTGCGACCGAACAACTTGACGCGTAATTTATGTATTATTCGAGTAAATATACTCGTAAAGTAACAATAGTCAAAATTCCAAATTGCATCAATAAAAAATGTTGTCATTTAAGCATTTTTCACTTAAAAGTTTAAGTAATCTACTTCTTTCATAGCATGTGAATTGAAAAGAACTCTCACAAACACAGGGAATCTTACTGTGGGAGCTAGGGCTACATATTAATACATATACATTCTGCATGTTAGTTTATTTAAGTCAATTTACCATAAGGTCATATTGTTAAAATGTGATAAAGTATTATTTATTATTTTTATTTATTACAAACCACCTTACACCACACACCTTTCTATGTGCACCGTAGCACGCGACAAAAACATAATTAAAGGCTGTTCCGCGTCACCTGCCGACGACATACCACCAGGCTCACGGGTCCATGACCTCGCACAACTATTTATTTATTTTTATTTATTTTGACTATGTTTATAACTTACAATGCTTATTGTAATTTAGCAATACAAAGTATTCTCTTATCCTACTAATTTAACAAATGTCAATCCTTTGATGTTTGTTGCTCAATCACGTCGAGAGTGATTTGAACGGATCTGGTTGAAAATTGGAACACAATGTTTATAAGCCGGGATAACTCGAAATGTACTTTTATTACGAGGAGAAGAAATACACGGGTAAAATTGAGGGCGCTGCTATGTATATCGAAGTCTAAGTAAAGATAATGTTAGCATATAACAATTATGCACGACTGGCCTCGTGGCTTAGTGGGTAGTAACTCTGCCTGCGAAGTCGAGGATCGTGGGTTCGATTCCCACCCAGTGCATATAAAATTTTGTAGTGGTTGGACTCTTAGCAGAGTCCGCTTGGGAAGTACCACACCTTTGCCAGTAATTCTACCGCCAACCAGTAATGTGCAAACATGACTGTGTTCCGGTTTGAAGGGGCATGTTTGTATATCATCAGATAATACCTTTGAACTATTCATAAAACATTGGCATTGTGGTAGGACTTTCTGCTGATTCCGCCTGTGGAAGCATCATACTGTTTAGTCCAAACATCACTGTGTGTGTAAATCTCCATTGTAGACCGCATCATCTCTTTACATCAGTCAAGTTGACAGTAAAACGCAAACCTATTATCTATAAAAAAAAAAAAAGAAAAATGCTTTAGCAACATCTCAAGAATGATAAATGCCGCCATCTTCGAGACACGACCCTAAAAAGGTAGCAATATACCAAGTGTCATGGTCGAATGCTCTGCAAACTTAATTAAGAGCTCAAATAACTAAAAACGTGTAGATGTGCCATTGAAATAGTCTTACTAAGATTATAAAAGGAAAGGTTTCAATGTTTGTTGCTAAATGAGGGCGAAACGGCAGCATTAACCTTTTTAAGCAGCTCACTAAAAAATCCCACTGTATGTACTCCGGGCCTTCCCTCGCAAGGAGATATTCAAGGTCTTAATCCACCACGCACGCCCTGTGCGGGTTGCTGGATGACACCTCACTTCGAAAGATGCTAGGTACATGTCGGTTTCTTCACTATGTTTTCCCTCAACGTTTTTTTTTGACGTGACAACGTCTTATAATTTGGTTTGCCGGGTGACACTTCAAGAAACTGCGTTACGCTCCGCTCACGTTATGCGCTCACAACGAGAGCGAGTGAGAGGCACGCGTCCCTTCCACTCGGGCATGGTTAGCCCGCCTAAGAGCGAGAGAGACAGACATAAAAAGTGATTAAAATACATTAAATTTTTTTAATATATTTTTGGCCATATACACTAGTCATTCAGCCGCATGTTATTCTCGTGTTGCTATTTTTACTAGATGTATTTAATTACAATTTAAAAATCATTTATACTTTGATTGATTTATATATTGATATGATTAATGATTCGATTTTGATTATTTATAAGTAGTATTCTTTCAATAGTTAAGTATTTCATAATTTGTTTTCGCTTCTGCCGTGCGGTCTTAAGCGCACGTTTTTTTTATCTAAATCGGTTTGGCAGTTTCCAAGTTACCGTCCATGAGTAATTTATTGGCTTCGGTATAATTTTGTTAGCTATAATTTTATACGCATCGTGCAAATATATACATATATGTTTGCAAGAAAAGCAAATACCCACGATGAGTATATATAAATAAGATCTTTTTTTGTATCTACTATGTTACGCGATAGCTCTTAAACATTATTGTTATTATCGTTTATCCAGTTCTATTCTCAACTGTCAATGAAACAATGATTAGTTACAAACGCTAATACACGATTTTTTTCATATTGGTGACATACGAAAACACCTAGTAATTTTTTCAACAAAATAGCTGTATTGTTTGATGTAAAACAACGATGTCATTTAAGATGTTACGTGTTACGAAAAAAAATTATTACACTCTTGTACTATAAGTCACATTTGACCCGTTTGTTTACCTTGTTTTCTATTTAATGTTTCCATCTATCCTACGGTTGCCTGACACGGCTCGTTCTTTAAATTTTTTGTTCGTAGCTTTAAGATTTTTTCTATAATTTTATATTGTGGACAATAAAAAGTGTATCTAAAAAAATTTGTGTGTATAAAAACTCTATCCACTCTCACGAAAAACCCGCTACGGCTACACAAATATTTACATAGAAAAATATGTTGTGTTTTCGCCATATCTCCGCATTTTGTTTCATCTCACACCTCGCAGAAAAGAAGAGATTTTTCGTAAACAAAAGGCGGTAAAATTCTAATTAATTCGACGTTTCACGGAGATTGCCAGATAAAAGATATAAAAAGGGGATCTTTTTTAAAGTTTTCGCTGATTCAGCTTAAAAAAGGTGCTTTCTTGGGGTTGTTTCTCAAATTTTGAGTAAGTGTATTAAATTAGTATTTTTGTAGTGGTATCTTTGCAGAGTCCACCTGGGAAGTACAACAATTTTCCAGTTATTCTACCGCCAAGTAGTAATGCGCAAACTTCACTTTTTTCGGTTATATTACTAGAGTTTTTTTTAGTTTTATAGCTTAGTTCTTGATCACCATCTAGCCTGATGTTAAGCGATGATGCGGTCCACGAAGGAGCGTGCTAACCTTGAAGAAGTCACTTTCAATTTAAAAATTGGTTGCCTGTAAAGTCGGTATACGGGCGAAAGTTTTACGTGACAACGACTTTGAGTGGTAAAATAATTTTACGGAAGGGACGCGTGCCTTTCACTTTTATGTCTGTCTCTCTCGCTCTTAGGCGGGCTAACCATGCCCGAGTGGAAGGGACGCGCCTCTCTCTCACGCTCTCGTTGTGAGCGCATAACGTGAGCGGAGCGTAACGCAGTTTCTTGAAGTGTCACCCGGCAAACCAATTTATAAGACGTTGTCACGTCAAAAATACTAAGAGTGTAACCATTTGGAGAAACTCGAGAGAAAGGAGATGTTCCACATTAGTGATTGGCGGTAAAATGGAGTAGGTGTGGTACTTCCCCAGTTGGCCTTTGCACAGGGTCCTTCTTACTATTAAGACACACAAACTTAGCTTCTCTTACACACAATAGCAAATTATATCATAGGCAGCAAAATATTTTTAAGGCGAGGGCGCTATTTTTTATATATTAAATAGTGACGAGACGATCAGAACATGTGCCTGATGGTAAGCAACAAGCCTGACACATAACAGTACAGTGACACGCAGCTATTGTAACCTGAAGAGTCAATATCATTACCTAACACTGCACTGCGCTCGTCACCCAGAGATCTAAGATCTTATATCTCTAAGCCCTGTAATTTCTCTGGACACATTGCCCTTCAAACCGGAACACAGTAATGTTTGCACATTACTGCTTGGCGGTAGAATAACTGGCAAAGGTGTGGTACTTCCACCGGACGGACTCTGCCAAGAGTCCTACCACTACTATTTGCTATTTTGAATTCAGAGCAAAATGAAGCTAAAAGTTTCTCATTTTTTTATAGTATAGACTGCTAAGTCTAGCGGGACATGCGCCTGATGGTAAGCAACGTGCCTACCCGTGACACGCTGTTATTGGGACAGGAAGAATCCAAATGCTTACTTAGCGCCGCGCTACGCTCGACACCCAGAGAAATAAGGTGTTTAATCTCTTAGCCCAGTAATTTCTCTGGAAACATTGCCCTTCAAACTGGAACATAGTAATGTTTACACACTACTGCTTGACGGCCGAATAATTAACAAAAGTGTGGTACTTCCCCAGACTCTCACTCATAGAAAACACCACCTTTAGGTGCACTTAAAGGCGAACCAAGCCGTCCTTTTCGAATAGATGGGATGAAAAAGTATTCAACATGTGATTCGTACGTTTGTGATAAAATAACTACATATCAGAACAATATCTGTTGACAATCGCCAAGTAATTACCGTCCACATTGGATCCAATTAATCCTATTTCCTTCCTTTTGTGAGTCTACGGGACAGCTGTGCCGACTCGCTATGACGAATATTATTCACGATAACTACATCTAAATGCCATGGCTGAAGCGAGAGCCAGACGAGAGTGACACTATAGTGATACTAGAGTGACACTAGAGTGCTACTAGAGTGATACTAGAATGATACATTGCTTTGAAGGTTACTAAAAAGAGTGATTTAAATATCAAATTACATAAAATCAAACTATTATCAGGCCTGATTCTACTAGTGCTGGAGAAATGGCTTCCTACCTCATGACATGATCCTTTGGCAGAGTCGATAGTGCTCTGATGTACGAAATATCTTCAATTTATCGCGATTCAGAGCCTTTCACTAATAAAATTGAGATAAGAGATAATCTAGAGTGCAACTAGAGAGAAACTAGAATGATACTAGAGTGATACTGGAGTGATATTACAGTGATACTGGAGCGATACCAGACTGAAACTGTGGTGAAACTAGAGTGAAACGAGAGCAAAAACTTACTCTCATTGACACGCTCACTCTCACACTTGCTTACTCTCAAAGTCACACACAGATAGAGAAAAAGACACACGACAAACCAATAACACTCATACTTTTTGCGCCACAGGTAACTGAATGAGTCTTAATAGTTATTTGCATATCCATTTACACGTTACCAAACCATTACCAGGCCTGATTCCACTAGTGCTGTAGAAATGGCTTCCCGCCACATGAGAGGATACTCCGGCGGAGTCGATAGCGCTCTGATGTACGAAATAGCTTCAAATTATCGCGATGCAGAGCCTTTCACTAATAGAAGATTATGATATGTGGTACAAGGAACAAGCTTATAGACATTGTGACTAAAAAGTAGTCAGAATATATTATATAAACATATTGTGCACGTATTTTGGCAATTGTGGCATGAGTTTCTATCTTTCTATTTTGTTTTGTTTTAAGACAAAAATAGTAAATATATAGTGTTCGGAATTTTCTGGTGACGTCACTTCTATTTAAGATGTTTATGAAGCTGTGACGTCACTACCCCCCACTTTGGAAGTTGGATGATTTAATTATATTTGTTGTTTTTGTATAATAATACGATAAAACAAAAGATACGTTGTAACATCAGATATTTTGACTTACTACTACTACTACGCTGATGATTCTGTGATGGCTGCTATTAGTTATTTGTTGTCATAGTTTAAAATATTTTTTCATTTCGAGTAATTACTTACTTCAGTAAGTAATCATTCAGAGCAATCATTACTTGCTAACCCTACTTTATGCAAAAATTACAAAAAACAAAAATCTGTGACGAATTTACAACAAAATTATTCACCTGTGACGTTGTTCATTTGTAATCACTCGTGTGCCGTCAGTGACGAACCTCATGTGAAACTAAAATTAAAACTACCCACAGGACAAGCCTAGCTTAGTGTGGGTGTTTTTGAAATTATGGACATTTTGTATTAAACTAATAGATAAGTTATATCTGTACTTCTTATGCTTTTTTGTTATTTTTGTTGAAATATTTTTTTTTTTTTTTATAACTTGTGGTGAGTTTACTTTGAATGTATGGTGTATACAAATTGTGACGAATCGACAATAACCTTTTTTAATCGTTTTCAAAAAACGGAGGATGTTCTCAGTACGTTTGTATGTGTTTTATGTACGTATGTTACACGATAGCTCAGCCAAATGTTTGATGTTATTTTTTTGTTTGGTAGATCATAGTTCAGAGGAAATTAATAACAATTTTTATTGAAGTCAGTGTGGCGGTTTTTTGAAATAACAAAAACTAATAATTACTGTTATTTATATGGATAGCTTATCATGATGTTTGGTGGGGTGTCGGTATTTTCTTTTAAATTTAAGTATGTATTGGCATTCTCTTGTCTTCGGCGACATTCCGTTTAGCAATTCTAGTTTCATTTCGTGTACGTTCAGGTGCAGTTTCGCGCTAAGACCGCAACATGAGACCCCGACCGGAGACCGCGACCGGAGTCCGCGACCGGAGACCGCGACCGGAGACCGCGACCGGAGACCGCGACCAAAGACCGCGACCGGAGACCGCGACTGGAGACCGTGACCGAAGACCGCGACCGGAGACCGCGACAGGCACTTAAAATTATGGAATAGAGTACAATTATCGAAAACACAAATAATTCCGTCAGTTACATTGCTAAAAAATATTGTACGCATTTTTTCTTTATTCTCACAAACAAAAAATCAGTGCTTCGAATTTACGCGTAACGTCACTCGTGGGTACGATTTTAACCCACAAGTGACGTCACGACCCCGAAGAACTCTCGAAGTTTGATGTTCTATATCTTTGTCGATATTTAATGTTTTCAAAAAACCAAAAATACGAGTACCATACCTTTGTATGATCTACCTGATAAGCTAATTAGCATGGTGTATTTATGACTTAGTCCGACACCCTATTGTTTGGGCGCCAGTTCGCGCCGAGACCGCGACAGGAGACCGAGACAGGTGTTGCGGTCTCGCCGCAAGCTGGCGCCCATACAAAGCAATATTATTGTCAAGTGCTGTCGTCGACTTCAGTCGCGGTCTTCTGTCGTGGTCTCGTATCGCGGTCGCGGTCGCGGTCTCGCGCGCAAACCACTACCTTTCCGTCTACGTATTTGAGCTAAATTATTTGTGGATTCTTTGAGTGTTAGTTGATATTTGTGGGGTATTAAAAACGCCAGTCTCTTAAGTTCTGGGTCAAAACTCAGCTCGGCATGAAAGCATGCATAAGTTGGGAATCGATTCGCCAATGACACTCAATAGGCCGCTCATTACGCAAGCGCTTACTAATTAGTAATGATAATTAGGGGTTAAGGGCTCTAATTTAGAGAAGTAGGTCATGTTTGCGATGTACGCAATTAATTAGATATTTATATAATATCGATTTGTTGTTCGAAGCCATCTTGGAATGGACCGTCGTCGATTCTAGGAAGAAAAATACATGAAACTTGAGTCTAGAACTCTTTGCAGAGTATGTCTGGAGTTGTAAGTACTAGAACTTTACCAGCTATTTTACCGCAAAGTAGTAATGCAAGAGTAAGCAAGCTGAAGTGGCAATGGGCAGGCCACATCGCTCGCAGAACTGACAACCGATGGGGAAGAAAGGTTCTCGAGTGGCGACCACGAACCGGAAGACGCAGTGTTGGACGGCCTCCCACTAGATGGACAGATGACCTCACAAAGGTCGCTGGAAACCCCTGGTTGCAGGTTGCGCAGGACCGTTCGTTGTGGAAATTTAGGGGGGAGGCCTATGTTCAGCAGTGGACGTCTTGCGGCTGATGATGATGATGATGAGTAATGTGCAAACATCACTGTGTTCTGATTTGAAGGGCAATGTTTCCAGTACATGGCATATAGATAAAACAACTTACATACATCGTTATATCTAAGTATACTCTGGGTGACAGGCGCAGGTCAATGTTATCGGCAAATGGGGCTCTTCGTGTTTCAATAGCTGCGTGACACTGTGCTGTAATAGTCAGGCATGTTGTTTACCATCAGGCACATATCCTGCTTGTCTCGTCACTCTATACTGCGAAAAAATCAACTGCACGGTGGGAGGATGTAATATGATATCATGTAAGTGGCTGATGATTTTATGGAAACTGCAAGAACAGAGATATTTGAAAAGCCAGCCGTTTGAGACACCGGCGTGTAATATAGTACCCAAAGTGACAAAACCAACAAACTTAACTTTGCCGTTACATTCATAACTTTTTTTTTTGGTACGTGTATGCGCATTTATTCGTGTTTTCGGCCTGAAAATACATCTGTAATAACAATAATAGATAATAACACCAAAACTAGTCGTTACATTTGTAATTAAACACAGTGTTTAAAAAATGCAGTCTTAGGGATTATCAATTATTGAACTGAAAACTAATAACTTCGCCCGCCAAAGTCAGATGCCGCCTGGGGAAGTACCACACCTTTGCCAGTTCTTCTACCGCCAAGCAGTAATGTGCAAACATTACTGTCTTCCGGTTTGAAATGCAATGTTTCCAGATAAATTACAGGGCTTAGAGATTTTAACATCTTAGATCTCTGGGTGACGAGCGCAGTGCAGTGCTAGGTAATGATTTGGATTCTTCAAGTTCCAATAGCTGCGTGTCACTATGTGGCAGGCATGTTGCTTGCCATCAGACATAAATATGTCCACCTCGATTCGTCATTCTTTATTTAAAAAAACATAGGTCGAGTATTTTGACTGGCCTCGTGGCTTAGTGGGTAGTAACTCTGCCTGCGAAGCTGAAGGGCGTGGGTTCGAATCCCACCCAGTGCAAATATTTAGGAGATGAATTGAAATATTTGTACTGTTTCTCGGTATTTCTATGCACAATTAAATATTTTTTTAAAGGCTTGACTTACGTATTGTCTTGACTGTGAGTATTTTAAGTAGCTATGACATAAATAAATAGTATTTACAACTATATCTATATCTCTATCATCTATCTGGCCGCCATAGTACAAGCTTTGCGTAGTTTGGGGTCATTACGATATCTTAATTGTCAAAATCCATCCAATCGTTTGAAAGATGCATCATCATCATCAGCCGCAAGACGTCCACTGCTGAACATAGGCCTCCCCCCTAGATTTCCACAACGAACGGTCCTGCGCAACCTGCAACCAGCGGTTTCCAGCGACCTTTATGAGGTCATCTGTCCATCTAGTGGGAGGCCGTCCAACACTGCGTCTTCCGGTACGTGGTCGCCACTCGAGAACCTTTCTTCCCCATCGGTTATCGGTTCTGCGAGCGATGTGGCCTGCCCATTGCCACTTCAGCTTGCTTACTCTTTGAGCTATGTCGGCCACATTCGTTCTTTTGCGAATATCCTCATTACGGATTCTGTCGCGCAAAGAGACTCCGAGCATAGCCCTCTCCATAGCTCGCTGTGTGACTTAGAGCTTCGTTATGAGGCCCACAGTTAAGGACCACGTCTCAGTTCCATAAGCCATCACTGGCAACACGCACTGGTTAAAGACTTTCGTCTTTAGGCATTGGGGTATTCTGGACTCAAAGATGTGCCGAAGTTTCCCGAACACTGCCCATCCGAGTTGGATTCTTCGCTGGACCTCTTTGTCGAAGTTGGATCTACCTAATTGGATCTTTTGACCCAGGTAGACGTATTCGTCAACAACTTCGAGTGTGGTATTCCCAACAATAACCGGTACAGGTGAGATATGAACATTTGACATGACTTTCGTCTTGTCCATATTCATCCTCAAACCTACCTGTTGGGATACTCTACTGAGGTCCCTGAGCATAGCACCGAGGTCCTCCAGCGACTCCGCCACAATGACTATGTCGTCGGCAAACCGAAGGTGAGTGATGCATTCGCCGTTGATATTGATGCCATATCCGTTCCATTCCAGTAGCTTAAAAACATCTTTCAGCGCGGCAGTGAACAGTTTCGGAGATATAACATCTCTCTGTCTCACGCCTTTCTGTAGCTGGATATGTTTTGTGCACTGGTCCAGTAATCGGACAGACATTGTGGCTTTACTGTAGATACACTTCAACACTTCGATATAGCGATAGTCAATGCGGCATTGCTGGAGAGACTGAAGCACTGCCTAGGTCTCGATGGAATCGAAGGCTTTCTCATAGTCCACATACGCTATACATAGTGGCCGATTATACTCCTCGGTTTTCTGTATAATCTGCCGAAGCGTATGGATGTGGTCTATGGTACTATAGCCTTTTCGGAAACCGGCTTGTTCGGGTGGCTGGAAGTCGTCAAACCTGCGTGCGAGACGATTCGTGATTACCCTCGAAAACAACTTATAAACGTGGCTCAGAAGTGAGATGGGTCTGTAGTTCTTCAACAAGGTGTTGTCACCTTTTTGAAGAAGAGCACCACCACACTTCTGCTCCACGCTTCTGGCGTATTACCGTTAAGTATGACGGAGTCGAACAGCTTCTGGAGGACTTTAAGTACCGGTTTTCCACCCGCTCTCAGAAGCTCAGTCGTAATTCCATCGTCGCCAGGTGCCTTGTTGTTTTTAAGTTGTTTGAGGGCCATCTAATCTCATACAGGCTGACTTCCGGGATATCTTCGGTAAAGTGTCGGGTCAGCTTGGCTCTGGGGTCTTTGCCATGCTAACGACAGGTTGTGCTTGCGTAGAGGTGTATAACTGTTCATAGAACCTCTCAATCTCCTCCAAAATCTCAGGCTTCGACGAGACGATGTTACCACTATCGGTCTTCAGTTTGGTCAGCTGACTTTGCCCAAGAGACAGATTTCTTGCGAACACTTTCGAGCCTTTGTTCTGCTTGATTGCTTCTTCAATACTCGAAGTATTGAAGCAGCGTATCGCGTCGCACACAAGTAGAGATCTGTCTATTGAGCCGTCTGTATACCGTCATGTCGACCGAAGACTGTAACCGCATATCTCGTCTGACTGCCATGAGATCTAGAGTTTGATCGGAGAGTTTTGGGTTCTATTTTGGCGTCGGCTCTTATAAAATTTTCTGCCAACAGCATGAACAGTTTCCACTAGCCTGTCGTTTATTTCGTCCGCCGTTACGCACTCATCTAAGGATTCGAAGCGATTTTGAAGTTCGAGTTGAAAGTTATCGGGATCTTCGATTTGAGCATAATTTGGTCGGAGCGTGGACTTCATTAGACGTGACCTTTCGAACTTAATGTTTAGATTCAGCGTGCCTCTTACAATACGGTGATCGCTGCCGGTCTTAACCCTGCTGATCACAGAGACATTGCTGAATATTTGCCGTTTAGTCGTCATAATGAAGTCGATCTCATTTTTTGTGGAACTGTCTGGGCTAATCCAGGTCCACTTTCTTTGTGGCTGTTTCTTGAAAAAGGAGTTCATCATAAAGAGGCTCTCCCTTTCCAAGAAATCCGCTAGACGTTGCCCTCTTGGGTTCCGCTGCCCATATCCGAAATTCCCCACTCTCAACTCATCACCGCTACGTTTGCCCAGTTTCGCGTTGAAGTCTCCCATCACAACTGTGAAATGTGTTGGCGAGACATGTATGGCTTTGGAGATGTCCTCATACATGCTCTCAACCTCTTCATCGGGATGTGTCGAGGTCGGTGCGTATACTTGTATGACCTTTAATGAATACCGGTCGCTAATTTTAAGTACAAGGTATACAACCCTATTCGACACACTCTCGATCATAATCACGTTGTTGACGAGAGACTTGCGGACGATAAACCCGACACCCCCTGGGATTGTTGATCTCCTCCCGGTAGTAGAACAAGTTGCCGGATTCAAGGATTATCCTGTCCTCGCCCTGTCTACGGACTTCTGATAACCCTATGATATCCCAGCGCAACTTGTCCACTTCTTCTTCCAGCTCCACAATCTTTTCGTCAGCCCTTAGCGTCCGTGCGTTAAATGTTGCCAGGTCGAGTCGTTGGGTTTGGTGGCGGGGCGTCTGCCGGGGATTCTTAGCACCCCATGCTCCGCCGGAACCAAGGCTACCACCAGCGCCTGGAATAGCGGAGCCGCCGGGGACTAGGGGCCGTTTCTTTTGTGACCATCATATGGGGGGGTATTTGCCATAGTCACCACGCTTGGCAGGCGGGTTGGTGACCGCGGAACCAGCCCTTCGCATCGATGACGCCGCTGCCCGTCATCGGCCTGGTCAATTTAGGATTGGTTTTTTAATGGATATACCGCCATTGGTTCGGTCGTCAGAGCCTCGTTAGTTGGCGGCAGGGTGTACCACGCGCAGGAGAGGTTGACATTTGGGGAAGCTAGGTGTTAAGCGCTTCCCCCTTACACCCCAACTTACTTGAAAGATGCATACGTGGGAATAAAGAAATTTACACGCAAGATACGCTAAGATAAGATATTATATATTAGTATATTTTACAAGTATCGTAAGTATTAGTATGTATCTGTAAATCTGTATTCGTATGTATTTTTATTTTTAGTGTATGTAACTGTAATTGCTGAAATATTTTAGATACACACCCCCGCAGTTTAACATATTCTTGCTAACCATTTCCATCCAAACGTTGCCTGGAAGAGATCGCTTTTAGCGATAAGGCCGCCGATTGT
The DNA here is from genome assembly GCA_017562165.1 of Ectropis grisescens. Lineage (NCBI taxonomy): Eukaryota > Metazoa > Arthropoda > Insecta > Lepidoptera > Geometridae > Ectropis > Ectropis grisescens. Next base: position 15,675,754 of record CM029797.1, read on the forward strand.
AACACTAGTATTTATTGTTCTTCTCTCCTGTATAAGTGTTTTTGTTTTGTATGTACAATAAAGAGTATCTAGCTATCTATCTACCTATCTATCTATCTATCTATCTATCTATCTATCTATTTATCTATCTATCTATCTATCTATCTATACGCGCAAAAAACGTAACCCTTCTTTCAGTCGGGTAAAAAGACGCCGCTCTGACGATATGTCCCTGCATTTAAATGTCGGTGACGTCAACCGATACGACTTTTCGCTACTGAAAAGGGCACAGTGCAAAAAAAATACTCACGACAAAAACCGTCCGTTACAGCCCGCACTAACCGTCTCCACCTCTCAGTATTCAAGGAATCAAAACGGAACAAAAAAAAAAGAAAAACCATTCGAATTTCAAACAATTAAAAACTCATTTCGAATGAAAGCGCGCAATTGCCGCGCGAATACGTTACGGATTTGAATTATTAAATAAATAACGAATTATTGTTTCTAGAACGTTCCTGTTCGCTTTTCAAAAGTTTCCCGTTTGTCGTTTGTTTATTGTGGTTTGAATTCGGATTTATTTTTAATTATGTTAATGGCGTGTAATTTCTCGAATAAGTATTTGCTAAAAGGTTTTTTAATGTTACACAAATGAAATACTAAGCATAAGTGCAGCCTACAAAATGCTCCCTTTACTCGAACTTGGGCCTTCACTCTCAATAGGAGAGTCAGGGCCGTAATCTACCACGTAAAATTAAAATAAAAAATTAAAACTTATGGTAAAAAGTGACGATACGAGCAGGACACTTGATTGACGGTAAGCAATACGCCTTCCTATAACTGCACGACGTCACACAGCTAGGAACATGAAGAGTCCATTCTTTGGAGTCCATCTAAAGGTATACGATACTTTTGCCGGTTAGTATATCGCCAAGCAGAAATGTGCAAACATCGATTTATTCCGGATTGCAAAGTAATGTTTCTTGAGAAATAGCAGTTCATAAATCATCCAATATCTCTCACACATACTAAGGTAATGATTTGGACTCTTCGTATTACAATTGGTGAGCTGTTTCAGGCAGGCGTTTCATTTATTATGACCTATATGTCCTGTTCCTCTCGTCAGTCTTATAGTTCATACTATAAAAAACGTAAACCCTATTTTTTTAAATATGGCCATTCATTCATTCATAATTTAAGAGCGACGCTCTTGTCGATGGAGTTCCTTCCATATACTTCTATACTCCGCCTTCTCCTTGACTTCCTGATACGACACTACATTTATCTTCTCCTTCACTTGGTTCATGTAACTTCTCCTAGGTCTACCTCTCTTCCTCCTCCCTTCTAATTTACCTTCCATTATTGTTCTAATATTTTTTTTTTTTTTTTTTAACTTTAATAGGTTTACACTTGACCGCCATCTCGCCTGATGTTAAGCGACGATGCGGTCTACGATGGAGCGTGTTTACCTAGAAGAAACCGATTCACTCTCGATTTGAAGACACCAAGATTATAACTATCGGGAAAAACCCACTCAGGCAACTCATTCCACAGCCTAGACGTTCTTATCACAAACGTAGAGTCAAACCTCTTTGTCCGTGTCTTTGGAATATCCACCATGAAACGGTGCCGCTTCTTCGAGTTACGAGAAGTACGATAGTAAAAAGGGCAAGGTGGTATAAGATCATGCAGATCAGTTGCACACTCTCCGAAGTGTATCCGATAAAACCGATAAGCTAGCAATTTTGCGGCGATGTTCAAGACTTTGAAGTCTTTTCGCACTAGAATGTCTTTGCCTATGAGCCTTTTGGCACGCCTCTCGATCGATTCCAGAGCCTCAAGCTGATACTTAGCCGATCCATCCCAAAGGTGCGAACAGTACTCCATACAAGAGCGAATCTGTGCTTTGTATAACAAAAGCAATTGTTCAGATTTGAAGTACTTTCGCACCTTTGAGAGGACACCTAGTTTTTGCAGCTAATTTTGCCTTGGACTCGATGTACGAGCCAAAGTTGAGCGTAGAAGTCAAGGTAACGCCCAAAAGCTCAATATGATCAGTAACCGGTACGGATACACCTCGAAAAATAGGAGTCAGTTGAAATTGACTCCTTTTTGCGGAGAACAGACACGCCTGCGTCTTTCCCTCGTTAAACTTGGCCAGATTGGTTTCGCCCCATTCAGAGACTTCCTCAAGGGCCAAGTTCAAACGCTCAATCATACTCTCTCTCAGTACCTTAGTTTGCTGTCCACTGGCTCTCGCGCTAGATATGTAACTCTCTACAACGGTGCTATCATCTGCGTACCCAAAGATACCGGGCTTCAACAGATCGTTGATATGTAGCAGAAAAAGCGTCGCAGAGAGTACCGACCCTTGAGGGACTCCGGCATTGATAGCCATTCGATCCGACGAGCAGCCATCAATGACAACTCGTATGGATCGATCCTCAAGAAGTCCGATATCCACGCAATAAACCCTGAAGACAATCCATAACTAGATAGCTTGCTAATAAGGCCATCATGCCAAACCCTGTCGAAAGCCTTCGAGATATCCAGGAGACTGCAAGTGCTTCCCGTGTTTCTCGATGGCTTCACTCCAGATGTGGGTGACATACGCTAGAATATCTCCAGTGGACCGGTTTCGGCGAAACTCGTATTGCCGGTCACTGAGGAGATCGTTAGATTCTAGGTACATCAGGAGCCTGCGGTTTAGGACACGCTCCATAGTCTTGCAGAGTATGGACGTGACCGAGATGGGCCTGTAGTTGGCAGGGTCAGCACGACTACCTTTTTTGGGCACAGGTTGCACATTAGCAAGCTTCCATGATTTCGGTACTTGCCCAGTATGGAGAGAGAGTCTAAACAGGCGCGTCAGTACAGGAGACAACTCAGGCGCACAAGCCTTCAACACCAGAGCAGGAATTCCGTCCGGGCCACTGGCTTTGTTCACATCCAGATTGCGTAGCACTTTACGAACCTCCATTTGGCGAATATGTATTTCCGGCATCAAGGTCGGACTGCCCGGTGGAGTAGGAGGTGTCGCACTACCAGCATCTAGACGCGAAGATTCCGCAAACTGAGATGCAAACAAGTTTGCCTGCTCCATCGCGGTGTGAGCCAGCGCCCCATCAGGTTTCAGCATTGGAGGCAGTGAGGAGCGGCAGAAGTTCGATTCGACCGATTTAGCTAGGGACCAAAACGCTTTGCTGCCCGCAGGGTACGAAGCTAGTTTGTTCCCTATTCGACTAATGTGGTCAAAACGAGCCCTCTGAAGAACCCTTTTGCAAGCCTTGGCAGCCCTGTTGAACGCCTTCTTCTTCCGGTGTGTGTCCCTTGCCTTACGCTGTCGAGCATCAATCCAGGCTAGGTAGGCCTCATGTTTAAATGCTTCAGCACTTTTACATTGAGAACCGAACCATGGGCGAGCTTTGCTGGATAATGGAACGTCAGAGTATGGTATGAAATATTCCATAGCCGTACGTATTGCATCAGTCACAGCATCCGCGCAGGCTGACGGATCATCAGAAGAGAAGCACAGTGACTGCCATGGGTAAGATGCAAAGAAAGAGCGCATCTCGTCCCAGTCTGCTGACTTGTATCGCCATAGCCGCCGGTTGCCCTGGGGCTGAGATCGGGCGGATGGTAAACGGATACTGATTTCACCAGACAGTGATCGGAGCTGCCTAACGGCGAAGATACCACCACGGAGTATCGGTCTGGATCAGTTGTCAGCAGAAGGTCTAAGCAATAGGGAGTATGCGACTCAACGTCTGGTACCCTTGTGGCTTCTCGGACCAGCTGGGTTAGGTCTAACGACAAAGCAAGCTTTCTCGTTTCCACTCCAGCGTGGTCAGTGTCCCGGTATGGGTACAGCCAATCCTTGTGGTGGCCATTGAAATCCCCAGTAACACTAATTGGGCAGTTGGGTACTTCTGTTGAGCCGCGTCCGCTGCCTCACTCAAATAATCAGTGAGCCGAGTCGTCTCCTGATCTCCACTGTGCGTCCGATAGACACATGCATAGACAATTTTGTCGATGCCTGTATCTATCAGCACCCATAAAACAGAGAATCTGGTGTCCTCAAGATTACGGAGACGCCGACAGCAGATATCGTCACGGGCGTACAGGCACACTCCAGCACGAGGCTTGAAGTTGTGCTCCAAGGTGTACCCTGGATAGGTTAGGTACGCCACGTCCGACGGACATCTTATCTGCGTCTCCGTAAGAAACAAGAGTGACGGCTGCTCAGTCTCGAGGTGATGGTGGACTGGGGTGACATTTGAGTGCAGGCCTCGAATGTTAGTGAGGTGCACTTTGAGTGACAAGGAGTGCAGCCGCTGTTTAACTCTGTTTCTATTTCTTGTACTTTTCATGATTTTTAAGAGAGTGAGTTTCGGTGGGAAAACGGAAGTAGACCGAGGCCGCACACTGCCAACCAACAGCCACAACACACAAGACAAATACACCAATGGGAAACTAGTCTGGAGACTGCGGGGACGCCCGAGCCCCCCCGGGGATGTCTATCTGGCCTTGTCATCCGGTCGCCAACCGGCAGGATAGCGCATCCCGGGATTTTTCGCTAGATGGCGGGGCAGCCTTTCATGAGTGGCTAGCTCACTACTTGGGCCCCCCAACTATCTGCGGTCGGTCGCGGCAACCGTGCCTCGGATCCCGCTACCCTCCATGACTAGCTTCCCGATGTAATGTTTCGGTGTGTGACAATGCGGTCTTGCAGGTATGCAGCAACTGTTCTGACCCGTTTTCCCTAATGGCGTCACCAGACTACATGCCGGAACACGGCTAGGCCGTTTGGCGGCACGACTCAGTCTGGTGGGTGGTCACCAGCCACGGCCGAAGTCTACCACCGGTATTTTGTCACCTGATTTGCACCACCCAGGGGCCACGTGTGGGGGGTTCTGTATAGAGGTGCTTCCCCACGGACGGAGGTGACACGGCCCCCTAATCTAATAAAGTTGTCGTGTCGTATCAGATGTCCCAACATTTTCCCTCTTCTGTTTTCTATTGTTTCTATCAATGTTATTTTCTACTCTACCATCTTCAAAACTCCTTCATTGCTCTTCATTTCCATATCTTCAAATATGGCCGTACTTATCTACTGTGAAATTTGTTAGATAGAAATAATATAAAAATTCCGGCATAATGGAAACAGCTCATCCCTAACATATTAAGAGCCGTTCTGCAGTTTATCTCCGTAACTTATTTAGCTCAACTTAGCTAAGTTATAACTTAGAACAAAGCCGTTTACCTAGACCCCGTAACTTGAAATTTCTATGCTTAGGGGCGTTGGTTTAGCTGAGAGCACGAAATATACGTGCAATTAACTTCACGTAAAGCAAGTTGAGCATAATTAAGTTTGGGTTCAGCTTAATTATAAAGAGAGTGGAATTGAAATATTTATTGAGACGTCATATACAACGCACAAGCAACGCAAACACAAGAAATGCAAAAAAGCAAGTTTATGCTTTCAGTTATACTCTATGTATAAGTATGGCTAGTTTAGATTAGTAAGTTCTGCACTAGGCCAAAAATTGATATGCAGTATAGGCCAACTGAAACTAATATCCATAATTTAAATTATAAAATAAGTGAGTTCCTTATTGGTTAACCTTAATAAACTAATATCAAAGCGTGGCGCGCGCTGTCACCGTAAGCAGTCGTCTTATGTTGAAATTAGTTAAAAATAGTAATATCGAGTGTTATAGATAGTAATAGTTCGCTAAACGCGTAGAAAATAGTTATTAGCAGTGTGATAGTGCTATTTTTTAATGAAATAATCGCGTAAATACCATTTTTACTTGAAATTAATACCTGTGAAAGTGATCCCAAATACCGTGGAATAAAGTGCATAATAAAGGATTTTGACTGGACTGTGGACTGGTTAGTGGTTAAATTCTTAGTGAAAATAAATGAGGGAACAGTGCTAAAGACTCAGATTTAAAATCAAAAGTAATAAAATCTCTTAATTAAAGAAAATAGTTTGGAACATTTGTTTACATAACCCTCATTTTTTGTGATAAATTGAATTACGAAGTGGACTCATAACAGTGCTAAAAGAATTCCGTACCTACCTGTACCTACTACAATATTGCAAAAAGTCATCAACTACAACTAAACGTTACTTTCGACGCTTCCTCCAAGCGACGTTTAGCTCAATCAGTAACACCTCGGCTATACAATCGTTCTATACCGGATACGATCCTGACTAAGGTCCGTATTTATATTTTCGTTTTGCTCACTTTTTGAATTATTTTTTTCATTTAATTTTGTGTAACTATTTGCAAAAAGCACTTTTTCACTATGAATTGTGCTGCGTGCTGCGGTAAGATTACTGAAGATCATAAAAATATTTACGTTGCACTGTCTTGAGCTGCAAAAAGCCCTATCTACCGGTTATATACCGGTCAAAGAAATGTGGAGGACGTAGACTTTGCGAGTTACATTTGTCCCGAGTGCAAATGTTTGGCTAAGAAAGGAGGTGACAACACTCTAACTCCGGTTGGCGTCTCTAAGAAACAAAGAGACCCCAACGTAACGATCCGTAACAAACAAGCGCGGGTCCAGAACGTGGACGAGCCAAACAACGAGGGCACGCGAGAACTGAAACACGAAATTCAAAACTACGTTACGAAATGACGACTGTCAGAGAACAACTCGCGCAGTCAAGTTCCCTTATCGATGTGTACAAGACGAAACTGGAACAATCCGTCTCGGTTATTACCGATTACGACAAGAAATTAAGTTGTTCTATGACGATCATAGCGAGCTATGAAAAAAAGATAACTACATACTCCTCCCGAATGGAACAATTTTTCGAAAAAATAGAGAAGTTCGAGAGAAGAGACAATCGAGCGAGTGCGAACGTGTCACCTACTGCGCCGCCGGTCCCCATACAGTATGCGTCAGTGGCGCAGCGAGGCCCCGCCCCGGCGCGCGCGCCGCCGCCGGCCAAGTCCGCGCCGACACGCAACCCCGCACCACCGTCTAGTCAGCTCACGCCGCCGCGCAACCCCGCACCACCGGCGGGCCAGCCAGCGCCAGCTATCACTGCGTCGACGCGTAGCCAGCTCACACCGCCGCGGAACCTAACACCACCGACGGGTCAGACCGCGCCGGCAGCCGCTGCGCCGCCGCTCCAGCAGGCCGCACCCCCGCGCGCAGCAGCACCAGCGCCTACAGCTCCATCGGCGTCACAGCGGAAACGCGGCAAACGCGCACAAGCATCAACCCAAGAGTCGTCCACCGATAACGACACGCCATCGATTTTAGAATCAAAAACGACTAAACGACAATCGTCGGCTCGAGATTCATCGTGGCAGACTGTGAGGCGGCGTAAAGATCGTTACACATATACGAGACAAGTCGTACGCGGAAGTGGTACTTCAGACGCTGAGTTAGAAGCAATAGAACGAGTGGAAAAATTACATGTATGCTTCCTGAAATCGACAACCACTCCAGAAACTTTAAAACATACATGAACAAGAAAATCCATGTACCGAGTATCATGTCGAGAAAATTCTTTTGAAGCATACGCACTACGCATCGTTTGCTGTGACCGTCCCAACAAGCAAGTGTGAGTTTTTCATGAAAGCTGATGATTGGCCAAGTAGAGTCGAAGTTAGTCCTTGGTTTCGACGCGGCGACCGGCGGGCGGTGCGCTCGTCTTCCGACGCCGCAGGCATTGCGGGCAACACCGGAGCGACCGAAGCCGCAGGCGTGGGGCGGTGGACGCAACACCGCCCCGTCGCTCCGCCGGCGGCTCCCCTTCGACGACGGCTGGCAGGCGTAGTTCAAAATGCAGTGTTTAGTATGAACGCGCAGTGCTTAACTCCGAGACAGTTGACAGTATGTCACCAAAACATTAACTCGCTAAATGACAAGACTCAACGATTAGAAGTTCTCTTAGAAACTGACCTTAAGTGCGATGTTCTTGCATTAACAGAACACTGGCTTACCGCCCCAAATCTACAATGTATTCATTTAAAAGACTACAAGTTGGTGTCTAGTTTTGTAGAAATTATATTATCCATGGCGGATCCTGTATTTTTGTAAATGAAGCACTAAAGTGTGTCGAAAACGTTGAGTTATCAGCATTGTCAGAAGAAAGATTTTGTGAAATCTCCGCGATTGACGTTATGGACTTTGACATTACTATCATTTGCATTTATCGCACGGGCCTAGCTCATGTTAGCGGTTTCTTAAGTGGCCTGGAACGTTTGCTCGATAAGCTCAGTGAAACCGATAAAATATTTATGATTATCGGTGATATAAACATAAATATCTTAGACAACACTAGCGCTGACTTTAAAAATCTGTTCGACATACTCAAGTCCCATGATGTGAGTTCGATTGTAGACTTCCCTACTCGTATAACAGAAACGTCACAAACAGCGATTGACCTTATTTTTACAAATGTATCGCGAGAACTTACTTCAGCAAACTCGATAAATACCCTTCTGTTCAGATCACATGGCCATACGCGGAGTGGTGACATTCACTCACTCAACTCCAGCACAACTCACTCGCCTCACGCGTGATTTTTCGCAGAATAACCGCGCAAATTTTGTTATCTCTATTGACAGTATAGATTGGTCTGAAGTAAGTGAGAGAAACAAAACCGCTCAAACATTTGTAGTAGCACTGATCAATATTTTAGCAAATAAGTATGACACTTGTTTCCCGATAAAACGAACACCAAATAACAAACGTGATGCTTCGTGGGTTACGCCTGATATTCTAAATCTAAAATCATTGTTGTTTGATATTTCGAAATTAGTTGACCAATTTCCTGAAGAAGAGAACTTAATAGCTATGTTTGACGATCTCAACAGGAAATACAATTCTATTTTGAATGTGTCTAAAACAAATCATTACAATAGCATAATACATGGAAGCACGAATCCATCTAAAGCTATGTGGGGAATCGTGAACACGGAGAGGAGGAAAACAATTGCCTAGGTTGAACTTTTCCGAGATCGTAAAAGATTGTAACGGCAGTAAGTTTAGTTCGCCAAAAATGCCGTAAATGCTATGAACGTTCGGTTTTAAATGCAGCTGCTGCCTGTGGGACGCCTAAAGCTAATGCTGCTACTGTATGTAAAATTTTAGTATCTGCGCGTCAGGCGTCTGACCGTTCTCTCAGACTAACAAGTTTTTCGGCTGATAAGGTATTTCGCATAGTCTCCTCCAGAATACCTCCAAAAAAGTCAAAAGACATATACGGTGTGTCGATGGAGCTAATTAAACCAGCAATTTTGCCTCTAGCTCCGGTTCTCGCCACACTGTTTAATAAGTGTCTTAGGGAGGGGTCGTACCCGTCGCCGCTGAAGATATCGAAAGTGTCCCCGATATTTAAAGGCAAAGGCAAACGGGACGATATTGATGGATATAGACCAGTATCGATTATACCAGCAATAGCCAAAGTATTCGAAAATGGCTTGAGTTCGCGATTAGTGGCCTACCTATCGGAAACCGAGGCGCTGTGTGAACAACAATACGCATACCGCGAAGGAGGTCTACGACTTCTCTAACGCGTGAAGTGATTCGTAGCGTGTTGGCTGCCCGTGAACATAAAGAGCAAGTAGCCGTCTTATGCTGTGACTTATCGAAGGCCTTCGATGTTGCAGACCATGAGACCTTAGCTTTAAAGCTGAAACACTATGGCATAGCTGGGAAATCATACGAGGTATTGACTGACATGTCACGAGGCCGCTCTCAAGTAGTGGATGCTGGCGATGACGACAATAAATCAGACCCGTTGCCTTCGTCTATGGGAGTACTGCAGGGTTCGTCAGTCTCTAATATTATGTTTTCTCTCCTACTAAACGATCTACCCGAAGCCGTGAAGGGTGCAGCCATATTCATGTATGCGGATGACGTGGCTGCCGTAGTCACAGCTCTTTCAATAGAGGAATTAGAAGAGAAATTAAATTTTGTAATAAACGGCTTAAATTCATGGTTTAGCGCCAACGGTTTTATGCTAAATTCAAAAGAGACACACTATATTCACTTTTGTCTGTCGGGACACCATACAAAACCGCTAAAAGTCTCGCTAAATGGTGTTAGGATTGAGCAGGTACAGAACACCGCATTTTTGGGGTTCGAGATTGATCGCACCATGACGTGGAAACATCACATCGACAAGATGTGTGCTAAAGTTAGCAGTGCGTGCTTTGCGCTAAGACGAGTATCCCGAGTGGTGTCTACGGAAGTGTCACGTGCATGTTACTTCGCCACAGTGCATTCACGGTTACAATACGGCGCCGAGCTATACGCGCGCGCTGCCGACTGGAAGCGTGCGTTCCGCGCCCAAAAACGTGCCGTACGTGCCATTGTTGGCGTATCGCAATGTACATCCGTCAGATCATATTTCAAGGAGCTTGGTATACTTACTTTACCTGCTATCTTGATCTATCAAGTGGCTGTGTATGTCAAAAATAATCTAGAATCGTACAACACGCGAGGAGAGAGACATTCTCGCAATATACGCAACGCCCACAAGCTGGATGTTATACCACACTCTCTCACGAGGTCACAGAAGTTAACTCACGCTATGGGACCGGAAGTTTATAACGCTCTTCCCAAAATAGTTATATCGGCCCCAAGTTTCGGCAGCTTCAAAAACAGATTAAAGTGCTGGCTTATCGATCAAACTTTTATAGTTACAGCGAATTTTTAGAGAGTGATGGCAAAGTTCCCATAAAAATGTAAATAAATAAATTTGACATAGGTTAGTACAATTGCAATAAAGACATTATACTCGTGTAATGCTTGACAGTTTTCTGTACAATAATTATTGTAATACAGTAAAGTAGTTTCAAACTTTGAAAATGTATACAATTTGTATGCTCTTTCTTTTGTTTTTATTTTTTATTAATTGACGTGTAAATTGTACATTTGTGAATAAAATACTTTGACTTTGACTTTGACGCCCGGCGATTTTACCTGCGGTTTAATTCACGTTCCCATGGTTTTTGAGGGATAAAATGCTTGTCTGTTATTTCAGACTATATACATCGCTTAACATCAGGCGAGATGATCACACTTGACCACCATCTCGCCTGATGTTAAGCGATGTATATAGTCTGAAATAACAGACAAGCATTTTATCCCTCAAAAACCATGGGAACGTGAATTAAACCGCAGGTAAAATCGCCGGGCGTCAAAGTCAAAGTCAAAGTATTTTATTCACAAATGTACAATTTACACGTCAATTAATAAAAAATAAAAACAAAAGAAAGAGCATACAAATTGTATACATTTTCAAAGTTTGAAAAACCTATTCTAGTTAAAAAAAAAACATATAGCTGAACTGTATTCCAAATTTTAACCAATTCAGTCGTTCCGATGTGATTGAGCAACGTACCTACAAACATTGAATAGGGATGTTAACACTAATTACAAATTAATGTTTAATGTTAATTTTATGATAGTTTGTATTAATACAATATCTAAAATCACATTATTATAATTTAATATTGCGTAGTGAATTTATTATAAATGGTTTTAAATGCTATGTTTTTAATCTGTTGTCACGTGACTGGAAATACCAATATGGCTTATTACGTCACAAATCGCAAAACAAGACTGACTAAACTGGTTACTTTTCTCGAAAACTGACTAAACTGGTGACTTTTGTGCATTTTTATTATAGTTTGTAGTTTTTACTTAACGACGACGATTTTGATTGTTTGTATTCAAGTGATGATAAGAAACGCATAAACTGGACATACAGTCAGGAGTCGCGGAACAATGTTTTGCGACTAGTGACGTCATGTCAGTCTTTAGTGTTTTAGCGGCAAAATTCAAAATTAGTCTAATATTGTATATTTACTCATTGAAAATAGTCATATTTTGAAATAAAATGTTATTTTTTACGGCAAACAAGCGTCAATCTTCAAAATAAAATCAGTTCTGAAAAATTGTTAACATCCCTATTTCCTTTTAAACTTGTATACGTTTACACTTGACCGCCACCTCGCCTGATGTTAAGCGACGACGCGGTCTGCGATGGAACGTGTTTTCCTAGAAAAAACCGATTCACTCTCGATTTGAAATCACAAAGATTGCAATCACATCGGAATGGCTAAACGGATTGATTCGGAACACAGTTAGAATATAGTTTGAAATAATATACTTAGTAGAATATGGTTTATACAAGGTGTTGCAGAAAAGTGCAATAATATTTATGGTAGTTCACTTACATTAAGTTTTGAATAATATATGTGAAAATTATACATGAAAGCCCAATTTTTTTTTCATATTATTTTTTGATTGTTATTTATTACGACATACCCCTAATGGCCAGATCTCGGCAAGAATTTTTGTACGACTTCGCGGTGTCGGCGGCAAGGTCGTTCGTCAGCTGCACATGCGTTAGGGCTGAAGCTGGTGATTTGGTGGTAATTTTACGTCAAACTTTGACTCGAATTATTGTGATCTCCCGTGCTGAGGGGAAGAGACCTTTGGTGATGAAGTCTACATCAGTATTAGAATGGACTGTTAAAATATTGTTGGGGTAAATCCACGTATTATTTTGGCCTTAACTCTCTCCTTGCGAGACCCGACTCTCAGCCGACCCGACAATCTGCCCACTAAATGTTCCCACACATTTAGTGGGCTGATGATGATGATGATTATTTTTATTCCGAAAAAATAACTGGAACGAGAGCTACACGGGTAAAACCACAGGGCACTACTAGTGATCCAATAAAGCTGTATTATCGAAGCAAATTTACAAATGCGTCAATAAATCGTTATCAGTATCGTTATCGGCGTATTATCGAGTGAGCCCTATAAATCAATCAATGCCTGAGATTGCTACCTTTACGACCTGTTTTACGGCCTTAGAGTCAAGTGTCGCGGTCACTTGTTAGATTGGGAGCTAGCCAAGGTATATATTACCTACCACGTTTTTGTAAATTCAACATTTTAAATTTCAACATCTTTAGTACTAAAAAGTGTAAATTACATTGAAAAAAAATCGGCTGACAAACTGAATTGAGTGGCGAGACGAGCATGCCATGTGCCTAGTGGTAAGGAACATGCCTGCCCATAGCAGCACAGTGCCACCCAGCTATTGTAATAGAAGAATCCAAATCATTACCAAGCACTGCACTGCGATCGTCACCCGCAGATGTTATCTGTTTTATCTCTTAGCCCATTAATTTATCTGGAAACATTGCCATCTGGAACACAGTAATGTTTGCACTCTACTGCTTGATGGTAGAATAAGTGGCAAAGGTGGTACTTCCCCAGACGGACTCTGCAAAAAGCCCTACCACTACAAAAGGTTAAGAGATATACTAGTATCTATCCACAACCTGTTAGACTTGGTTGGCACCAACATAAATTGGATGGGTGTGCAGCGCTTATAATAATTATATCAGTTAATTTTTATTATCAGGTTTCTTTTTCAGGCTTTATTAATAAAACTACAAGAACAAAATTAAACATTTTGATTAACGGGGGTTAATCAAAATGTTTACCTCGGATTTGTCATCTGTACAACATTCTACTAGTCCAGCCCTTTAATTTGATACCCATATTAAGGGAGTTGTGAAAAAAGAAATGTATTTCGCCATTTTGTGGAAGCGGCCATCTTAGATTCGAAATTTGTCATAGTGCATTGTATTCTAGTCAAGCCCTTTCGTTTGATATCCATATTGAAGTAGTAGTGAAAAAAATAATTAAATTCGCCATTTTGTGGTAGCGGCCATCTTGGATTTGAATTTTTATAGTGTATAGTATTCTACTAGTCAAGCCCTTTCATTTGATACCCATATTGAGGTAGGTTGTAAAGAAATATTTTATTCGCCATTTTTTAGAGGCGGCCATCTTGAATCGATATAAACCAAACATAGCTAGGAATATCAGCACGGATATTAACTTTTAAATAAAAAAACCGCATCGAAATCGGCTTATCCGTTTGAGCTCTACGGTGCCACAGACAGACACACACACAGACAGACAGACAGACAGACAAACAGACAGATATCGACGTCAAACTTGTAACACCCCTTTTTTTGGTCGGGGATTATAAATACAATGAGAACTACACTACGCTACATACCTACTTACACTTATCACGTCTGAATTATCTATAGACCAATAAAGCTCTACAGATAATCAAGATGTTCAAGCTCACTAACAGTAGGAAGCGTGCTCAGCATGCTGGCGGCATTACCACACTGAATGGCAATGCTTGCTTGGCGTTAGGTCAAATTAACGCCAGCATTTTGGCCATGCGTCGCGGCGACCACGCGCTCGGAAAGACTTCGGAACACTTTTGAAAATGAGATAACCTCCCGACCCCCACGGGCCCAATGTCACAACCTCAAAGGACTTAATATAGGTTTTTTGGTTGCTTGTTCGTTATGAAGTCAGTTAAATTGTTTTTAAACAATTTATCGACAATTAAATAACAATTAAAAAATATTTTTTTTAGTATTTCACTTAAAGTGATTGAATTTTAGAAAAAACTTTATTACGTAACTTATTATTTTGGCTTTACTCAGTGCTTACGAAATCTCATGCAAATATTTTCAAACAATAAAAAGTTTCATACAAACATTCATCCCTAATTTTACCCCTTTGGAGGTAGAGTTTTGAAAAATACTGTAATACATTGTTCGTTGTTTTGATTATGGTCAATTCGTGCGAAATTTTATGCGAATATATTTAAGAATTAAAATGTTTCATGCAAACTTCCATTCCCTATTTCATACCTTTAGGGGTTGAATTTCGGTATGAGATTTCGTAAGCATTGAGTAAAGCCAAAATAATAAGTTATGTATGTAATACAGTTTTTCTAAAATTCAATTAATTTAAGTGAAATATTTAAAAATATTTTTAATTGTTATTTATTCATATTCTGGACTGAATTTTTTTAGGCAACTCATTTGCAATATATTTGTTGACATAATAAATTACATATAAAATACTTTTCATCCAATAAACAGCTCGGTGAAGGTCGTTGTATAGCGGGATCTCCTACAATGACGTTACCAAGTTTTTATTGTAAAATAATGGTTCAAAGAATTAAAATTGAGGATTTTATTTATTTTTTAAGTTTGCAAACTATATAAGATTATATATTATATTTATACTTGACATTGGCGAAATTGTGAGGAAAACGGAAACCACAATAAAAGCTATAAACCAAGAGTTGAAGATGAAATAAATTGAATTGTACGCTTAAACATTACTTATTGTTTAGTTTTGTTTGGTGTGTCAATAAAGAGTATATATATCTATTTATCTATTTTATCTAGTTATTTTTTCAGTCATCATGTCTCAGTCTAAACTGAACCGTTCGCCATCGCAACACACGCCAATTATGTAAAACGCTGCATTGTTCGATTTATACAAATAAGGCAATATTATTTGCGAGTACTATGACAGAGAGTCTAGGCCAATAAAAATAGACGTTTTTAGGGTTTCCTTAAGATTTTTATACAAAAAATATTGGTGGTGGTGGTGGTGGTAGTGGACAATTCACACACAACACCATCTGACCCCAAACTAAGCAAAGCTTGTGATATGGCGGCCAGATAGCTGATATAATACCTATATAGTTCTAAATACATACTTATTATACATAGAAACACCCAGACACAGAAAAATAACAAAACATTTTAGGAGTGTCCCATACATAGAACTGAAACTCAATTTTTTTATCAATACCATACGTGTGGGTTATCTATGGATAGGTCACCAAAAATGATATAAGGTTTATAACATATTTTTATTCTAAACTGAATAGTTTGCGCAAGAGACTCTCCCAAAGTGGTAAAAACTGCCCCTACTATGATTAAAGTAACAACGAAGTACAAGAACTTTTGTATTATGTTACTTGCTACGGAAGCCTTCATGGGCGAGCCCGACTCGCACTTGACCAGTTTTATTTTTGGTCGACGTTTCACTAAATTTCTTATCCAATTTATTTAAGGGCGTGTGGGCCGTAATTTTGAATTTTTAAAACAATTTTAAGACCTTTAAAATAGTGTATTAAACTCTGAAAAAAATATATGTATTAGTTAAGGATCTAATCTAGTGCAATTCGCAGTCAATAACACGATTTAATGAATTTTACTTGATAGAAAAATCCCAAAGTTACGCCTTTTCAAAAGTTTATTCAAGTTTATGACTAAACTAATGAATTTTTTACTAAATTTTGTACTCAACGAAAGCCACTAAAAGTTATAGATGCATTCGCAGTGTTTGACTTGATAAAAGTATCAGTTATTCACTATGTTTTAATATCTACCATATATAGCGCGCCGTTCGGCAGGCCTGATCAGTCGCGTTTCGGCGCTCACGGACGACGGGCCTGTGCTTGATTTTGCAATTTTGACAACCAATAAATTTTAAGTATTACGATCATAATGCCACAGTATAACAATATCAGTAGGTATTACTAGTGAAGCACGCTATGATCTTGATTTTTGATACCGTTTTCATTGAATTGCAAATAGACGCTGATACTAATTAGTACGCTGTTTACTTTATCTTGTAGACCAATAGTCAAAAAACTGACGTCGATAACACATCAGTAAAAATTCAATGCGGATGCAATGGAAAATAGATAAGTATCGGTACAATATTCGTCCGTCAAATCAGAGATCGGGATAAGGAAATAATAAGAGGGAGAAATCCCTGCGTAAATCCCTTGTTAAATTCTAGGTAAATTCTTTGGATACTTGAAAGAAAACTCCTCACATACAGATTTTACCACTTTGGAAGAGACTCTTGCGCAAACTATTCAGTTTAGAAAAAAAATGTTAGGAACTTCAATACAATTTTGAACACCTATCCATAGATACACGTATGGTTTTGATAGAATTTTTTTTTATTTCTTTTCCAAGTTTGTGACACCACCAAAATTAATTGTTTTTTCCTTTTTTGTATGAAAATGTTAATATTGTTCATAGAATACATGTACTTACCAAGTTTTAATAGTACACTTCTTATAGTTTCGGAGAAAAATGGCTGTCACATACGGATGGACAGACATAACGTATATTTTAAAATTTGTCTACGAATCCCTAAAAACCCAACTTCGTTCATTTAAAACTTATTTAAAATAAAATTTAGACACTCGACCAAATTTGATAAGAAGCCTATTAGGCAGTAAAATTACTCGTAGAATTTAACTCTGTACTAAATTTCCAATTCGTATTTTTGATTTAAGGTTTAGAATCATTTCCTGAGCATACAATTACAAAATAATAACAAATCCAGGTGGAGCTTCAAGCGCCAGCTCGAAAAACGTTTTTGGCCGATATTTCGAAAAAGTTATAAAGCCTATTATTATTGTAGAAAATAAAATTTCCCATCTTTTGTTGCCAGTAAACTTTTTTTTCGAACTTACCGATTACGATTTATTATGTCCAATTTAATGATAACAATGTAAAAAAATAAGATGTGAATTTTGTTCCCAGTAACATAAACATGTCTCTTTTTACCGGAATGGAAGAAGGGTTATGTTTTTCGCGCATATCTTTATGTTTGTAAAACTTTTATTTCCACATATCTTCCAAACGGCTGGATCGATTTTGGTAACTAAGATATTCTAAGACTAGTCTCATTCGCCAAAGTGTCCTTAGATAGTAGGTAATATTTTTTTACGTGTAGGTTTTTTTTAGTCGGGGTTTTTAAATTAAAGTTATTCTATCATATTGCTCGTTGCTCGAATAAACAGCACCGTTCATCATCAAGATTGAAGAGTTGAACGAAGAGTATGGTCTCCACTTTTGTAATAAGAACAACTAAGCTGTGAAACGCATTGCCATAGTGGGTTTTTGTCGAAGATTCGAACCTTGGGGTTACGAGGTACACTGTGCTTGTTTCTATTAGAGAAGCAAGTTCCATCGTAGACCACATCATTTTCATCCACTATTATCGGCATCATCACAACCGTATCATTAAACGGCCTATAAATCGTAAACGGTAAGTTTTACAAAAAAAGTTTACAAGCAACAAAAGATGCAAAATTTTATTTTCTACAATTGTTGTCAAAATATATAGTTTCCAAAATATCGGCTAAAACAGTTTTTTTCAATTGGCGTTTGAAGCTCTACCTGGATCTGTGAGAATTTTGTAATTTTATGCTCAGTAAGTGATCTTTACCTCATAGAAAAAAATTGGATTAGAAATTTAGTGCAAAGTTGGCCAAAACACCATCTATTTTTACTGGCCTTTCATTACGTTTCAGCACATTTTTTAAATTTTTTGACGAACTTGTGAATTATTAGGAAACATTTTTAAAAGATGCATGAAATTTTAAAAGCCGTTCTCAACTTATAGTGTGACCAAAAAAGAAAAGGTTGAGTTTTGTATACCTACGAGTATAGATAAATTTAATATTTATTCGTTTATATAGCAACAAAACTCTTATCACTAGTATAAGCAAATCTTGAACAAAAAATGAGTTTAAATTACATAGTCCAATATTTTAAAGTTATTTCTGCACTGTGGCACCGATTCCGCGGTCGGTGACGGTCGCGAGAACAAGACAGCGTTAAATGCCTATTTTGACAGAATTACCTGGCCTTAAAGCTTATAATTTATCTGGATTATTCTTCAAACCGGAATACAATGATATTTTGCATATTACTGCTTGGTGGTAGAATAACTGGCAAACGTTTACTACTTTCCCAGGCGGACTCTGAAAAGTAGGACTCTTTGTACTACTACAGGTACTTCATCAAGCCACGCTGCAAATAACGTAACCCCGACTGATGCTGATAAACCACAGAGGGGATCTTATCTATCTATATTAATAATTTCGTCAAGGGGTACGGTAGAGTTGAACGAAACCCTTATATGAATAACAAAACATAAAACAATATTGATTTTGATTCGACAACATATATTATTATGTCCACAAAATTCGGATTATGGAGAATTTCGTCAAATTGTGATGGCACTGACAAACAAACCGCTGTCGCCATCTTTGGTGTGAAACACGTTTCGTTCCATCAATCAACACATTGCGTGCGTCCGTCGCGCCAAAAAAGTATCCATCACAAAAAACTGTGACTTATGTGACTACGTAAAACGAAACGTTTTGCCGCCGGACCGGAATTTTATTAGTAGGTACTTATATTTAGTATCAGCATTGCACCCGTGCGAAGCCGGGGCGGGTCGCTAGTACCTCTATAAATCATGACGGCACAAAAGCCAGCTCAGTCCACAACCAAACGTCCCTCAAACAATGACTCCCATTCAAAGTAAGCGCAACTTAAACTGAGGTGAGCTTAGCGGCTTCGCTTTACTTACTTAATAGTTTGTCTTAGTGATAACTTAGATTGTTTGGTGAGAAGGCTATTTTTAGCTTAAGCACCCACTGGGTAATCTTCAAGTTGCAGCCAAAATAATTTAATTGTTAAAAACAACAGAAAACACGCTTACATACTTATACAAACGATCCACCTAAAAATGGCGAGTCAAAAGGCTCATAGGCAAAGACACTTTAGCGCGAACAAGACTTCAAAGTCTTGAATATCGCCGCAAAATTGCTAGTTTATCGGTTTTTTATCGGATAGATTTCGAAAAGTGTACAACTGCTCTGCATGATCTGATTTCACCGTGCCCTTTTACTATTGGAGTGCTCGTAGCTTGAAAAACAGACATCGTTTTATGGTTGATGTTCCAAAGACTCGAACAAGGAGATTTGACTCCACATTTGTGATAAGAACGTCTAGGCTGTAGAATGCGTTGCCAGAGTGGGTGTTCCGCGATGGTTACAATCTTGGTGTCTTCAAATCGAGAGTGATCCAGTTTTCTCTAAGTAAGCACGCTCCATCGTAGATCGAATCGTGGCTTAACATCAGCCGAGATGGTGGTCAAGCGTAAACCTATAATAGTTAAAAAAAACCATTTGTTACAACAACGACAAAAATTGAAGTAAAAGTGAGTATAAAAAAAAGTGTGTTCTTCTTCGTATAGACGCATGCAAGAAGAATACTTATTGTCTATATTCCTCGTACTTTTTCAACCATAGAATACAACAGATATCTTTACGCAAGAAGTATTTTAACTTGAAGTTAGTTACAACCACGGATATCAGGTTACAATGTTTACTACAATGTTGAATGACTGGCTTCATGGTGTCGACATTCCGTGACGGTGTACGCGTACATAGTAAAAATTTACTCTCGCCATTATGTTTTGATTTGACCATCGATATAAATTAAAAGATGTGCCCTGAACAGTGAGCATCTTAAAATTGAAAGACGCGTCTCTGTGTGTAGCCTGAGTAGTTTACAACTACCAATATATTTGAACCCTAGAATCGCTAGGCGGCGAGGTTTGTTGCGCTTCTACTTATTTTGGTTGTTGACAACGAATAGTGATAGGTACTCATATAAATGTCCAGCGTTTACCGCTTCGTACAAAAGACTAATACGGAAAGAGTGAGCTCACTCTTTCCAACGATACCATTATGACGTGTGCCTGAAGTTTTGGAGGCCACATCCATTGATTTATATCGATGGATTTGACTAACAATAGGTTAAGATTTAGACGAAGAGTCTAAATCTTAGTTCTTCGTGTTCTAATAGCTATGTGTCACTGTGTTGTTATGGGCAGGGATGCTGCTTACCATCAAGCAAATGTTCTGCTCGACATACAATATACAAAAAACGAAAAAACGAATAGACACATCAAATTTATACCAACTCCTCGTTTTTTGCGTCGGGGTTAAAAAAAAAAGAGGTAACGAAATCTACGAGTGACCAAAGGAAACGCGGATTAATTTTATAAATATAGATGCCTTTTGTCCATAACCTTTTGAAAGTAAGCCGTTTGACGTTAAATGAAAGCCTTATTAAACCTAGGTTCAGCTAGTCTTGGTTTAAATCCGGATATAAACGCAATGTACAAAGGCTAGCCAGGTAGGGTAGGCTAGGTACAAAGGGCGTACCACTTATTTACTAGTTCTGTGAACAGTACACCTCTACAAGCCTAAGTGCATCGGATAGGGCTGGCACGAAACTACGAAACATTGTTTAGTTTTTTTCTGACCTAAATTTTAGGTGTCAAAATGTTGATGTTTGTTGATCTCAATCACGTTATGTCAGTGAATCGGGTAAAATTTTGAGAGTTACGTAGTCAAAGAGTTTACATATTTCACGATTCCTTTGTGTCAATGGTAAGCAGATGACAGCAGTGCATACTTTCTATGGCAACAGAATGATGTGCCGCGACAAAAGTATGAAACTTCCACAAGAGCGACAAGGCAAGAAAGATGCTACCCGTACTTTCAGTGTAAAGCGTTTGTGTCAACTATACGTAGTATATGTAAACTCTTCGCTCGTAGTTTATAGTCTATGGTATCATGAACCAAAAGCTTTTTTTTTTATCTCAGGAAAATAACGGATGTGGAAACCAAGCGGGTAAAGCCGCGGAGCGCTGCTAGTAATATAGTGTGCTTTCACACTTTTCTATTATTTTTTTTTTCTATTAAAGGTTTACACTTGACTGCCTTAAAGGTCTTACCTGATTAAACGACTATGCGATCTACGATGGCGTACTGAAAAGAAACCAATTCATTATCCACTTAAAAAACATCGAGATTGTAACCACAGATACACAAATATACAAAAAAATCCTTCAATAAGAAAGAACTGATGCTGGAACAGTGTGTTAAGTCGATTTCACAAAAATAAGAAATTTAGCAAAATAGCTGAGTTTAATTATAAATTTAACGTGGCTTGTTTTTTTGGCGTAAATTAAATTAGATATTTATCTCGTAAAGTGAAGAGACGAGTAAGAAATGCGTCTGAGGTAAATCAATACGCCTACCACAGCCTGCCTGTTACAGCCAAAATTCTACTCAGTTTTCACTAGCTTTAAGAGTTGAAATTGTTTCAACTTGTGAATTATTGGAATGAAAACTTATTTTGACCCACCATATTGATACCGATTTTTCGTGGTCTATGAATTGAGCTCAGCGTCACGCTCAGAAATGAAAGAAATATTTGTGTGATCTCGAAATCGCTGAGTGTGCTAAAGCGAGAAAGATAGTCAGATGCTTCCACAGATGAAGTAATGCTGCTGTGTCTGCTGTCACTATCGTTTTTTTTTATTGTTTCTTGGTCATGGATACTAGTCCTTAAGCCATTTAGCATGTGCCACTGTGTTTACTATGTTCACTTTATGTGTAATTTTTTTATTTAATTAAAAAGGTTTTAAATAGTTATTTCTTATTTGAATTTTCGTTTCTGCCATGCGGTCTTAAGCACAGACATTTTATTATATTTTGATATGTTCAATAAGGTATATCTTACATATCTATATACGAGTGTATAAAGAAAGAGTATGAGACGATCTTCTTATCATTCCATGGATTCATCATGATCAGAGAGAAAAATTGATCCCGAGACTTGTGACTCGGGCGTAGGTTTAAGGGGCCCTTTCTGACGTACATCAACACTCACCTTCACCACTCGTTTTCTTTCCTGCTCAGCCAAATCTGATATGATGCCTACTAGTGCAGCTTTAGATACTCGTTCTAGTATAGGATCTTACTGCACTTCTGGATAAGCCAAGGTCTTTCAGTAGGTTATAGAGAGATTTTGCTGGTATACCTCTCGCTCCCACTTCTACAGCGTATAAACTAACTACAAAGCCGTTTTTGTTAATTCATTTAGGAGGTCGTAATACTTATTTTGTTTCATCGCGTGGTCTTTAGGTATATTCATCCCGAAATGTAATCGTAATATGACGAAGAATTAATCCCAAGGAATTTCGATTGTGGCACCCCTGACCCCTCAGTAGGTAAGAGCGTAGCACCGGAACTCACCACCCCTGTTTGCCCCACCCCACCCCTACAGTATTTAATACCTGCGTTTCTTAAACTTAACTAGCTCTCCTTTGAACTAGAAATAATTTAATTTAAAACTCGTGGAAAGAAAATAACTTAAAACTAATTTGCAAACCAGCCAGATGATTTAGAAAATCACGGTACTCTAGGGATGAGGATGTTTCTCGTAGTGGTAGGACTCCTTGCAGAGTCCTGGGGAAGTACCAAACCCTTGCCAGTATTTTTATTTTTGTAGGCTTTCTCGCCTTATGTTAAACGACAATGGTAAGTCTGGGTGTTTACCTGTATAATACGTTTTTTTTAATTTACTTTTTTATTTGGATGGGCAGAGCTTATTAACAAAACTAAAATACAATGAGAACTACACTACACTACAAACCTACCTAACTAACTACTTACACTAAGCACAAGCTTGGTCGATGCGACGCGTGACCAAAATGCTGGCGTTTATTTGGCCCAACGCATAAGCATTGCCATTCAGCGTGGTAATGACGCCAGCATGCTGGGTACGCTTCCGATTGGTAGTGGACTTGAACGTCTTGATTATCTGTAGACCTACAGTGGCTTATGGATAATTCAGGAGTGCATAATAAAACTATATAAGTATTATGTCAGTTATCTGGCTCCCATTGCAGGTCGGCTGGGGTCAAATGGCGTTGTTTGTGGATTGTCCACCAATTTGTAAAAAAGCGGTCTACCATGGAACCTGTTTTTCTAGGTAAAGCGACCGATTCACCCTCAATTTGAAGACACCAAGATTGTAACCATCAAGGAAAACCTACTCAGCCAGCGCATCTCACAGCTTAGACGTTCTTCTATCCCCAATATTTCGAGATGGTAGCCTTTTTGTATAGGTATTTGAGGCAAGCAGAAAACTTGTCATATGCCACTCCTATATTATACCCCAATGGAGGTGAAGACCTGGCTAGTGAGTAGCGGGCCGAAATACGATTCAAAAGGGTATATGATGGAGCGAGTTAACCTATAAGAAACCTATTCACTCTAGATTTGAAAACACGAAAGTTGTTAACATCGGGAAAACCCCACTCAGACAACGTATTCCTCAGCCTAAACGTTCTTATTACAAAAGCAGTGTCAAACCTTGGTCAAACCTTTTCATTCGACATATTTGATTAATCTCTTCGTCTTTGGAACGTCAACCATGAAACGATGTCTCTTTTTACACGAGCAGTCCAATATAAGAAACGGCAAGGTGGAATTAGATCCTGCAGTTTAGTGGCACACTCTCCGAAATTTATCCGATAAAAAACGGATAAGCTAGTAATTTTACGGCGATGTTCGAGCCTTTGAAGTCTTTAGTAATTTATCTGATTGTGTATCAACAACCATTATACCATCCAGCTACAGTAATGAATTGCGAAAGCCAATTTAAAATCATGCAGAAATATTTACGGATCCACAAATATTAGAAGTCAATCCTCAGAAGCCAATCTTTCGCGGATTATTCTCATATAAAACAGGTCTTCAGAAGATTTTTCTCATATCTCCCAGTAATAACGTACTCGTATAAGCAAATAACAGCCTGTTAGAACTCAAATGGGATAAACCTCTCAATATTCAGAGTTGGTAAAAAATGGATATGGCATACCAAATACATTAAATCTTTTTGAAGTAAAAATTTCCTTTGGCGCACACACATTTTTTCAAAGGCTGTGAATGAGGCTGAGCGTCACGTTCGGAAGTGAAAGATTCGTTCGGGTGACCTCGAGACCGCTGAGCGAGGAAGAAGCAGTCAGCTGCTGTTATTGTCTTCTTAACTCAAAATAATTGAGAAATAAATACGAGTAAATATTTGTTGGACATTTCACACACAACACCATCGAACAACAAGAACGTCTAGGCTGTGGAATGAGTTGCCTGAGTGGGGTTTTCCCGATAGTTATAATCTTGGTGTCTTCAAATCGAGAGTGAATCGGTTTCTTCTAGGTAAACACACTCCATCGTAGACCGCATCGTCGCTTAACATCAGATGAGATGGCGGTCAAGTGTAAACCTATAAAAGTTAAAAAAAACATTTGTTACAACAACAACAACAAAAATTGAAAAATTGTTAGCCAATTTCATCATGCCGTTTTTGGGCTGTCAGTGCGCGCGCATCGTTAAGCAGAGCTTTAATTTACCTTAACATGAAATAACTGTTACTCCAAAAATTAATACATTAAACTGTTTTGTAATGTTCCCGCAAAATAGCTAAATGGATTATTTTAGTCAAACTATACACTTTCAATATGTAACACTTTCCCATGAAATACTAATTACTTACAAACAGAAACAAATACCAAACTACATCTTCCAAGCCGGCTGGTCCCCGTGGAAGATTACGACCAAAACCCTCCAGAGGAAACAACACCAGTTATGTCAAAAAACAACAATTATCACATTTTACTTATGCGACTTACAATGTTTATTATTAGTCTCCCAGTGATCTCTCAAAAGTAAGAAACTGTAACAGAATATAGGTCTGGAGGAGGCCTTTACCTTCCACTGATAAGGTGGAAGGTAAAGGTAAAGTTAAATAAAAACAGCTAGGTATATAAAAAAAAAGGTAAAATGATTTTATTGCAATTCATTACTGGAAATGGAAATCTCATTATTATGAAGTATGTCTTTAAAGTTTTACTAAAATATACCTAGTACCTAAATTACCTACTATTTGTTACACTAGATCTAGCTATTAACTATCACATTTACTAAATTATCAACAATATTTTATTGTATAATTTATTCGGCGTGCCAATTGTTTTAAATTGTCAACTTCTATAGTGATGCAAGAAATAAAAGGCTTTTTTATTTTTGTTTTTATTTTATTTATTTATACACTTTCAAACCCACAATTTTGCCTGTAAAATATTTATGTGATAAATTGTCACATTCATAATTTCGCACATCATGTTTCCGAGTCCCTGGAATCCGCGTTGGGAGCGCCGAGCGTCGAGCGTCGGTCTGAACTTGAATTGTCGTCGGGTTCGCGGCTGATTGCCGCCTGTCGAACTCCCGGCTTCTGCTAACTAATGACATCACAAATCATAACGCAGGTATAAAATAATATAAACAAAATGGCAGTCAAATCAATTCAATTCATGTATTTCTTCAATATGGGTACAATCACACAATATATGCACACTTATGAAAGTCACAAAGAAAAATAAATATATAGCATACAAGGTGTTACAGAAAGGTGCAACAATATTTATGGTAGTTCATCTACATTAAATTTTGAGTCATATTTGTGAAAATTAAACAAGAAAGATCAATTTTTTTACTTTACTTTTTTTATTTTATATTGACATACCCCTAATGGCCAGGAGATCTGGCACGGATTTATTGTAGGTACGACGTCGCGGCGTCGGCAGCATGGTCTTTTGTCAGCTGTACATGCGTTAGGATTGAAGCTGATGATTTGGTGGGAATTTTTCGTCAAACTTTGACTCGAATGACTGCCCTAGTGGCTTAGTTGGTAGTAGCTCTGCCTGCGAAGCCGAGGGTCGTGGATTCGATCCCCACCCAGTGCAAATATTTGTGTGATGAATTCAAATGTTTGCACTGTGTCTGGGTGTTTCTATGTATAATAAGTATGTATTTAAAACTATATAAGTATTATTATATCAGCTATCTAGCTGCCATCACACAAGCTTTGCTTAGTTTGGGGTCAGATAGTGTTGTGTGTGAATTGTCCACCAATATTTAAAAAAAAAAAAAAAAAAAATTATCTAGTGATCTACCGTGCTGAGACAAAAGAAATATTGAGTGATGAAGTCTACATCAGTGTTAGAATAGACTGTTAAAATATTGCTGGGGGTAAATCCACCACGTTGTATATATAGTATTACTAAATGTAAAAAGTGTGACGAGACGAGCAGGGCATGCGGCTGATGGTAAGCAACATGCCTGCCCATTACAGCAGTGACATGAAGCTATTTGAACATAGTCCAAATCATTACCTAGCATAACACTGCGCTCGTTACCCATATAAGATGTTTTATCTCAATGCCCTGTAATTTCACTGGAAACATTGTCCTCCAAACTGGAACACAGTAATGTTTGCATATTATTGTAGTAGAATAACCCTATGAATACATAGGTAATAAAT
Organism: Ectropis grisescens; assembly: GCA_017562165.1. NCBI lineage: Eukaryota > Metazoa > Arthropoda > Insecta > Lepidoptera > Geometridae > Ectropis > Ectropis grisescens. The sequence goes on from CM029797.1 coordinate 15,702,684, forward strand.
AACCTATACTAAGTATTTATATTGCGTGTTTTAAGACGAACAGGATTAGCGTGGTGAATTATGGTCATGATTCTTTCTTTGAGAGAGAAAGCTCCGAGTCTCAGTATTTAATGGGTTGTTTATATTTACGTACATGGAGAAATATTCGGTGGTGTACGCGAGGTTTGAACCTACGTCCTTATGATTATGAAATTGGTCTCGCGACTAGGCCACCACATTTTAATCGTTTAATATGTTCTAAGTACAAATTAAAAGAATATAAATCAGTATAGAAGGTCCCACGTTGAAACAAAGGTTTGGTAACAATAGTGGGAAAAAAGATTTAACACCAGTGTAAAAGCTAAGATATTTCAAAACTATAAACTTTACTTTTGTACCTAAGATTATCTATCGACCTGATTGTGGTTATAAAAGCATCGTAACATGTTTTAATGTAAAAACTGCAAAGTTTTATATATTAAAACATGATAATTTTTATGATTATTTTTGGTAGTTGATAATATAATCTCTATACAGTGTGTTTCCTGATGGATTACCGATATTTGAGGGGGGCATTTTTCAGCTATTTTTATCGATAAAACCACCCGATTACCCTGACCTACCCCACCCCCCTCGAAATGGCGGCCATTTTTAATTTTTAATTACACCAACGTTACTCGATGTATGAAAATGACAATGACGATATACCTGACCGGTATAAGCCAATAAAATTGATGTCATTTAAAAGAACGATGATCAGCCTAACGTTTACGCCACAAAAGGAGGTTTCTCAATTCGACCGTATGTATGTTCCTTTTTTTGTGTTCGCGGATAACTTCGTCGTTTATGAACCGATTTTGATGATTCTTTTTTTGTTGTAAAGGAGATATTCCAAGGGTGGTACCATGATAAGGAAACCAGGATCTGATGATGGTATCCTAGAGAAATCGAGGATAACTTTCGAAAATTGTAAAGATGACTAGTGCGTTACTTAAGTTTTTGCTTGAGCATTTTAAAGCAGTATAGTTTAAAGATGGTCTGGAGTCGATCTGATGAGGGAGCGGGAAGACGGTCGAGGGAACTCCTCGACGGTACATAGTAGTTACCTTGTGTTTGGGCTCGATGAATTTGCATTGATGAGAACTTTTTACATAAATGGGTTGTGACTGTCATTAGTGGTCTGATGATGAAGATAAAGGACAGTCAAGGGAATTTCTTAACGGCTTACAGGAACTACCCAATGTTTGGGTTTAATTCATGTATTGAGATCTCAACACGAAATCGTGTAAATGCATTAGTGAAAACTTGTTTAGCACTAAAGGGTAAAATAAACTATTTTTACAAAAAATTAAACCGACTTCAACACCACAAATAGGCACTCAAAAGCGAAAAATATTTTAATATAGGTGATTATTATAACCGCTACTCACTCATCTATATGAAGTCGGTGCCAGCCAAATCTAACAGGTAGTAGATAGATACTACTTACCTATGCCTACTTACTTACTACCTCGTACATAGTATATCTACTAACTTTTTAACTAGCCTGGCACCGACTTCATATGGATGAGTGAGTAACGGTTATAATAATTACCTATATTAAATTATTTTTCGCTTTTGAGTGCCTATTTGTGGTGTTGAAGTCGGTTTAATTTTTTGTAAAAAATAGTTTATTACAGCATTACATACTATTAAAAAAATCAAAATCCGAAAATTGTCGAAAAAAACATGCATATTTTTGCATTGTCTAACTTACTGTAAAAACAAGCCTGTCAAGTTTAACTTTTTTTATGGTTTACTAGCAGCTGTGGATACACTCTTTCAAACGACATCAAAAATGTAACCTACTAACTGTATAAAAATGTTATGTTGGTTTGTGTACGCTTCAAAAACTCAAAAAGTTCTGCAATTTCTGAAATTTCACAATGATATGTAATCCGCATCAAGGATTGTTTTTATCTAATTTTTGCATCATAATGTGCCACAGCAAAGCGTGGTAGGGTACCGCTAGTTGATAATATATTAGTTCGCGTCATTGACATTATAATGTAGCGGGGTAGTGTCGGAGCAGCGCACAAGGATAGACGCTTTTTAGATGAGTGAAATCTTTTTGAGTTTAGATCACCGACATGCGTAATATTTGTAGCTATACAAGTGACACATTGTCTTACATTAATACCGTTCAATAATAACTTTAATTCAAAAACCCGACTACAAAAAATCAACAGTAATAAAACATTATGTAATACTATATATTATAATATAATATTAAATAACAAGTGGCGAGACGTACAGGATATGTGCCTGATAGTAAACAACATGTATGCCACAAAATAGTACAGCGACACGCAGCTATTGGAACATGAAGAGCCCAAATCATTACCTAGCACTGCACCCAGAGAACTAAAGTGTTATATATTTAAGTCCTGTTATTTGGCAATTGAGACGAATCTAGCGATTTCTTAATTTTCAAAATCCTTCCAGCCGTTTGGAAGATACGTGGGTATAAAGAAACGCGCATACCCGCTTGATACACCGGCTTGTAATATAGTACCCAAAAACTTGGTTGATGACGACAACAAACAAACTTATATTTGCGTTTTGGGTTGTTGGCGGGAAAAAAATGTTTCGTGTTTTTATTTGGGAAGTTATACCGATAAATTTGTGCTTAATGGCGTCTACTTGAACCGGTCTTTATTTTGATATAACCCACATTAAAATGAGAGTTCATTTGCATAGAAAAATCGTAAAATTAAAAAAAAACAAAAATCAAAAATTTTGGCGGGAAAATGGTCCCGAAGTATTGAAAAAAATTAAAAAAATATAATTTGTGCAATCGAATACAGTTTTTTTGGTGTTTCGGGTTTGTTATTTCGTATACAATACATTTAACCCATAAAACCCACTGTCTCCCTTATAAATTATTAAAGTTATAGTTGTTAGACTACTTGAGAAATCGCAATTTTTTTTAACTCAAGTGTCAAAAATGTTAGTTTACATTTTAAGTACATTAATTATATATAAATGATACCGCTAGAAGCGTCTTGAAACGCTCTTGAGAGTAAATGGCTCAAACGGGTAAAAGTAAGGCGGCACTTCATATGCCGAAACATAAACACCGCACTTATGTAACCTGACACCCGTTTTCCCGCCAAATTTGTAAAACGCGAAAAGCGGCCAGTGTATCAAGCGGTTATACACAAGACAGGCGCAAAACATAACCCTTCTTTGAGTCTAGTAAAAATTCTAAGTAGTAAGTTTTCATATCTGTCAGTACTTTTTATGATTGCCATTTTTATATAGCTATGATTTTATAGCTATATGTACCCCCAATCCTAACTTTCTCCCAAGCCCTCAGCGAATACAATGAATCGGTCATTCCGAGTAGTTCCCAGCTCCCACCACGGTTCGCAGGTCACTGGGAAAGTGTGAATATCTGTAATTATAGAAAATGACCAGAGTAATTACTGGTTTAGTTACTATCGGCGTATCTTGTAATTACTTCGCTACTGTTTCTTGGTATTAGGGATTTGGGTTGTTGTTATTTGTTTTAATATCGGACTAGACTTACACATGACTAATCCTACTAATATTATATATGTGATTATTATATGTGTGATGTTTGCGAGAACGTATCTAAGTTTAATCAATGTTTAAAAATGAAATAAAAAGCTACCTATTGAGCAAGGCATATCATAATATAGACGACTTTTGTTAAAGATAACGTATGGAAGAGAAATGTGTCGAAATTAGAATCTTGTAATAAGGTAAAATAATACATTTATAAAACTTTTGATGTTACATTGTTTGTACTCATGTGGTATCTGTATACTGTGTGTATTGATTATTTATTATTTTGTCTTCGCCAAAGCCTTTTTATGACTATTGCTGCATTTAATTGACTAGGCCCCTTTACAGCTGCTTTATTAATTTTGACATTGTTATTTTATCTTATTATGTACCTACACAGATTCTTTGCTTTTTTGTAAATGACGTTAAAGTGTTCTAATGAATTTATGGTTCAAATAAATGAATTGAATTGATGTACGTACGTTTGTTAATCTTTCACGCAAAAACTACACAAGGAATTCGGATGAAATTTGGTACATTGCTAGATAATAGTCTATGTTAGTAGTTAGTATCATTTAGGATAATTTTTATCCCGAAAAAATAACGCAATGGGGAAATACGGTGAAATCGCTGCTAGTTAGAATATAGAAATCTATTTCAATAATTTAGATATAGATTACATATTATTTACCTATTATTTGTTATAAAAATATTTTTAACCGACTTCAAAAAAAGGAGGTTTCTCAATTCGACCGTACCTATGTATGTTTTTTTTATCTTTTGGTTTTTTTTTATGTGTGTTCGCGGATATCTACGTCGTTTATGAACCGATTTTGATGATTCTTTTTTAACCCCCGACCAAAAAAGGGGTGTTATAAGTTTGACGTCGATGTCTGTCTGTCTGTGTGTGTGTGTCTGTCTGTGGCACCGTAGAGCTCAAACGGAAGGGCCGATTTCGATGCGGTTTTTTTTATTTGAAGGTTTGATATCTGTGCGGATGTTCTTAGCTATGTTTGGTTAATATCGATTCAAGATGGCCGCCTCCACAAAATGGCGGACAAAATATTTCTTCACAACCTACCCCAATATGGGTATCAAATGAAAGGGCTTGACTAGTAGAATACTACACACTATAATATTTTTTTCTGTGTTATTGTTATTTTTCTTTATAATTTAAGTGAAATAATGAGTTTATCTATCTATCCATCTATAACAAATTTCAAATCCAAGATGGCCGCCACCACAAAATGGCGAATTACATTATTTTTTTCACTACTGCCTCAATATGGGTATCAAACGAAAGGGCTTAACTAGTAGAATACTTTGAACTATGACAAATTTCAAATCAAAGATGGCCGCTACCACAAAATGAAATGGCGAAATACATTTCTTTTTTCACAACTGCCTTGATATGGGTATCAAATGAAAGGGCTTGACTAGTAGAATGTTGTACAGATAACAAATCTGAGGTAGTCGGGGGTTAATCAAAATTTTTAATTTTATTCTTGTTGTTGTAAAGAAGATATTCCAAGGGCGGTACCATGATATGAAAACCAGGATCTGATGATGACATCCTAGAGAAATCGAGGAAAACTTTTTTACTTTATAAGTTTTCCGTTGAAAGTCGATTCTTTTTTGTTAAAATTATTATCTAAGAATTTCATCGTCCACCTATTTTAAATTATCTAGCTCTGCTTTGCAGTCATCATACAGAGAACACGATACTCTTTTTGCCCTTAAGTAATTTATCTAAAAACATTGCCTTCAAACCTGCACAAAGTTTTTTTTTGCAGGCTACTGCATGACGGTGGAACACAGTAATTTTTGCAGTTATGAATTTGATTACCACCGAGGACAGTTATTTTTGACACAGATACCTTTTTTCTTTTGCGTCCACGTTTTTATACAAACACGTATTTTTTCAGGGAATGAAATGTTTTTTTTTTTTATTAAATACACAGATTAACAAACACTACTAAACTACTATAATGTATCTACAGGACTTAATCACGATTTAATTCATTGTTTAAATACCTCGACGTTTCGGCAGCGTTACAACCGCCGTGGTCACGAGAAGACTGAAAAAAAAAACAATATTTAAGTAGATTTTCAATTCCAACATTACAATGTTTATACGGTCCGTATGTCGGATACAAGTAAATGTCAATTCTTTCACAGTTCAACTATTTTAATCATCAGTTCAAACATTACAAAATTAACTAAATAAAAACTAAGGACTTCGAGGCTAAGCAATGTTACAAACTTGAAACATTGCGTTAGGTCTGAAGCGCTCCAACTTTGTGGAATGAAAACTTCCTCAATTGTTCTAAGTTCATTTCTGTTCTTATAGAGTAAGGACGCGTGACTGTTGGAACTTGCTATTGGATTCAAAACATTTGGCTTGATAGTATAAGCAGGTCACTTTATATACTCACTGTTTTTTAGAGCAGGGGTCGCCAACCTTTTGGAGCCATGGATCACATGGTGAAAATAGTAGATAAAAGCGGGCCGCACTTCTTTAAGTTTGTAATTCGTTTGCGTTAGTAAATCATTAATAAAATAAAAATCTAATTTAAAGTAGGTTGCGGGCCGTGCGTGCCGACCCCTGGTGTAGAGTGATGAAACAAGCAGGATATGTGCTTGATGGTAAGCAACACGGCTACCCATAAACACGTAACTATTGTATGCCTAAGAGTTCAAATCAAAATCTAACCGTACGAGCGTAGTGAATAGTCTACGCTCGTCATTCTAAGCAATAAAATGTTTTATCTCTATGCCCTGTTACCTTTATAAAAACATTGCCCTTCAAACTGGAACGTAGTAGTTGTTTAGATGTTATTTAGCAGTAGATACATGATGTTGGCAGGTTCTAGGAACATGTCGGTTTGCTCACTGTGTTTTCCTTCACCGTTTTATTTTAAGTTAGCAGCATTATACACATAACTTCGAAAAGGCAGTGGTGCGCATGGAATTCGAAACAAGAGCTCCAGATCAGCAGAAGCTGTAGGCCAATATTTAATTCAGAATGTTATATGTAATTTTCATTTCATTACGATCCCAGCAAAATTTGAAGATAGATAGTTTCGTAAAAATCGAAAATTTGAAAGCATAAAAACCACTCCAATAACTTACTATCACTCCAAACCTATCCCAAAAGGCTTAATCATTTAAAATAATCAAAGTTCTTGCTTCAAATTCCAGCTTCTTAGGACAAAACCTTGCCCTAATCTGCTCAAGCCATGAAAATACAATTTCGCTTATCGAACGCTTTTTGCTTAATACCCGTTTGAACAAAAACGAGGCTTTATCGGCCAAACCGATCTAGATTTCATACTTTTCGATATAGGGAAGGGTTGGTCGAGGGTTTTGCCGAATTGGTTGGAGTTTTGGCCGGAGAATCGATCGAGAGACGTGCCAAAAGAACTGGAATCGATCGAGAGACGTGCCAAAAGGCTCATAGGCAATGATACTCTTGTGCGAAAAAGCCTTCAAAGTCTTGAACATCGCCGAAAAATTGCTAGCCTATCGGTTTTTTATCGGATACACTTCGGAGAGTGTGCGATTGATTTGCATGATCTGATACCACCTTGCCCTTTTTTTTATCGGAATGCTCGTAGCTCGAAAAAGCGACATCGTTTCATGGTTGATGTTCCAAAGACACGAACGAAGAGATTTGACTCTAATTTTGTGATAAGAACGTCTAGGCTGTGGAATACGTTGCCTGAGTGGGTTTTCCCCGATGATTACAATCTTTATGTCTTCAAATCGAGAGTGAATTGGTTATTTCTAGGTAAACACGCTCCATCGTAGACCGCATTGTCGTTTAACATCAGGCGAGATGGCGGTCAAGTGTAAACCTATAAAAGTTAAAAAAAAAAAAAAAAAAGATAGGTATGTTCTTTCTTAGCTTAGATGGTTATGGCGTTGCTATAGCTATCTCTTTTTTATTTCAAGGGAAAATAAGGACAGCTATTTTAAATCAAAGTTCCATATTATTATATCGGTACCTACACTGAACAGTTTTTAACAAAGATTTATTTTTAAGATATTGTTTAACCTTAAAAGTACAATCTAGAATGTTTCAATCCGAAGTCAGGGATGAACATGGTATATCTACTGACTAAAACCTCTACGGTACCTCAAAGGTACCCACTTTGCGGCTTTCGGCGGGAATGCGTGGATGCTATGACATTCTTCCGCGAACTGGCAGCGACTAGCCCATCTCCGGCACACGTTAACCAAAAAAATATAGGCCAACAGGGCCAACTAGCAAGTGTGTGCAACCCGACCGTGCGATGACCGGCGGGTTCGAAGCGGCGATCGGCTGTCGGTTGACAGCGTGCACGGTCCGGTCCACGCGGTGGTGGCTGATGTTAAAGGATGATGTGGAATCCTGAACTGGACCTAGACTATGTCGATCTGACTGGTCTGAGGTGATATTAATTGAAAAGCACTGAAATAGTATTTAACACTGGTTTATTGAACTAAAATTGGATACAACCGTCCTTTGATCATTTGGCTTACAATCCTGAACTGAGTATTGAACCGATTTGACTCAACCGCCCCGGCTGAGAGCCTCGTGGGCATATATGATGAGTAATAAGTTATTGACTGACTACCGGAACAACCGTCCGGATGAGTACCGGCCCGGTTTGAGGTTAAATAATGAAACTTATTGATTAATTAACTGATCGGACACAACCGGTCCGCCCGGTGGCCGCTGACTAAGAGTTTGACTAGTAAATTACTTGAATGGCGGAGACAACCGCCTCGGCTGAGCGCCCGCCCGAAAAGAGAGAGGGCTGGGAATCTTGACAGATGATATAAAAATTGAAAACAGATTAAATATTATTTGACCTCTTCCGGTTGAATGCATAGATTAGAGAAACATGTTTATTTTGAATGAACAGTAAGTAGGTGACAGATGACCACGCGTCTGGATGCCCTTAGTTCTCTGCAACAGATCTGGTCTGTGGTCCCAACGCCTACAATATTTTGGCTGCAGAGCATGGGGAAAGCAGCCCACCGCAATACTACGGCTCTTCTTCAAAAAAAATTTTGATAAAAAACAATTTTTGAGTTTCAGTTTCTAAGTATACACCCCTATCAAGTTCTAAGTAGACACCCCTAAATTTTATTGTTTTTTTTTCTATGTTTTGTATCTAAATCTTAATGCGGCTTACGGATTATATCTACTTACCAAGTTTCAATAGTTAGCTCTTATAGTTTCGGAGAAAAATGGCTGTGACTTACGGACGGAAAGACAGACATGACGAATCTATAAGGGTCCCGTATTTTACTACGGAACCCTAGAAACTGCAATCATAGTCACTACCGATGGAAATGAAACTTTTAACTTACGTTTATTTGTACTAAATAGTACTTTTGTTGCATAATAGGTATTTCTATGTATAGAACTGCTTTTACGGATGTCCGTGACAGGAACTTTCAGCCCTGACATAAGTCTGTGACGTGAACTTCTAAGATTGTTCCCTAAAAAAGTTTTCAATTCAAAAATCTTAGAATCGACATTTCCATGTCCCAACCCTATCATTGATAGGCCATTATGATATATCTGGTGACCTGCATTATCCAACTTTTCTAATAAAAGGGCAATATACAGACAAACTTTAATTTGCACTCAAAAAACAGACTTCTCGAACAATTTACTTCACAATTGTGCAAAGTTGATAGCAAACTTAACTTTGTATACTCGCGTCTTTCAAAGGGGTAAGGATATTTGATTCAAAACTGAAAGGACGGAACGTGTTATTATTTTTATGGCAATTTGGACTCTATTTAAATAGAACTTAGTGGTCATATCTTATAATGCGTAGATTAGATGCAGAATAATTTGATAGAAAACTTTTTGTGTTTTATCAATGCCAAAGTTTTGTAATATATCCAATTGATTTAGGTATATTATGTGTATATACGAATAGTCAATAGAATAAAACTCTCTAAGCTCATATTTTACTAATATATGGTGTCGCATTTGCTTGTTTGTGCTATAGTATAGGGTACGAAAAAATGCCATCGTTTATGGCTAACATTCCAAAGACTCGAACAACATAAGCAGCACATTAGCCCTAAGCACACCACAAAAAAAAAGCAGCCCACTAAATGTTCCCACTCGACTCACTACGCTGGCCTAGTGCCGGTTGGTGTCGGTTTTCTCACGATGTTTTCATTCAACGTTTATAAGTTAGCGGCATTACGCACACAACTTCGAAAATACAGTGGTGCGCGTGGGATTTGAAAGTGAGTCTCCGAATTGGCAGTCGTCGTTCTCCCGACTAGACCAGCCGTAAATTTTCAGTCGACCAATAGGAAAATTATTGTTTATCAAAGCTTGCACATTTAAATATCTCTATAACTTTATTAAGAACATAATTATCAAACAGATTTCTGCACAAATGACCAGCAAGTATGACGAGTAATATTCAAGACTCATTCATGTATTTGCACTTCATTATGAGCCTACCTGTCTCGGCAAAGATTAAATACTTAGACTGATGTGGTAATTAATTGCAAATAAACGATTTTTGATTTTAAACTTCTTTAGGCGCACCCCACACAGATTTTTCGGTGGCTGTGAATTTACCTCATCGCCACGCTCGTTAATGAAAGAAATGTTCTTGCTTGTAGTTCGAAAAAGAGACATCGTTAACGTTCCAAAGACTCGAACGAGAATTTCACTCAAATTTAATGTTGATTTTTCGTTTGCTGGTTTTTCTTTCATGTTTTAACTACTGGAGCGATCTTAGAAATTATTTCACCATTAGATAGTTTCACACAACTTTAAAACGTCTATGTTGTGGGATGCGTTGTTTGAATCGGGTTTACAGACTTGCAATCTTTGTGTCTTTACTCAAATGTTTACTACGTCATATTATGTACAATACATATTATGTCATATGCTCGTATGTTAAATCTTGCTGTATTCACGTGCTTCGGGATATTTATATGCCCAGTACAGTTATGATTTTCTTTTTTGTACTCGTATTATTTTGTAAATGTCCGATTTTGTGAACCATAAAAAAATGCATTTATGTATTGTTATTAGGCATTTCTGGTAATTACATAATATGGCTTTGTAATGTTGGCGTAAGTAGCAAAAGTTTAGTTAAAAAGTTTATATGCCAAGAAAATATTATATCTATTTCTATTAGAATTACTGATCCACGTCTAGACAGTAATCTGCCTGCGTTCAGAATGCAGCATAATCAGAATGCGTTGCCTGAGTGGGGGTTTCCCGATGGTTGATGGATGATGGACAATCTTGGTGTCTTCATTGTTTTTTCTAGGTTTCGTCTAGGTAAGCACGCTCTATCGTAATAGACTGCATCGTTGAGGTGCGAAAGTGCGAAATGTAAATATATAATTATATATAATATTATACATAATATTCGTGAAAAAGAAGAAGAAAAAAAACAGCAACCAGTTGAGCACACCAGGCGAGGTAACGGTCAAATACTAATTTTAATACATACATTATTGATAAAAAACCTACCTACTTATCACTGTTACTCTGCTTCAGTTCCCAAAAATACTTTTTCACAAAGATATTACTAACGACTATTAAGGTAGGCAATTTGGATCGTTCTAGTTGTGCGAGTATCTTATCAATTCATAACTTTTATCTTTTTGTTTTCGCAAATTGACTGCTATTACCATTGTAATAGCGAACGTGACCTATTAGCAAACTTTCTTGAGCATCGCAAACAATCCCCAAACCTCAACCTTATTCCTCTAACAATACGGTTCCACGAAATCTCTCTAAACTAAATACGGTCTAATAATGACAGATGGGAGTCTAAAGACACTTTGCATTTTGATTCGTTTCGCCGCGCCGTGACTTTAAAGTTTATTTTTGGTTGTAAATGGGTGATTTGCATTAAAAGGGAATTCATAGCCGTTTAATTAAACTCCATCTTTCTGATTGGAAGGTTTATTAAGTGAGAAGTTGATGTCTTTTGCGCCAATGAATGTTTGAAGCGGTTCGTTTTGACTTTAAAACTGTTTTGAGTGAATTCGGTACATAAAGTTTCTAGTAAAGTTCTTCATTTATAAATGCACAATTTACACGGAAATTAATTAAATAAAAACAAAAGAAAGGGCACACAAATTGTATACATTTTCAAAGTTTAAAATAATTATTTTACTATTATATAAAAATTAAATATCTGTCAAGCATTATGGTAAAATATGTTTTTATTACGTAAGTAATGAACAATGTAATTTTTTTTACCAATTTAAAGGGAAACTCTAAAAACTCGCTGTAACTATAAAAAAATATCGATAAGCTAGCATTTTAACTGCTGACAATAAAAGCTGATATAACTATTTTAGGAAGTGTTATAAACTTCCAATCCGATACTGTCAGTCAGAGATAGACCGAGAGAGAGTGTGGTATAATATCCAGCTCTGCTGTCAGCGTTGTGTGTGTTGCAAGAAAGTATTTCTCCTCGCGTGTTGTACGAGTCTAGATTATTTCTGACATAACTTGGTACATCGAGAATTGAAAAATATGATTTCAATTCATGACATTAAAACTTCTAACACGTATAACTCCGCTTGGACTGATGTTAGAGGTTGTTATAATAAATTGTGTAGGTTACATCATTTTTGAACGAAAATAAAAAGGTTCAGTTGACGTAAGAGCGAAAAAATGACACCAAAATCAGGCATTGGCTTTTCAGCCCGATACGTTCATACGTTACGAAGTAATTGAGCAACAAACCTCCTAATATCGAAACATTGACAATAATAATATTAGTAAGACAGGATTTACAATTAAAATAGAAAATAAATTCTATACGTAGTGTTGCCAGCTATTCTATGGGCGTACCTAAGGGAGCATTAGTGCGTGGGTAATGCTTCTGTGAACGGTTGAACGCACTTAAAGGGTTGTTCAGTTATTTGTGCACGTCTTATTTGTGTGAATGAACAACTTTTGAGAATGAATGCGATGGGTTGATCGTTTGGAAGACATTTCTTCACACAAATACATTTGAAACACGAATTTACAATTTGTTTCTATCCGCTACTGTCCAAGTTACGGCTGCTCTAGTCGGGAGAACGGCAACTGCCTATCCGGAGCATATGATTCGAATTCGCGCACCAGTGTATTTCTAACCCCCGACCAAAAAGGGGTGTAATAAGTTTGACGTCGATGTCTGTCTGTCTGTGTGTGTGTATGTCTGTGGTACCGTAGAGCTCAAACGGATGGGCCGATTGATTTGATTCTATCCGCTACTGTCCAAGTTATTTGAGTCCGGCAACTGCCTACGGACATGATTAGTTAAGTGTATTTCTTAACCAAAAAGACATCTAGCATGTGACGTCGATGTGTCTGTCTGCCTGTGTATGTCTGTGGTACCGCCTCAAACGGAATCGATGCGTTTTTTTATTTGAAGCTATTAGTTAAGGTTAAATAGACCATTTCAAGGAAACGAGCTTAGCTATTGCTGTCTCTACCATTTCAAGGGAAACGAAAAGAGAGAGAGCAAAGCTAAGACAGTTATTGTTAGGCGACAGACCCCCTGGTGTATGCCCGCCCCCGCTATCATCACCGTGCGCTTGACTGCATGACATGCTCACTCTCCCCAACGGTGACATAATTCCGTGAGCCTGAAGTTTTGGAGGGCACATCCATTGGTTTATGTCGATGTTAAGCTCATATTTATAATACTATACTAATACTAATACAATGTTTGTGTAGACAAGTACTGTATAGTATTTATTTATCAATTACAATTAATTATCACAATGTGACACATTGTGTAGACAAGTACTGTTTAGTATTATAAATATGAGCTTAACATCGATATAAACCAATGGATGTGCCCTCTTAAACTTCAGGCTCACGGAATTATGACATCGTTGGGGAGAGTGAGCTCACTCTTTATCGTTCTAGGCGGTGGCAGGAAGCGATAAACTCCGGACGTTTTTACCTATCGTCGTTGTCAAAAACCAAAATAAGTAGAAGCACAGCATATCTCGCCACTAGCGATTCTAGGGGTCAAGTAGATTGGTTGAGTGTAAACCATTTCCGATGCATCCAGAGACGCGGTTTATTACCAATATCAAGGTGCTTAGAGCACATCTTTTGGTTTATATAGATGGAGCTTAAATCGCGAGAGTTGAAAAACTAATTAAAGTAAGTTATCCATGAAAACCTTCTCCACATAGGTATACCTATTTTAATAATGCATTTTGAACCCTGTTCTCAGTGTCCTCGAGAAAATGTAACTATTCTCAACTTTGTTATTCTTGAATTAGCCAGCTCCGTTTAACACATAGATGTACAAATCCTGGAAGGAAATGAAATGCTCGTTAGCTACACTAGTCTAATCTGTAAACGAGACATTTTTGTTTATGTCACCGTAAGATTGTAATCGTTAGATCACAATCCACCCACGATAGATTATGTACTAATCTAACTTACCGTTAGATTATAATCCCACGCGTTATATTGCAAACTGATTGCAATTTTACAGTGTAAACAATAATTTTACAGTAGGTACATATAAATGTATTTATAATCTGAATCTCGGAAACGGCTGCGTGGATTTTCATGTAGTTTTGTATGCAGGGGGCTTCGACAGCGATTAATCGATCTAGGTAGGTTTCATTCACGTTTTTAGGAAACGTTGTTTAATCCATGTTTTCAATCAATGAAAAACCGAACAAAGCTCGCTCATCCAGTCGTGCCTGATATTAAACGACGTTACGAACCTAAGTGGTGCGCGCTAACCTGAAAGAAATCGATGATGTCGATGGTATTTATGATGATAGCGACAGTGTTTATGGTGATGACGTTGTAATTTATGATGATAATGGTTTTGAATGTAATGTTAATGTTGTTAATGATGAAACACAAGATGTTGGCGAAATTGTGCTCACCAAACATTTATCTCACACAAATATATATCACAACCAAATAGAAGCCAGAAATTAATCTAAGATGAAGAATCAGATGACATAAATAAAAACCAGAAATTAATAGAAGATGAGGAAGAAGAAGACTTTAATCAGCTGACTATTATTTAATTAATTTTTTATTTATAAATTACTAACAAATTGTCTTGCCAGACATATTGCATGCCTCTCGCAGAGACCAGTTTGTATGGGGCAACTTTTAAAATGTTTTGTATCATCTTATCTCACCTACAAACAGCAATAAAGATTTTTGTATTTGTATTTGTATTTGTATTTGTTTATGTTGATGATGACTATACATTTTTTCACAATATCAATGTTGCTTATGAAGGTAGCGATGGTGTTCATGGTGATGTAGTTTATAGTGATGTCGATGGTATTTATGGTGATACAAATACAAATACAAAAATCTTGATTGCTGTTTGCAGGTAAGATAAGGTGATACAAAACATTTTAAAAGTTGACCCATACAAACTGGCCTCTTTTTAGAAGCATGCAATATGTCCGGCAACACAGTTTCTATTAGTCTGAATTGATATAATGATAATGTTGATAATGCTGATAAAGTCTTCTTCTTCTTTATTTACTTTTACCTTTTAATCGGTTGAATCATATTATATATCATCTGATTTATCTTCTATTATTTTCTGGTATGTATGTGTGATATGTTTGGTGAGCACAATTACCCCAACGTCTTGTACTTCATCAGGATGTTGTTGTGGACTTTGATAAATATGAGGCTTAAATCCAAGTGATGATAGCGATGGTGTTAATGGTGATGCTGTTTGTAATGATAATTCTAATGAAGTTTATGATAATGTTGGTAGTGTTTAATATGGTACTAGATGGTATTAAAGCAAATGCTGTTAATAATGATGATGTTTTTGACAATGTTGACGGTGCTTAATATGGCAGAGATGGTGCAAAAGTCGATTCGGTTTATGATGATGATGGAAATGACAAAGTCGATGCTATTTATGGTAGTAACGATAGTGCTTATAAGGTTGATGGTTAGTATTAAAACAAAACCATAACTATTATATAAACTAGTGAGATAAAATGTACAGGTCACTTCTAGAAAATACTCGCTAGCTCTGCGAATAAAAATCCTAAGTTTCAATTTTCAACTCGGAACTCTGAGTTGGCGAAGGTATTCGGCTAAGTTCTGTCCAAGTTGGAGTTTCCTAAACTGACAGGTATACGCTTCTGTTTACGAAGTGTATGCTTTTAAATGGTTCGTTTTAAGTTTAAAGTGATGTTTATTAACTGTCTTTAAATAAGAAGCAGGTTTGTAATTCGGTTGTATGTTATTTTTGTTGCAAGTATGATATGCGACGGGTCCGACAATTTTAGATCGATTTTTTATGCCATTTTATTTTTTTATTTGTATTACTCTTTTAGGAAAAACATACTAAGGAATATGGATGATATTTCACAAGTACATTTTTTTTACATAAGAAGTGACGAGACGAGCAGGATATGTTCCTGATGGTAAGTAACATGCCTGCCACATAACAGCACAGTGACACGCAGCTATTGTAACATTAAGAGTCCAAATCATTACCTAGCGCTGCACTGCGCTCATCACCCAGAGATCTAAGATGTTATAGATAGATATACGTTTTGGCGGTAGAATAACTGGCAAATGTGTGGTACCATGGTATTCATGCCACACAACTTTGTTCATCACTGTCAAGATCAAAAAGATCATCACTTTTATTCACAAATGTTAACTTGTTTTTTTTTACTTTTATAGGTTTATACTTGACCAACATCTCGCCTGATGTTAAGCGACGATGCGGTCTACGATAGAGCGTGTTTACCTAGAAGTAACCGATTCACTCTCGATTTGAAGACACCAAGATTATAATCGGGATATCGGGAAAACCCCACTCAGGCAACTCATTCCACAGCCTAGACGTTCTTATCACAAACGTAGAGTCAAACCTCTTCGTCCGTGTCTTTGGAATATCCATAATTGATTTGGACAAAAGTTCTCGATTCTAGTTAGCCGTCCAATGTTTTCAGAATTAATTTATTTAAAAAATTAAAGGGCTTACAGAGCCTAAAGATGAATCTGACGACGAAAAAACAGAAGACACACAGAACGAAGGAGACACACAGAATGAAACACAGAAGATAGATCTCTTGAAAGGAGATAAAAAGGATTTGTTAATAGGTATTGTAGTGTAGGTTTTGTAGTGGTAGGACTCCTAGCAGAGTCCGCCTGGGGAAGTACCACACCTTTGTAATGTGAAAACATTGCTGTGTTCCGGTTTGAAGGGTGTTTCCAGAGAAATTACAGGGCATAGAGGTATAACATCTTAGATCTCTGGGTGACGAGCCCAGTGTAGTGCTAGTTAATGATTTGGACTCTGCATATTCCAATAACTGCGTGTCACTGTGGTTATATGTGGCAGGCATGTTGCTTACCATCAGGCACATGTCCTACTCGTCTCACCACTCTTCATTTTTTTTTTAAGTTGAAAGATGTGTGGCCAAATGTTGCTGAGTTGGTGCGACCGATTTTCGCAACCCAAAGCGCGCATTGTGTACCTGGTTACCATATAAATTACGATTTCCGAAATGTCTAAGTGATGAAAGATAGCAATTAATTATAAATACCTACTTGTAGAGCATTTCAGATAGAATATTTGAAACAACATTCTATTTCCGACAATATTTTGATAAATAACCAAACTTTCATTAACCAAGTTCCAAAAAGGAGGAAGGAGGTTATCAATTCGACCAGTATGTTTTTATATGTATGTTGCCTAATTTCACCAGAACCCCCGCACCCATTTTTTAAATTTATTAAGCGCTATGCACTCATCTATTTGAAGTCGGTGCCAGCCAAGTCTAACAGGTAGTGGATAGATACTACTTACTGTGCCTAGTTACCACGTGCCTACATAGTATCAATCTACTAACTTTTTGACCAGACTGGCACCGACTTCAAATAGAGTGAGTAGCGCTTATAATAATGATATTAATTTATTTTTCGCTTTTGAGGGCCTATTTATGGTTTTGAACTCGGTTTAATTTTTTGTACGAAAATAGTTTATTTGATTTTCAACTCAGTGTAAATGGATGTTGTTACTAATAGGTATATCTAGACTAGATGACGTCAGTACCTCCAAACCATGAGATATAAACAACGCACATTTAGAAAACCACACCCAAGTCATCAAAAACTACTTAATTCCACGAATTCATTGTGTTTAAGTATTTTCCATTTAAAATTGTAATTAATATCGCTATAAAATATACTAATTCTAAAACGTGGGTGTTGCTAAATGGATGCTAAGTTTGCACGTATTTTATAGAAATATTGGAGGAATTTTTGAGCGTTCGTACACAATGCTACAAATATTTTTGAAGTAAAAACTCATGTGTAGAAGTAGAAAAAATTTATGGGTCCCCGTCACTGACATGTTTATCTAGCAAAGTCACTACTTTGCTAGAATAAGAATCAAGAAGAATTTGCTAGAAGAAGAATAAGATCTTGTTCCCTCAGACTCAGTTTGTTTATAGTGGTAGGACTCATGGCAGAGTCCGCCTGGGGAAGTACCACACCTTTGTCTGTTATTATACCGCCAAGCAGTAAGGTGCAAACATTACTGTGTTCCGGTTTGAAGGGCAATGTTTCCAGAGAAATTACAGGTCTTAGAGATATAAGATCTTAGATCTCTGAGTGCCGAGCGCAGTGCAGTGCTAGGTAATGATTTGGACTTTTCATGTTCCAATAGCTGCGTGTAACTGTGCTGTTATGTGTCAGGCATGTTGCTTACCATCAGGCACGTGGCTTGATTGTCTCGTCACTCTTTATTTAAAAAAAAAAGTCGATTAGTGAGACACAAATATTTCATTGATTTATTTTGAAAATATTTTTCTCTCATCCCTTCTTCTCATTGAACAAACGCCGATTAGTAGAACGGGTTATTTAATATTATTTCAACCCCATTTGCCAACGTGGTTAAACAACAAATTTCCAAAATTTGACGTTTATAACATTGGTAGAATATGTATAATACCTTATTTTCATATTTCTTTTAACCAGCTGGACGACTGCAGTTAAATTAAGACATGAGAAGAAGAGATGAGAGAAAAATATTTTCAAAACAAATAAAATTTTGTATGTCTTGCTATCTGTCTTGAGGAACAAGCATTATTTGGACCAAAGACAGTTTTTTTTGCAATAATACAAAATTTTATCCAAAAATCTTAATTTTTGTTTGTAGGTAAGATGAGCTGATACAAAACATTTTAAACGTTGATCCATACAAAATGGCCTATTCTTCTAGAGGCTTGCAATATGTCTGGCAAAACAATTTGTTTCAGTGTTAATTTATACAATGAAAAACGAATAAGTAAATAAAATAATAGACAGCTGATTATAATCTTGTTCTTCGCCTTCTTTTTATTTCTAGATTTTATTCGGTTGTGCTATTTATGTCATCTGATTCTTCATCTTTTATTAATTTCCTGCATCTATTTGGTTGAGCTATGTTCTTATGTGAGATATGTTTGGTGAGCACAATTACGCCAACGTCTTGTATTTCAGCAGGATGTTATTTTGAAGTTTAATAAGTATGTAGTTTAAATCTAATACATTTGACCGCCATATCACCTTGTGTTAAGCGTCGCTGTCTATCTAGAAGAAACCTATTCACTCTCAACTTTAAAGCACCAAAATTGTAATTATCGGAAAAACCCCACTTATGCAACGCATTCCGTAAACTCGACGTTCTTATTACGAAAACGAAGTTAAAGCTCCTCAAGAAAGATTTTGGAGCATCAACCATGAATGAAAACCAGTCCGATAGAAAAAAGGGGATATTAGAGAACGCAGATCAGTACAAAAATCAAAAAACAAATTAAATATTGGTGGACATTTCACACACAACACCATCTGACTCTAAACTAAGCAAAGCTTGTACTATGGAAGCCAGATAGCTGATATAATACTTATATATTTTTGAATACATACTTATTTTACATAGAAAACACCCAGGATCAAATATAAATACAAATACAAAACAACTGTACAAACATTAAATTTTTTACAGAAACAAAAGGTACAGGCACAAAGGCACAGTACAAATTTTTGAAATTTTGATGTAAGCTTTCAGTATTTTATAAAGAGGCATATTTATGACATTTTTTTAATAAAGTTAGTTTCGTGTACGAACGTAACTTTTAGTCCAACAAAGGTCGATCTAAGTTAATAAATGAGTCACAGGGTGTTAGAGAACTATTTTAATGATTATTTATATTACGATGTTCCATCGTCAAACACTACGTACTCCCATTATTTAACACACACAGACAAACAAACAAGTTTTCGAAAAATACCGAAATTGGGTAAAAAAAAGATACTTTGTTCCAAAAATGTCGAATATAAAGCAAGAAAAATCTCAATCTATATTTTGTTCTTTTCCTAACTTTTAAGTATCAGCTGTCTTGTTTCAGGCTCGTAGGTAAGGTTGCCATCCGTCCGGGTTTTCCCGGATTTGTCCTAGGCTAGAGGGCGTCCGGGGAGCGTCCGGGCCGGACTTCGCACTATCATAGTTCGGGTTTAATACTCGTATATCTGTTTGAAAAATCTTATTCTATTGTCTCAATGTAAGACGTGGTAAGAAAGTTATGTGCAAAAAAAATCTGTTGACGTGTCCGGGTTTTGGGTTGTAAACTCAGGAAAATCCGGGATTTTCACGAGTCTTGTCCTGCAGGTCTACTACGAAGTCCGATAAACGATATATCGGCCGAAGTTATGGACGTTTAAAACCACGAAACACAATCGGTCGGTTAATCGGATCGGGTGTTTCGTTCATCCCGACTGACACTGATTTGACAGTTTTTGTGTCATCAACCGACCGATTATGTTTCGTGGTATAAAACGTCCATAACTTCGGCCGATATATCGTTTATCGGACTTCGTAGTAGACCTGCTGGTTCCCAAACTTTAGAGATAGCAACCCTACTCGTAGGTCATGTTAGGTAGGGTGGGAATTGTTTAGTTTCGTCTTAAATTATTTTAAGTGACACTTTAAACGTGGATAAAAAATTCATCCAGTCATAGGATGCATAGATGTCATAGGTGCAGTCATAGGAACTGTAGATACAAGTGAAAATTTATAAGCTTAGAATTTGATAGCTTATTTTGGAAACTACGGAAACCGGAACGACAAACCGGAAGGCGTGGCTATGAGAAATGCTGGCGCATTTCTAGATGGCCAGCATGGATGGGCAAGGGCCATGGTCCCGAGTTTACCCGAAGATTACTTATCATTGCCGAGCGTAACGCTAGAATTCAATTCACAGCCCACGAAACATCTACATGTGGCGCGCGAAAAGAGATTTTCACTTAACTGTAAATAATATACAAAAACAATTAAATTAATTATCTCTATATATAAAAATGTTATGTTGGTTTGTGTACGCTTCAAAAACACAAAAAGTTCTGCACCGATTGAGCTGAAATTTTAGAATGATATATAATCCGCATCAAGGATTGTTTTTATCAAATTTTTACATCAGAATGTGCCACAGCGAAGCGTGGCAGGGTACAGCTAGTGTTTGATAAATTGATATTTAATTTTTTGGTAAGTATTTATCTAATTTCTCTAGGTGAAGACCGCAGTGCAGTGGTAAGTACCTAATGATTTGCTGTCTTTATATTGCAATAGCTGCGTGTCACTGTGCCGTTATGTGGCAGGCATGTTGCTTACCATCAGGCACATGTCCTGGTAGTCTTGTCACTGTATTTTTATTTTTTTTTTTTTAAATAAAGAGTGACGAGACGGTCAGGACATGTGCCTGATGGTAAGCAACATGCCTGCCACATAACAGCACAGTAACACGCAGCTATTGGAACATGAAGAGTCCAAATCATAACCTAGCACTGCACTGCGCTCGTCACCCAGAGATCTAAGATCTTATATCTCTAAGCCCTGTAGTTTCTCTGGAAACATTGCCCTTCAAACCGGAACACAGTGTTTGCACATTTCTGCTTGGCGGTAGAATAACTGGCAAAGGTGTGGTACTTCCCCAGGCGGAATCTGCGAAGAGTCCTACCACTACAAAATATATTTTATATTTTATAAAAAAAAACTAAACTCACTCAAAGTAAGATATTTTACGACGAGTTCTCGAAACACACATAACGAAGCCGTATTTCATTTATTTAACAACATTAGGGGCCCTACCACAAGTACTCATTATAATTATTGTTTTAATTCAATTAACGTACATTTAGAACACTACGACTTTGAACCATATTCTTTGGTGATAAGATTCACGATCGCAGTGTATAAAACGTTGAGCGTCAATTGTTTCGCGAACACATCGTAATAAAAACTCGGAGTATGGAATCAGTTTTAAATGTACGCAAATTATAAAAACTACATACAAAATTGAACCTTAAATGGCTGCAATAAAGCTTAATTTATATTTGGTGAGTTTATTAAGCGCAACCGTTAATTTAACCGTTAATTTGTTAAAGACAAAAGTCTTTAACCAGTGCGTGTTGCCAGTGATGGCTTATGGAACTGAGACGTGGTCCTTAACTGTGGGCCTCATAACGAAGCTCAAAGTCACACAGCGAGCTATGGAGAGAGCTATGCTCGGAGTCTCTTTTCGTGACAGAATCCGTAATGAGGATATTCGCAAAAGAACGAAAGTGGCCGACATAGCTCAAAGAGTAAGCAAGCTGAAGTGGCAATGGGCAGGCCACATCGCTCGCAGAACTGACAACCGATGGGGAAGAAAGGTTCTCGAGTGGCGACCACGAACCGGAAGACGCCGTGTTGGACGGCCTCCCACTAGATGGACAGATGACCTCACAAAGGTCGCTGGAAACCGCTGGTTGCAGGTTGCGCAGGACCGATCGTTGTGGAAATCTAGGGGGGAGGCCTATGTTCAGCAGTGGACGTCTTGCGGCTGATGCTGATGAACCGTTAATGATGCCATGTAGTTCCCACGCTACTAAAATTGAACAAAACGAAATGTTATATGAAAAAAACGTTTTTTTTTAGAACAAAAAATATGGATTACTTAAAATGAGTATAGCATAATTATTAGCCCAATTTATCTTCTTAGCTTCTCACTACTGAGACTTTGGGCAGAAGGCCCCGACAAAACATAATTCAAAATTTTGTCGTCTACATAAGTGTTCTAAGCATGGCCATCTGGACTACATAATATGTGTACCTGAATGTGTAATGGTAACCATGGCGACACGCCATGGCCATCTATAAACGCTGGCTTATTTCTAGATGGCCATGACCCTAGTTCAGCCGAAGTTTTTTTTCAATCACGAGCGTGACGCTTGAAGTCAATTCACAGCCCACGAAAAAGCAGTTTTTACTTCAAAAACTAAAATTTTCTTACTTTTATCTGTCTCAGATACATTTTAAATTGTTGACGGTTTTTATACTTCCTGTGCTAATTTAATTACAAAATTTTGAAGTCACTCTCACGAGAAGAAAATCAAGGCTATAAATATAAAGGAAGAAGAAGACTTTAATCACTGAATCACTATAATTATATTGATGAAAGCCGGACGTTTTTACCTATCACTATCCGTTGTCAACAACCAAAATAAATAGAACCACAGCATATCTCGCCGTTAACGATTCTAGGGCTCAAGTAAGGGTGGTGTGTAAGGCACTATTAACTCATTCAGTGCCACCATTATTTTCTAATAGTTCCCAGTCAATTCAAAAGTTTAATGCCTGGCAAAACTGCCTAATTGAAAATGCCTGGCGTGTTCGCAGCATAACATAATTTACCTATTTTCACAAAAAAAAATGTTAGTTTCCATGGGCCATTTCAAAAATCTTTAGCTTAAGGCATAAGATTTATGCTCTGAGATTTTGACTAAAGAATGAAGTATTTTTTTCATTTATTCATAAAAACCATTCCAATTGACATTAATAAGAACATGCTAGGCGTGTCGACAGCATTGAATGAGTTAAAAAAAAATTAAACAAACCCAAATAAGTAGAACCACAGTATAACTGTGTAAACCACTTATTTTTTTAAACATTATATTTAAAAAAATTAGTGGTTTACACACCGCCAATCTACTTGACCCCTAGAATCGCTAGCGGCGAGTTATGTTGCGGTTCTACTTATTTTGGTTGTTGACAACGAATAGTGATAGGTAAAAACGTCAGTTGTTCACTGCTTCCTGCGACTTGAAAGGAAAGAAAACACTCTTCCTAACGATGACATAATTCCGTGCGCCTGAAGTTTAGGAGGGTTTATCTGATGGTTTATATCGATGTTCACACGTTCCACAAAGGTGTGTTACTTCCAAAACATCCTCTTTTTTTAAAAGTCCGTTGATTCCTTCGTTCCGACACACTCGTATCTAAAAGGACAGAAATGTTATTTTAACAGGATGTGTTATTTAAAAAACTTCAATAAAATCAAAAATTCTTCGAAATCAAAAGAAAACCAAACAACTCCGACCACCCAAATTGTTTACAATATAATCATTTTATTACTCTCTATATAGAGAACTCTGTCCGTCTGTCCGTCACTCGACAGCAATAAAATATTTAACGTAAAAACATGGAATGCAGATGTCGTGTATTTTAATCTTTCAGAATGTGTTAGAAATAACTTTATTGAAGTAATACTTTTTTGTATGGAGCATAGAACAAGGAGTGTCATCTCATAAGGTAGAACATTTTAAAAGGTGTATTACGTAAATAATAGTTTAAATAAATTGGCAGTCATAGGAACAGCCGATAGAAGTGTAAACTTACAACTCAGATTTTGCTAGCTCACTTTGGAAACTACGGGGATTAAACCGGAGGGCGTGGAACGAGCATGGCCATCTAGAATTGCGCCAGCATTGCTAGATGGTAATTCAAGAATTTCTAAATGATAAAAAAATAAGTTTTGTTTATTGTAGTCTTTTTGCAGATCCCGCCTGAGGAAATACCACCACACCTTTGCCAGTTGTTCTACTGCCAAGCAGCGATATGCAAGCATCTCTACGTACCAGTTTGAAGGGAAATATTTCCAGAAAAGTTACAGCGCATAAACAAATTATTTCATTTCTCTGGTTGACGAGCACAACGCATTGCTGGGTAATGATTTGGACTCTTCATGTGCAAATAACTTTGTTGCAGCGTAGTACTGTGCTGTTAAGGGCAATTGCTTATAATAATTGAGGTACACGTCTTTCTTTTATCATCATCATTATCAGTCGCAAAACGTCCACT
This sequence comes from Ectropis grisescens, assembly GCA_017562165.1. Classification (NCBI taxonomy): domain Eukaryota; kingdom Metazoa; phylum Arthropoda; class Insecta; order Lepidoptera; family Geometridae; genus Ectropis; species Ectropis grisescens. The sequence goes on from CM029797.1 coordinate 15,727,415, forward strand.
GCTGAACATAGGCCTCTAGATATCCACAACAAACGGTCCTGCGCAACCTGCAACCAGCTGTTTCCAGCGACCTTTGTGAGGTCATCTGTCCATCTAGCGGGAGGCCGTCCAACATCTTCTTTTCTCATCGTCATCCTCTTTTATCATCACTATATCTAACACAAATAGGTATCATTTTGCATGTAACCTACTTCCCTAGAAACATTAAAACTCGATGTGTTGGTCATCTCGCCCACGTAACACCTACTAGCTGCGTTTTATCAGCCATTACTGTTACACTGTCGCTACGGAGTTATATACTTACTTTATACTGGGTTTATAGCTACTTTTATTTACAGCTGAACAAATACCTGATAGAACGGTGACAGCGCGAATATTGTGTCGAATGAGAATTGTACCGCTTTGCAATAAATAATTAACAACATAGTGGTAAGTATTGTGTTCCTTCTGCTAGGGCACGCGCTTCTTTGTTCATATACAATATAGGCTAGCGTTTAACCGTAATTGTGTATTGGTTACTTGACCAGAGTATTGGATTACGGCTTTGACTCTATCCTTGTGAGTGTAGGCGCCGTGTCTCAACAGATACAGTACAAAATGGGCTGCTGATTTTTATATACTTTTTGACTGAAACAATACCGCTGCCTAGGATGTAGTACAGTTGTATTTTTTTTTTCAAATCTGGATTCAATGACAACAAAATCACTTTGTAATAAAATTGATCTCTTTTTTACGCAAATATATTTAAATTATATTTGCTTGTCGATCTATTTCAAAACTTAATTTTATTTTGTTATCTAGCTTACTCGTTATTGATTAAAGATTGTGGTGGTACTTATGCTCTGTTATTGTACAACGGAGTGATTGCTACAACTGCAAGATCAGCGCCACCTAACGAAACATGTGATACTTTCACATAAACAGTTTAAAATATGATACTTTCAAACATCTTCATGGTTAAGATTGTGACATCTTAAATCTTGAAGTGTTATTCTACAAGTATTCTTATTCGTAGATTTATAGCTGTTTTACTATCATCAAATGGACATGACAAAATGGAGTTAGTTGCAAAAGCCACGAAATTGTTTTCACACAATGACAACGTGTGTGTGTTTAGTGTCAATAGTTACGGAATGTTTACCTATGGAGTACATGTTTTACGAGTCATTTGGACTCTTCATATTCAAATATCTGTGCGACAGTGTGATGTTATGGCTAAACATCATCCTGTCACAGTGCATTATTTAACATTATTTATATATTAGTTTGTATTATATTCGTATTTATGTTTCAGGATGTACAGTTATTAATATGTAGGTGTATGCTTAATATTATTGTAGTTTATATATATTAGTATACTTATAAGTTAATTTTCATATTTACAGACTTTAAATATACCTATGTCACTTATTGTTTGTACTTCCCCGTCTTCTTATTCTTAATTTCTCCTGTTCCATCCAGCGGTTGCCTGGAAGAGATCGCTTTTAGCGATAAGGCTTTTAGCGTTTAACATCAGGCGAGATGGCGGTCAAGTTTAAAACTATATAAGTTAAAAAAAAAAGGTCGCCAATACTTTATTTTTTAAGGGGTGTTATAAGTTTAACGTCGATGTCTGTCTGTCTGTCTGTCTATCTATCTGTCTGTCTGTCTGTCTGTCTGTGTGTGTGTCTGTCTGTGGCACCGTAGAGCTCAAACGGACGGGCCGATTTCGATGCGGTTTTTTTATTTGATGGTTAATATCCGTGCGGATGTTCTTAGCTATGTTTGGTTAATACCGATTCAAAATGGCCGCCGCCACAAAATGGCGGACAAAATATTTCTTCACAATCTACCTCAATATGGGTATCAAATGAAAGGGCATGACTAGTAGAATACTATACATTATAAAAAATTCAAATCCAAGATGGCCGCCACCACAAAATGGCGATTTATATTATTTTTTTCACTAATACCTCAATATGGGTATCAAACGAAAGAGCTTGACTAGTAGAATACATTGCACTATGAAAAATTTCAAATCCAAGATGGCCGCTTCCACAAAATGGCGAAATACATTTCTTTTTTCACAACTCCCTTAATATGGGTATCAAATGAATTGACTAGTAGAATGTTGTACAGATAACAAATCTGAGATAGTCGGGGGTTAGTCAAAATTTTTAATTTTGTTCTTGTTGTAACTTTGTTTACTTGTTAAGTGCAATAAAGAGTTTATCTATCTATCTATTTACAAACATTAGTTTTTTAACAAGTTTTTTTTAATAATAAAGAGCGATGAGACGTGCACATCATGTGCCTGATGGTAAGCAACATGCCTGCCACATAACAGCACTGTGACACGCAGCTATTGGAACATGAAAAATCCAAATCATTACCTAGCACTGTACTGCGCTCGTCACCCAGAGATCTAAGATGTTATATCTCTGAGCCCTGTAATTTCTCTGGAAACTTTGCCCTTCAACTCGGAACACAGTAATGTTTGCACATTACTTCTTGGCGGTAGAATAACTGGCAAAGGTGTGGTACTTCCCCTTTCGGACTCTGCCAAGAGTCCTACCACTACAACTTCCACTTAGTGTCATTAATTAAGGTATATTTACCGTATTTATATTTATTATTCATATCAGTTTACCAGATAATACAATGCACGAAACTTCACCAAAATATCGGGAACTTGTTCTATCATACAACAACAGTAAACACATCAAAGTCTTGAACATCGTTTCGAAGTTGCTATCTTACCGGTTTTTATTATCTCGTTGCTCAAAAAGCGACAATGTTTCATATTTGATGTTTCAAACACTCAAACGAAAAGGTTCCGCCTCTTTTTTCAAGGTTTTTTCTCTTTTTTTAACCGACTTCAAAAAAGGAAGGTTCTCAATTCGGCCGTATTTATATATATTTTTATGTTTGTTCGCCGTTTCTTCATCGTTTATGAACCGATTTTGATGATTCTTTTTTAACCCCCGACCAAAAAAAGGAGTGTTATAAGTTTGACGTCGATGTCTGTCTGTCTGTCTGTGTGTGTGTCTGTCTGTGATGATGATGATTTCGATGCGTTTTTTTTATTTGAAAGTTAATATCCATGCGGATGTTCTTAGCTATGTTTGGTTAATATTGATTCAAGATGGCCGCCGCCACAAAATGGCGGACAAAATATTTCTTCACAACCTACCTCAATATGGATATCAAATGAAAAAGCTTGACTAGTAGAATATTATACATTAAAAAAATCAAATACAAGATGGCCGCCACCACAAAATGGTGAATTATATTATTTTTTGCACTACTACCTCAATATGGGTATCATACAAAAGGGCTTGACTAGTAGAATACATTGCATTATGACAAATTTCAAATCTAAGATGGCCGATTCCACAAAATGGCGAAATACATTTCTTTTTTCACAACTCCCTTAATATCGGTATCAAATGAAAGGGCTTGACTAGTAGAATGTTGTACAGATAACAAATCTGAGGTAGTCGGGGGTTAATCAAAATTTTTAATTTTGTTCTTGTTGAAATAGTAAACCAAAAATTAAAATCCGCCCAAAATTTTGTCTGGGCGACATGGTTGTAGATTTCACAAACGTTATGAAACTCGAATCTGTCAACACGAAATTTTGTAAATGCATTGTTGATAACTTGTTTTGAAATAAAAGGGGTAAAATAAACTTTTTTGACTTTCATACAAAAAAATAAACTGACTTCAAAACCACAAATATGCACTCAAAAGCGAAAAATAAGCTAAAATAATATTTATAAGCGCTACTCTCTCGTCTATTTGAAGTCGGTGCCAGCCAAGTCTAAGAAGTAGTAGAAATATACTACTTACACATTTCTACTTACTACGTACCTACATACCTAGTATCTATCTACCTACTAGCTTTTTGACTTGACTGGCACCGACTTTAAATAGACGAGCGAGTAGTGCTTGTAATAATTATTTTAGCTTATTTTTCGCTATTGCGTGCCTATTTGTGGTTTTGAAGTTAGTTTATTTTTTGGTGTGACAACGTCTAATAAATCGATGAACGCCGGCTGTATGCACAAAAAGGTGTCCCGTTACATCCCGTTACGCCAATTGTACGCTTGCGCCGCATCTATCAATGTTTTGTAATGACGTTGTCACGTTAAACTACGTCTGTAAACCAACCGACTTTACAGACAACCAAAATTTTTGTATAAAAAGTTTAAAAGTTTAAGTTTAGTAAAAAGTTTATTAATTTCAAAATATTTATTCACTAGATGCCCGCCCCGGCGTTGCCCGTAGTACATTATATAGTACTCATCAGGATCCCGTACATATACAACGGTGAAAGAATGACTGAAATCGGTTCAGTCATTCCTGTGAATATCGCTTTCAAACAAAACACCTCTTTAGCTACCTGCTACGCCACCTGTCGGAAATTGGTTGTACCAACACAGATTTAGAAAAAAAAAATTGATTAGCAAAGGTTTTATATTCAAGAGGTATGTAATCTGTGATATTCAATGACGTAATCTTAGACACATGCTGTCATGTGTCATGTCAAAGCACGAAACGTACGAAAACTCTCAAAATGGAATATTTTTCCCGATTTTGTTACATTCTTGATTCATGTTCCGCTTCTATTAAAAGTAGCGTTATTTTCTATAGCCTATAGCCTTCCTCGATAAATGGACTATCCAATAGAATAATAATCTTTCAATCCGGACAAGTACTTCCCGAGATCCTAGCGTTCAAACAAACAAACAAACTCTTCAGCTTTATAATATTAGTATAGATTAATTCAATTTAAATTCATCACTTTAATTATGTAACGTATAGTTGTCACAGTCAACTCTTCCACAGACCTAATTGATAGACAACATAAAAACAAAAGTTATTCGATACTCTGAGCATTAAAACTGATTGATGGCCGACCTTCGTCGTTAGTGAAATCGGTTTATAGCCGTTTTAATTTTAGAGGCCCGTATACAAAAAGAAGTGTAGCACTCGGGGACTGTCACGGTAAAGCTATTGCATGTTGCATGCATTTTTATCAACATAAGCAATTGGGATGTTAACAATTTTTCGGAATTGCTTTCATTTTGACGAGTGAAATTTGTTTACCATAAAAAATATCACGGGAAATCCGTTAAGTTGGCAACACTGCTAAGAGCATTTAGTCTGTAAACCTAATACAGATAAGATTCAAAGTCGAATGACCGAGTGGGGAGGACGGCGTTACGGTCTTCCATCCCTCTTTTTTTGTGAACATAAGATAGAGATGCACGATCACTAAAATTCGGTCTCCAGGCCCGCGATAAAAGCTATGCAATAGCTTAAAAAGTTCATTGTTCATTATAAAGGTGAAATTTTATCGGACACACGTTTAGTGGTGATAATGATTAGGGGTAGTAGGTATTTGCAACACCGCATTTCCAGGGTCTGTCTGTCGTATAGTGTTATAACATTACTAGATGTCCGCCCCGGCGTCGCCCGTGGTACATTATATAGCACTCATCAGGATCCCGTCCATATACAACGGTGAAAGAATGACTGAAATCGGTTCGGTAATTCCTGAGAATATCGCTTTCAAACAAAACACATTTTCAGCTACCTGCTACGCCACCGGTCGGAAATTGGTCGTACTAACTAAAGGATTAGCAAAGGTTGTACATTCAAGAGGCATGTAATCTGTGATATTCAATGACGCAATCTTAGACACATGCTGTCATGTGTCATGTCCAAGCACAAAACGTACGAAAACTTTAAAAAATGAATATTTTTTCCCGATTTTGTTACATTATTGATTCATGCTCCGCTTCTATTAATAGTAGCGTTGTTTTCTATAGCCTTCCTCGATAAATGGACTATCCAATGTAAAAAGAATCTTTCAATTTAGACCAGTAATTTCCGAGATCCTAGCGTTCAAACAAACAAACAAAAAAACATACAGCTTTATAATATTAGTATAGATATATTATGTCTTTTCCTTTTCATTTTACTAAAACATGACTGTTATAATTGTCGAAGATTGCATGTTTGTGGCTCCATCACGTCGGGTCGGCTAAACGGATCTGGTTTGGGTTGACATTTGATAAAAATTTAGATTATAAGTAGTCTACATATTTGCGCTTATTAGTCTAGTCTACAAGTTGAGCCAATTTTATTTTTGGATAATTTTACTGTTCGTAATTTTGTAGAGCTGTTTTTGATTTTCGTTTTAAACATATGTACGAGTACATGTCATTCCAAATTGAATGTCATCATAATTTTCGGAGAGTACGTCCAAAAAGTTTTGTTTGAAAAAAGCACTTGAACATTATTATATGAGAAATTATATTACATGCCCATTTGATAATATACAACATGTGGCGGAAAGGTCCAACAATATTTGAATATGTCATTCCAACACTGGTGTGGACTTCATCTCGAAGGTCTCTTCTTTGACCCTCACCACTTTAGATCGCGAGATAATACGAATCAAAGTTTGATGTAAAATTGATCAGTTGCAACCCTATGCGTTGACATTTGATAAAAATTTAGATTATAAGTAGTCTACATATTTGCGCTTATTAGTCTAGTCTACAAGTTGAGCCAATTTTATTTTTGGATAATTAACAGCCCTTTTTTGTCGGGGGTTAAAACAAGTGTTTTATTAATCCATTGGCATTTCGTATTACTGTTCGTAATTTTGTAGAGCTGTTTTGTTTCTAACTTTTTGATTTTCGTTTTAAACATATGTGGAACTATTCGGAAAGTACATGTCATTCCAAATTGAATGTCATCATAATTTTCGGAGAGTACGAAAAAGTTTTGTTTAAAAAAGCACTTGAACATTATTATATGAGAATTATATTACATGCCCTTAATATACAACATGTGGCGGAAAGGTCCAACAATATTTGAATATGTCATTCCAACACTGGTGTGGACTTCATCTCCGAAGGTCTCTTTCCCCTCACCACTTTAGATCGCGAGATAATACGAATCAAAGTTTGATGTTAAATTGATCAGTTGCAACCCTAATGCGCGGCGGCGCGCGGCGGCCGGCGGCCAGTGACCGCGCCGCGTTGCTGGTGATTAGGGTTGTCAAATAAAATAATAAATAACGAATTTCAACTTTGTATGGAAAAAAATTGTTGTGCTTTCGTGTCTAATATTCACATATGTGATTCAATACCTAGTATTGATGAACTACAATAAATGTGGTTGGACCTTTCAACCACACGTTGTATAAATAAGATATACTTATAGAATTATAAACAGTCATAAGGAATATCAATATAAGTGAAATGTTATAGTTTACAATTTTAGTGTTAAACGTAATTTGTCTATTCCCTGAAATACTGCTAGACTGCTACTACGCATGTCGCAGACGTCAAGTCATATACTTAAGGGCCTACACCGAGCATTTGCTCGGGGTAGGCCTTATGACAAGATCATTTATCTCATATTTATCTCATTTATCTGATCATCTTATGACAAGGTCATTTGACCTTGAGTATTTCTTATTTCATCGCACACCGCAAGAAAGAGCAAGAGAGAAACAGTAGGGGTTATCACTGTTTTATGCTCAGATTTTAGAATAAACTCTTTATTAAATCAGATTTTGATCTTTCCAAATAAATATTTCTGCCATAATATTTGTAATCAAATTGTCTATTCGTTGGTGTAAGGACAAAATGTAAATAATGGCGGCTTTTCGAGTAGATGAATGATAATAAAATTATTGTTAATTTTTACGGCTTCGTTATGACGAGATTGATCAAAAATTAAATTCAGAAACAAAAAAAAGGAAACTACTATTTCAAAGCTGAGATTTTGCAAAAGTTAAATGTATTTTGTTTACCATTTGATATTTGTTTTGAATAAAAAGTAAATGGATCTGAAACATATACACATAAAATTGGTAGTCATAGGAACTGCCAATAGAAGTAAAAGCTTATAACTCAGAATTTGATAGCTCACTTTAGAAATTACGCGGGTGAAACCGGAGAGTGTGGCCATGATCATGGAGTATGGCCAACTAGAAATGTGTGAGTCAATGGGAAATGTTGACTCATTTTTAAATGGCCAATGGGTATGGTCCCGAGTTCACCGAAAATCTCTTATCATTCCCAAGCTAGAATACAATTCACAGCTCAAGAAAAATCTGTATAAAAAAAAAATATCCACAAATTTACACCATAAATCTTAGAACTAAGTAAAACGATAATAAATTATGCAGAGCAAAGGGCGGCCTTATCGCTTAAAGCGATTTCTTCCAGGCAACCTATGAATGAACTAATAGTAGTAGAAATCGTGTACTGTAGGTGGTGTAATTCAATAAATATACATAGTGCCAAAATACATAAATAATGTATAATACTCATAAGCAGATTGACACAGCTTAGGTAATTACTTAGATAAATACATATAATACAATATTACATATAGGTACATAAAATATACAAAAAACATCCATATATAATTAGATGTATGTGTCGCGCCAAAAGTTTTCACTTCAAAAAACTCGTTTTGCTGGGGGACGCGTCTTCATGTCAACGATTTATAAACCGTCCAACACGAATCTCCCGCTCTCCTGCTCTGCCATCGCTACGTCGCTACATTAGCATGTCATATGGATACATGTCACTACGTGTATCCATAAAATTTTCCCTCACTTAAAAGTATTCAAAGTGATCAAAGAAATTTTCACTTAAAAAAAACGGTTATAATGTAAGGAACCCTTAATAACCAAACAAACTCTATCTTCACCGCAAACATCTTAAGCAGATACTTTATACGGAGCTTAATCTGTAAAAGTATTTCGTTTAAAGGGACATTAATATTTTGTTTTCGACAATTTTAATAAATTAGGGACTTAAACTGTGAGTTACTAGTGATGTTATGTTCGCTTTATTTATGTAGAGTAGGTTATTAATATTATGTTTCTATTGTTGATTGTCTTTTATACTGTTGTCTATTATTATTCTCTTTAATTTTTTTTTATAGTGGTAGGACTCTTGGCAGATTCCGCCTGGGGAAACACTACGCTTTTGCTAGTTGTTCTACCGCCAAAGAGTAATATGAAGACATTTCCGTTGAATGGAGTTCCGCGGAACATGTTACGGTTTGAATGGCAATGCTTACAGTAAAATTACAGGGCATAGAGATAAAACATCTTATATGTCTTAGTGACGAGTGCAGTGCAGTGCTAGGTAATGATTTGGACTCTTCTTGTTCCGATAGCTGCGTGGCACTGTGTTGTTATGAGCAGGCATGTTGCTTCGACGTCTATTCAAGTTTAATCTATTAAAACACGTTGTTTATAGTTTCACTAATATTTTTCCGTGATTTCTTCCGTGTAATATTTATTATTAAGACAAGAACAAAATTAAAATTTTTGATTAACCCCTAACTACCTCAGATATGTTATCTGTACAACATTCTACTAGTCAAACTCTTTCATTTGATACCTATATCGAGGTAGTAGTGAAAAATAATAATGTAATTCGTCATTTTGTGATGGCGGCCATCTTGAATTTGAATTTTTTTTATAATGTATAGTATTCTACTAATCAAGCCCTTTCATATGATACCCATATTGAGGTAGGTTGTGAAGAAATATTTTGTCCGCCATTTTGTGGAGGCGGCCATCTTGAATCGATATTAACCAAACATAGCTAAGAACATCCGCACGGATATTAACCTTCAAATAAAAAACCGCATCGAAATCGGCCCATCCATAATATGCCACTCAGCCCGATCCTCGGTCTAACGTTCCCAACTGCTACCAGCCGTTTTTCGTATATTGTCACTCCATCTCGTCTCAAGCTCATACACTACACCGATTCGCGGTCTCACCTCCAGAACCCGTCTACCCCAACGGTTATCGGAGGATCTATCGCATAACTTGAACTGTGTTAGCTTTGATATTTTTATCTCTTATCTTTTCGTTTGAAATGATAAAGACAGCATTAGCAAAGCCATAGCCGATTTAGTTAGGCGATAGAATAGCTGGTCTGCGATAGATGTGATTGGCTCACTGCTACTTCAGCTAATACGAAGACATTTTGCTGAACTAGTAGTGGTAGGACTCTTGGCAGAGTCCGCCTGGGGAAGTACCACACCTTTGCCAGTTATTCTACCGCCAAGCAGTAATGTGCAAACATTACTGTATTCCGGTTTGAAGGGCAATGTTTCCAGAGAAATTACTGGGCTTAGAGATATAAGATCTTAGATCTCTGGGTGACGAGCGCAGTGCAGTGCTAGGTAATGATTTGGATTCTTCATGTTCCAATAGCTGCGTGTCACTGTGCTGTTATGTGTCAGGCATGTTGCTTACCATCAGGCACATGTCCTGATCGTCTCGTCACTATTTATTTAAAAAAAAAAAAAACTATGTCGGTGACTTCAGTTCTCTGACAAATTTCTTCATTACGAATACAATCCCTCAGAGAAACCCTTTCTATAAATCCGGCATAGCCCTTTCTATAGCATTTCCGTCTGGGGAAGTACCACACGTTTGCCAGTTATTCTACCGCTAAGCAGTAATACGCAAACATTACTGCGGGAACACAGTCCTCGTATTAGCTGAAGTAGCAGTGAGCCAATCACATATATCGCAGACCAGCTATTCTACCGCCTAATTAACCGGCTATGGCTTAGCTAATGCTGTCTTTATCATTTCAAAAGAAAAGATAAGAGATAAAAATATCGTTATGCGGTAGATCCTCCGATAACCGTTGGGGTAGGCGGGTTCTGGAGGTGAGACCGCGGATCGGTGTAGTGTATGAGCTTGAGACGAGATGGAGTGACAATATACGAACAAGAACAAAATTAAACATTTTAATTAACCCCCGACTACCTCGGATCTCGGATTATCTGTATAACGTTCTACTAGTCAAGCCCTTTCATTTGATACCCATATTAAGGGAGTTGTGAACAAAGAAATGTATTTCGCTATTTTGTGGTAGCGGCCATCTCAAATTTTTCATAGTACAAAGTACTCTATTAGTCAAGCCCTTTCATTTGATACCCATATTGAGGTAGTAGTAAAAAAAAGTAATACAATTCGCCATTTTGTGGTGGCGGCCATCTTGGATTTGAAATATGTTATAATGTATAGTATTCTACTAGATAAGCTCTTTCATTTGATACCCATATTGAGGTAGGTTGTGAAGAAATATTTTGTCCGCCATTTTGTGGAGGTGGCCATTTTGAATCGACATTAATCAAACATAACTAAGAACATCCGCACGGGTATTAACCTTCTAATAAAAAAAACCGCATCGAAATCGACTCATCCGTTTGAGCTCTACTGTGCCACAGACAGACACACACACAGACAGACATCGACGTCAAACTTATAACACCCCTTTTTTTGGTCGGGGGTTAAAAACGGCTGGTAGCAGTTGGGAACTTCGTCCCATAAATTATAATATTTTTTCATTTTCCATTTTTGGGAATATTTTTCCAGATAAGTTATAGGACTTAGAGATTTAATATCTTAGATGTCTGATGTAGTGCAGTGTTAGGTACACTCCGCGAGGCATAAGCTGAGCTTTGCATTTGTGTGAGTGTACATGGATAGTGTAGGTGTGACAACCGGCCTTAGGCGCGGCGCCATTCTGTCTCGCCGCGCTCCTGCCTGATTGGTGATCACTCACACTAATGCAAAGCTCAGCCTATACCTCGCGGACAAAATTTCAAGCTCCTGCCTGATTGGTGATCACTCACACTAATGCAAAGCTCAGCCTATACCTCGCGGACAAAATTTCAAGCTCCTGCCTGATTGGTGATCACTCACACTAATGCAAAGCTCAGCTTATACCTCGCGGAGTGTAATGATTTGGACTTTTCATGTTCCTATAGCTGAGTATCACTGTGCTATTATGTGGCAGGCATGTTGCTTACCATCAGGCACATGTTCTGCTTATCTCTTCAGTCTATCCTATAAATAAAGACAAATCGGGCTAGGTAAAAGAAACGTGAAGTAAGCCGCGTAGGAGTGAGTTACCAAATAAATTTTAAGTTAAGTAATGTCGTAATTATTGACCGATGACCCTCGCCTACACGTCCGGTCTGTCTGTCATGGCCTCGTTTGTTATTAGGTGGCGGACAGGTGTTGGGAAATAATTAATATGATTTAGTTTTTCAGCGGACAGAACCGTTCGCATAAACTTACGCGGCCCACTAAATGTTTCCCGCTGGGACTCAGGGCCTTCTCTCGCAAGGACAGTAACAAGGCTATAATCCACCAAGCTATCTCGGTGTGGGTTAGTAGATAATGTTTCATCACGATGTTTTCCTTCACAGTTTTTAAGTAAGCGGCATTGACATGACTTCGAAAAGACAGTGTTGCGTGTGGGATTTGAACCTAAGGCAGACAGCTGCCATTCTCCTGACTAGACCAGCCGTGATTTACTAAAAAAAACTGAACACCCCGATTAAGCCACAAGACTTTACTAGTTGCTGATAAAGACAGACAGACACGACAATTTATTTGTAATTTAAATATAGTGACGAGGTGAGCGAATATGCCTGGTGGCAAGCTGGCAAGCAAAAAGCCTACTCACCACTACAGGGTGTCATGCAGCTATTGGAATATGAAGAGTCCAAATCATAAACCAGCACCGCACTCGTCACCCAGAGATATAGTAAAATTATTTATCTATGCTCTGTAATTTTTCTGAAAATATTGCCCTTCAAACAGGAAGATACTGATGTTTGCACAGTAGTAGAATAGCTGGCAGCTGGCAAATGTAGGTATCTTATTTCCACAGGTGGACTCTGCAAAGAGTCCTTCCACGACTAAGGGTCCTTCCACTACGAAGAGTCCTTCTACTACAAATAGTCCTACCACTACAAATAGTCCTACCACTACAAAGAGTCCTACCACTACAAAGAGTCCTACCACCACAAAGAGTCCTATCACTACAAAGAGTCCTACCACCACAAAGAGTCCTACCATTACAAAGAGTCCTACCACTACAAAGAGTCCTACCACTACAAAAAGTCCTACCACTACAAAAAGTCCTACCACTACAAAGAGTCTTACCACCACAAAGAGTCCTACCACTACAAAGAGTCCTACCACCACAAAGAGTCCTACCACTACAAAGAGTCCTACCACCACAAAGAGCCTTACCACTACAAAAATTTGGTGGCTTAAAAGACTCGTAACAATCATATTATAAGCAAGCAATTCCCTTTTAATATTGTCAATTTAATTACTCCCAATAAAACTTCAATACTTAAACTTTACCCATTAGCTCTTAAAATCGCCAAATCAAGTTATTTTTAGTTAAAAACCAGCGTGGGAGTGCCATTAAAAGCCATATTATAATAACTATGACATAATCTATCGAACTAGTTTGAACCGGTTCAAACCGTTACTTGTTCATTCATTAAACTTCATTCATAAGCCATAAAGGTCAAATTATTGCCACCATTTTAAGCGTAACATTTAATGAGGGAGCTACTTATGGATTTTTGGTAGAAAGTAGAGTTGGTGCTTAAAAAAATAGTTGCTGTTTCATCAACTTGTTTGGTAATAATTTTTTTTAGGAATTGAGTATTGAAATGCAAGTTTAAGGTGATTCATCATCATCATTAGCATTGATATAAACTATTGAATGTACCCTAGGGTGAGCTGACTCTTTCCGTTCTAGTCGGGTGCAAGAAGCGTTGAACGCCGGACGTTTTTACCTATCACTATTCGTTGTCAACAACCAAAATAAGTAGAACCACAGCATACCTCGCCGCTAGCGATTCTAGGGGTCAAGTAGATTGGAGATGTGAACCACTTACGCTACACACAGACACAGTTTATTACCAATTTCAAGATGCTCAAGGCACATCCATTGGTTGATTTCGATGGTTGTAAAACAGCACTTTGCAGTTATAATACCTATAGAGCGATTGTATCTACATCAGCATATCAATTACGGGAGTGAGGACATCCTGACACCGCGCTGACGTGACAATCACCCGATATTGATGGAGTGCTCGGATTGCAGGCTCTCTGTGACTGTTTGTGACCGGTGTTGCCTGGTACACGCTACGTTTATACCATTGTATATCTAATATTATAAACTAGCGACCTCTTAATAGATTTCTCTAACTAGCGACTCCTGAAGAGCCATTTTACAGTTTCGTACGAAATTCTAAAAGTTACCTAAACTTGACCTCTGTCGTTTGGTAAAAGGTACTCAAGAGCCCCTTGAGTACTAACCCGATTTAAATCAAATTTGCGCACCGTGTGCAGTTTTATCCAACTTTTTTTTTTAACTATAATAGGTTCGCACTTGACCACCATCTCGCCTGATGTTAAGCGATGATGAGATCTACGATGGAGCCTACTTACCTAGAAAAAACCGATTCACTCTCGATTTTAAGACACCAAGATTGTAACCATCAGGGAAAACCCACTCAGGCAACGCATTCCACAACCTAGACGTTCTTATCACAAACGTGGAGTCAAATCTCTTCGTTCGCGTTTTTGGAACATCAACCATGAAACGATGTCGCCCTTTTGTGGAACGAGAAGTCCGATAGAAGAAAGGGCAGGGTGGCAAACTTTTATTATTGGATTTATATGAGAATATCCGAGTGAAGTCAGTGCGGGTAGTAGCTATTTATGTATTTATAAATTAGTTTATAAAACGCGTCCGGTCGTCCGGCCCGCCGAACGATTTGGGGAGTAATGGCGCTTGCAGGAACAATTACAATACCCGCGACTACCACTGACATGATACGCTCTAAACCGATACCGTAATGTGGATACGACGTAATTATATATGACTTGTTTATGGTACTTTAAATTACAGTAATATTATGGGAGTTGGAACTATTAGGTTAAAACCGCAATATTAGTATGAGTAGCAGTAATATTTGTGTAAAAGTTAAAAATGTGTATGCAATATCAACTCTATCTGCTCTATTTCGACCAATCTATTAATAATAATATTGGTGGACATTGCAAACATAACACCATCTGACCCCAAACTAAGCAAAGCTTGTACTACGGAAGCCAGATAGCTAATATAATACTTATATATTTTTAAATATACATACTTATTATACATAGAAAACACCCAGGCACAGTACAAATATTTGAATTTATCAGACAAACATTTGCACTGGGCGGGGATCGAACCAACGACCTACAGCTTCGCAGGCAAACTTACTACCAACTAAGGCACCAAACCAACCAATTATTACCAAAATATTAGCAAAATAAGGTATTGTGCTGTCTTGCTCCCGTTATTTAATATCCCGTTATTACATGTTTAACCAGTTTAACTGTAGACACTGTAGTCCAACTTATGTATGCGACATTAGTGAAGGTTCATACTAGAATTCAAAATTATAAGTTTTCCCCCTCTCTAGGTAGTCCCTATCGCAACCAATTTACTTTTAAAGTCAAAACTTCTTTTGACGTCTCCGCACACAGATTTTCCGTAGGCTGTGAATAAAGCTCATCGTCATGCTCATAAATGAAAGAAATGGTCGGGTGAACTCGGGGTTTACTCGGAACGCATTTCTAGATGGCCATATTTAGAAGACTTTTCTAAACGACCATGCTTTGAAGATTTATTCCAGACTAGCCTTCCGGTTTCACCCGAGTATTTTCCAAAGTGAGCCATCAAATTCTGAGTTATAAGTTTTCACTTTTTAACCCCCGACCAAAAAAAGGGGTGTTATAAGTTTGATGTCGATGTCTGTCTGTCTGTCTGTCTGTCTGTGTGTCTGTCTGTGGCACCGTAGAGCTCAAAAGGATGGGCCGATTTCGATGCGGTTTTTTATTTGAAAGTTAATATCCGTGCGGATATTCTTAATTATGTTTGGTTAATATAAATTCAAGACGGCCGCCGCCACAAAATGGCAGACAAAATATTTTTTCATAACTAACCTCAATATGGGTATCAAATGAAAGGGGTTGACTAGTAGAATACATTGCACTATGACAAATTTCAAACCCAAGATGGCCGCTTCCACAGAATGGCGAAATACATTTCTTTTTTTCACAACTCCCTTAATATGGGTATCAAATGATAGGGCTTGACTAGTAGAATGTTGTACGGATAACAAATCTGAGGTAGTCGGGGGCTAGTCAAAATTTTTAATTTTGTTCTTGTATAGGCAGTATCTGTGCCTGCCAATTTTATTTGTTTAGTTTCAATCACGCAATTCCCCTTCTCTTTATTTTGTCGTGATTAAAAGTTGTGAAAGAAGATTAAAATGTTTATTTTAATATCTTCAAGAGTATGTGTAAAAAGGTTCATGATTATCGGTTAAGTAGTTTTCACGTGAATGTATAACAAACAAACTAACATTCACTTTTGTAGTATTGAAGATTGAAAACAATGAAAAGTTAGAGTAATGTCCACACTAAATCCGCCTAATCGTTTGAACGATAAGTCTATCTGCGCAATGGCCTCTATTGCCCCCAGACGGATTGACCAGCACTGCCCATTCGGAAACTAACTATTTATATTTATTTGGCTTTCAACTTCATTAGCCGTAAGGTTACGCAAAAAGTGTATATATACTAGGCTCTAGCTGCGACAAAGGCTAGAGGCTCTAGAATCGATTTAGAGACGTGCCAAAAGACTCAAAGGCAATGACAATATTGTTTCAATAGGCTATCTATATATTTATACTAGCTGAACCCGCTACTTCGTTCGCGTAAGCAGATGTTACTGACGTATACATTAGTTGGAAGTATCGTCCGTCAAATATTTGGATAAGTAGTCATTGAAAACCCTTTGAGTTTGAGTGAATTTGTATTTCCACACAAAAATTTATTTAATTTTATATTTCATCTTTATTTTTCTTTTTTTAAACAAAATCAAACATACTTATTAAGGTTTCGTAGTATCGAACATAGCCGCAAGTGTTAAGTTTGTAGGATTTTTAAAGGATACATTACGAAAAGTCTGAAGCTGATGTGCATGATCTGATTGCCTACTTATCTCTTTTTATCCGCAAGCTGTTTTCTAACTGTTACCCGCGACTTCGCCCGCGTAAAATTTTGAACGAAGCCTGTGTGGAATCAAAATGATTAAAATTTTGAGTTTTAATGATAGATTCTCAAGCAAGTTGAACCCGTAAATCTAAGCCAAGTCTTAGTGAAATGTTAATGTATGAATTTAATTGTAACACAGAAAAAAAACCAAGAACGATAGAATCCAAATTCGGCATCAAAATCCTTTTAGCAGCAAAAACTTATTAGTACAATTTAGAATACCAGTAACGCCACCTAGTGATGAAAGAAAAAATACATACCACAATAACAAAACATTGATTTAAATGGCCTTTAGTGCTTTTAGATTTAAACTGGCATTAGCGCCATCTAATGAGAATATAATGTTGCTTGTTATTTTGATTGTGAACGTAAATCACCTGTATTATCTACGCCAAAACAGGTGCATACATTTTCATTTTGGCTCTTACCTTACCATCACATCAAGTTCCTTACGAAAATATATACTTATTATAGATTAATATGGAGTTAAACGAAAATATAGACTTAGACCCCATGTGAAATTTTAGACTCTAAACTATCTGTGTTTCGTATGCCAACCCAATTCGTTGTGCCGTTTTAACGTGATAGTTAATATTTGTTTCCTTAGGGCCCATGCTTCTTTTCAGGTTGATAGATAGTACCTACATATAATTATGTGGTATTTCAGACTATAAGTTATCTGTTTCAATTTTCAGCCGTTTCAATATGTTCAGCCGTTCCAACGTTGTCCTGTAACTGTAAATATTATGAATGTCAATGTTTGGATGTTTGTTACTTAATCATGGCGGAACGTATCAAGTGATCGGGCTGAAATTTGAAATACCATTAGATTATAGTCTGGAAGAACACATAGGCCAAACATTGCCTATGTATAGTTACTTATCTATATGTCCCTATGTGTTACTTAAGCTAAGCCAAGAATATGTTTCAAATTTTAACTCGATACATTCAGCCATTCCAACGTAATTGAGCAGCAAAAAATTTAAATATTGACATATTTATATAATATTAGGAAAGGATAGGATATTACAAAATTTTTGAAAAAATAAAACCGGTCAAATGCCAGTGGAACTCGCGCGCGAAGGGTTCTGAAACATTAGCAAATAAAATGATTTTATTGTATGGGAGCCCCCTTAAAAATTTATTTTATTTCAATTAATTACATTTAAAGAGAACATAAAACTTAACATTATGTGAATAGTGAAAGCGTCAACCTGTGACAGGTACGTTATTAGTATCGAGCAAGAAACGGTAAAAAAGTCAAGTTTGTTGTATGGGAATAAGCCCCTCTAAAATATTTATTTTAGTCTTAGTATTTTTTTGTTAAAGCGCAATAGAAATACATCGTCTGTGAAAATTTCAACAGTCTAGCTATCACCGTTCTTGAGATACAGTCTGGTGACAGACGGAAGGATGGACGGACAGCGAAGTCAGGTACGGAACCCTAACAACGGTCTGCTTCGGTTACCGAAGCTTGTTGAAAACTACCTTTAAATTTTAAACAGTATTTGGACTTAAATAATACTTTAAGTTACGGCTGGTCTAGCAATCTACAGCTGACTTAGTCGGGAGAACGCCGACTGTCGATCCGGAGACCCAGGGTTCAAAACCACGCGCACCACTATCTTTTCTGAGTCATGTTCGTAATGCCGGTAATTAAACGGTGAAGGAAAATATCGTGAGGAAACGGAAATGTACCTAGAATCTAAGTTCTAAGTCATATGTCATATGTCATCCACCAACCGACACTGGGCCAGCGTGGTGGATTATAGCCTTGTCTCTCTCCTTGCGAGAGAAGGCCCCGACGTCCAGCAGTGGGAACATTTAATGGGTTGTTTATGCTGCTACTTATTATACTGATATGTTTTCTCCAAAATACAAAAATCTACTTCAATGACAGGTAATTTAATTCTGTCGTTCGACTAACTAAATACAGATAAATCTAAGCTGATATTTGTTTTTTCTTGATATTTGAAAAACTACCTCCCTGTTTTCGATATATAAGATCACCTCTGAAGTATTTTCTACCAAACAAAAAAAGAATTATCAAAATCAAAGAATTATCAAAATCAACTCACAATTAGCGGAGTTATGAGTTATCGTGTAAAATAAAACCAAATAAAAAAACATGCAACCCGATTGAGAACATCCTCCTTGTATGAAGGAGGATGTTCTCATCCTCCTCCTTTTTCCACACAAAAATATATTTTTGACAATTATTTTGTCATTCAAGACGACGCGACGCGATCACGTGGGCACTTCTTGAATCTAGAATCTAGATATTCTGTGGATCGTCTGTGATACACAGAATATTTAGAAGTTAGTATGTACCGAACGCGCCGTGCGTGTCGTTATTATTTAATGTTTGTGTAATTTCTGAACCACCAAACCGATAATGTTCAAATTTTGATGGGACAATATAAAAAATGTGTTCTTTCTAACAAAAAAAGAATTAATGAAATTAAACAACGCAAACATGCGTTACAACCAAATACACATTCTAACTTTCACCCCCTCCCGCAAGAAAACCGATCAGAATTTGGGGATCAAAAGTAGCCTACAGCAATTTCCTTAGTTTAAACTAAAATCATGCCAAGTTTCAGCTGAATTGAATCAGTAGTTTCGGCGTGATGCGTGATCCCTATACAGAAAGACAGACAGACAGACAGACAGACAGACATGAAAGAAAAAAAATGCAGATTCGCCATCAGTATCGACTATGGAGTGCTCCAAAAAAATTTTTTTCAAAATATCTTCAATGTACAGAATTCGACCCGTTACAGTTTTATTATAAGTATAGATAAAAGCGAAAGGTCACTCATCACGAAATCTCAGAAACTACAAATGCTAGGAGTCTGAAATTTCGCATAGAGGTATCTTTTAGCACGCATGCGCTCGCTAAGACAGGGTTTTGCGAAATTCAACCCCTAAGAGGGTGAAACAAGGGGTGGACGGTTGTATAAAGATTACGTAAATTACAGAGTTAAAAAAATGAAATCCACAGAACCGATTTCAATGAAATTTGGTACACATATAAGGAATAATATTTGGACTAGATCCCAAAACTTTTATTACGGAAAAAGGGTATGGGGGATGGAAGTTTATATGGAAGTTCGTAATTATTGAAGATAAAACCATGAAACTTCGTATCTAGACACTTGACGTGAAGTCAATAAATATTTGTTCTGGGAATTTTCTAATTTCGAACTGTACGGGGATGAAAAAGGGGTTGGAATGGGAGATGACAGTTGTATGATGATTTTGATTATATGGAAGTTCGTAATTGTTGAAGATAAAACCAAGTACTGCCTCAGTTACCTGAATATTTATTTTGCGCGGACGAAGTCGCAAGTAAAAGCTAGTAATAATATAATTTTAGTAGTGGTAGGACTCTTGGCAGAGTCTGCCTGGGGAAGTACCACACTTTTGCCAGTTATTCTATCGCCAAGCAGTAATGTGCAAATATTACTGTGTTCCGGTTTGAATGGCAAATTACAGGGCTTAGAGATATAACGTCTTAGATTGACTGGCCTGGTGGCTTAGTGGGTAGTAACTCTGCCTGCGAAGCCGAGGGTCGTGGGTTCGAATCCCACCCAGTGCAAACATTTGTGTGAAGAAATCAAATATTTGTACTGTGCCTGGGTGTTTCTATGTGTAATAAGTATGTATTTAGAACTATATAAGTATTATATTATCAGCTATATGGCTGCCATCTTACAAGCTTTGCTCAATTTGGGGTCAGATGGTGTTGTGTGTGAATTGTCCACTAATATTTATGTTTATTTAATTAGATCTCTGGGTGACGAGTGCAGTGCAGTGCTAGGTTATGATTTTGACTCTTCATGTTCCAATAGCTGCGTGTCACTGTGCTGCTATGTAGCGGGGCATGTTGCTTACCCTCAGGCACAAGTCCTGCTCGTCATGTCACTCTTAATTTAAAAAAATCACACTTGTGCCACAGTTATTCTACTGCCAAGCAGTAATGTGCAAACATCAGTGAAGTTACGGCTGGTCTAGTCAAAAGAAAGGCGACAGCCATTCCGGAGCCCTGGGTTGAAATCCCACGCGCACAACTGTCTTTTCTTTTATATGTCGATAACTTAAAAAAATCGGCGAAGAAAAACATCGTGAAGAAATCGACATGTACCAATTTATGAAAGAAAATTGGCAGTGATAAGGACTGCCGATAAAAGTGAAAACTTAAAACAGATTAAAACTAAGAATTTAGCTTACTTCGGAAACTACGCGGGTGAAACCGGAGGGCGTGGCCATCTAGATTACTCTTCTAAGCGTGGCCATCTAGATTACTTTTCTAAGCATGGCCATCTAGATTATTCTTCTAAGCATGGCCATCTAGATTACTCTTCTAAGCATGGCCATCTAGATTACTCTTCTAAGCATGGCCATCTAGATTACTCTTCTAAGCATGGCCATCTAGATTACTCTTCTAAGTATGGCCATCTAGATTACTCTTCTAAGCATGGCCATCTAGATTACTCTTCTAAGCATGGCCATCTAGATTACTCTTCTAAGCATGGCCATCTAGATTACTCTTCTAAGCATGGCCATCTAGAAATGCGTTAGGTCCCGAGTTCACCCGAATATTTCTTTCATTTCCGAGTGTGACGATGAGATTCATTCACAGCCCACGAAAAATCTGTGTGTCGTCGTGCGCCAAAAGTAGTTTTCATTACAAAAATAAAAATCGACTTCAATTTACCGACTTTCATAAGAAGCTTTCGTAACAAGTCAACCAGATAAATGAAAGTAAATTTTAGTTTTTTAACCGACTTTAAAACAAGAACATAATTAAAAAATATTGATTTACCCCCGACTACCTTAGATTTGTTATCTGTACAACATTCTACTAGTCAAGCCCTTTCATTTGATACCCTTATTGAGGTAGGTTGTGAAGAAATTTTTTGGCCGCCATTTTGTGGTGGCGGCCATCTTGAATCGATATTAACCAAACACAGCTAAGAACATCCGCACGGATATTAACTTTCAAATAAAAAAAACCGCATTGAAATCGGCCCATCCGTTTGAGCTCTACGGTGCCACAGATAGACACACACACACACACACACAGGCAGACAGACAGACAGACAAACAGACACACAGACAGACAGACAGACATCGACGTCAAACTTATAACGCCCCTTTTTTTGGTCGGGGGTTAAAAAGGAGGTTTCTCAATTCAACCATAATATGTATGTTTTTTTTAATGTGTGTTCGCGGATAACTTCGTCGTTTATGAACCGATTATGATTCTTTTTTTGTTGTAAAGAAGATATTCCAAGGGTGATACCATGATAAGGAAACCTGGTTCTGATGATGACATCCTAGAGAAATCGAGGAAAACTTTTTTACTTTATAAGTTTTCCGTTGAAAGTCGGTTCTTTTTTGTTAAAATTATTAAGTACCAAGTACACCAAACTAATTTCGATAACATTTATGTGGGCTCACCTCTGAACTATTATCTACTAGACAAAAAAAAAACATAAAATCAGCGTTTTCCAGACGCAAAAGACTTGTCAAAGTTCTAAATATTGTCAAGTGTGGCCTCACTGTTGGTTTTAAACCAACCACTAACAAAATAAAACAGTGGTGCCACCTACGGTGAAATTGGGAACTGTATTTGAGAAATATTTTTACGTCTGGAAAACACCCCATTGGGGGAGCTATCGCTTGCCATACATACAAAAAAACATGCAATGACTTGAGCACCTCCTCTTTTTTTTAAATCCATACTAATATTATAAATGCGAAAGTAACTCTGTCTGTCTGTCTGTCTGTCTGTCTGTCTGTCCGTCTTTACCGCCTAAACCAACCAACAGATTTTGATGAAATTTGATACATAGATAGAATAGATCCCGAGAAAGGACATAGGCTACTTTTTGTTCCGAAAAAAGGGTTGAAAGGGTTAAAATAAGGGATGAAAGTTTATATGGAAAACTTCGTCATTATTGAAGGACTATGAAACTGTACGTCTAGATATTTAACACGAAACCATAAAATGTATGTTTTAGCAGTTTTGTAGTTTCGAACTGTACCTACGGGGGTGGAATTGGGGGTGAAAGTCTGCAAGTTCAATATTATTGAAGATAAAACCATGAAACTTTGTATCTAGACACTTGAAATGGAGTCGATAAACGTTTGTTCCAGCAATTTTATAATTTCTAACTATACGGGGATACTTATATAACCGCTTGATACACTGGCCGCTTTTCGCGTTTTACAAATTTGGCGGGAAAACGGGTGTCAGGTTACATAAGTGCGGTGTTTGTGTTTCGGCATATGAAGTGCCGCCTTACTTACCTTACTTACCCGTTTGAGCCATTTACGCTCAAGAGCGTTTCAAGACGCTTCTAGCGGTATCATTTATTTATAAAAATTCAAGATGGTCGCC
The DNA here is from genome assembly GCA_017562165.1 of Ectropis grisescens. Taxonomy (NCBI): domain Eukaryota; kingdom Metazoa; phylum Arthropoda; class Insecta; order Lepidoptera; family Geometridae; genus Ectropis; species Ectropis grisescens. Next base: position 15,750,805 of record CM029797.1, read on the forward strand.
GCTACAAAATGGCGGATAATTTATGTTTTATTAATCCCATCAATATGGGTATCAAATGAAAGGGCTCAACAAGCAGAATACAATATACTATAAAAAATTGAAATCCAAGATGGCGGCCGCTACAAAATGGCAGATAACGTAGGTTTTATCAATCCCATCAACGTGGGTATCAAATGAAAGGGCTCAACAAGCAGAATACAATATACTTTAAAAAAATTGAAATCCAAGATGGCGGCCGCTACAAAATGGCGGATAACGTAGGTTTTATCAATCCCATCAATATGGGTATCAAATGAAAGTGCTCAACCAGTAGAATACAACGTACTATATAAAATTAAAATCCAAGATGGCGGCCTCTACACAATGGCGGATAACTTAGGTTTTATCAATCCCATCAATATGGGTATCAAATAAAAGGGCTTGACAAGAAGAATACAGTGCACTATACAACCTCAATATTTAAGATGGGCGCAGCCACTAAATGGCGTATCAGACAGAATTTTTGATAGTCGACGAGATTTCCATGGTGTCTTATCAAATGTTATGCATGATGGACGCTCGATTAAGGCAAATTAAGAACTGCGAAAATGAGTTTTTTGGAGGAGTAAACGTATTACTTTTCGGTAATCTTTTACAACTGCCTCCTATAAAATGATCAGGAACACCTGTTTTCAATTCTAATACGAAATTATATATATGAAAGTAGCTCTCTCTGTCCGTTGCCGTCTAACGCCTAAGCCACTTAAAGAGTTTGTTACAATTTGGTGCACAGATAGAGGAACTTAGGAAAGGCACTTAGGAAAGGACAACGGCGACTTTTTATCACAGAAAAAGAGTTGAAAAGAGTGGAAATGAGGAGTAAAAGTGTGCATGGAAGGATCTTTGCACTCTTTGTATGCTATTTTTAACCGACTTCAAAAAAGGAGGAGGTTATTAATCCAGTTGTATTTCCAATTGTGAATCAATTTAGATGGTTATTTTTTGGTTGGTAGATTATAGTTCAGAGGTGGTCATATAAATTTTATCGAAATCAGTGGGGCGGTTTTTTGAAATATGAACAACAAACTAAAATTTGCGTTCATGTAATCAGACGATATATCTACTAATATCTACTAATAGACTCTAATAAAATTTGGTGGACCGTCCCAATATGATTTTAAATTAAAGTCTGTTTTTGATTAATTTTTTGAGAACATAGTTTTTTTTGTAATTTGTCGTGTAAATTGTACATTTATTAATTAATATAAAACTTTGACTTAGACCGATTTTGATTAGGAAACGTGAATTTGTATGGTAGTAGACATACGAGTAGGTACTGCCTCAATTACTTTAATAAATATGTGGCGCGGACGAAGTCGCGGGTAAAAGCTAGTAATACATATATAGTCTTAAAAACATACTTATTATAAATAGAAACACCCAGACACAGTGCAAACATTTGAATTCATCACACAAATATTTGCACTGGGTGGGAATCGAACCCCACGACCCTCGGCTTCGCAGGTAGAGTTACTACCCACTAAGCCACGAGGCCAGTCATAATAGGTTCGCACTTGACCACCATCTCGCCTGATGTTTAGCGATGATGAGATCTACGATGGAGCGTGCTTACCTAGAAAAAATCGATTCACTCTCGATTTGAAGACACCAAGATTGTAACCATAAAGGAAAACCCACTCAGGCAACGCATTCCACAACCTAGAAGTTCTTATCACAAACGTCACGCGACACGTGACCAAAATGCTGTCGTTTATTTGACTCAACGTATAATATAAGCGTTTCTATTCAGCGTGGTAATGCCGCATGGAATTACGACTGGTAGTGGGTTTGAACTCTTGATTATCTGTAGACCTTCATTGATCTGTGGATAATATTAATAAATAAATATTGGACAATTCACACACAACACCAACTTACCCCAAACTAATCAAAGCTTGTGCTATGGCGGCCAGATAGCTGATATAATACTTATAAAGTTTTAAATACGTACTTATTACATATTACCAATAATTCAGATGTGGTTTGTGTTAGTTCGTAGTCAATTGGGTATGGTAGCGTGGTGTGATTTTCATTGGCTTTTAGTTTTACTAATGCCGTTTCCTGTTAAATATACTTCTAGGCATCTAGACATAAGAAACAATCCCATTTACACGCGAAATGCACAATCCATAAATTTGTGCAAAAAAAACAACAAAATAAAACAAATCATTTAATAGTAGTTAATTTCTTACCTGTTAAATAGAACTTACAATATTACCAGCTTAATTAAAAATTGATCAAATATCACAACTAAAACTATCTTCACAACTCACACAGTTTTATATAGTTGATACGATTTCGGCGCCCCCATGGAAATGTGCAAGTAAGTTAGTAGTTTACCTCTCCTGTAATCCCTAAAGACCCCAATCCGAGTCATTACCCGGGGTCATTATCTGACCCGTACGGGGTGCGGATCGACCCCCTGACCCCGTGCGGGGTCGGTAAAAACAATTACGGACAAGTGTGAAGACAATAGTGGGATTGTTCGGTTTATAGTGCACGCCAATATTAATGACACGTTTTAAAGTTAAGTCAAAGTCTTACAAAGCCCAATATTTTTATCGTAGGTCGTAAAGTATTTTAAACCTGCGGCCTGATGCTCAATTTTAATGGGGTATTATTTCTTTCTTTTTTATAGCAGCATAGCGTCGGAGCGGCGGCGGAGTACGAAGCGGAATGCGCGCTTTATATTGGTGCTTTTTGGATGAGTAAAACCTTAAAAAGTAGCGTCACAGACAATCTAAATAGCAGTATATTTGTAGCTATGCAAAAAAAAATATACAAATATCAGTGGACAATTCACACACAACACCATCTGACCCCGAACTAAGCAAAGCTTGTACTATCGTGGCCCGATAGCTGATGCAATACTTATATAGTTTTAAATACATACTTTATCGAATCATCACACAAATTTTTGTTCCTGGTGAGAATCAAACCCACTACCTTCGGCTTCGTAGACAGAGTTACTACCCACTAAGCCACGAGGCCAGTCAATACAGATGATATATTATGCTACATTAGTGCTGCTTGATACTAAAATTCTAACTTATAATTTATCACTTCTAACGGCAGCCCCTAACACTACTATTTTTTGCAGTAGTTGGCCTCAGATGTCCTCTACTACCAACAAAACTCTCACCCATACACCAGATCTCATCTACTGTCCACAAAACTTTGGGTCAACTTCCAAGACACCTTACTGATTTAAGGGATACACGGAAGTGTCATATACATTGTCACGAAGTGTACCCCCCAAGTAATTAATTAAAGTTGTGTAAGTCTGTTGTTTGTGCGCCTGGAGTCGGGCGAGCCGCTCGCCCCAGCGCTGGACTAATTAACTGGATACATACAAGCTTGTCTAAACTCGTCGGAATTGATGCCTACTTGCTTTTGGAAGTGTAGAACTAACTTTAGACCAATACGAACGATAACTGAAATTACTCGACGTACTTTCGGCGAGTTTTCCTCAAGATTTAAAATAAAAAATAAAAAACAAATATTGTGGGCATATTTATCTGACATAAGTAAATATTAGTGGACAATTCATACACATAATAATTCACACATAACACCATCTGACCCCAAACTAAGCAAAGCTTGTACTGTGGCGGCCAGACAGCTGATATAAATACATATATAGTTTTTTAAATACATACTTATTATAAATAGAAATAACCAGACACAGTGCAAACATTTGAATTCATCAGACAAATATTTGCACTGGGTGGGAATCGAACCCACGACCCTCGGCTTCGCAGGCAGAGTTACTACCCAATAAGCTACGAGGGCAGGAAGTGAAAAAATTTTTTGGCGTAGTGTAGTCTACTTTATCTCAATTTATAACGGACTAGCTTTTACCCGCGACTTCGTCCGCGCCACATATTTATTAAAGTAATTGAGGCAGTACCTACTCGTATGTCTACTACCATACAAATTCACGTTTCCTAATCAAAATCGGTCTAAGTCAAAGTTTTATATTAATTAATAAATGTACAATTTACACGACAAATTACAAAAAAAACTATGTTCTCAAAAAATTAATCAAAAACAGACTTTAATTTAAAATCATATTGGGACGGTCCACCAAATTTTATTAGAGTCTATTAGTAGATATTAGTAGATATATCGTCTGATTACATGAACGCAAATTTTAGTTTGTTGTTCATATTTCAAAAACCGCCCCACTGATTTCGATAAAATTTATATGACCACCTCTGAACTATAATCTACCAACCAAAAAATAACCATCTAAATTGATTCACAATTGAAATACAACTGGATTAATAACCTCCTCCTTTTTGAAGTCGGTTAAAAATAGCATACAAAGAGTGCAAAGATCCTTCCATGCACACTTTTACTCCTCATTTCCACTCTTTTCAACTCTTTTTCTGTGATAAAAAGTCGCCGTTGTCCTTTCCTAAGTGCCTTTCCTAAGTTCCTCTATCTGTGCACCAAATTGTAACAAACTCTTTAAGTGGCTTAGGCGTTAGACGGCAACGGACAGAGAGAGCTACTTTCATATATATAATTTCGTATTAGAATTGAAAACAGGTGTTCCTGATCATTTTATAGGAGGCAGTTGTAAAGATTACCGAAAAGTAATACGTTTACTCCTCCAAAAACTCATTTTCGCAGTTCTTAATTTGCCTTAATCGAGCGTCCATCATGCATAACATTTGATAAGACACCATGGAAATCTCGTCGACTATCAAAAATTCTGTCTGATACGCCATTTAGTGGCTGCGCCCATCTTAAATATTGAGGTTGTATAGTGCACTGTATTCTTCTTGTCAAGCCCTTTTATTTGATACCCATATTGATGGGATTGATAAAACCTAAGTTATCCGCCATTGTGTAGAGGCCGCCATCTTGGATTTTAATTTTATATAGTACGTTGTATTCTACTGGTTGAGCACTTTCATTTGATACCCATATTGATGGGATTGATAAAACCTACGTTATCCGCCATTTTGTAGCGGCCGCCATCTTGGATTTCAATTTTTTAAAGTATATTGTATTCTGCTTGTTGAGCCCTTTCATTTGATACCCACGTTGATGGGATTGATAAAACCTACGTTATCTGCCATTTTGTAGCGGCCGCCATCTTGGATTTCAATTTTTTATAGTATATTGTATTCTGCTTGTTGAGCCCTTTCATTTGATACCCATATTGATGGGATTAATAAAACATAAATTATCCGCCATTTTGTAGCGGCGACCATCTTGAATTTTTATAAATAAATGATACCGCTAGAAGCGTCTTGAAACGCTCTTGAGCGTAAATGGCTCAAACGGGTAAGTAAGGTAAGTAAGGCGGCACTTCATATGCCGAAACACAAACACCGCACTTATGTAACCTGACACCCGTTTTCCCGCCAAATTTGTAAAACGCGAAAAGCGGCCAGTGTATCAAGCGGTTATATAAGTATCCCCGTATAGTTAGAAATTATAAAATTGCTGGAACAAACGTTTATCGACTCCATTTCAAGTGTCTAGATACAAAGTTTCATGGTTTTATCTTCAATAATATTGAACTTGCAGACTTTCACCCCCCAATTCCACCCCCGTAGGTACAGTTCGAAACTACAAAACTGCTAAAACATACATTTTATGGTTTCGTGTTAAATATCTAGACGTACAGTTTCATAGTCCTTCAATAATGACGAAGTTTTCCATATAAACTTTCATCCCTTATTTTAACCCTTTCAACCCTTTTTTCGGAACAAAAAGTAGCCTATGTCCTTTCTCGGGATCTATTCTATCTATGTATCAAATTTCATCAAAATCTGTTGGTTGGTTTAGGCGGTAAAGACGGACAGACAGACAGACAGACAGACAGACAGACAGAGTTACTTTCGCATTTATAATATTAGTATGGATATCAGCGATCTGACCGCCATAGTACAAGCTTTGCTTAGTTTGGGGTCTGATGGTGTTGTGTGTGAATTGTCCACCAATATTTATTTATTTATTTATTATTTATTATAGTTAAAAAAAAAAGTCGACCAAGCGCTCGAAGGCTTTTGAAAATGGGATGAGATGTTCTCACGGACCCCATGTCCCACAACTAAATAGGCCCAATGCCTCTAATATCACTAGGATAACGTTCTGTCTATAATAATACAATTCTGTGGCATCGCAGGTCCTAAACAAATACGCCAATTTTGATGATTTTTGAAGTAAATACTTCTATTGGCGCGTCACAAACAGATTTTTCGTGGGCTGTGAATTGAATTCTAGCGTCACGCTCGAGAATGATAAGTAATCTTCGGGTAAACTTAGGACCATGGCCACGCCTTCCGGCTTCACCCGCGTAGTTTAAAAAGTAAAAGTAAGCTGTCAAAATCTGAGTTATAAGGTTTCACTTCTATCGGCAGTTCCTATGACTGCCAATTTTTTTTGTTTATTTGAAAGCTAAACTCAAACATTCATCTCATATACGAGTATATATATACCGCAACCAAATAAAAGCCAGAAATGAATAGGAGATAAAGAATCGCACGACACAATCAAATAAAAACCATAATGAAAAGAAAATGAGCAAGAAGAAGAATCAGCTGTCATTTTTTTTTCATTGTGTAAATTAAGACTAAAACTAATTGTCTTGCCAGACATATTGTATGCCTCTTGAAAAGGCCAGTTTGTGTGGGTCAACTTTTAAAATGTTTTGTACTCGTATCATCTTATCTCACCAACTGTTTGTAGTGGTAGGCCTTGCCTGGGGAAGTACCACACCTTATTCTATCGCCAAACAGTAGTGTGCAAACATTACTGTGTTCCGGCTTGAAGGGTACTGTTTCCAGAGAAGTTACAGGGCTTAGAAATATAGTAGCTGAGATCTTGGGCTGACGTGCGCAGTTCAGTTCAAGGTAAAGATTTGGACTCTTCGTGTTCCAATAGCTGCGTGTCACTGTGTTTTTATGTGCCAGGCATCTTGCTTACGATCAGGCACATGTCGTGTTTGTCTCATCACTCTGTATTATAAAAAAAATATGCGGGTAATAATACCACGGGGCTCTGGTAGTAGGATAATGATGTGGAATATGTTAGTACAGTGTATATCTTGAAGCATCAATGAATTAACAGCCTCGTACGACCAGTCCGTTCGTTTGTTTCTAAAATAAGATTATGAAAAAGAACATTATACTACTAGTGAATTTATTACTAAGCTCCCTGTGAATGGATCTCACGATGGACGCGTTTACACCGTTGTGCTACCATGCTACCTGTCTACTGAGGCCTACTACAAAGTTTATGATTTTCGGATGATAAATTGTAAATGGGGCCTTTTCAAGAAGCAAAAAGAACTGTCAAAGACATTTCCCAATTTCACCGTTGGTGGCACTGTTTTATTTTGTTAGAGCAACAAAAACCAACAGTGGTGCCACACTTGGCAATGTTTTGCACTATCTCTGACAAGTCTTTTAGCGTTTGGAAAACGCCTCATTATAAAGTGGTAGGTAATGTGGTATTACTGGCTAAGCTAAGGTGCCGTCGCAAGCTCAAATTTTGGGGGAGTCCCCAAGAATAATATACATGTCGGCAAAAGTGGTCAGAGAGTCAGGATGGATGGTACTGGTCCTCTTCAGTAAACATTGTGTGGGCTTCGATGTGGTTCTCGAACAAGAACAAATGCGTAGGAACTTTACAAGTGAGTTTAACACAAGGTAGGTACTAATTGATTAGACACGTGGTACAATTTTCTTATTAGAAAGTTCTTATCAACGAGACGTGAGACAGTTCCCAAACTACGTGGTCACACGACGGCTAACGGAGGAGGAATGTACTCCCGTCCGAAATGTCTTGAAGCAGCCTCGCACGACGTAATAATCCGGACTCTGCCGAAGCGATGACAGCACACCGCTTGCGCCTCGTATTGAAATCCAATACTGTTCGAATGACCTCTTGACATACATATTGAGTAGCGCCCCACGATTTTACCCCCTTAGTTATCGTTCCAGTTGTATTTCCGCGGTAAAAAATGGCCTATGTGCGCAACAAGCCTGCCTATAACAAGACAGTGCCATACTAGAGCACAAATAAATAAATAAATGAATAAATATTGGTCCTCATTTCACACACAACACCATCTGACCCCAAAGCTTGTAAAGCAAAGGCTATAGAAGCCAGATGGCTTGTATAATACTTATATATTTTTGAATACAAACTTATTATACATAGAAATAACCCAGGCACAGTACAAATATTTGAATTCATCACACATATATTTGCACTGGGTGGGGATCGAACCCACGACCCACGGCTTCGCAGGCAGACTTACTACCAACTAAGCCATCAGGCCAGCCAAAAGCCAAAGAGTCCAAATCATTACCTAGCATTGCACTGCTCTCGTCACCAGAGATACAAGTTTTGCCCTGTTATTGTGCATATTAAAGTGTTACAGTTTGTGTCTGCAAGATAGATGTCGGTGTGAGGGGCGGCCACTACACCGTTGGTTTCCTCTCCATTCACCGAACCAGTCCGCGAGAGTCGAACCTGTTCTGATATGGTCCGACCCAAGTAACAAGCTATAGGAATCTCTCAACTTTGTAAGCAAAATAAGCTGGTGGCGGTTGGAAACATAAAGCCGAGGATCGGGCTGAGTGGCGTATTATTGGAGAGGCCTATGTCTAGCAGTGGACGAATGTGGGCTGATAATGATGATATTTTTTATGGTTTCGTGGTGAAGAGATCATTTAACACATTGGCTGCTGAAAACACGTACGTTGTGTTTTATTTAGTGCAACGCGTATGCGGGCTAAACACGCCTGTCGTGTAAAGCTGCATTGCGATGCACCGGTGCGGCGCCACACAAACGTGTGTGTTTCAAAAGACGAAACGCCAGTGCGGACCTACATACAATAAATTCATAAACAACAAAATAGAAACTACAATTTTGAAGCCAAGAAATTGTAATTTTTTAAATATTTTTTACAAGTTGATATTTGTTGTGGCTAAGACTTTTGTGAATGGCTAACGAATGTGCTGGGGAACACATCTTAAGTACTATTTCCCGGTATAGCAAAGTTCGCTATTGGCCCATGACTTACACCACACGTGATTCTGTCCATGAACCGGTCATTTGATAATAAAACTACGACCATTTCCTCCGCATCATTATCTAGCATGGGATTATCAATGGATTGCACACTCGCGAGAGTACCTGCGCGGGGATATCCGGTCAATATACATCTTTTTACTTAGCATAATCATCAGCCTACTTCGTATAAATTAATATTCGACGGCGTAAAATCAAACAACAACAGTCTTAATTCAATAATTAAACGTTTGGCGCACCACACAAAGATTTTTTATGGGCTGTGAATTAAGCTCAAGCGCCACGTTTGTAACTGAAAGAAATGAAAGACGACGAGTGACGACACGAGCATGACTTGTGCCTGATGGTAAGCAACATGCCTGACACATAACAGCACAGTGACACGCAGACTATGTGATATATAGAAACATATAGATAGCAAATCATTACTTAGCACTGCACTGCGCTCGTCACCCAGAGATACAAGATGTTTTATCTCTATGCCTTGTAATTTCACTGGAACATTGCCCTTCGAACCGGAAAACAGTAATGTTTGTACATTCCTGCTTGGCGGTAGAATAACTGGCAAAGGAAATGCGTAAGTATTTCTAGATGGCCATAGTAAAATGGTTATGGAAAATAAATGCATTAGCATTTCTAGATGGCCATTGTGCCAAGTCTTTTAACATTCTAGAAATGCGTCTAGATGGGTATGGCAATTGGTTAGAAGAAATTATTTCTTTTCCATTGCCACTTTAGCAGGCGCGGTCTCGGGCTCGAATTTTAGAGGGGGTCACCAGTACGCAGCCTCAGATTGGGGTGGGGGGGAATACAATAATCAAGTAAAAAAATATTTACTAGTAGCGCCCCACGGTTTTACCCGCGTAGTTCCCGTTCCAGTTGTTTTCCCGCGTTAAAAATATTCTATGTACTATGAGATATTTTTAATTTACTTACAATTTTAGTTTCACGTATATGATTTTGGGGGAAGGGGTCATATGTCATGGGGGTCACAGGGGTGTGCCCCCCCTTCCCTTCGAACCGCGCATGCACTGTAGAAGATACTTAGCTTAGAAGACTTATTTAGACGACAATGCTTTGAATATTTATTCCAGACCGGCAGGTCTACTACGAAGTCCGATCAACGATATATCGGCCGAAGTTATGGACGTTTTATACCACGAAACACAATCGGTCGGTTGATCTCATCGGGTGTTTCGTTCATCCCGACCAGGGTTGTTACGGATGCAAAAATTTAGACATCCGCGGATGCAGATGCGGATGCGAATTATTAGAAGTTCACATCCGCGGATGCGGATTCGAAGCGGATGCGGATGCGATGCAGATGCGGATTTTGGAATTTTAAAAGGATAATTATTTAAATTTTAAGTGTAAAATAAGTCCAGATATTGCTTTTTATTGGTGGCGACATTTCACCTAATATTTATATCAAAATATTCATTAAACACACAAAAAAATTGGTTGCCTGTAAAGTCGGTATACGGGCGAAAGTTTTACGTGACAACGACTTTGAGTGGTAAAATAATTTTACGGAAGGGACGCGTGCCTTTCACTTTTTATGTCTGTCTCTCTCGCTCTTAGGCGGGCTAACCATGCCCGAGTGGAAGGGACGCGTGCCTCTCACTCGCTCTCGTTGTGAGCGCATAACGTGAGCGGAGCGTAACGCAGTTTCTTGAAGTGTCACCCGGCAAACCAATTTATAAGACGTTGTCACGTCAAAACTATGAAGTACACAGTAAACACTCACTGTAACTATAATTTATTGACAATGAGAAAAAACACAACAAACAAACCTGTAGGATCTTGTTACCAATGTGCGCCTTTCTATTCGACAGTTACTGAATGAAGTTAGTAATTACCAAAACAAACGCGAAGCACGTGCCACTCTGGCTCCGCCCACTTTCTTTACATGTAGTTACTTGTTGAAGTGAATCTGCATCCGTAAAAACTCCGCATTGATTGATGCGGATGTGAATGCGGATGCAGATGTCTGAATTAATGCGAATGTTCCGCATTTGCGGATGCGGATGCGAATATTCGCAACAACCCTGATCCCGACCGACGCTGATTTGACAGTTTTTGTGTCATCAACCGACCGATTGTGTTTCGTGGTATAAAACGTCCATAACTTCGGCCGATAAATCGTTGATCGGACTTCGAAGTAGATCTGCAGCAGCGCCCTGCGATTTCACCCGCGTAGTTTCCAAAGTGAGTTTTCAAACTCTCAGTTACAAGTATTGAGTTCTATAGGCAGTTCCTATGACTGCCCTTTTTTTAATGTTTAGATTGACGGCACGAGCATTGTATATGTTTGATGGTAAGCAACACGCCTCTCGATAACACCACAGTTTCCTTAAGCTACTGCAATACGCATCTCCATGCCCTGCGGCCATCGAGCAACTCGATCTTCCGCGCAAGCACGGAAGGGAGTAGCCTTAGCTAAAAAATATTGTTCAAACCTTTCTGTCATTTCTTGCAGGAGGGGAAAGTTGCACAGTAGCGCAAAGCCGCAATATTACATACCAAACATACATGTACCGATCCATTGCCGATCATACTCACACAGCCAAATCACTAACACATAAAAAATCAAGCACCATTCACAAGTCTAGCCCCGTCCTCAGCCACAGTATATTATCAAACTCCATGGTCCACGCGGACTTGTACTTTGACAGATGGGAAACGCTTTGTATGCCTATCCCTGCCGTGTTGCTCGCTGCGCGTGCCTGATAGCAAACACTTATGCCCATAATAAAGCAGTTATTTTAGGTTGAAACCTTTATATTAAGCCCGTCAACCGCAAATACAAGATCTTTGCTCTGTAACTGTGTAAACATTTCTCTTCAAACCGGAGCACAATAATCTTGGAACATTAAATAAATTAGCTTCTATCCACTCGAACCGACCGTCTAGCGACAGCGTCTTTAATATGTTAGTTGAGATTTTTACAGATATTTTATTTAAGATGATTAAGATTTAAGAGAATGACGAGACGAGCAAGCCATCCTCCTGATAGTAAGCAACATAATATTATCTACGCAACTATTTGAGCATGACAAGTACAAATCATGGACGGGTATGATATTCTGATTGACTGGCTTGGTGATTTCTCAGAGAAATTGACCTTCGATCTGGAACACACAATAAAATTGTTCACACAGAAAATATCACTGATATATTTCCATCACTGAGGATTCTAGCGCCATCTGAGTAAAAATATCGGCAACTTACTTTGCACCTTAATAATAGTCAGTTTGGACCGTTATTGATTACCAGTCAGATCTTTGAATATCGTTATAGTTCAAACCTTGCTCAATAGGTGGCGTAATTTTAACTTTTTGTGTAGAAGAAACATTTTTTCACAATTTACAAAATCGACTCCAATATCTCAAATCGAGTTTGAAAGAAATTCTCAGATACGTTTTAGTTTTAAGTAGTACATAATACCGAGATAACATGATCTTTACACATTATATTATATAAGAAATAGATCAATATAGCAACATTTTACTTGTACTAAGTAGTTTTAAATTTTATATTAATGTCTGTCCAATCCGTTACGACGTTACAAGAAAAAAATTATTTATCTCCCAATAGATGACAAAGCTCCAACATTTTATAAAAACAAATATAATATGTTTTTTGCGTTTTATAAATCAACTTACAAAGTAGACCTTTTATCGATTACCTTTTGTCGTTTTAGTTCGTGTAGTTGTTGATAGATGTCGTGATTTAGGGAATAATTATGAAATCAATAATATTTTTGTGTGATGAATTCAAATGTTTGTACTCAAATGTGTCTGGGTGTTTCTATGTATAATAAGTATATAAGGGCAATTTTAAAACTATATAAGTATTACATCAGCTATCAGGCTTTTTGTTTTTTTTTTTTTTTTACCTTTTATAGGCTCACACTTGACCGCCATCTCGCCTGATGTTAAGCGACGATGCGGTCTACGATGGAGCGTGTTTACCTAGAAGAAACCGATTCACTCTCGATTTGAAGACACAAAGATTGTAACCATCGGGGAAAACCCACTCAGGCAACGTATTCCACAGCCTAGACGTTCTTATCACAAACGTAGAGTCAAATCTCTTCGTTCGTGTCTTTGGAACATCAACCATGAAACGATGTCGCTTTTTCGAGCTACGAGCATTCCGATAGAAAAAAGGGCAAGGTGGTATTAGATCATGCAGATCAGCTGCACACTCTCCGAAGTGTATCCGATAAAAAACCGATAGGCTAGCAATTTTACGGCGATGCTCAAGACTTTGAAGTCTTTTTCGCACAAGAGTATCATTGCCTATGAGCCTTTTGGCACGTCTCTCGATCGATTCCAGGGCCTCCAGCTGATACTTGGCCGATCCATCCCAAAGATGCGAACAGTACTCCATACAGGAGCGAATCTGTGCTTGATATAATGTGAGCAACTGTTCAGACTTGAAGTACCTTCGCACCTTTGAAAGGACACCCAGTTTTTTGGCAGCTAATTTAGCCTTGGACTCGATATACGAGCCAAAGTTGAGCGTAGATGTCAAAGTGACGCCCAAAAGCTCAAGACGGTCAGAAACCGGCACGGACACACCTCGAAAAGTAGGAGTCAGTTGAAATGGACTCCGTTTTGCGGAGAAAAGACACGCCTGCGTCTTACTCTCGTTGAACTTGACCAGATTGGCATCGCCCCATTTAGACACCGCCTCAAGGGTCAAGGTCAAACGCTCGATCAAACTCTCTCTCAATACCTGAGTTTGCTGCCCACTGGCTCTCGCGCTAGATATGTAACTCTCTACGACGGTGCTATCATCTGCGTACCCAAAAATACCGGGCTTTAACAGATCATTGATATGTAGCAGGAAGAGCGTCGCAGAAAGTACCGACCCCTGAGGGACTCCGGCATTGATAGCCTTTTGATCCGACGAGCAGCCATCAATGACGACTCGTATGGACCGATCCTCAAGAAGTCCGATATCCATGCAATAAACCCAGGAGACAAACCATAACTAGAAAGCTTGCTTATAAGGGCATCATGCCAAACCCTGTCGAAAGCCTTCGAGATATCCAGGAGACTGCAAGTGCTTCCCCGTGTTTCTCAATGGCTTCACTCCAGATGTGAGTGACGTACGCTAGAATATCTCCGGTGGACCGGTTTCGGCGAAATCCGTATTGCCGGTCACTTAGGAGGTCGTTTGATTCTAGGTACGTCAGAGCCTGTGGTTTAAGACACGTTCCATAGTCTTGCAGAGTATGGACGTGACCGAGATGGGCCTGTAGTTGGCAGGGTCAGCACGACCACCCTTTTGGGCACTGGTTGCACATTGGCAAGCTTCAAGACTTCGGTACTAGCCCAGTTTGGAGAGAGAGCTTAAAAGGCGCGTTAGTATCGGAGACAACTCAGGCGCACAAGCCTTCAACAGTAGGGCAGGAATACCATCTGGGCCACTGGCTTTATTCACGTCCAGATTGCGTAGCACTTTGCGAACCTCCATTTGGCGAATATGTATCTCTGACATAAACGACGGACAGCCAGGTGGAATAGGAGGTGTCGCGCTACCAGCATCTAGACGCGAAGATTCCGCAAACTGAGATGCAAACAAGTTTGCTTTCTCCGTTGCAGTGTGAGCCAGTGTCCCATCAGGTTTCAGCAATGGAGGGAGTGAGGGCGGCAGAAGTTCGATTCGACCGATTTAGCTAGGGACCAAAACGCTTTGCTGCCCGCAGGGTACGAAGCTAGTTTGTTCCCTATTCGACTAATGTGGTCAAAACGAGCCCTCTGAAGGATCTTTTTGCATGCCTTAGCAGCCTTGTTAAACGCTTGCTTCTTCCGGTGTATGTCCCTTGCCTTACGCTGTCGAGCATCAACCCAGGCTAGGTAGGACTCATGTTTCAATGCTTCAGCACTTTTACATTGAGAACCAAACCAAGGGCGAGCTTTGCTGGATAATGGGACGTCGGAGTATGGAATGAAATACTCCATAGCCGTTCGTATAACATTAGTCACAGCATCAGCGCAGACTGAGGGATCACCAGAAGAGAAGCACAATGGCTGCCATGGGTAAGATGCAAAGAAAGAACGCATCTCGTCCCAGTCTGCTGACTTGTATCGCCACAACCGCCGGTTGCCTCTGGGGCTGGGGTCAGGCGGATGGTAGACAGATACAGATTTCACCAGACAGTGGTCGGAGCTGCCTAACGGCGAAGAAACCGCCACGGAATAACGGTCTGGATCTGTTGTCAGCAGAAGGTCTAAACAATAAGGTGTATGCGACTCAACGTCTGGTACCCTTGTGGCCTCTTGGACCAGCTGGGTTAGGTCTAACGATAACGCTAGCTTTCTCGTTTCCTGCCCAGCGTGGTCAGTGTCCCGGTATGGGTACAGCCATTCCTTATGATGGCCGTTGAAATCCCCCCAGTAACACTAATTGTGCCGAAGGGTACTTTTGTTGAGCCGCGTCCGCCGCCTCACTTAAATAATCCATGAGCCTAGTCGTCTCCTGGTCTCCGCTGTGCGACCGATACACACAAGCATAGATAATTTGATCTATACCTGTGTCCAGAAGTGCCCAAAGAACAGAAAATCTAGTGTCCTCAAGGTTACGGAGACGCCGACAGCAGATGTCGTCACGGGCGTACATGCACACACCAGCACGAGGCCGGAATTTGTGCTCAAGGGTATAACCTGGATATGTTAGGTACGCCACGTCTGACGGACAACCTATCTGCGTCTCCGTAAGAAACAAGAGTGTCGGCTGCTCAGTCTCAAGGTGATGGTGGACTGCTGAGAGATTGGAGTGCAGACCTCGAATATTTGTGAGGTGCACTTTAACTGACAAGGCGTGCAGCCGCTCTTTACACTTGTTCCTATTATTTCCTTTTTTCATGTTGGTTTTGGGAGTGGATCGGTGGAAAAACGGCAGTGGAACGAGGCCGCACACTACTAACCATTGGTCACAGCACACAACACGAATACACCAGTGGGGAGCTAGCCTGGAGACTGCGGGGACAAAATAGCTCCATAGCTTTGCTTACGTTTGCATAAGTTTGGGGTCAGATGGTGTTGTGTGTGAATTGTCCACCAATATTTGTTTATTATTATCTACACAGACATACAAAAATAAGTGTCTGTATGTCACATCAAATTAACAATATTTAATAAGTTCGAATGAAAGTACTTACCTATACAAAAAAAAATATTTTGTCTAAGTACCTATCTGTTTGTTCCAGCAAATCTCCTAAACGGATGGACCGATCACGGCAGGACTTTCACCAGATAGCTGATCTCCTACGGCAAAACATAAGAAATGTTATCTAAGGAAAATAATTAGGGTACATGAAACTAAAGAAAACCCTTAAAACGCGGGTGAAACCGCGGCCACAGCACAGCTAATATACAATATTTATTTACATGCTAATTTTATGTTACCATAAAATTGTCGGTAACAGACGGACGGATAGCGGAGTCTTAGTAATAGGGTCTCATTATATACCTTTTCGGTATGGAACCCTAAAAAGAGCGTCAGCAATAGTATCAACCATAGCATCTTCATAAGAATAAGTATATATTTATTGCTCGCACTGAGTAAAAATAGGTCTTAAAATATAAAAAAATTGGTTGCCTGTAAAGTCGGTATACGGGCGAAAGTTTTACGTGACAACGACTTTGAGTGGTAAAATAATTTTACGGAAGGGACGCGTGCCTTTCACTTTTTATGTCTGTCTCTCTCGCTCTTAGGCGGGCTAACCATGCCCGAGTGGAAGGGACGCGTGCCTCTCACTCGCTCTCGTTGTGAGCGCATAACGTGAGCGAAGCGTAACGCAGTTTCTTGAAGTGTCACCCGGCAAACCAATTTATAAGACGTTGTCACGTCAAAAATGTACAACAGTGTACCCTTGACGGGCATACTACATTAACAAGTATACATTAACATTATTACAAGAAAATACCTACGTACTTTCTTGTAATTCTGTTTTCGATAACAAACGTTACGAACTTTAAAAACGGTTACCAAAGAGTTTACTTATACTACGTATAGAGTTGTTACAAACGCTTTACACCAAAAGCACAGGTTGCATCTTTTTTGCCTTGTCGCTCTTGTGGAAGTGTTATACTTTTGTCGCGGCACATCATTCTGTTGCCATAGAAAGTATGCACGTCATCTGCTTACGATTGACACAAAGGAACCGTGCGGAAAATCTAACTCTATACGTAATATATGTAAACTCTTTCGTTACAACTAGATAGTAATAAAGGCCGTATCTACTCCAATAACAACTTAAGCCTATAATATTTCCAGATATCCTTTTCCTCTGTTACTCATACTTACGTTTCGCATACCATAATAATATTTTCTTCCAAATAATAATCCAAATAAATCTTGCGTTTCCCTATCAAAGGCAATCGAAGCAAATTTGTGCCTTGAAAATATAAGGGTCCTGTACCTACGAAAATTGCCGGTTTGGGGGACGGATTCAGAAACAAGAATCGGGGAGGTTCAGCCACTTTAATGCTGGAAAACTTGCCCCAGTTAAAATTTGAGAGCGGTTTTAGGCTAATGTTTTATACCCACTTATATAGAACTAGCTGTACCTACCCTGCCACGCTTCGCTATGGCACATTGTGATGCAAAAATTAGAGAAAAACAATCCTTGATGCGGATTAATTACAGCTCGATCGGTGCAGAACTTTTTGAGTTTTTGAAGCGTACACAAACCAACATAACATTTTTATGCATATAATTATAAATATAGAGATGGTATTAGGCGTGACGACTCATTTTTAATTTAATGTGCCATCAACAGGCTCCTCAATAACTGAAACATAGGTGAAAGAATTACTTTTTCATTTTAAAAAGATGCTACCCGTGCTTTGGCTGTAAAGCGTTTTATCCAATTCTATAATGAAATGAAATAATAATAATAATAATTTTTTTTTAATAATTTTGAATAATAATAATTTTTATTTATTAGTACAAAAATGTGACTTAGTTAATTATCTTACAAAAAAATATTGATGCTATTACAATTCCAAAATAAAAATAGTGCAATAATTATAAATAAACGTGACAGACTTACAACTACATGCAAAATTTATGGGATTACTCTAGTATAATAATAATTTTAATTAGTTTTAATTAATTTAGGCATTACTTTGGTGCCGAAGTCATGAGTATGGTATGAGTAAGATATTCCTAGCTCCCACACTAGGATTCCCTGTGTCTGTGGGAGCTATTTCTCTTCCGAGGTGTATGTTTAAAGTGTTTTGGTGCGTGTTAGGGTTAAATACGCTAAGCATTATAACTTCATTATATTAATATGCACAATAGGTAGTTTTCTTTTTTTTATATTATTTGTGTATTTATACCTAGGTTACATATAGTGCTACGTGCGTGTGTGTGTATGTAAGGGTGTGTAATAGTATGTGTGTGTTAGGTGTGCGAGGGTGCAAGTGCGGCTATGAGGGTGTGTAAGTTTGTGTAAGTATAGACAACGTATGTGTGTGTCTCATATGAAGCATTTTTTTATACTAATGGTTTTATGAACTCCTCTGAATCTCTATAGTTGAGTTGAGTTGTGAAATGAGGTTTATTTGCGTAAACATATGTAGATAAATTAGATGTAATTTGTAGAATCATGTCCATTATGTTTTCGTCGTGTGAGGTATGCAAATGTGAAACAATGTCAAAATGTTTGTTATTAAAAAAAAAATATACAATGTCAAATTAATTTTAAAAAAATAATTAAGTAAATCTAATATTTAATGTCATTGTCAAATTGAGGTTGAGACTTAGAATACCTACATCAAGTTACAACGAATACTGTTATGAGTAATTATAGTATTATAATATCAAGTATTTCATATTACTTCCTAGTTTGACTCACTGGAATACCACAGTATACGTCGTATATGTAAAATCTTTGCTTAACACAGAATTTGACAGCTCACTTTGGAAACTACGCGGGAAAACCGGAGGGTGCTACTAGTCTGCAGTAAATAGTTTAAACCGCAAATACGCGTGACGCTTGAGCTTAATTCATAGCCCACGAAAAATTTGTGGGTGGTGCGCCAAAAGAAACTAAAAAGTGGTTTTACTACTTAATTTGATAGGTGTTATTAATTTCCTTCCTTGTGAGATTTCATACTACATTTCCCCTAAAACTCCCGTCCTTAGTCCGCCCCACTTAGCCTCCTTGTAATAAATCAATTCCTCGACAAATTGCTAAATCTAAGTCAATATAATCCCGAGTTATGAGGTAACTTACTACTTCGGGGAAAAATGCCCATAAATAAAGGGGGTAAGGATTTTGGGGTAAGTTAAAAGTTAGGTTAATATGGTTTTGTGGGGTCAGATTTGGTATTTAAGGCCTTCCTAAAGGATTTGTGTGTTAGTTAATTATTTGGTGATTTCAATTTAATCCTACTATTATGGAAACTGACGTGGTTATTACACATTTTAAAGAAAAACACGGGTAACTCACATTTGATATAGTCAGTCCAGTCCGACTCAAGTTTCGATCGCGTCTGGCGATCTTCCGGCGCGCGCACTCTCCTTGAAAAAGATCGCCGGACGCGATCGAAACTTGAGTCGGACTGGACTGACTATATCAAACGTGAGCTACCCGTGTTTTTATTTAGAATCCTACTATTGTTGTAAATGCTTTCGCTTGTTGCTCAATCAGGTCATAACGTATTAACGGATCGGGCTGACACTTGTAACACAGATAGATTATGATCTGGGAGAACAGACAGGTTACTATCTAACTCGGGAAGAAGTCAAAGTCAAAGTACTTTATTCATAAATGTACAATTTACACGTCAATTAATAAAAAAATAAAAACAAAAGAAAGAGCATACAAATTGTATACATTTTCAAAGTTTGAAACTACTACTTTACTGTATTACACTAATTATTGTACAGAAAACTGTCAAGCATTATACGAGTATAATGTCTTTATTGCAATTGTACTAACCTATGTAAAATTTATTTATTTCCATTTTTATGGGAACTTTGCCATCACTCTCTAAAAATTCGCTGTAACTATAAAAAGTTTGATCGATAAGCCAGCACTTTAATCTGTTTTTGAAGCTGCCGAAACTTGGGGCCGATATAACTATTTTGGGAAGAGTGTTATAACTATTTTGGGAAGACAACGGGAACGGGAACTACGTAGGCAAAACCACGGGGCATTGCTAGTGGTTGTATACAACGTGGTGGATTTACCCCCAACAGTATTTTAACAGTCAATTCTAACACTAATGTAGACTTCATCACCGAAGGTCTATTACCTCTTAGCACGGGAGATCACGAGATAATTCGAGTCAAAGTTTGACGTAAAATTCCCACCAAATTACCAGCTTCAACCCTAACGCATGTACAGCTGACGAACGACCTTGCCGCCGACACCGCGAAGTCGTACAAAAATCCGTGACGAGATCTGACCATTAGGGGTATCTATACTTATAATAAAACTGTAACGGGTCGAATTCTGTACATTGAAGATATTTTGAAAATTTTTTTTTTGGAGCACTCCATAGTCGATACTGATGGCGAATCTGCATTTTTTTTCTTTCATGTCTGTCTGTCTGTCTGTCTGTCTTTCTGTATAGGGATCACGCATCACGCCGAAACTACTGATTCGATTTAGCTGAAACTTGGCATGATTTTAGTTTAAACTAAGGAGATTGCTGTAGGCTACTTTTGATCCCCAAATTCTGATCGGTTTTCTTGCGGGAAGGGGTGAAAGTCAGAATGTGTATTTGGTTGTAACTCATGTTTGCGTTGTTTAATTTCATTAATTCTTTTTTTGTTAGAAAGAACACATTTTTTATATTGTCCCATCAAAATTTGAACAGTATCGGTTAGGTGGTTCGGAAATTACACAAACATTAAATAATAACGACACGCACGGCGCGTTCGGTACATACTAACTTCTAAGTATTCTGTGTATCACAGACGATCCACAGAATATCTAGATTCTAGATTCAAGAAGTGCCCACGTGATCGCGTCGCATCGTCTTGAATGACAAAATAATTGTCAAAAATGTATTTTTGTGTGGAAAAAGGAGGAGGATTAATATCCTCCTTCAAACAAGGAGGATGTTCTCAATCGGGTTGCATGTTTTTTATTTGGTTTTATTTTACACGATAACTCCGGTAATTGTAAGTTGATTTTGATAATTATTTTTTTGTTTGGTAGAAAATACTTCAGAGGTGATCTTATATATCGAAAACAGGGAGGTAGTTTTTCAGATATCAACAAAAAACAAATATCAGCTTAGATTTATCTGTATTTAGTTAGTCGAACGACAGAATTAAATTACCTGTCATAGAAGTAAATTTTTGTTCTTTTGGAGAAAACATATCAGCATAATAAGTAGCAGCATAAACAACCCATTAAATGTTCCCACTGCTGGACGTCGGGGCCTTCACTCGCAAGGAGAGAGACAAGGCTATAATCCACCACGCTGACCCAGTGTCGGTTGGTGGATAACATATGACTTAGAACTTAGATTAGGTACATTTCGGTTTCCTCACGATATTTTCCTTCACCGTTTAATTACCGGCATTACGAACATGACTCAGAAAAGATAGTGGTGCGCGTGGTTTTGAACCCTGGGTCTCCGGATCGACAGTCTGCGTTCTCCCGACTAAGTCAGCTGTAGCTTACTAGACCAGCCGTAACTTAACGTATTATTTCAATCCAAATACTGTTTAAAATTTAAAGGTAGTGTTCAACAAGCTTCGGTAACCGAAGCAGACCGTTGTTAGGGTTCCGTACCTGACTTCGCTGTCCGTCCATCCTTCCGTCTGTCACCAGACTGTATCTCAAGAACGGTGATAGCTAGACAGTTAAAATTTTCACAGACGATGTATTTCTATTGCCGCTTTAACAAAAAATACTAAAACTAAAATAAATATTTAAGAGGGGCTTATTTCCATACAACAAACTTGACTTTTTTACCGTTTCTTGCTCGATACTAATAACGTACCTGTCACAGGTTGACGCTTTCACTATTCACATAATATTAAGTTTTATGTTCTCTTTAAATGTAAGTAATTAAAATAAAATAAATTTTTAAGGCTCCCATACAATAAAATCATTTTATTTGCTAATGGTTCAGAACCCTTCGCGCGCGAGTCCCACCGAAATTTGACCGGTTTAATTTTTTCAAAAATTTTGTAATATCCTATCCTTTTCTAATAATATATAAATATGTCAATATTTAAATTTTTGCTGCTCAATTACGTTGGAATGGCTGAATGTATCGAGTTAAAATTTGGAACATATTCTTGGCTTAGCTTAAGTAACACATAGGGACATATAGATAAGTAACTATACATAGGCAATGTTTGGCCTATATGTTCTTCCAGACTATAATCTAATTGTATTTCAAATTTCAGCCCGATCACTTGATACGTTCCGCCATGATTAAGTAACAAACATCCAAACATTGACATTCATAATATTTACAGTTACAGGACAACGTTGGAACGGCTGAACATATTTGGAAGGAATTCGAAACACACGTAGTTTGTAATCAGAAATAGCAAATCGGTTACTTATAGGTTACTGTGACGTCGGAAAGACTAAGCAAATTTGGTAGAAAATTGAAACAGAGATAACTTATAGTCTGAAATACCACATTTATGTATTATCTATCAACCTGAAAAGAAGCATGGGCCCTAAGGAAACAAATGTTAACTATCACGTCAAAACGGCACAACGAATTGGGTTGGCATAACACAGATAGTTTAGAGTCTAAAATTTCACATGGGGTCTCTAAGTCTATATTTTCGTTTAACTCCATATTAATCTATAATAAGTATTTATTTTCGTAAGGAACTTGATGTGATGGTAAGGTAAAAATGAAAAATATATGCACCCGTTTTGGCGTAGATAATACAGGTGATTTGCGTTCGCAATCAAAATAACAAGCAACATTATATTCTCATTAGATGGCGCTAATGCCAGTTTAAATCTAAAAGCACTAAAGGCCATTTAAATCAACGTTTTGATATTGTGGTATGTATTTTTTCTTTCATCACTAGGTGGCGTTACTGGTATTCTAAATTGTACTAATAAGTTTTTGCTGCTAAAATGATTTTGATGCCGAATTTGGATTCTTTCGTTCTTGGTTTTTTTTTTCTGTGTTACTATTAAATTCATATATTAACATTTCACTAAGACTTGGCTTAGATTTACGGGTTCAACTTGCTTGAGTACCTATCATTAAAACTCAAAATTTTAATCATTTTGATTCCACACAGGCTTCGTTCAAAATTTTAAGCGGGCGAAGTCGCGGGTAACAGCTAGAAAACAGCTTGCGGATAAAAAAGAAAAGTAGGTAATCAGATCATGCACATCAGCTTCAGACTTTTCGTAATGTATCCTATAAAATCCTACAAACTTAACACTTGCGGCTATGTTTGATACTACGAAAACTTAATAAGTATGTTTGATTTTGTTTAAAAAAAGAAAAATAAAGATGATAAAATTAAATATTTTTTTGTGTGGGAAAACAAATTCACTCGGTTTTTCAATGATTACATTTTGCAAATATTTTGACGTACGATACTTCCAACTAATTTACACTATAGGTCAGTAACATCTGCTTACGCGAACGAAGTAGCGGGTTCAGCTAGTGTCAAATAAAATAACAAAAAATAAAAAATATTTTTTGTGGAATAAAATTTTGAACTTACTTGTCTGATTTTCGCATATATGATTCAAAACTTAATGTAGATGAACTACGAGAACTTACCATTGAATATTGTTGTACCTTTCTGGAGCACCTTACAAAGGGACCAGTTGTGGTTTTACTCTTATACCCTAATATGATAATCTTAGAGATGGCTTTCCCGTGCCGTTTAAATAAATAAAATAAATAAATATTGGTAGACAATTCACACACAACACCATCTGACCCCAAACTAAGCAAAGCTTGTGTGATGGCAGCCAGATAGCTGATATAATACTTATATAGTTTTAAAATACTTTTTGTAAAACAACGACTGCCCTAGTGGCTTAGTTGGTAGTAGCTCTGCCTACGAAGCCGAGGGTCGTGGGTTCGATCCCCACCCAGTGCAAATATTTGTGTGATGAATTCAAATGTTTGCACTGTGTCTGGGTGTTTCTATGTATAATAAGTATGTATTTAAAACTATATATGGGATTATCGGTTAATCTTTTAGGTTCGCGTCACGTACATGCTGATACCAGATGGTAACACAGTAGCGAAGCAGGATGTGTTTGATTGTTGATCCCAGATGGTGGCACAACATCGGAGCAGCCTGTGTATGGTTTGATGCCTTTTGAGTAAACCTTTGAAGTTTAGGCAGTGATAAGACTCTTGGCAGACCACACATTTGCCAGTTATTCTACATCCAAGCAGTAATGTGCAAACATTATTGTGTTCCGGTTTGAAGGGCAATGTTTCCAGAGAAATTACTGGGCTTACAGATGTATTATAATATCTTAGATCTCTGGGTGTTGAGCGTAGTGCAGTGGTAGGTAATGATTTGGACTCGTCGTATTCCAACAGCTGCGTGTCATTGTGCTATTATGGGTAAGCATGTTGCTTACCACCAGACACATGTCCTGCTCGTCTTGCTCGTTAAAAAACTTGAGGAGTCCATATCATGCATGTAAGTACTGTGCTGTGCTCATCGCACAAAAATAAAAGATGATTTATGCATTTGGCTTGTAATTTCTAAAGAAAAATTGCTCTTTAAACCGGATCATGGGTACATGTACTTTCCCAGGTGGACTCTGCAAATAGTTCTACCACTATAATGTATCATTCTTGCGAATACAACCTACCAAGTGAATATACCAAACATCAAATTTAATAACATGCAGTGGAAAAAAAGTCAGCTCAATTTGAATGTAATTAGCAAAATTGAATTGTACCGTAAAAAAGCTTTATACGCGTGGCTTATTCGCCGTTTTTCAGAACCATTGCAAGTTTGTAATCAAATCTATTTCGTTTGCTCTCGAGAGAACGTGCAATGTATTTCATGGAATTTTTGCAATGGTACCTTTTTATTTGTGATTTTTAGAATAGGCTAGATATTTAGATTCAGACAGCTGTCTATGATAATGTTTGCGGACAAAACGCAATTTTGACGTAAAACGCTCCACACACGAGTCCTAAAATCAGAGGAAATGACGTAAAAGTGGTGGGGAGGGATTTATGGTGCGATGTACTGGTTTTACGTAATTTCCTCTGACTTTAGAGGCTCGTGTGTAGAGGGTTTTACACTAATTATGAAAAAGAGATTAATGCCGCACTAAATTCATCTATCCACTAGTTAAATGTTTTTGCATGAAAAAGATCGCCAGACGCGATCGAAACTTGAATCAGACTGGACTGACTATATCAAACGTGAGTTACCCGTGTATTTATTTAAAATCGTTAAATGTTGTTCACTGTTATTGTTTTCTTTGTCTGTAAATCTGTTTTTCTGTTGGTGTGAATAATAAAGAGTATCTATACATCTGTCTAAATGCAACTGATTGTTTATAATATTTAGTCTAGTTTTTATATTAATAGCAAGATACGAGCTTAAATACCTTCGTTTTTGTAATATTAGTAAGATACAACCTTTATGACCTTAAAGGTCTTTGTTTTTATAATATTAGTAAGTAAGACACGAGTAGTACCTGGGTAGTACCTGGTACGTAGTTCCTGGGTGAAAGAATACAAGTATTTGTTTTGTCTGGGTATTTTCTATGTATACCTAAAAAGTAGTATTTGGGTAACCGAGATTTGTCGGTTTAATCACTGAGTTTACTTAGGTATAGATACAGGGATCCCAGTAATAGATTTTATAAGTAATAAACTATTTTCGTACAAAAAATTAAACCGACTTCAAAACCACAAATAGGCATGCAAAAGCAAAAAATACACTAAAATCATTATTATAAGCGCTACTGATTTGGCTGGCACCGACTTCAAATAGATGAGTGAGTAGCGCTTATAATAATGATTTTAGATTATTTTTCGCTCTTTTGAGTGCCTATTTGTGGTTTTGAAGTCCGTTTAATTTTTTGTACGAAAATAGTTTATTTTACCCTTTTTAGTGCAAAACAAGATTTTATTAATGCATTTACACAATTTCGTATTGACAGAATCGAGTGTCATAACTTTTGTGAAATCTACGACTACGTCATCCCGAAAATTGTATACAAATTTTAGTTTATGCACAGATTTCTAAACAGATGAAACCTTCGTGAACGATACTGTGAGGCCAGTCATTAGTTATGTATGCGTGACAGCTCTCACCGACGTTGTCAAATTACTCACGTTGGTGTGCGTGTAATGTTCCCAGTCTTAAGAAAAAAATCCCACTATTGTTGTCTTAGCTTCGGAAATCTTCGCGTATAATAAACACATATATTATAATGTTGAAATAATGTATTATTACACCGATTAAATATTATGCAAGGATTTCTTGTTATTACTATTTCCATCCTATGAAGTTAAGAATTTTGATTTAGCATGCAACTAAGAATTCGAATATTCGTACAGAAAATTCGGAATAAAAAGACAACGCCGAATAATAGTAAAAGTCATGTGTGTGTTTATTTTGAGTATTCTATCGGAGCTTCTTGTGAAATTTTGAATATTATGCTTGACAAAAGGTGGCAACTACCTACTCATTTAATATCGGTGAACACAGGAGGTGCAGACAATTTTTGTCAACTGATTTGATGTTGGGGGGCCAGATCATTCAATTTGTTTATTATCCAATCTTTGTCTGGACGCGTGTCGCAAACGAAAAGTTCACCTTTTCAAAAATGTTGATACACACCAACGAAAACGTCTAAGAGTTTATGTAAATCAGTTGAACATTATTCAAATTGCCACCCAAAGTTACGTCGTCCAAATACCTAACGTTTACATTGGACTAGAGACGTTAAATGATAGAGCGAATGGCCAGGGCGAAGGTTGCATGGCCGAAGATTCACCAAGTTGATAGCCAACGGAAGATAGCATAGGATTGTTTTGATAATTTTGTGGGTCTGCCATAACATTGCCAAAGAAAATTGTAGAAGTCAAGAATTTTATTCTTCACTTCGGACAACGGGGCTCCACGATCAACCAAATTAAAGCGTTTTTGACGTACACATTTAACAACCCTCTCCCCAATTTTGGACAAAGAAAGTCAGGACAGAATGAACAGCAGCCTCACGTCCACTCAGAGAACCAAAATCAAGTTTGTGGGACAGGGAGCTCGAAAGTGCAACGCTTTATACCTACAACCCACCTTGGCAGCAAGGCCAGTATATGTGGTGCCAACAGCGATTGGCCTGATCCCAACATCTTTTTTGGGTACAAATTAGCACAAATTAGCACCGTATAAAACTTCGACAATGTCACTACTGACTCGACCAGATAACATGAGGTTGATTAAAACCATTAGATATCTCAAAAGAACTCGCCTACTTTTTTAAGCTCCACTATACCTACTTACAAGAATTAAAACTTGCTTCATAACTATAGTTTTCATCAACACTATTGGTATTTTTATAAACACTAGTAATGACGTGGATTTGTGCTAGGCATCGATTGACATTAAATTAAAAAATTACGATTATAAAAATAGGGTTTAAAATAGAATAATACAATCTACTTAAGTACATAAATAATTTGGTCTACGAGTCTTCAAAAATATCATAATCTAAATTTTACCTTAACTTTAGGGAAAGTAATTTCAGTTTAGTACAGGAACACTAACCAATTTTCGTTGAGGTGTTGTGTTTCTATTCATCAATCGAAATGAAATCGCCTAAATTATACAAAAAGCAGTAAAAATATTCAGACTTTCCTATGAAATTATATTTTTCTTTCCTTTTCTTATTTTTGGGAACAATGTTTGCAATGTTTGAAGCCACAAGACGGCATAATCTTGTGCAAAACTTAAAATCACACGGGACTCCCGTACGAGACGGAAGTCAGTTTCGTACTGACTGGAGTTTGTATTTGCTTTGGCGTTTGATATTTGCTTTCTGGACCTAAGGATCTGTGTTCTGCACGTTCCATCTGCCTTTTGTTTTAGAAATCTGTGAGTTTATGATTCATATTTCAAAAACCACCCGACCGATTTCGATAAGATTTATATGGGGTCATTCGGGAAGCATATCCATACGAACACAAAAAGAAACTTTAAAATCGGTGCACACGTTCTCGAGATATCAGGTAACATACAAAAAAAGTAAACCTACAAAAGTCGAATTGATAACCTCCTCCTTTTTTGGAAGTCGGTTAAAAAAGAACTTGTTAAACCTATCGATGTTTCGCTCCATAATCGCCCGCATACTAAATTTTATGAAAACCGTTTGAGCCGTTTCCGAGATTCAGATTCTATATATACCTACAAGAATTGGCCGTTTAAAGGTATAAGAGTACCTGGTTGACCGAGCTTAGCTCGGCTTAAATGCGCTTATAAAGGGCTCTAAGTAAAAGATTTTCTCAGAAAAAAAAATAACAAAAAGATAAGACCCGAGTGTAACCATCAGGATTCCAATCGAGGCCTGTTGACTCCGAGGGCGAGCATACTCCGTCTGAGCCATTTAGACTTAAAGAACAGTGGCGAAATAAGTTATCGTATTCTAATGACATTGTAGGAGTTTTTCATTGCCTAAAAACGCGCATAAAATGATGTTTTAAAAAAATAAAACCTAGCTAGATCGATTTATCGTCCCCGAAACCCCCTGTATACATAATTTCATGAAAATCGTTCGAGCCGTTTCCAAGATTCAGATTGTATATTTACCTACAAGAATTGCTCGTTTAAAGGTATAAGATTAAAGTAGATAAGGATTATAAATGGTGATCCTTCCTTGCTCATTCGTAGAAGTCAACTCAAATGTATGATTATCACAATATTGTATCCTCCAAGTCAAGGCCACATTTCCCCAATAAAAAACATGGAAACGCAAAAATCCCACAAGTCGTACCAGTGTTTTATCATCGCGGCGGCTCTAAATAAATAATCCTTAGGACCCAACGAAGGTAAGACGGGGTAAAACGGTAACACTGAATGCGTGCTTCTGCATTTTTTTACGTTTTAATTTAGATACTTCACCCCTAAGATTATGTTTTATTTATGTTTAATGGTTTTGATGTGTGGAAGGGGAGCTTGGGGTAGGTTGGGACGCGGAAGTGACGAAGAGAGCGTTTGTGTCTTGGAATGTGAGAGATTGCAATGCCAGTTTAGGGCATGGCGTGACTATTATACTTATACTACCTCACTTCACGGTTTTGGTCGCGTAGTTCTTGTTTCGGCTATTTTCTCGAATGAAAAAAAACATATATACGGTCGAATTGAGAAACCTCATTTTTTTGAAGGCGGTTAAAAAGTAGCCTATGTGTTCTTCTAAGTTTTAATCTAACTGTGTTTCGATATTCAACTCGATTTGTTCATAAGCTACAAAGTGATTGAGCAAGAAACATCCAAACGTAGAAATTTATAATATTAACTAGCAGCGCCCCGTGGGTTTACCACGTAGTTCTCGGGCCAGTTATTTCCACGGTATAAAAAGTAGCCTATGTGTTCTTTCAGACTATAATCTAACTTTATTACAAATTTCAGCCCAATCCATTCATACGTTACAACGTATTGAGCAACAAACATCCAAGCATTGACATTTATAATGTTAAAATAATAAGACTAAAAATCTATGTCAAATAATTAAAAATATACAAATAAGTACTAGATAGCCGTAGATTTAAAAACAATATTGGCCCACATTTTTTTTTTTTTTTTTAGAGCACAAATAGTAGTTATTGAAAGTACTTCCGTAGTAGTGGCGTATATGAAGATGGATAATATATATCAGGGTTTTTAGACATGGACGTATAAAAAAGTTGGACGTCTCGCTAAAACAAAAACTGTGTCCATCGAGTCGGCCACATAATATGCAATTGTACACTGCCACATACAGGCTGACACGCACACATCAGTGGACCCTTACACGCGTTACTTGTGTATATGTGTGCGTGTCAGCCTATCAGTGACAACCTGACAACGCACACGTGCAAATGTGGCTGACTCTGGTGACACAGTTTTTGTTTTAGCGAGACTACGCCCGATTTTTTATACGTCCATGATTTTTAGTACAATGAACCATACGTAGTGAATTATGGACTCAACCATGTAAAAGGATCCTCGAGACCCAGCAGTGGAAATAGGTATTTAATGAGCCGCTTATGCTTTTGGAGTCAGGACTTTTTTCCTATTAAAACTTATTTTGGTGCTCCATAAACAAATATTTTCGTAGGGTGTAAATGAGGCTGATCGTTACGTTCGGAAATGAAAGATTCGAGTTTGAGCACACCTGAGCGAGAAATAAAAGTTAGGTAGATTTATTTTAGAAAAATGTGAAAGAATTTTAATAGTTGAACGTACAAAATAAAAAATTACTTACAAGCTAAACTGGAAGTGTTGATTTTTGTTATTTTAGGTAAGTTACTCTGTCTAGAATGTGTAAATTTAGTTTTGCTTTGTAATTCAGTTTTGAATAAAAGTGAAATTTTGTTATTTTAGAAAACGCGATTTCATCTTTATTTCACGAAAGCATAATATTACTATTAGGTTATATTTTAAAAATAAAAAAGGATTCGTTTTTATTTTATATTATTAAAATTGTTAAGTAATTTTTGTTAGTTATTTCTCATTTTAGTCTTCTCTTCTGCCGTGCGGTCTTAAGCACACACTTTTTTAAATCGTCTCATCGGATATTTTTTTTTATATTCATTAATTTTTATTCATAAAAAATACAATTATAATTACAAAAAAAAAATACGTGTAAGATTTCTGCATTCCATCGTACTGATTTCAATTTTTAGTTGAACAATAAATTCAAAAGAAGCGTAGAACGTACTCAATTTTACAACAAACAAACGGAATATGTCCACAGAATCAAACGTCACGTGACGTCACACAGAACGGGCTATTGTTTTCGTAAAACGAATTCGGCGCGGCTTTTCAATTGTCAGACTAACCTGGACATACCCTTACCTATAGTTTTTACTCTTTAAGCTATTGCATAGTTTTTAAGGTTCTCGAGTGGCGACCACGAACCGGAAGACGCCGTGTTGGACGGCCTCCCACTAGATGGACAGATGACCTCACAAAGGTCGCTGGAAACCGCTGGTTGCAGGTTGCGCAGGACCGATCGTTGTGGAAATCTAGGGGGGGGAGGCCTATGTTCAGCAGTGGACGTCTTGCGGCTGATGATGATGATGATGATGATAGCTTTTATCGCGGGCCTGGGGACCGAAGTTTAGTGATCGTGCATCACTTTCTTATGTTCACAAGAAAGAGGGATGGAAGACCGTAACGCCGTCCTCCCCTCTCGGTCATTCGACTTTGAATCTTATTTGTATTAGCTTTACAGACTAAATGCTCTTAGCAGTGTTGCCAACTTAACGGATTTCCCGCGATATTTTTCTGGTAAACAAATGTCACTCTTCAAAATAAAAGCAATTCCGAAAAATTGTTAACATCCCTATTGCTTATGTTGATAAAAATGCATGCAACATGCAATAGCTTTACCGCGGCAGTCTCCGAGTGCCACACTTCTTTTTTTTTTAATAAAATGGGACGAGACTAGCAGGACATGTGCCTGGTGGTAAGCAACATGCCTTCCACGACACCACAGTGACACGCAGCTATTGGAACATGAAAAGTCCAAATCTTTGCCTAGCACTGCACTGCGTTCGTCACCCAGAGATCTAAGATGTAAAATCTCCAAGCCCTGTAATTTCTCTGGAAAAAAACTTTTGTCTAGAACTGTCATTTGCTTGTTCTACATTTAAGTGTAAATAAATAAAGCTACGACGACCTTTTTTCTTTTGAATGTCTTGCCATATCAAGAAATGGGGATCCACAGATCGTATTTTGACTGATGGGACGCACTTTGTTTTTTTTTTTAAGTGAAAATTTTTAGTGGCGTATCACAGACTGATTTTTCGTGGGCTGTGAATTGAATTCTAGTGTCACGCTCGGCAATGATAAGAGATCTTCGGGTAAACTCGGAGCCATTGGTCATCTAGAAATGCGTCAGCATTTCCTATTGGTCTGACGCATTTTTAAACGGCCATGCTCATAGCCACGCCCTCCGGTTTCACCCGCGTAGTATTCATATTTATTTATTCATACAGGAAGTATACGTCAATTTTACAGTGAAATTATATAAACATTAATTATAAGTTAGTACAATTACATGTTATAATAGGCAAATTCATAATCAATCCAATTTCAGCTACTATAAAATAAATAAAATTACTTAAAAATTCAAATGCCTATTGTGATTAAAATAATTATTTTCAAAAAATATTAAATAATACAATGTAATAATCAAAATATGAGAATTAATTGAAAATTATTAAAAAAATAAAGCTTACCCATTTGGACTAAAACAAATTAGGCAAAAATAAAGGGTACCTCATTGTACCTACATAACTTCTTTTCGAGACATGTATTCTCTTTCATTGTCAAAAAAGTAAGTTCCAAAGTAAGCTATCAAATTCTGAGTTTTAGGTATGTTTTCACTTCTACTGGCAGTTCCTATGACTGTCAATATTTTTTGAAGTGAAACCTTCTTTTGGCGCTGCACACACACACTTTTCGTGGGTTGTGAATTGAATTCTAGCGTCACACTCGGGAATGATAATCTTCGGGTAAACTCGGGACCATGGCCAAGCACTCCGGGTTCACCCGCGTAGTTTCCAACGTAAGCTATCAAATTCTGAGTTTTATGTTTTCACTTCTATCGGCAGTTCCTACAACTGGCAATTTTTTTTAGTTTTTCAGAACGAGGAGGGCATTTATTTGTTTGATGGTCAGATACATACCTGCCTATATCAGCACAATGTCACGCAGCTATTGGACCATGAAGAGTCCAAATCATTACATGCGCCACGTTTGTCATCCAGATAAATAATAAATCATTTTATCACTTTACTCTGTTATTTCTATAGAAAGACCTTTAAAACGGAACTCATTACTGCTTGGCGGTAGAATAACTAGCAAAGGGTTGGTGCTTCCCCAGGTCCTACCAATACAACTGGAACAATTTTATATGGTAATGGAACCTACGGTAGTTTAATTACTACCGTGTCTATTTTTCTATGGGACTGTTCGTAGTTCGAAAAAGCGACATCGTTTCATGGTTGACGTTCCAAAGGCTCTAACAAAGAGATTGGACTCTACTTTTGTGTAACGCCCTTATTTAGTAAAATACGTTATTTTTACATTATTTTTTTATCTCTGAAAACCGAAACAATGGGGCAATTTCAAGATGGAAAAAGTCCTGTCAAAGACAGTTACCAATGTCACCATAGGTGGCGCCAAAGCTTTATTATGTTAGAAAAAATTTTCAAAAATAAACACACTACACATGGTGCCACATTAGGCAAAATTTACAATTATATTTGACAAGTCAATTTGCATCTAGAAAATGCCTCATTGACATTAATTTATGGAATAATTATCAAAATCTATATTTTTTTGGTTATTGAGCATTTTGCTTAAAACGTCTAAAAAAGTTTACACTTAAAAAAAGATACTACATCGAGGGTTAAGGATGGATGTCGAAAATGTTACTCTCCGGTGACATAGAAAATTTTACATCATCATCATCAACAGCCCACTAAATGTTCCCACTGCTGGAACTCGGGCCTTCTCTCGCAAGGAGAGAGTTGGCCCAGTGCGGGTTGGTGGATGACACATGACTTCGAAAAGTTCGGTACATGTCGGTTTCCTCCCGATGTTTTCCTTCACCGTTTTAAGTTAGCGGCATTACGCACATGATTTCGAAAAGACAGTGGTGCGTGTGGGTTTTGAACCCGGGGTCTCCGGATCGGCAGTCACCGTTCTCCCGACTAGACCAGCCGTAACTTTTAAAGAAAATTTTACATAGCCGGTTAAAAAGGTTGTGTTAAGTGGTAGGTCCACACTATCACGCCGCGTCACGTCAGGTCGCGGCAATTTAGCACGTCCCCGTGACACGAACAATGTTACACGCCGCGCGCCCGCGGATACACTGTGCAGTTTTTATTCGGGTAGCGGGGTGTAGCGCAGGGGTGTTCCGCTCTTCCTACAGTTTTTAACCTCTGCCGTAGAACGTACAGTGTTAATTTGATGTGGCTATCTGTTTTTTCGAAAGCTTGTAGCAATTTTTAGGTGGGTCTTTGGTCTTTGAGTCAAGCTGAAACCTTGTTAATAACTCTCTTATTATGAATCCTTAATTAATCCTTCGAGCCGTTTCTACAGCACCAGTGCCTCTATGGAACTCGTGCTCGCAAACAAGCGATATTTCAAATTTTCTATTTTGTAAACAAGAATAAGAAGAATAAGAATATATTTATTGCTCGCACTGAGTAAAAATAGGTCTTGAAAATATAAATTTGTACAACAGTGTACCCTTGACGGGCATGCAACATTAACAAGTATACAAGAAAGTACGTAGGTACTTTCTTGTAATTCTGTTTTCGATAACAAACATTATTTTGAACAGTTACATACTAAAATAGTTAAACATCTTTTCCATCGTTAAAATACTCTTTTAAATTGTAAAATGCCTTTGTTAGGAGCTTTTTTTTTTTTAAATGAGAGCAAAACAAATTAATTACGGTTTTAAAACCACAAAATCATGAGTAAATAGCTGTATGAATTTGAAATTGGATATCCTTACCAAAGAGGAGACAATTATTTGAGATCAAAGTAGATAGTAGGACAAAACACCAATTTCCGTGAGAACCTGAAGTATTCCAACACGGAGTGCTGAGCTGGCTGGTGAGTAGTGGTCCAAGCGTCAGCAATGAAAAACAAAACGCCTAATCATTAAACATGAAACTACAACATTTAAAATTGCATATTGCCTCTAGCATATTTATTGAAATATATGTTTTATCTATGGATTCATTTTGCCCCGCTACTTCCCAGACAGGTCGGTACCTCCGTGTTACTAGCTTAGTTGACTGGCCTCGTGGCTTAGTGGGTAGTAACTCTGCCTGCGAAGCCGAAGGTCGTAGGTTCGATTCCCACCCAGTGCAAATATTTGTGTGATGAATTCAAATATTTGTACGGTGTCTGGGTGTTTCTATGTATAATAAGTATGTATTTAGAACTATATAAGTATCATATTATCAGCTAGTACAAGCTTTGCTTAGTTAGGGGTATGATGGTGTTGGGTGTGAATTGTCCACCAATATTTATATTATATTATACTAGCGACCCGCCCGGCTTCGCACGGGTGCAATGCTGATACTAAATAAAAGTACCTACTAATAAAATTCCGGTCCGGCGGCAAGACGTTTCGTTTTACGGCAAGATGATAAAGTAGCTTTTGCAAGAAAGAGTCACGTTCATAGAATAGAATAAAATATACTAGAATAATAACTGACTGTTAAGACTGTGTACATAACATACCTCAATCCTGCCATACATTCATATATCAAACATTCATCCATCCCTATATTACAAATTATGAATTACATTTATAAGATCAACAGAAAGAGTTTTTTGACGTAACAACGTCTAACAAATCGATGAACGCCGGCTGCATGCACGAGAAATTGTCTCGATACGCTCATTGTACGGAAAGAAGGAATATGTCAAAATTAGAACTATCGAGTAAGGTAGAATAATACTAAACATTAATGTAAATTTGTTTAAGTACTGTATGTATTCATTATTTGGATAATTTGTTTTTTCACCATGACTAAGCCTTTTTACAGCTGCACCTAAATGCACAAGGCCCCTTTACAGCTGATTATTTTTTATTTGACATTATTCTTTAGTATTATTTTATTTTGTACACAGATTATTTATGTAATATTTAAATTTATTGTGAGTGACGTTATCAAGTGTTCTTTTGAAATAATGGTTCGAACAAATAAATTGAATTTAAATTGAGACAACCAATTTTTTTTAAGCCCTTTATTCTGTGTGTGTTGTCATTGGTTGTAGGTTTTCCTGTTAAGTTAATATTAGAACATAGTCAGGCCTATCATGTAACCATACAATGATATTGTGGCTATCAGGAATTCCCAATGTGATCATGGACAAACAGTGTGTGTGGCCAATCAATAGTGCGTATATTAGCAACAGCAAAAAAAACGGTAATTTATTTTCTCTTAATAAATCAAAACCGACTTCAAATATAAAATTTAGATGCTCGATCAAATTTCATAAGAATCTATCACGGCGGTATCAAAACACAAATAAAAAAAATTGGTTGCCTGTAAAGTCGGTATACGGGCGAAAGTTTTACGTGACAACGACTTTGAGTGGTAAAATAATTTTACGGAAGGGACGCGTGCCTTTCACTTTTTATGTCTGTCTCTCTCGCTCTTAGGCGGGCTGGGCTAACCATGCCCGAGTGGAAGGGGACGCGTGCCTCTCACTCGCTCTCGTTGTGAGCGCATAACGTGAGCGGAGCGTAACGAAGTTTCTTGAAGTGTCACCCGGCAAACCAATTTATAAGACGTTGTCACGTCAAAATGTTAATTGCTATTTGCAGGTAAGGTTGCCATCCGTCCGGGTTTCCCCGGATTTGTCCTAGTTTGGACGGCATCCGGACGGCGTCCGGACCGGATTTCATCTTCATCTCAATGTAAGAAGAGATAATAACATTTATTTACACATAAATATATGTAAAAAATTGTTGACATGTCCGGGTTTTAGGCTCTACAATCTGGAAAATCCGGGGTTTTCACGAATCTTGTCCTGGTTCCCAAACTTTACGGTTGGCAACCCTACTGCAGGTAGCATAAGGTGATACAAAAAAATTAAAAAGTTGACGCATGCAAACCGGCCACTTCTTCTAGAGACATGCAATATGTCTGGTAAAGTTACAAGTTCGCCCGGAGACCGCGACGCGAGACCGCGACAGGTACTTGACTCTATAGAATTGTATAGGCGCCAGTTCACGCCGAGACCGCGACAGGAGACTGAGACACGTGTCGCGAGACATGTCATGTCATGACATGTCTCCTGTCGCGGTCTCAGCGCGAACTTGTACTTTAACACAGTTTCCATTGGTTTACATTTATACAATGATAATAATAGTCAGCTGAAAAAGTATTCTTCTTTTTTCATTTTTAGCATTAAAAAATTGTTATTGTGTCTTCCAATTGGTCTCCTTTGTTCTGGAACCTACTTAATCTTAACTTTAATAGTTTTCCCTACTATTGTTTATTTTCGTATCAGGGCAGTGGTTTCGAACAGCGTCATATTCAGTATCTATGTACACTTGGGATTAATATATTTACGTTAGTCACATAACACTATATATGCTTAAAACTATCCATACTTTGTTTATTATTTATATTCTTACATAGCAAGCAGTAAGCTCGAATAATTTGTGACAAATTTATACAACAGTGACAATTACTATCTATCTGAAATTCTAAATTTTAATATTTTAAATATAAAAATAATTAAGAAGCTGTACGAATACAAACAAAAGTTAAACCTAACATCAAAAGTTTTTTTTAAAGTAAAAGCAATTACTTAACAGAATCAAAAATGGCACGAGTTAATTTATGGATTCTGTGTAAGATTTTTTACCATTTGTTTTAGTAATATGTGAATTTATGTGAATTTGATGTATAGTTGCCGGCAAACAAGTTGACCCAATGAAATTAGCTGCGCATGGCTGCTCAGAAACGTTTTTAAGATCTCTTTGGCGGGAGTGCACATGCGCTAACTTCCCCTTCTACGTCACTTTTGGGTCAACTTGTTTGCCGGCAGTATACTAAGGTGAAAAACGTCGTGGTTGCTTTATTTTTAACTGACAAAAACGCTAATGTATGAATATACCGATTTATTTAAACATGATAAATCTAATAAAGTTTTCATAGGAGTATTAAGTAGTGAAGTGATTCTACATTAACAACAGTTTTTTTAACAACAGTTTGACTGCCCTAGTGGCTTAGTTGGTAGTAGCTCTGCCTCCGAAGCCGAAGGTCGGTGGGTTCGATCCCCACCCAGTGCAAATATTTGTGTGATGAATTCAAATGTTTGCACTGTGTCTGGGTGTTTCTATGTATAATAAGTATGTATTTAAAACTATATAAGTATTATATCAGCTATCTGGCTGCCATCACACAAGCTTTGCTTAGTTTGGGGTCAGATGGTGTTGTATGTGAATTGTCCACCAATATTTATAAATTTAACATAGACGACAATTTTTAAAATTAATTAAAAAATAGCGTCTTGTTAATTTGGCCGACAAACATCATGCTGCTTATAGGGTATCCACCATCTTAAATTACTATTACTTTTACGTTAAATTACTTTAGTATTACGTTCATGGTGGATATTCTAAAAACACGGACAAAGAATTTTGACTCTAGAACGTCTAGGCTGTGGAATTAGTTGCCTCAGTGGGTTTTTCCCGATAGTTATAATCTTGGTGTCTTCAAATCGAGAGTAAATCGGTTTCTTCTAGGTGAACACGCTCCATCGTAAACCGCATCGTCGCTTAACATCAAGCGAGATGGCGGTCAAGTGTAAACCTATTAAAGTTTAAAAAAAACGTTGCTATGACTCCCCGTATACACAAGTTAGATTTTTTAAATTATTCGAAAATGTAGCGGCACCATAAGTTTTCGTTTTACATTTGATGTGTAAAAAATATGTTTGTTGTACGTATGCTTTGCATGCAATCAGCCTGGAATATACCAGCATCAAAGCTGACTTTTTACCGGTGCAAAAGCTGCCCATAGCAAAACAGCAATGAAATGCAATATTAAGGTAGCGGTTCGCCTGGAGACCGCGACACGAGACCGCGACAGGCACTTGACACTATGGATTTGTATGGGCGCCAGTTCACGCCGAAACTGCGACAGGAGACCGAGACACGTGTCGCGAGACATGTTTGTGTCGCGGTCTCGCCGCGAACTGGCACCCATACAAATCCATTTAGACTATAGACCCGTGAACAAAATTTATGGGTCAAATGAACCACCAGGAGACCTTTGTAGGATGATAGAAGGGTATAAAGTAATAAGATTCAGCACAATATCATCACTTGTAAGCTGTCTGCTGTGTAACTGAGTGCAATTGAAGAAGGGGGATTCTAACCCTCGACAATTTTTCTTTGTCGCATGATTTTTGTACGGCGTTGCGGAATAATGGATTAGAAGAGGTCTCCTGGTTCATTTGGCATATAAGTTTTGTTCACGGGCCTGCAGTCTAATAGTGTCAAGTGCCTGTCGCGGTCTCCGGTCGCGATCTCCTGTCGCGGTATCGCGTCGCGGTCTCCGGGCGAACCGCTACCTTTAAAATGAGCACTCTTGCCTCGCGTATTTTATTTCACTTAACGTGAGCTTTTTGAGGCGTGTTACTTACCATCAAGCGTACGCTCTGTTCGCCTCGTCACTCAATAGGTACTATACATTTTATTATAATCAATAAGTAAAATCATGAATATTCACTGTATTGGTTTCAGGTCCCGCCTTGATCATGATTTTGTCAAACGCCACAGAAGGAAGACCATGTAGGAGAGGAAAATGTCGGAGGCATGATAACATAGGTAATTCAAATGGAGACTCGAATATAGGTACATATTTATACTTCTATACTAATATTATAACGAGAGTTTTTTTAGCTGATGTATGTAAGTTAAGGCTGGTCTAGTCGGAAGAACGGCAACTGCCGATCCGGAGCCCCCGACTTTAAACCTCACACGCACTACTATCTTATCGAAGTCATGTGCGCAATGCCGCTACCTTAAAACGGTAAAGGTATACATCGTGAGGAAACTGACATGTACCTAGAAGTTTTCGAGTTCATGTGACATTCACCAATTCGCTTGGCCAGCTAGCAGCTGGGCCAGCATGGTGGATTATGGAGGCCCCGAGTCCCAGCAGTGGGAACATTTATACCCCACTCAGGAAATGCAGCTTAAACATTCTTACACAAAAAAAAATTGGTTGCCTGTAAAGTCGGTATACGGGCGAAAGTTTTACGTGACAACGACTTTGAGTGGTAAAATAATTTTACGGAAGGGACGCGTGCCTTTCACTTTTTATGTCTGTCTCTCTCGCTCTTAGGCGGGCTAACCATGCCCGAGTGGAAGGGATGCGTGCCTCTCACTCGCTCTCGTTGTGAGCGCATAACGTGAGCGGAGCGTAACGCAGTTTCTTGAAGTGTCACCCGGCAAACCAATTTATAAGACGTTGTCACGTCAAAAGAGTCAAACCTCTACTTTCAACTCTTTAGAACGTAAACCATGAACAACTATTCAGGCTTAAAGTATCATCGCACCTTTGATACGGCATTTCGTTTTTTGGCCTTTAATTTAGCCTTGGACTCGATGAATGAGCCTAACTTAAGCTCTACGTTAAAGTTACGCCGAAAAGCTGAATATGTTCAGTAATCGGAACAGATCCACCCCAAAAAGTAGGAATTAGATAAAATAGACTATTTTTGAGTAGAACAGACGCGCCTGCTACTTTCCCTCGTTCAAATCGACTGGAAATTGGGTTCTTTTAGGTAAACATTACATCGTACACCGCATCGTCGCTTAACATCAGACAAGATATCGGTCAAGTGTAAACCTATAATAGATTATACAAATTACAGGATTACCAGAATTCCATCTCGACGGGTATCAATTCTGTGGCCCCTTCACGAGAGTGAACGCAAGAGTGGCGAGAGGGGACAGAGGAGTAAATGCTCTAGATAAAGCTTGCTTGCAGCACGATTTAGCTTATAACAGAGCGAAAAATAAAAAAGATGTGTTTTTGGCCGATCGCGATTTAGTAATGAAAGCCAAGATACTGCAAGATTCTGATCAACTGAGTGAGCAAGAAGAAGACGATGTTAACACTGTACTAGGTATTATATTGGGAAAAATGTTGCTTGAAAAGATTTTAGGCAGACCTGTCATGCCAAACAATTTAGAATAACAAAAGCATGGGGGATGTCTATGGACCCTTTGTCGCTTTTTGTAGATGTTTGGTATACAGCAATTATAATTTACGTTTATAATATGATGTTGGTAAAGTTGTATTGAAAAATGTGCCATAAAATGCTAATTATTTACCTATATAACAAAATAAAGATATGTAAATTTAAATTTTGTTTAAATAAATAAAGTAGTGAATACTGTTACATCAGGGGATGCCTCGGAAACCTCCACGTGGTGCACCCTGGACATCACACAACAACTTTCCTCGGTGACATCCTGTTGTGTGATGGTAAATCCCCCAATTCTCTCCCTATTGAGCAGTGCGTGTAGAGGTTAAGGAAAGGTGTTTCCTGAGAAGGTGACTCGACTGACATATCGGCCAGGTAAAATAAAACTTAAGTTTTCACGATTAGGGTCGAGCACACTGCTAATCAGATCTAAAGGCAAGGGTCGCGATGTGTCACTGAAGTGGAATTGCGGCTATCCCTAGCCACGGTCAATGGGGACCTCTTGCTGCCGACCATCTTAGCCAAGATGCTCGACAGTGAGAGGTCGTGTGAGTTGGCGGAGCGAGTAGGAACGCTTCTCCAACTCACACTGAGGGGGAAGCGGACACGTGGCCGAGCCTGGCAGACTCTTGAGGCTTGCATCCCGTCTCCAATGGAACGCCTAGGGTGTCGGAAGTGCCCGCAGTACAAGGTATAACCCCGCTGTGTTTCTGCTCGGCAGACGATGCGTAAATGCATTCACCTTACACAATTATTATTAATTTAATAATTAACTGGTAGTAAATCTAAAAGTCTATTAGTCTTTCTTCAGTTATACTTGGACTTGGCTGTAAATGTAACAGGAAGAGTCGAAAAAATTAGCTTCATTCTTCTGCGGTGTTGTTGCTTGTTCATAGCACAAGCTTTACTTAGTTTGGGGTCCGATGCTGCTGTGTGTGAATTGTCCACCTATATACATTGTTGATTTTTTCTCTCTCGTCCTTTCATGAGATCCAATTTTAGCGATGAAGTCACTAAATTATACTAAATTTTAAGATAGTTTTTATCTTCATAATAATGTTCTATCCTAATCTGTACAGACAATATCTAGCTGAAGAGCTTGTTTATTTGTACGCAATAATTTCAAAAATAATGGATCGATTTCAAAAATTATTTCACCGTTGTGTATCTACATAATACCTGAGTGCTATAGACTGTATGTACCACGGGAAAAGCCGGGGCGGACTGCTAGTTACAAATGAATGTTGGATAAAGTACCGCAGCCGCAAGTCACCTTCCGAAATAACTTTCAACTTGGAAGATATCAAACTAATTTAAGTATAACTCTGTTAATCTTTAGTTCTGGATAGTAAAGGAATTCCCGGGGAATGCCAGGAGGGGGCGTTTAGACGTATTAGTGAAATTCCAGAAGAGAGGGGGTAATAGG
Source organism: Ectropis grisescens (assembly GCA_017562165.1). Lineage (NCBI taxonomy): Eukaryota > Metazoa > Arthropoda > Insecta > Lepidoptera > Geometridae > Ectropis > Ectropis grisescens. The sequence goes on from CM029797.1 coordinate 15,793,269, forward strand.
GAGGGAGCTTGAATGAATAAAGCGCGGGACATGATTCTGATGCTTCTGATATACACTTCATCATAGAATAGATAATATAGATAGAACGGACACTCCCCACCCCCCGCCAATTTCAAGCTTCCTCACCCCTCAGGCCGTTTCGGATACGCTAGGAGCACTCAACGAAGGGCTGATATCGAACATCTAATTCCTAACGAAATATCATCATGGTGGGTTGTGCTGTTTACGGCTGTCCGTCAACTAAACGAGACAATATCAAAAGCTTTATTTAATTTCCTAATGATAAAATAACGTAAGATTAGAAACTTTTCAATAACGTTGCTTTAGAATATTATAAGCTTTGCTTAGTTTGAGGGCAGATGGTGTTGTGTGTGAATTGTCTACCAATATTTATTTATAATAACGAAGTCATTTTTTAACTCAAAGTTTGTAACTTATACAGCCAGTAACTTATGTGCCCAAGCACGGATTGATAATACCTGGAGGAATAATTATAGTGACAGAATAAAGTTTCCTTCATGGGTAAGTGTAAAATAAAATGCGAATGTGTACCTATTAACAGAAATAGATATCTAGGTACCTGATCTAATCTATCATCGGTTTCGTTTCATTTTACGCGGCAATACAAACACCCACAGATTTCTGAAACAATTCAGAAATCTGTGCAAACACCCTTTTAATTAGAATAGTATAATTTGGCTCCATTCTATTTATGTAACTCAACATTATAGCAAGTTTATAGACTACTTTACGTCACCAGGTGAACTCAAGGGGCACAACTATTCAATAAAACAATTCAGTAGCCCTGGCTCTAACGCACACATTCACGCGTGTGTACGAACGACATCTGCGTAGTTGTGTCAGTGCATCCTCACTCGCTCAAGGTCACGCGGTTTTAGCCTACAGCTAGACCGTTCCTCGCACGGAACAAGTGCCAGGCGGTTGTCGAACGCACGTCTGAGCGCTCGCGCAACACGTTTCCCGCGCAAAATTATGTCGCCATATCTTGTGCTGTATATGGATGCACGAGTCAAAAAACAAAGAATTATCATTTTTTCCTAGTTGTACAAAATATACCATTATTTTTTATATTTTTCTGCTAACCGTACAAAAAGTACGGGACATTATAAAATAGCTTGTAATCGAAGCTGGTTGTATGTATTAGTGTAGGTAAGTACATTAAAATATGTTACATATTTATCAAACAACATTTAGACGATCAAGTAGAATAAAAACAGTCAAAGTATACTTTTATTGTTTTAATTTCAATGTGTCCGACCCTATGTTAAGGCCTCTTCTAGCTGTCTTGCGCGTTACGGAGTAAATAACTAAAATATATAATCTGAGCTACAATGCTGACTAGATAGATAGATAGATAGATTAACTCTTTATTGCACTTCACAAGTAAACAAAGTTACAAAAATATACAAAAACTAAGAAATAAATAAAGTAACAATTGGCGACCTTATCGCTAAAAGCGATCTCTTCCAGGCAACCGCTGGATGGAAAAGGAGAAATGAAGAATAAGAAGACGGGGAAGTACAAACAATAAGTAGGTAAAAGATATTTAGAAATCTGTATAAATGAAAATTAACTTTTTAGCATACTATTATAGATACCCTACAATACTATTAAAATACACCTACATATTAATAACTGTACATCCTAATACACAAATACGAATATAATATAAACTAATATATAAATATCATGTTTTACTAAAGGAGATATGGAATGAAATTGATATACTTAAATTATTTACGATTTAAATCAGAGTAGGTAATGACGTCGACTAAGTAAATTATAACGTAGACAGATAGTTCTGATGGATCAGCTGTTTGAAAACAGCAACTGACGGAGCTTGTCTAGTAGTTACAGGCAAAGCGTTCCAAAGCTCAACGGCTCTAAACGCGAACGATTTGCCGTAGAAATTTTCGCTGCGTGCTAATGGCGATTGGAGTGACAAGTTGTTCTTAGACCGGAGGGGCAGAGAGTGCGCATCGCTCCAGAAGGTAAAAACATCTTTCAAATAACGCGGTGACGAGGGGTTAAATAAAATATTATAGAGCAGAGATAAAATATGAGCATTCCGACGAAGGCGAATGGGGAGCCACTTGAGCTGCATACGAAACTGAGATACGTGATCATATTTGCGTAAGCCAAATATGAATCTTATACAATAATTTTGGAGACGCTCAAGTTTATTTAGCTGGTCTTCATTGAGGTCAAGATAGCAGATATCTGCTTAGTCTAAAATGGGAAGAAGAAGAGATTGTGCAAGCGCAATTTTAGTAGCAGTGGGTAAAAAGTTTCGTAGTCGTCTCAACGATCCACCAGATGCAAACAATTTACTACTGACTGCTTTCAGGTGATGTTCCCAGCTTAACGTGCGATCGAAAATCACGCCAAGATTTTTGACCGATTCGCTGTACGGAATTACTATTCCGTCGAAAACCACTTCTGGAATGGAAGCCCAGTCGACTCTAGAGATCATGTAAGGACTCCAAATCACTATTACTTGCGTTTTGTTGGGGTTAACACTCAATCCAAAAGAGTTGCTCCAGTGAACAATTTGTTGAAGATCAGCATTTACAAGTTCAATGGCAACTTTGAGATCTGAAAGTCGGGCCTGGGAATAAATTTGAAGGTCGTCTGCATAAAGGTGGTAGGAAGAATTAAGGTTTTGAGAGATTGAGTTTATAAAAATAGCAAAAAGAAGAGGTGATAGCACGCCGCCTTGAGGGACACCGGCATTTGTACTACACCAAGACGATAAAACATCGTCGAGGTGAATACGTTGTCGGCGTCCATACAAGAAACTGTGAAACCAATTGATTACCGATGGAGATATGTTAATAGAGCGCAGCGTCGCCAGCAAGATATCGAAATCGACGGCGTTAAATGCATTACTGAAGTCTAGCAGAGCTAGAACAGTAAGCTTGCCGTCGTCCATACCTTTGCGAATGTCGTCGGTGATCTTAACAAGAGCGGATACAGTGCTATGCCCTGGACGGAAACCGGATTGGAAAGGGTTTAAGAGGTCTTGCCTGTTTAGGAATTGGTTAAGCTGTGAGTGGACAAGACGCTCAATGACTTTGGATAGAAAAGGAAGAATAGATATAGGGCGATATTCGGAAAAGGAGGTAGGATTAGGTTTCTTCGGCAAAGGAATTAAATGTGCATCTTTCCAAATTGTCGGAAAAACACCACATGTGATGGATTCATTGAAGATTGCACATAGGACAGGAAGGATGACGTCAAGGATGGGCAATAACATGTTCCTACTGATACTATCACCGCCAACAGCGTTGGAAGAGATCGACACGACACTCTTCTTAACATCACTTTCAGTGAATCGATTGAATGTAAATTGAGAGTAGTCTGGAGATAGGATGGCAGAAAGATTATTTATAGTAGAATTTTTTATCGCTTCCGATATAGTGGCAGCAGAGGAAAAATGTTGATTGAGGGCATCTAAGTCTAATTTATTAGGGGTAGAATTTGGACGTGATTTGCCGACTCCCATAGACTTTAGAAATTTCCAGACTTTGGCTGGATTCTCATTATGAACAGATTTGTGAACATGTCGGCGCATTGCATTTCGGGATTTCGGGCCTGAACATATTTGTCTTTATTAACCTCTGTAGGACGCAACTTATAACGCGATTTAGATGCCGCCTTTTTGTGCATTAGTAACTTAATTTCATCGGTGAGCCAAGGGGCAGGGAGATGTTTGATCTTAATTTTACGTAGAGGTGCGTGAGTATCATACAGTTCAATAACAAGCTTATTAAAAATGGCAACTTGTTCATCCACCGAAACAGCGTCAACGACGGGGCCCCAATCAATTCGTTTGGCGTCTGTGAGAAGTGATTCATGATCCATACTACTAAAATTGCGATGCATGACGATTTTCGGTTTAGATTTAGGGGGACGAATTTTATACGAAAGGAATATTAAATCATGGTATGAAAACTCATCAGCAGAGTGCTGACCATGTGAAGCAATGTTGTTAGGGGAAGAGACTAGCATCAAATCTAGTAAAGATGGAGTACTATTAGGGAAATGATGAGTAGAGTTGAGAGGAAGAATGAGTAAGTTGTAAGATTTAGCGATAGATTGGAGTGAAGAAGAGCGAATATCTTTTTTAAGCAGGCAAGTATTGAAGTCACCCATTATAATGGAGTGATTGTAAGAAGGTAAAAGGTTAAGTAAAAGATTATCAAATGAAGAAAAATATTTGACGTTTTTAGAGGGGCTATAGTAGACTCCGAGTAGAACTTTAATATGCGAAAGAAGAACTTCAATAAGAAGATGCTCGCCTTGAAGAAACTGGGGGCGGTTGTGGCGATTTGCTCAAAATTGAGAAAGGAATATTATCCTTAAGGTAAATAGCCACACCACCACCAGTACGGCCGACGCGATCATTCCTTATGAGTGTGAAACCGGGGAGAGAATAAGAGGTCGTAGGAAGGCAAGGTCGAAGCCAGGTTTCGGAGACTAAAATAGCATGGAGGTTATTATGATCAAGGGACGCCAACATTTCAGGATAAGAAGCCGGAATGCTCTGCGCGTTAATATGAACTACGTTGAAATTTTTAGGCACACCTGAAAAAAGTGTTTTCCAGAAAAGCAGATAATGGTTCAACACTATTGCAGCTTAGAACACTGGCTGTTGAACTGGATGAAGCTGAAAAATATTCGTCATTACTATCACAGTCATCATCACTGAATATATTTATCATGACACTAAAACAATATAATTTATGAATTGTAATAAATAAAATAAATAATGTATATGTATATAAAAGAAAATATATAAACAAATGTAAATGTTCTAAAATATATATATACATATAAATGTATAAGTATATAATTAATAAATAAAAAACTTTGGTAATCCTAATTTTACCACCTGTCGGGTTGTGCGGGAACGAGATTGCTTTGATATTTCACATCACTTTTGAATCATGAAAACATGATACATATAAAAACAACTATAATATCGGCTGTAATAATTACGGTAATTAGGAATTATTATGGCAGGGACTTTATCAGTTAGTTATAAACGCATGGACACTGGCGAAATTGCGGTGATGCAACCAAGCCTTAAGAAAAAGCTGAACGATGGATATGTTAGTTGTCAAAGCCCGGATCATAACAATTTACCTTAAATTACATTATAATAATTTTAATTTTAAGTGAGTCTAAAATTTGTAAAATAATGGAGTGTACCTACCTACATAACGAAAGGTTAATTTAATTTTTTTATTAGATATTATGTCGACAACCCTTTCGATGCGCATCATTCCGCGCCAGACAGCGACAGAGTTACGCGTTAGAAGAGAGCGCAAATGTTTAGGTTAAACATTGCGATAGGCATTGAGCGCTAATGCGAGCTGAATTGCACTTTGTTGCGTCCCAGCAAGAGTCGCTATTTATCTAAAAGTTTTCGCTAAGTGAGGGTTCTGTAGTAATATCTATTCTGTGGTTGTGTGAAGAGTAGGTAGCTCCACAGCGGCGTTTGTATGGAATTTTAGTGGAGTGTACGGGTGTGACTTCTTGAAGAAGTTATTTTTAAACCCAATATAATTATAAACACTAGCATCGCCCCGCGATTTTACTCGCGTAATTTCCATGTCAGTTATTTTTCCGTGATAAAAATAGCCTGTGTTATTCCTATTATGTATCAATGTACTTGCCAATTTTCATCGATATCTTTTCAGTAGATTTACATATAACAAACATATAACCATATATTATATTCTTACAAACTTTGGCGTTTATCATTTTAGCAGGATGTCAGTCATAGTGATTTCATGATCATTAATTTCACATAAGCATTGCCATTCATCGTGGTAATGCCGCCAGTATGCTGGGTACGCTTCCGATTGGTAGTGGGCTTGAACATCTTGATTATCTGTAGACCTACAGTGGTCTATGGATAATTCAGGTGTGCTTAGTGTAAGTAGTTAGTTAGGTAGGTATGTAGTGTAGTGTAGTGTAGTTCTCATTGTATTTTAGTTTTGTTAATAAAGGCTCTGCCCAGATAAAAAAAAATCAATTTCGATTGAAAGATTGTCTAAGTATACCTGCATCCAAAGACTTTAGGCACGTTATCATCAGACCAGATTCATCAACATTATTCTCAACCTACCCTAATCCACTGCTGGACATACGCCTCTACCATGATACGCCACTAAACACCATCCTCGTCTTTTGAACTCCAACCACTGACTGCTGCCTTACGTATTTCATCGAGCTTCAAGGCATTCTACAATACAATGCAACCCAATGCGATGCAATGCAGTGCAATGCGATGCAACGTAACGCACTACGATACAATGCAACGCAATGCAACACAGCGCAAACCAACACAATATAATAAAAACAGTGTTTCAACTTAAAATTCGCTCTTGACACAAAAGATGATCGATGCTTTTGTAAAAAAAGTATTTAATATTAAAGATTTACATATTAGATTCATTATTTTTATTTCTTTTCAATAGAACTAGAAAATATGAAATATATTTATTATTTTTATTTATTATACTACACTTCAAGTACCACGTCCAATGAGAATAAGTCCGTGCGCCAAGCCTACTTTCCAAAGGTTTAATGGGCTAAATATCTTGAGCCAGATAATTCGGGGGGAGGTACCGTCCGCAGCCTTTGTGGAAACCTACTCGAGCGGCAAGTGGGCCGTTTTGTGCTTTTTATAGTACGTCTTCGGTTTTGAGAGTCAGTGAATGCAATATTTTGTAGCGAAAGAATTGCTACGAATTATGAAAAAGAATGTAGAGAAAAAAAGAGAAAAAAAATTGGCAGTCATAGGAACTGCCAATAGAAGTGAAAATGAAGTGAACTCAGAATGGCCATGACCATGTATACCCGTGTAGTTTCCAAAGTGAGCTATCAAATTCTGAGTTATTAGCTTTCACTTCTGTCGGCAGTTCCTATGACTGCCAATTTTGTTTCTTATTGAAAGGTGGACTGTTCTTAGCTATGTTTCATCAAAATCGGTTCAACTAAAATATTTCTTCTTTTATTTTTAAGTTTTGACAGTTTAGGGCTTAAAGAGTAGTTTTAATTATTGGACTAAAATCACGATTCCTCATTCTCTCCGCTATGAGTGGGCTACAGTTATTGTATTGTATTGTTTGATTTTATTAACGAGATGATCAGGAAATTTGCCTGATGGTAAACCAATAATCTTATCTATGCCCTGTAATGTATCTTGTACCATTGTATGTGATGTTTGCACATTACTGCTTGATGGCACAAGTAAAATACGGTATTATGTACAGTATACGTTTAGGCTGGTCGAGTCGGGAGAACGGCGACTGCCGATTCAAATCCCACGCGCACCACTATCTATGTGTATCGAAGGCATGTGCGTAATGCCGCTAACTTAAAACGGAAAACATCGTGAGGAAACCGACATATACATATATATATACGGGAATACTGGGCCAGCGTGGTGGTTTATGTATTACCTTGCCTCTTTGTGAGAGAAGGCCCTAAGTCCCAGCAGTGGGAACACTTAGTGGACTGCTTAAGCTGTAGTCTGTATTGTTGTGCTGTCCGTACCTGTGTAAAGTATTAGCAGCGTAGATTGGCCGTAAGTCGCGTCATTTGCCGGAATATCGCGCGATCGCGATACCAGACGCTGTAGGCGCGGAGCTGCCGAACTATTCATTCACTATGGCTTTAAATGGAAATAGTTACAAACTCGCAGTTTTGTACAGTAAGATGTTGTGAGATTATTTTATGTATTACTAGCTTACTAGCAGCGTCCGCGGGTTTACCCGCGTAGTTCCCGTTCCTGTATTTTTTTTGGGATAAAAAGTACCATAATTATATTTCATGCATTACATTATAATCCATGGAATACATTGTGAAATGCTAGTGTTATGAATTTCAGGATGCTGATCATGGTTTTATCATGGACCGAATCTCGTAAATAATATTACTTACATAGTAAAGTGAAACCCTTGTGTATGCGCATCTGTTTTGACATTTTGTAATAAAAAAAAATTGATTAGGTTACCTAATCGGAAATTCTAAATAGTTACGTGTTTTCGAAAGTGAGTTTCAGGAAAAGCTTAGAAAAATGCTACATTTTGCCATTTTGCGAGAGAATGATTTCAGAGCTATTTTGACTTCATTCAAGTAGAATTTAAAAAAATTGGCTGTTCTTTAAAGAACCCTACATTTTTTCTAAATTTTTTTCTAATATAGGTAATCTAATTGAGATTCTAAGTTACGGCTGGTCTAGTCGGGAGAACAGCGCCTGTCGATCCGAACACCTCGTGTTTAAGCCCCACACGCACCACTGACTTTTTGAAGTTATGTGCGTAATCCCGCTCACTTAAAACGGTGAAGAAAAACATCGTAAGGTAACCGACATGTAGCAAGGAGTGAATCGGTTTTTTCTAGGTAAACACGCTCCATCGTAGACCGCATCGTCAAGTGTAAACCTATAAAAGTTAAAAAAAAAAAAAAAGGATCTTCAAGGAAAAAGTCATATGTCATCCAACCCACACTGGGCCAGCGTGGTGAGTTATGGTGTTAACTCTCTCCTTGCGAGAGAAGGCTCCGAGTCCCAGCAGGGGGGAATATTTAGTGGGCTGTTGATGATGATGAAAAATTGCGATTTAAATTTCATCTTCTTCGGTTCTTACGATGTGATTGAGCATAAAACATCCAAACATTAACATTTTTAAGCATGCTCGAGTAATGTCAGAAATAAGCAATGAGGCAGCTCCCCGACTACATCCTTTACACAGTGATTGGGTGTTCTAGCGTAAAATTCGTCGATCGGGCCCTGAACCGGGAGACGTATTCAGATAAACCTCGCAAATTGGACCAGATGAACATAGAAATTTGAATACTACCGGGCTATGCAGAAATGAGTAGCTTACGCAGCTCACTAAATGTTTCCACTGCTGAAACTTGGCGCTTTCTCTCGCAAGAAGAGAGTCACGGCTATAATCCACCACGCTGACCCAGTGCGGGTTGGTGGAAACCATGAGCTTGAAAGATTCTACGTACATGTCGGTTTCCTCACAATGTTTTCCTTCGCCGTTTTTAAGTGGGCGGCATTACGCACATGACTTTGAAAACATATAAATATACAGTGCGTGGGATTTGAACTCAGGGGCTCTGGATCGACAGGTCGCTGTTCTGCCGACTAGACCAGCCGTGAAAAGTGCGAACTAGCAAGCATGATGTGGGACAATCTGAAACTAGACTCTTTAGAGAGGTAGACTCTTTGTTAAGTCCACCTGGACAAGTACCACACCTTTGCCAGTCTTTCTACCGCCAAGCAGAAATGTGCAAACACACCTGTGTTCCGGTTTTAAGGGTTCAAGGGAAGTAGAAAAAAGTGGGGTCCAGCGAAACTACATGTCTTTGATATCGACAGAAAACTCTTTTTTGTGAAACGTAAATATTACAGTTACGAACTAGCGCCTCATGTAACGGCCTTACTGCTAAGAGCAATCTCTAGGCAACCAGAATTAACGAGATGCTACAAAAGTGACATCGTTTCATGTTGATGTTCCAAAGACACGAACGCAGAGATTTGACTCTACTTTTGTGATAAGAACGTCAAGGGTTTGGAATGCGTTGCCTGAGTGGGTTTTTCGCGATGGTTACAACCTTTGTGTCTTCAAATCTAGAGCGAAACTTTTTCTAGAAAATACGCTCTATTGTTAACCGCATCGTCGCTTAACATCAGGCGAGATGGCGGTAAAGTGCCAACCAAAAAGTTTACATATACTGTGTATAGAGTTGCCACAAACGCTTTACACCGAAAGCACGGGTAGCATCTTTCTTGCCTTGTCGCTTTTGTGGAAGTGTCATACTTTTGTCGTGGCACATCACTCTGTTGCCATAAAAAATATGCACGTCATCTGCTTACGATTGACACAAAGGAACCGTGCGGAAAATCTAACTCTATACGTAGTATAGGTAAACTCTTTGGTGCCAACCTATAAAAGTAAAAAAACTTGCAAACATAAGAAATGACGTCGGTTACTAACTAGCAGTGCCCCGTGGCTTTACCTGCGTAGTTTCCGTTTCCGTTATTTTCCCGGGACAGTTATAAAGAAGCCTATATATTATTTCAAGCTATAATCTAACTGTGGTCAACATTCCAACCCAATACGTTTATGCGGTACGACGTGATAGAGCTACAAACATCCAAACGAATATATGAGAGAACAGATAGGAGTGGAATTTAGGACATAGTTAAATCATGTTTCGGAAGAAAGGATAACTTCAAAGAGTTTACATATACTACGTATAGAGTTAGATTTTCCGCACGGTTCCTTTGTGTCAATCGTAAGCAGATGACGTGCATACTTTCTATGGCAACAGAGTCATATGTCGCGACAAAAGTATGACAAGGCAAGAAAGATGCTACCCGTGCTTTCGGTGTAAAGCGTTTGTGCAAACTCTGCGTAGTATATGTAAACTCTTTGGATAAGTTATTATTCTGGAAATATATGTGGAACGAGACCTATGCGGGTAAAAGTTATAACAAATAGTAAATACTCATCATGTACCTACCTACTAGTCTAGTCAACAAGAACTTTTTAGGTCGAATTTTTTTTTTTCGAATAGGCATGATGATTGATTTATTGTGCCATCAAGGGACTCAATAACTAAAACAGTGAAAGAATCAGAATCAGAAAGTTTTAAAATCACTATTTTGGACTGTCCTAAAAACGATTCTTTCAAAAACACCACTAAAGCGTGACGTCACTGTCTTGTACCTTCTATGCTTTGCGCGTAAAGTTTGTATGTTAGCTATATTAAAAATTGAATATAAGAAACTGGTTTTATAACAGAAGTCACTTTAAATTGAATGGGTTATCCAATAGTTAATACATTTTCTAATAATTTCGTACTTTTAATATGGACTTGCCCATCCTGCTTTGAATGATTATAAAGTAAGTTACAATAAGTTTTTAAAATGAAAGTTGGTACATGATTTATTCTATTTAAATACTGCCATTATATCGAATAATTTAAAATAATTCCAGGATCAGTCATGACGATTGAAGTCAAAGTCAAAGTACTTTATTCATAAATGTACAATTTACACGTCAATTAATAAAAAACAAAAACAAAAGAAAGAGCATACAAATTGTTTACATTTTCAAAGTTTGAAATGACTACTATAATACTGTATTATAATAATTATTGTACAGAAAAGTGGAAAGCATTATACGAGTATAATATGGCTTTAATACAATTGTACTGACTCATGTTAAATTTATTTCTTTACATTTTTATGGGAACTTTGCCATCACTCTCTAAAAATTCGCTGTAACTACGAGTATAAAGAGCTTGATCGATAAGCCAGCCCTTTAATCTGTTTTTGAAGCTGCCAAAACTAGGGGCCGATATAACTATTTTCGGAAGAGTGTTATAAATTTCCGGTCCCATAATGTGAGTCAACTTCTGTGACCTCGTGAGAGAGTGTGGTATAACATCCAACTTGTCGGCGTTGCGTATGTTACGAGAATGTCTCTCTCCTCGCGTGTTGTACGATTCTAGATTATTTCTGACATAGACAGCCACTTGGTATATCAAGATAGCAAGTAACGTAAGTATGCCAAGCAAGAGCTTGGGATACTTACGTTACCAATGTACATCCGTAAGACCATACTTCAAAGATGAAGTATGGTCTTACGGATGTACATTGCGATACGCCAATGATGGCACGTACGGCACGTTTTTGGGCGCGGAACGCACGCTCCCAGTCGGCAGCGCGCGCGTATAGCTCAGCGCCGTATTGTAACCGAGAATGCACTGTGGCGAAGTAACATGCACGTGACACTTCCGCAGACATTACTCGGGATACTCGTCTTAGCGCAAAACACGCACTACTAACTTTAGCACATATCTTGTCGATGTGGTGTTCCCACGTCATGCAGCAATCAATTTCGAACCCCAAAAATGTGGTGTTCCGTACCTGCTCAATCCTAACACCGTTTAGCGAGACTTTTAGCGGTTTTGTGTGGTGGCCCGATAAACAGAAGGGAATGAAGTGAGTCTTTTTTGAATTTAACATAAAACCGTTGGCACTAAACCATGAATTTAAGCCGTCAATTACCATATTTAATTTATCTTCTAGTTCTTCTATTGAAAAAGCTGTGATTACGGCAGCCACATCATCTGCATACATGAATATGCCTGCACCCTTTACGGCTTCGGGTAGATCGTTTAGTAGTAGAGAGAACATGATATTTGAAACTGACGAGCCCTGCGGTACTGCCATAGACGAAGGCAGCGGGTCTGTTTTATTATCGCCATCGCCAGCATCCACTACTTGAGAGCGGCCTCGTAACATGTCAGTCAATACTTCGTATGATTTCCCAGCTATGCCATAGTGTTTCAGTTTTAACGCTAAGGTCTCATGGTCTGCGACATCGAAGGCCTTCGATAAGTCACAGCACAAGACGGCTACTTGCTCTTTATGTTCACGGGCGGCCAACACACTACGAATTACTTCACGCGTTAGAGAAGTCGTAGACCTCCCTTCGCGGTATGCGTATTGTTGTTCACACAGCGCCTCGGTTTCTGATAGGTAGGCCACTAATCGCGAACTCAAGCCATTTTCGAACACTTTGGCTATCGCTGGTATAATCGATACCGGTCTATATCCATCAATATCGTCCCGTCTGCCTTTGCCTTTAAATATCGGGGACACTTTCGATATCTTCAGCGGCGACGGGTACGAGCTCTCCCTAAGACACTTATTAAGCAGTGTGGCGAGAACCGGAGCTAGAGGCAAAATTGCTAGTTTAATTAGCTCCATGGCACACCGTATATTCTTTTGACTTTTTCGGAGGTATCCTGGAGGAGACTATGCGGAATACCTCATCAGCCGAAAATCTAGTTAGTCTGAAGGAACGGTCAGACGCCTGACGGACTGATACTAAAATTTTACATACAGTAGCAGCATTAGCTTTAGGCGCCCCACAGGCAGCAGCTGCATTTAAAAACCGAACATTCATAGCAATTACGGCATTTTTTGGCGAACTAAACTTACTACCGTTACAATCTTTTACAATCCCGGAAAAGTTCAACCTAGGGGTATTGTTTTTCCCCCTCGATATAGCTTCCATAGCTTTAGATGGATTCGTACTTCCATGTATTATACTATTATAATGCCTTGTTTTATACATATTCAAAGTCGAATTGTATTTCCTGTTGAGATCGTCAAACATAGCTATTAAATTCTCTTCGTCAGGAAATTGGTCAACTAATTTCGAAATATCAAACAACAACGATTTTAGATTTACTATGTCAGGCGTAACACACGACGCCTCACGTTTGTTACTTGGTGTTCGTTTTATCGGGAAGCAAGTATCATACTTATTTGCTAAAATATTGATCAGTGCCACCACAAACGTTTGAGCGGTCTTGTTTCTCTCACTTACTTCAAACCAATCTATACTATCAATAGAGATAACAAAATTTGCGCCGTTATTCTGCGAGAAATCACGCGTGAGGCGAGTGAGTTGTGCTGGAGTTGAGTGAGTGAATGTTACCACTCCGCGTACGGCTAAGTGATCTGACAGAAGAGTATTTATCGAGTTTGCTGAAGTAAGTTCTCGCGATACATTTGTAAAAATAAGGTCAATCGCTGTTTGTGACGTTTCTGTTATACGAGTAGGGAAGTCTACAATCGAACTCACATCATGGGAGTTGAGTATGTCGAACAGATTTTTAAAGTCAGCGCTAGTGTTGTCTAAGATATTTATGTTTATATCACCGAGAATCATAAATATTTTATTGGTTTCACTGAGCTTATCGAGCAAACGTTCCAGGCCACTTAAGAAACCGCTAACATGAGCTAGGCCCGTGCGATAAATGCAAAAGATAGTAATGTCAAAGTCCATAACGTTAACCGCGGAGATTTCACAAAAGATGCAAAAAAATCTTTCTTCTGACAATGCTGATAACTCAACGTTTTCGACACACTTTAGTGCTTCATTTACAAAAATACAGGATCCGCCATGGATAACATTATTTCTACAAAAACTAGACACTAATTTATTGACCTTACATTATGATTGAGGTGTCATTAGATACGGATTGAAATCTACATTTACATAGTTTTTGAGAAAATGCTAAGCCCGCTCGCAAAAATTGCAATAGTTATAAACAATAAAGTGAGAATGAAAAGGGGGTACCTTATTTGCCCATATTTCACAAACTATTTGAGATAATAAATACCAAATTGAAAAAAGTTTCGAGGCTTTAATATATTATGCGAAGTTATAAGAATAAATTGTAAGTTTTTACAAAATATTCTTAATTGTTTTAATCAATTTCAGGATTGATCATTGAACTTGGCATCCATTTAGATCTCGCTTCTTTTGATGTTGATGTCAAGAACCAAGCCATATATTATAATAGTTGTGGAACTAGGCTCTCTTTTGACATTTTATTTATTTTTATTTATTTTCTAAAACGGCACAACCGATTGAATGTTTTTTTTTGTATACGTTTGGGTAGGGCTTTGGATGGTTTAGATTCAAAATCACCCCGGCAGATGGCGCTGCAGTTGGTATCTAGGTTAGTATCCGAGCGAAGCCGGAATGGGCCGCTAGTAAATTATAATTATTGAATAATAGTTATTTGTGACGTGTAAATTGGATTTACCAAACAAATGAATGTAGAGGTATATACAAAATTAAGATATAGGATAAACTAGAAATGACGTATAATTTGCTTAAATTAAGTGTGAATTTTAAACATTTAATAACAATAACAATATCAGTCATGCCAGAAAATTTAAAGAGTGTTGCCACCTACAACTTTTTGCTATCTATCGTTTTTCATTAATTATAATATATAAGTATATTTACTTGCAAATAACTCTGTTTTTATTTCACAAATTACAAATGCCCCTTAATACAAATAATAAATTCCATAACAATGATAAAAGTTTTACATATTATGTCTAATATTTAAAGAAAAGAAAAACAATTTATAAATAAAAATAAAATTTATTGCGAAATTGCGAGACTTTTACAGAGACCGGCAAAACGTTCCACAAACTAAGACAACTTTTTTACACATTGCTACTTAAACTACGATTATAGAATTATTTCATTTCCCATAATTAAAGTCATAGGCATCAAAGTATTTATTTGCAAGTACCTTCCCTACCATAGCAGCCTTAACCATATATGCCTGCACTCTCATCACGAACGAATAATTACTTGATTTCATAATCCAATCAGCTTTCAATAATAAATCCTTATCTGCTACATATCTGCCATATTCCGTACTCCCTTGATAATCCAAGTCGTGAGTTAAGCAAGCTTTGTCCAAATCGTTGATACCTCTTTCTCCTCTCGCAATACGGGTGTATGTCTTAGTACCAGGACCACAGAACTGGTACGAAGGGGATATTTTCATTTCTGTGTTATCTGTCGGTAAAGTAATTCAAATGTTACATATTAATTACAGTAATTCAAACAGGACATGTGTCTTATGGTAAGCAACGATTATTGTTTTTAAACTTTCGCGATTTGAACATAATATAATGTTTCTATAGTACCTACGGGCTTGTTCACGAATAATTCACTGTTTAAATACCTCGACGTTTCGGCAGCGTTACCACCGCCGTGGTCACGAGAAGACTCAATGAATTATTCGTGATTAAGACCCGTAAGTACTATAACTTTATAGGTAAGCAACATGCCTGCCACATAACAACACAGTGACACGCAGCTATTGAAACCTGCCCAAATCATTACCTAACACTGCACTGCGCTCGTCACCCAGAGATATAAGATGTTTTATCTCTATGGCTTGTAATTTCACTGGAAACATTTCCCTTCGAACCGGAACACAGTACCGTTTGCACATAACTGCTTGGCGGTAGAATAACTGACAAAAGTGTGGTACTTCCCCACACTGACTCTGCAAAGAGTACAATTGAGAACCTCCTCAAATTTGAAGTCAGTCAATAGATTTCAAGAATCACTGAATCAGAAAACATTTTCCATTTGCTGCACCAATGCCTTTTGTGTGATTAAAACCTACAACTTGTCTATTGTGATTCGAACGGTCTCTCCACTAGGTTAACTAACTATTCTTGTTAGATAATGGGATAATTTAGTATTATAAACAATTTTCGTACAAAAAATTAAACCGACTTCAAAACCACAAATAGGCACTCAAAAGCGAAAAATAAACTAAAATCATTATTATAAGCGCTACTCACTCATCTATTTGAAGTCGGTGCCAGCTAAATCTAACATGTATAGGATAGATACTACTTACCTGTGCCTACATAGCATCAATCTACTAACTTTTTGATCTGACTGGCACCGACTTCAAATAGATGAGTGAGTAGCGCTTATAATAATGATTTTAGTTTATTTTTCGCTTTTGAGTGCCTATTTGTGGTTTTGAAGTCGGTTTAATTTTTTGTACGAAAATTGTTTATTTTACTCTTTTTAGTGTAGGTACAAGAACAAAATTAAAAATTTTGATTAAACCCCGACTACCTTGGATTTGTTATCTGTACAACATTCTACTAGTCAAGCCCTTTCATTTGATACCCATATAAAGGGAGTTGTGAAAAAAGAAATGTATTTCGGCATTTTGTGGAAGCGGCCATCTTGGATTTGAATTTTTTCATAATGCAAAGTATTCTACTAGTCAAGCTCTTTCGTTTGATACCCAAATTGAGGTAGTAATGAAAAATATAATGTAATTCGCCATTTTGTCGTGGTGGCCATTTTGGATTTGAAATTTGTTATAGTACATAGTACTCTACTAGTCAAGCCCTTTCATTTGATACCCAAATTGAGGTAGGTTGTGAAAATATTTTGTCCGCCATTTTGTGGAGGCGGCCATCTTGAATCGACATTAACCAGACATAGCTAAGAACATCTGCTATGGTATTAACCTTGAAATAAATAAACCGCATCGAAATCGGCCCATCTGTTTGAGTTCTACTACGGTGCCACAGCCCACAGCAGATAGACAGACACACAGACAGACATCGACGTCACTTATAACACCCCTTTTTTTTGGTCGGGGGTTAAAAACAAGTTTTTATTAAAACATTTACACAATTTTGTATTGACAGGGTCGAGATTCATAACTTTTGTGAAATCTACAACGTCATCCAGATACGCAATTTTTCAGTTTTTGGTTCATATTTCAAAAACTACTTGACCGATTTCAAAATAATTTATATGGGACCATTCGGGAAGCATACCCATCCGAACACAAAAAGAAATTTTAAAATCGGTTCAGAGGTTCTCGAGAAATCAGGTAACATACATAAAAAAAAAAAAAACATAGGGGTCGAATTGATAACCTCCTCCTTTTTTTGGAAGTCGGTTAAAAATTAAAGTGATTTTTACACGTATATTAATAATTTCGTCAAAGGGCACGGTAGACTTGATCGAAACCTTAAATGAATAACAAAACTTAAAAATATATTGATTTTGAGTCTACTACATATGTCCACAAAGTTCGGACTAAGGAGAATTTCGTTAAATTCTTATGGCACTGACAAACAAACCGCTGTCGCTATCGTTGGTGTGAAGTACGTTTCGTTCCATCAATCAACACATTGCGCGCGTCCGTCGCGCCAAAAAAGTATCCATCACACAAAACTGTGACTTAAGTGACTACGTAAAACGAAACGTCTTGCCGCCGGACCGGAATTTTATTAGTAGGTACTTATATTTAGTATCAGCATTTCACCCGAGCGAAGCCGGGGCGGGTCGCTAGTGATTAAGTAAACGGGTAACTGAGGCGTAATATATAAATAAATAAATAAATATTGGTGGACAATTCACACACAACACCATCTGACCCCAAACTAAGCAAAGCTATATGGTCGGTACAATAGCCATGGTGACAGATCCTGCAATTATATTAAAGTACCTGGTTAACCGAGCTTTGCTCGGTTTTTTAAATGATATTTAGGCAGGTACGAATTACGTAGTGATGACTTACTTAGACCTACTTAGATACGAATTAAATGCGTTTATAAAAGGCTAGGACAAAAAGTATAAGATTTTCTTAGAAAAAAAGGAACAAAAAGAAAAGTCCCAAGTGTAACCATCAGGATTCGAACTGGGGCCTGTTGACTCTGAGGGCGAACACATTCCGTCTGAGCCATTTAGACTTCAATAACAGTGGCGAAATAAGTTATCGTATTCTAAAGACATTGTAGGAGTTTTTCATTGTCTAAAAACGTGCATAAAATGATGTTTTTAAAAAATAAAACCTAGCTTGATCGATTTATCGTCCCCAAAACCCCCTGGATACATAATTACATGAAAATCGTTCGAGCCGTTTCCGAGATTCAGATTCTATATGTATAATATACACCTACAAGAATTGGTCGTTTATAGGTATAAGATTATTTGGTATAATAGAATAATATATGTACCAACTTTAATGTTGTTATCTTTTTGTTTAATTTACTTTATGATCATTCAAAGTTGGATGGGTAAGTCCATTTTAAAATTACGAAATCATTAGAAAATGTATTGACTATTGGATAACCTATTTAATTTAAAGTGACTTTCGTTATGAAACCAGTTACCTAAACGCAATATTGAATATATCTACCATACAAACTTTACGCGCGACGCATAGAAAATAGCCGACAGTGACGTCACGCTTTAGTAGTGTTTTTGTATGAAGCGTTTTTGGGAAAGTCCAAAATTGTGATTTTAAAATCGTGATATCACGGGAAGTTTTTAAGATACCAAAGTAATTCCTTCATCTATGTTTCAGTTATTGAGTAGCCTTTTGGCCTTTTGATGGAACATTAAATAAAAAAGGAGTCGTCATGCCTATTCGACTCGAGTTTCGACCGCGTTCGGTGACCTTCTTCAAAGAGAGTCGAGAAACTCGAGTCGGATTGTACCTATCATGTCACTCGTGAGTTATCCGTTGACTTAATTAAATATAATAGGATCAAAGAGTTTACTCATACTACGGATAGAATTGCCACAAACGCTTTACACCGAAAGCACGGGTAGCATCTTTCTTGCCTTGTCGCTCTTGTGGAAGTGTCATACTTTTGTCGCAGCACATCACTCTGTTGCCATGTAAAGTATGCACGTCATCTGCTTACAATTGACACAAATAAACCGTGCGGAAAATCTAACTCTATACGTAGTATATGTAAACTCTTTGAATGGGATATTTGTTCACATAAAAGCTTGAAACATACTTTTTTCAGCTGCAATGTCTTCGTCGGTGTAGGTTGCGTACCTTCCATTCACATAAAGCCCGTAATACCCGTAGGGAGTTCTTTCTCCTACCACGCAAGTTAGCACAACCATTACGGCAAAAATACCTGAAAAAACCACGTGACTCGTAAGAATATCTATACTAATATTATAAAGCTGAAGAGTTTGTTTGTTTGTTTGAACGCTAGGATCTCGGGAAGTACTGGTCCGAATTGAAAGATTATTTTTCTATTGGATAGTCCATTTATCGAGGAAGGCTTTAGGCTATAGAAAATAACTCTACTATGAATTGAAGCGGAGCATGAAATAAGAATGTAACAAAATCGGGAAAAAATATTCCCCTTTTGAGAGTTTTTGTACGTTTCGTGCTTTGACAATACACATGACAGCATGTGTCAAAGATTGCGTCATTGAATTTCAGTAATCTGTGCATTGAATATAAACGTTTGCTATTTTTTTTTCTAAATCTGAGTTGGTACGACCAATTTCCGACAGGTGGCGTAGCAGGTTGCTGAAGAGGTTTTTTGTTTGAAATCAATATTCACAGGAACGAGTGAACCGATTTCAGTCATTATTTCACCGTTGGAAATGTACGGGATCCCGATGAGTGCTATATAATATACCACGGGCGAAGCCGGGGCGGACATCTAGTTATTTATAAGATTAGAATTTCGTTCATTTTTAATAGTATTGAGCTATAGAGTGACGAGATGGACAGGGCGCGTGCCTCGTGGTAAACAACATGCCTGCTCACATGGACATATATAAACTATTTTCGTACAAAATTAAACCTACTTCAAAACCACAAATAAGCACTGAAAAGCGAAAAATAAGTTAATATCATTATTACAAGTGCTACTCACTCATCTATTTGAAGTCGGTGCCAGTCAGGCCAAAAGCGAGTAGATTGATACTATGTACGCACGTGGTAAGTAGGCATATCCACTACCTAGCTATTGGCTAGCACCGGCTTCAAAACAATACATTTAAAATAATAACTAGAAAAAAATACGACTTGTCTTCTTCCAGACATACTGTGTAAAATAATGTAATTAAAATTATAGAAAAACTTACGAAAAAATGTTGGAAACGCCATAATAAGTTTTAGCTTTATATTCCGCCCTTAGAATTATAAACTGTTTCACGAAATAAATTGTGGTATATTTAACAAATATACATGTGCTTACTTGAAGCGTAAATCGCTAAATAAAAAACTGAAATTTATACCCGGTTTTATATAATTTATTTCAGGTTTTAATCTATGCTATACACTACGAAAATAGCAGGAAGTTACCGGGATTACCCATACCATGATTAGAAACATTAAGGTGGTATGAATGTGTGCTAATCTATGAAATTACTATTATATTTGCCATGGTTAAACCAGTTATACTCTGCCGATATTATTAGCCTTCGTAAGCTCTAAAGTTTTTTTTTTTTAAATAAAGAGTGACGAAACGGTCAGGACATGTGCCTGATGGAAATCGACATGCCTGACACATAACACCACAGTGACACGCAGCTATTGGAACATGAAAAGTCCAAATCATTACCTAGCACTGCACTGCACTCGTCACCCAGAGATCACATTATTGCTTAGTGGTAGAATAGCTGGCAAAGGTGTGGTACTTCCCCAGGCGGACTCTGCCAAGAGTCCTACCACAAAAGTTAAAGTTATAAGTTTCTGTGTCTTACTCTTCTGAAAGTTAGGTTTCTGCTGGTAGAAACTAGCCATCAACCCTAGCGCTTTGTCTTGATAGTCTAGTTAGGTTAGACTTTAACCTAGAATTAATTGTAGTCAGTTTTTTTGCGCCAGTGTTTAGATGGATCATCAATCAATAGCTTAAAGCCAAAAACTCGACCAAATTCGACCGGATTGGCCGCCAAATTGGTTTCAAGGTCAAACCTTTTTTTGCCAATATCTCTAAATTAATATATAAAAAAATTATTAGAATCAAAGTTGTTGCCAATTTCATTCTCTATAACTTTAGTCCTGATAATTTTTGTCGTACAATCAATATTTACGAAAATACCAGCTGTCAGTCTGCTGCCGATGTGTCCGTCTATTCAGGTAAAAAGGGACTACAGGTACTTGTACAATGTACAACAAGCATAATGGCATCGGCCGATGATGTCGCCACTCAGTCGACGATGTCTACTTGATCACTTGTGTCCCGGTACATTTACCATAGGCGATGAAGCTGAAATATTGAAATCTGAAAAAAAAAATGTTCAAATATTTGATATATTTTATTTAAATCTGATTTAAAAAAAATAGCAAAGGTTCAATGACGCAATCTTAGACACATGCTGTCATGTCAAAGCATGGTACGAAAACTCTCAAAAATGAATATTTTTTCCCGTTTTTCTTACATTCTTCATTTATGTTCCGCTTCTATTGATGGTAGCGTTATGTTCTATAGCCTATAGCTTTTGTCGATAAATGGACTATCCAATAGCAAAATAATTTTTCAAAAAAAAGTTAACATAATACCTATATGACACCAAAAACTAAAAAAAAATACAAATTATATAAAGCACATATCATATACCTAAGGGCCCTTATGAAAATTGCGAGTATACAGTGATTATATTTGGTGACAAGCGGTCCACCCCAGCTTTGTCCGAGGCAAAATATATAACCTATAACACTCAAGGGTCATGTTAATACCTAGCGGGGAAATATTTTTTGAAATCGGTCCAGTAGTTCCTGAGATTAGCGTGTTCAAATAAAAAAACCTCTTTATAGAGTAAGATCCCAGCAAGAACAAAGACATAGAAACAACAAAGAAAAGAAGCAAAACGGCTGACGGAAAGTGTCTGGGAGTATTGCGACCTTATTTTTAAAGATAATGCCTATAACATACGTGAAAATCAGTAATTAGAAAATACCATCACCACCATCATCAGCCCCAAGGCGCCCCTGCTGAACATAGGCCTCCCCCCTAGATTTTCACAAAGAACGGTCCTGCGTAACCTGAAACCAGCGGTTTCCAGCGACCTTTGTGAGGTCATCTGTCCATCTAGTGGGAGGCTGTCCAACACTGCGTCTTCCGGTTCGTGGTCGCCACTCGAGAGCCTTTCTTCCGAGACCGAGAGATTTAGAAAATACGTGAAGTAAGTAACGTATCGGGTATCTTCAGTACCCCATATCTCAAAATTGGCCGTCTAAGCAAGTTAGCGGGTAAGCATGTGTTCTTAGTACGTACTAACTCTACTCAATCGTCCACATTTCATCCATCAGAAAATACGTGACGTCAGGCGGCTCTGGGATCTTGGACTATAAGCTTTTAGTTTATTAGTATTGATTTTTTTCCATATCAGTCGGTTACTTTCATTCATCACACAGCTCAACCAAATCCACGTGAAGCCCAGGACTTTGTCAACGTAATTGGGAAAAAGTGTTCAGTTTTGTACTGGTGGGATTCTTGGCAGAGTCCCCCTTGGGAAGTACCACGCCTTTGACACTTGTCCTACTAATATTATACATGTCAATGTTTGTTGCTCAATCACGTACCACATAACGTATTAACGGATTAGGCAGAAATTTGGAATACAGATTATATTCCAGAAGAATACATAGGCTTCTATATGTTATTCTAAATAGGTATTTATCATACACTAGCAGCACCTAGTAGGAAGTAGGACTCTTGGCAGAGTCCGCCTGGGGAAGTACCACACGTTTGCCAGTTATTCTATCACCAAGCAGTTATGTGCAAAGAATAAGAATGTCTTTATTGTATACTAGCTGAACCCGCTACTTCGTTCGCGTAAGCAGATGTTACTGACTTATAGGTACATTAGTTGGAACTATCGTAGGACAAAATATTTGGATAAGTAGTCATTGAAAACCCGAATGAATTTGTTTTTCCGCACAAAAATATATTTAATTTTATCATCTTTATTTTTCTTTGTTTAAACAAAATCAAACATACTTATTAAGGTTTCGTCATCGATATAATTAAAGAAACGAAGATGAGGTATGCTATAATCTAAAGAAAACATAACGTGGCAAAATTTGTTTGAAAAATTTGAAAATTGAATTGTCAGCGAACGTACACAATTGTCAGCGAACGTACACAACTCCTTGTTGCGACTGAGACTAAATCAGGAGACGTCATCTGATTTTGCATCGCCATAGTAGAAGCGCGTTTGCCGCTTCTGTCGTTTTTAAGAGTTCGATGGGTTTCGTAGTATCGAACATAGCCGCAAGTGTTAAGTTTGTAGGATTTTTATAGGATACATTATGCAAAGTCTGAAGCTGATGTGCATGATCTGATACCTACATATCACTTTTTATCCGCAAGCTGTTTTCTAGCTGTTACCTGCGACTTAACCGGCGTAAAATTCTGAACGAAGCCTGTGTGGAATCATAATGATTAAAATGTTGAGTTTTAATGTTACGCAAGCAAGTTGAACCCGTTAATCTAAGCCAAGTCTTAGTGAAATGTTAATGTATGAATTTAATTGTAACACAGAAAAAAATCAAAGAACGAAAGAATCCCAATTCGGCATCAAAATCCTTTTAGCAGCAAAAAACTTATTATGCAGTACATTTTAGAATATCAGTAACGCCACCTAGTGACGCAAGAAAAAATACATACCACTATAATAAAATATCGTCTTACATGGCCTTTAGTGCTTTTAGATTTAAACTGGCATTAGCGCCATCTAATGAGAATATAATGTTGCTTGTTATTTTAATTGTGAACGTAAACCACCTGTATTATCTACGCCAAAAAGGGTGCATATAGTGAAATTTTAGACTCTAAACTATTCGTATGTCAACCCAATTCGTTGTGCCGTTTTGACGTGATAGTTAATATTTTTTTCCTTAGGTTAGGTCCTTATAGGTTGATAGGTAGTATATGTGGTAATTCAGACTATAAGTCATCTCTGTTTAAATTTTCTACCAAATTTGCTTAGTCTTTACGACGTCACAGTAACCTATAAGTAACCGATTTGCTATTTCTCAGTACAAACTACGTCTTTTTCGAATTTCTTTCAAATATGTTCAGCCGTTCCAACGTTGTCCTGTAAATATTATGAAAGCCAATGTTTGGCCGTTTGTTACTTAATTATAGCGGAACGTATCAAGACGGGTTGAAATTCGAAATACAATTAGATTATAGTATAGAGGAACACATTGCGTAAGTACCCTATGTGTTACTTAAGCTAAGCTAAGAATGTGTTTCAAATTTCATCTCGATACATTCAGCCATTCCAACATCCAACGTAATTGAGCAGCAAAAAATTAAATATTGACATATTTATATAATATTAGGAAAGGATAGGATTTTACAAAATTGTAGAAAGCAGCAATAGAAATACATCGTCTGTGAAAATTTCAACTGTCTAGCTATCACCGTTCTTGAGATAGTCTGGTGACAGACGGAGGGACGGACGGACAGCGATGTCCCAGTAATAGGGTCCCGTTTTTACCCTTTGGGTACGGAACCCTAACAACGGTCTGCTTCGGTCACTGAAGCTTGTTGAACACTACTTTTAAATATTAAACAGTATTTTGATTCAAATAATACGTTTTCTAATAAGTTACGGCTGGTCTAGTAAGTTACAGCTGACCTAGTCGGGAGAACGGCGACTGTCGAACCGGAGACCCAGGGTTCAAAACCACATGTACCACTATCTTTTCAGAGTCATGTTCGTAATGCCGGTAATTAAAACGGTGAAGGAAAACATCGTGAGGAAACCGATATGTGCCTAGAATCTAAGTTCTAAGTCATATGTGTCATATGTCTACCAACCGACACTGGGCCAGCGTGGTGGATTATAGCCTTGTCTCTCGCCTTGCGAGAGAAGGCCCCGACGCCTATCTCCCTGTTTTCGATATATGAGATCACCTCCGAAGTATTTTCAACCAAACAAAAAAGGAATTATCAAAATCAACTCACAATTAGCGGAGTTATCGCGTAAAATAAAACCAAATAAAAAAACATGCAACCCGATTGAAGTCGGTTTTAACCGAATGATGTTTGTTTTTCCACACAAAAATATATGTTTGACAATTCCTTTTTCATTCAAGACGACGCGATCACGTGGGCACGATCTAGAATCTAGAATCTAGATATTCTGTGGATCGTCTGTGTTACACAGAATACTTAGAAGTTAGTATGTACCGAACGCGCCGCGCGTGTCGTTATTATTTAATGTTTCCGAACTACCATACCGACAATGTTCAAATTTTGCCGGGACAATATTAAAAACATGTTCTTTCTAACAAAAAAAGAATTAATGAAATTAAACAACGCAAACATGAGTTACAACCAAATACAGATTCTGACTTTCACCCCCTCCCGCAAGAAAACCGTTCATAATTTGGGGTTCAAAAGTAGCCTACAGCATTTTCCTTAGTATAAACTAAAGTCATGCCAAGTTTCAGCTGAATTGAATCAGTAGTTTCGGCGTGATGCGTGATCCCTATACAGAAAGACAGACAGACAGACAGACATGAAAGAAAAAAAATGCAGTTTCGCCATCAGTATCGACTATGGAGTGCCCCAATAAAAAAAAATTCAAAATATCTTCAATGTACAGAATTCGACCCGTTACAGTTTTATTATAAGTATAGATAAACTGTGTACATAGATGGTACTCGTGGATATAATAATGGTTTCAACAGTTTGTTTCTCGCGAACATACAATGAAGTAATTTAGTTCATTTTATTTTGTTATACTCTAAATTAATATAGGTAGAGTTAATGAACTCTCAGTACACAATATAGCTCTACCTAAAATTCAAGGGTTTTACTTAAAAGACACCAAACGCGCATCCTACTCAGCTGCTGTGCCATCAGCAGGAGCGAATCTGTGCTTGATACAATGTGAGCAACTGTTCAGACTTGAAGTACCTTCGCACCTTTGAGAGGACACTTAGTTTTTTGTCAGCTAATTTAGCCTTGGACTCGATATACGAGCCAAAGTTGAGCGTAGATATAATAAAATGTACGTAGATGCAACCTGTCTAACCACTTATTTCATAATATTAATAATTTTTTACAATTTTACCTTTTTTGAATTAATACCAAAGTATAATTTATAATGATGGATATTAAGTATGTATATAGAACTAACATATATAAGTATTATAATATCAGCTCATCAGCTCTCTGACCGCCATAGTACAAGCTTTGCTTAGTTTGGGTCTGATGGTGTTATATGTGAATTGTCCACCAATATTTATTTATTTAATTTTTAATTAAATACAATTGATGACAAATCCTTAATTGTGACGTGTAAATTGGCTTTCCCAAATAAATGAATTTGAATACAAGATGAAGATAATATAGGATAAAGTAAAATTTACATACATTTTTGAATGAATGTACGACGATTTTAAACATCAAATGACAACAAGAATATCAGTGATACCAGGAAATATCAAGCGTGTTGCCACCTACAACTCATTAGTGTGTTTAGTTTTTCGTTTAGGGTGTTGCTTTTAGTAAAAAATATTTGCTACTTATTTCATTTTTATTTCACGAACTAGTTGAACCCGCTACTTCGTTCGCGTAAGCAGATGTTACTGACTTATACATTAATTGTAAGTATCGTACGTCAAAATATTTGGATAAGTAGTCATTGAAAAATCAAGTGAATTTGTTTTTCCATACAAAAATATATTTATTTTTATCATCTTTATTTTTTTAAACAAAATCAAACATACTTAGTAAGGTTTCGTAGTATCGAACATAGCCGCAAGTGTTAAGTTTGTAGGATTTTTTATAGGATACATTATGAAATGTCTGAAGCTGATGTGCATGATCTGATACCTACTTAACTATTTTTAACCGCAAGCTGTTTTCTGTTACCCGCGACTTCGCCCGCATAAAATTTTGAATGAAGCCTGTGAGGAATCAAAATGATTAAAATTTTGAGTTTTCAGAAAAAGAATCAAAGAACAAAAGAATCCAAATTCGGCATCAAAATCCTTTTAGCAGCAAAAACTCATTAGTACAATTTAGAATACCAGTAACGCCACCTAGTGATGAAAGAAAAAATACATACCACAACAGCAAAACATCGATTTAAATGGCCTTTAGTTATTTTAGATTTAAACTGGCATTAGCGCCATCTAATGAGAATATAATGTAGCTTGTTATATTGAATGTGAACGCAAAGCACCTGTATTATCTTGTTGATTTATTTATTTTAGTTTAAGTATTTTTTGTTAAAGCGGTAATAGAAATACATCGTCTGTGAAAATTTCAACTGTCTAGCTATCACCGTTAGATACCGCATGCTGACAGACGGACGGACGGACAGCGAAGTCTCAGTAATAGGGTCCCGTTTTTACCCTTTGGGTACGGAACCCTAACAACGGTCTGCTTCGGTCACCAAACTGAACACTACATTTAAATTTTAAACAGTATTTGGATTGAAATAGTACCTACGTTTTCTAATAAGTTACGGCTGGTCTAGTAAGTTACAGCTGACAGCTGAGTTCATACAGCTGAGTTCGAGAGAACGCCGACTGTCGATCCGGAGACCCAGGGTGCAAAACCACGACCACCACTATCTTTTCAGAGTCATGATCGTAAATTAAAACCGTGAATGAAAACATCGTGAGGAAACCGATTCAGAACGATTTAGAACTTAGATTCTAGGTACATTTACCTAGAATCTAAGTTCTAAGTCATATGTCATCCACCAACCCACACTGGGCCAGCATGAGTGGATTATAGCCTAGACTCTCTCCTTGCGAGAGAAGGCCCCGACGTCCAGCAGTGGGAACATTTAATGGGTTGTTAATGCTGCTACTTATTAAGCTAATATGTTTTCTCTATGACTATGTCGTACAGATAAATCTAGGCTGATTTTATTTTTATGTTGATATTTGAAAAACTACCTCCCTGTTTTGTATATATGAGATCACCTCTGAAGTATTTTCTACCAAACAAAAAAGGAATTATCAAAATCAATTCACAATTAGTGGAGTTATCGCGTAAAATAAAACCAAATAAAAAACATGCAACCCTATTGAAAACATCCTCCTTGTTTGAATTCGGTTATAACCGATTGATGTTTGTTATTCCACACAAAAACATATTTTTGATAATTATTTTTTCATTCAAGACGACGCGCGACGCGACGTGGTTCTGGAATCAAGAATCTAGATATTCTGTGGATCGTCTGTGATACCTGCACAGAATACATCAAAGTTAGTATGTACTGAACGCGCCGCGCGTGTCGTTATTATTTAATGTTTGTGTAATTTCCGAACCGCCAGACCGATAATGTTCAAATTTTGACGGGACAATATAAAACGCGCAAGAAAACTGATCAGAATTTGGGGATCAAAAGTAGCCTATAGCAATCTACTTAGTATAAACTAAAGTCATGCCAAGTTTCAACGGAATTGAATCAGTAGTTTCGGCGTGATGCGTGATCCCTATACAGAAAGACAGACAGACAGACAGACAGACAGACATGAAAGAAAAAAATGTAGTTTCGCCATCAGTATCGGCTATGGAGTGCATCAAAAACTTTTTTTTCAAAATATCTTCAATGTGCAGAATTCGGCCCGTTACAGTTTTATTATAAGTATAATACTTAAGTTAGTATACTTATCTATAATAGATAACACATGCCACTTACTACTGATACTCAATGAAATAAGATGTCAAAAATATGAATGTCAAAATAAATGTTTATGGAACAAGAAAAAAACAATTCATTAAGAAAAATAAATATATTTACATTTTTGACACTTAATTGGTAATTGCGAGTATTTTACAAACAGCTTTGTAACACATTTCTTCTTATAGTTAAATTTGAACATTATTTCATTTACCCAAATGGAAACCTATATCAGAAGAATCAAAGCAGTCATTTGCAAGTACCTTCCCTATCATAGAAGTCTTAACTATTCCTGCGTGTATCCTTGTCATGAAATTGTAATTACTTGATTTCATAATCCTATCAGCTTCCATTAACAATTCCTTATCTGCTAAGTATCTGCTACATTCCGTGCTGTCTTGATAAGCCAAGTCGTGAGTTAAGCAAGCTTTGTCCAAGTCGTTGATACCCCTCTCTCCTCTCGCGATACGGGTGAAGGTCTTAGTGCCAGGGCCACAGAACTGGTACCAACGGTTTACTTTTACTTCTGTGTTATCTGTTGATAAAGTAATTCAAATATTACAAAAACATATTTTTTCCGAAAAAAAAACAATAATCTTCAATTTGAAGTTAAATTAATGTAATTTTGTCGTGTGTCTGTTTAGATAAATGAACGATAATTTTAGTTTTTTATTGACATTTCATAAACTTCTATCGCATCAATTCACATAGATTTCAATAAGCTTTATATGGTATTAGTTTTAAAGTAATTTTCTATAAAACAAAATAATCAAAATGGATTCACAATAGGCATTATTATGCTTAAAATATGATCAGTCTGCCAGTTAGGACGTTATCAATTTGGTTTTAACTTTTTTTGTATATTATGTTGTTTATTAGGAAATGGAATGTGCATTAGGAAGGTTAAACTGTCGGGTAACAACGTATTTATATTTAAAAATTAACAACATTGAGAACTTAAATTTGAAGTCGGTTAATAATATTCAAGCCCTTTTATTCATTGTTTTACCATTTATTTATGTGAAAAATGTTAATGTTTTATCAATAAAGATTATTCTTTTCTATTCTATTTTATATATCTCGGTAGATCACGAGTGCAATTTCCGATTTTAAATATCGCTCTGTCCGATAAAATCATTAATTGCTTCATTAATCCGTTTTGCTGAATTTAAACCTCATAACCTCTCGACTGTGATTCGAAAGGTCTTGGCACTAGGATCCACTGTTTTTAATTGTATGATGGTATATGTATTTGGTCGCATAAAAGCTTTAAACATACCTTTTTCTGCTTCAATATCTTCGTCGGTGTAGGTTACATAGTGTCCATTTACATACTGCTCGTGAGTGGCGGGTCTGCTTTCTGCCACGCAAGTTAACACAACCATTATGACTACAATACCTGTAAATAACACGTGCCTCATTAGAATATTATTCAAATAATCACTACCAAATGGTTTTTGGTAGTACTTTCATAGGTTTTTGTGTATTTCGCATTCTATAGTCATAGTCATATATATTTATTTCCATTTGATTCAATTCTAAACACTTGGACAAGTCCAGAACAATTATTAACAATAAAAAACATAATTCCTTAAACAAATTAATACAAAACAATACTCTGTAGCGAATAAACTTAAAAGATTATGCAGCTGTAAAAGGACCTTGTTAACGGTTTAACTATATGATATCGGTGTACATATCAGAGATAATTCTATCCCAATATTAATATTGTGCCACCGGGTTCATGCTCATAATAATTAAACCAAGCATTGCTTTTAAATAATCACGCCATTTATATTCATCTTATTTTAATGAGGTTTTCAAGCTTTCCCGTCTAGATCTAGACGGTCATTCCCAGGGGTGTCACTTGATCATATATGATCACAACATAGCGCCCTGTGATTAGTCAACGTTTCAGATCGGTTATGATCTGCGTAATTTAAATAATTAATTTAATTGTTATGAGACAAAACTTTGGATAACAAATTTATTCTTGTGTTTTTTTTCTGACATTCCGAAACAAATAAAACATTGTTTTGCTGTCTCTACATAGTTACATTACAAAAAATTCAGCATGTATTTGTGTTATTTAGATTTCAGTTGGGTAAAAAGAAGTAATGTAAAATTTTTAACTAAAGCAAAAACTTATCGTAAATTATTACATGTTGTAACATTTCTCAAATTATGATAATCAAAAAACTTACGAAATATCGTTCGACACGCCATTATATTTTTTTGCTATGTATTAGAATTAAAAATTGTACCACAAAATAAATTGTATTAAATTTAGTAATTACAAATAAATGTGCTTATTTCAAGTGTAAATCAATTAATAAGAAACTGAAATTTATACCCGGTTTTATATTTCAGGTTTTAATCTGTACTGTGATAAAAGCGGGAAGTTACCGGGATTCCCAATACTACGATTAAGATGGCCATACTCCAATAAACCCATAGCTGGAGGGTCGACAAAACAATAATTACTGGGTGGGGCGGTACTCACGTCACTATACCGATATGGCTTATACGTACGTTTGAATGTGTGCGTATCATCTAGGAAATTACTATTATTATAAACTAGATGTCCATACCCCGGCTTCGCCCGTGGTACATTATTTAGCACTCATCGGGATTCCGTACATATCCATCGGGGAAAGAATGACTGAAATCGGTTCAGACATTTCTAAGAATATCGCTTTCAAATAAAAAAACCTCTTCAGCTACCTGCTACGCCCCCTGTCGGAAATTGGTCGTACCAATTCAGATTTAGAAACAAAGAGTAGCAAAGGTTCTTCAACTTCTTCTTTTGGCTTCCATTCGGTGATGTCACCGTTGACATGACGATGATGAAATGACGTTTTGCTGTCGTTTACGTTTTATGTTACGTCACAAGGGAACGCGGTAACGGGATATTCGTCGTTTAGCGTTTTTGACGTCCCATGGGAACGTGATAAAAATCCTATTTCTTTTCCTGGCCTTGAACTACCTCTTCACAAATTTTCAGCCAAATCGGTTCAGCCGTTCTTGAGTTATAAATGGTGTAACTAACACTTTATATATATAGATATCTGACATGGTTGAAACCACTATACTATGCCGAATATACTTTATAGGCTCCAAAGTTGTAAATTTGTATTTTATTATTCCGAAAAATTTGGTTTGCTGGTTGAGACTTACCATGGAATATAGGGCCTTTCTATTATCGTTTTGGTACTTACTGTAACAATGATTCGTAGCCAAGTCAGACCTTAGGATACAGTAAAATTACTATCATACTAGCTGTCCGCCCTGGGTTTCTCCGTTATACATACATATATAGTTTATATCACTCAGAGATCAAGTACATATCCAACGGTGAAATAATTTTTGAAATCGGTTCAGTAATTTTTTAGAAATTTAGAACAATATTTTCTTATTGCGTTGAAACAAAAAAACAAAATTAAAAAAAAAACGAAAATTGGTCGTATTCAGATTTAGAAATTAATTTGATTAGCAAAGGTTTACATTTAATGATGAAATCTAACAAAATGACACATGCTGTCACGTCAACGGACAGTACGAAAGCTCTCAAAAAGGAATATTTCACTTCTATTGATAGCGTTATGTTATATAGCCTATTATTGTCTTTGTCGATAAATTAACGATTGAAAAATAATCTTTCAACTCGGACCAGTAGTTACCGAGATCATTGCGTTCAAAAAAACAAACAAACTCTTCAGCTATATAATATTGGTATAGATGTTAAAAAAAAGGTTTTGGTATTGTAAGTTGTTTTAAAATATCTTACCTATACTTACACTACTAGTTATTATGTTGAGTTATTGTGTAAGTGAGTATATTAATGTATTACAGTAGAACCTCGATAAGTTAAAGTCCAAGGGAAACAAAAAATATTTTGAGTTAGAGAGGTTTTAAGTTATCAAGGGTTTTGGCTTTGGGCTCTGATGGGTAGGGAACAAAATAGTTTTTGAAGCTATAGAGGTTTTTAAGTTACCGAGGTTTGAGTTATCGAGGTTCTACTGTATTTGGTATTTCAGTTTTTATAACTACTTTATCTTTCATTATAGACGTACATAATATAAGTATCAACTTCTCCTGTTTTGTACTTCCCCTCCATATCCATATATCAAATATTCCAATCCTCAAATCTCTCATTCCATCCTATGGTTGCCTGGAAGAGATATCTTTTAGTGTTAAAGTAGTAAATCGCTAATTTATTTGGCTTTGTTTTAAGTGAGTTTTGTTTATTTCTAAATTAAGTGCAATAAAGAGTTAATTTATCTATCTACGAGTACTATTATAAAACTATTATTTCTTATTACTTTTGTTTATTTTAGTTAATTGTTGTATGTTATTAGAATTTAAATTTTACCCTAAGTCACAAAAAAATAGCTTTTTCTTGGTCTTACTTTACTCGTAAGTCACGCTATGTTTTTGGGTTATAAAGCTGAAAAACTTATTAATGTAAACGCGCTAATGTCAAAAATCACTTAATTGATTTCAAAAATTCTTTCACCGTTGGATATGTACATGATCCTTGAGTGATATATGTTATATTTTATATCCACCACGGGCCCAGCCGGGGTGGACCGCTAGTCTTCTTATAAATACATTTTCGAACTGAACATTGAACGTGGCACCTTTTTATATCTGACATCTTTTCGCGTTGAAGACAACAACCAAGTTGTTTATTATATTGGACTTGGCTCTCATTTTATGTTTTATATAATACTCTTCTTCTGCTGAACTGTGAAACACTTTCCCTGGATCTACTAGACAAGGGTAATTAATATTTCTAGTGAAATTACAGGGCATAGAGATAGACCTTCCATATAGACTTTCATCCAACTTCAAACAAAATTACATCCTTGTACAGTTCGAAATTATAAAATTGCTACTTGCATCAAACATTTACTGTATGTTGTATTCCATATATTTTACAGTACTGGTAGGACTCTTTCTTTTAGGAAGGTTTTAATAAAGTTCTAGGAGAGAAAAGGTTCTAGGTACATGTTTGTTTCCTCGCGCCGCGTTTCATTGAATTTATGAACGGCACACTTACTCAAAAGCCAGATTTGGACATTTTCTTCGATAAATTGGGCAATTTCAGGGCTGAAGTCCTTGCCTATATTAGCTCATACATGTAATGCGTTGGTTTTTACTGTAAGTTCCATGTTTAAATTGTAAATAAATAAATTACCTCAAATTATTCTACGTCCATGGCGGTTTCCTCACGATGTTTTCCTTCACCGTTTTAAGTTTAGCATTACGCACACAACTCCGAAAAGACAGTGGTGCGCGTGGGATTTGAACCCGCGGCTCCGGATCGGCAGCAGCCGTTCTCCTGAATAAACCTGCCGTAACTAATAAATTTGGAATAAGACTTAAGTAATAACTTAAGTAGATAGTGCGACTCAGGTGGCTGGCAGCGACAATGCTGACGCAAGTGGCGTCCCAAATAAGGCACTTCCCGTTCCTCCATGGCACCAGAGTCAATCCAACCAGTCTCTTGCCGTTCAATCTACATGGGTCCGGGGGCTCAACCACGCAAGGAACGCCTGGCGATACTAATGCTCTTCGAACTACGCCATCGAGTGCTTGGTGTCGCGAGAACCTTCCCGCACAGCGGTGACAACTCGAAGCGTGATGACCATCGGCTTCTACCAGAGAGTCGCAGGTGCACATGTGGAGTTCATACACCTTGCAGCCCAGGCGGAGAGCCACAGCCAGGCGCAACGAGTTGTTTTCTAATAAGGTGCCTAGGTGAGGAGAAAGTAGCGCGTGCAACCAAGCCCCAGATTCAGGCTGGGAGACAGCCCGGAGTCTAGCCATATTCGCTCCTGAGGCACATGCCAAAAGTTGTTCTTGGACCCGCATGGGTCTAATAGCATCCCAAACCCATTGGCTTTGAGACTCTATAGGAGTCAACTCCCCGGAACTGATGGCACTCCAGACTATCAAAGCATCGGAAGCACAAAACAAACTTTTCTCGCTACCATTTGAATTTAGAATAGTAGCGGCAAGATCAGCAACCACATGAATTTAATTGTAAATTTATGACGGTTTTTTTCGGACAAAATAAATAAAGTATTACTTTTACTAAGGCTCGACACAAAAATAGGGCTGTTATAAGTGGATACACAGTATGGATTCATGTGTTTGTGTTTTTAGACTACAGGCCTGTGAACAAAATTGATGAGTCAAATGAACCACCAGGAGACTTATGTAGGATGACAGAAAGGTATAAAATAATAAGATTGAAAAAACGCCGTCATTCTAAAGCTGACCAACTGAGTGCAGGTGAAGATAGGGGTTGCAAATCTCGATCATTTCTCCTTGTCACATGATTTTTGTACGGCATTGCGGAATAATGGATTAGAAGAGGTACTGAAACTGTATGGAACCATTGCAGTACATGATCAAATGACCAAATTTACCGTGAAATTGTCGGAAAATAATGTTTTTTTCTAAAATTTTCTGAAAAAATTGGAATTTTCAATTTTTATAGTTTCATTACTTCTCCTAATCCATTATTCCGCGACGCCGTACAAGTATCATGTGACTAGGAGAAATGATCGAGATTTGTAACCCCCTATCTTCACTTGCACTCAGTTGGACAGCTTTCAAGTGACGGGATAGTGCTCAATATTATTATTGTATACCTTTCTATCATCCTACATAGGTCTACTGGTGGTGCATTTGTCCCATACATTTTGTTCACGGGCCTGCAGTCTATTATCTATCTGTGGGTAATTGCGCTATTATAGCTTCAAAACAGATGATTTGAATTGTTTGTTTTGTCAAAAGCAGTACTTGGTCGTACGTGCTAAGCGAGTCATGTTTATTACCAAGAGTGTTAAAGTCTTATCATTTTGTTTTATACTTAATACCCGTGCTATAAAAAACTCCCAAACGCAGTACAAATGTTCATCACACATATAATTGCACTGGGTGGGGATCGAACCCAGACCCACGGCTTCACAGACAGACCTACTACCAGCTAAGCCACCAGGCGTCATCCCTTCCTTCCACTCGACACCACCAAAACGACACCATCGGTTGTGTCGTATGGAATCACTAGTCCATAAGACACCACTGACTAATAGTGAGGTTACCAACATACAAAGTTGTTGATTTGAAAACTCGAATTAAGTTCAAGCAGTTTTAATTAATGAGGTCCGTCATTTGATAAAGTTTATATTTATCTGTCACTCAAATGATGATCTTGACATTGTTTATTGCAATTTGCATATTTTTGTCTTTCCGACCGAATATTTTAATTTTTCACAATATACATGGATACTAATACTGACGACATAAAATACATAAAAACTAATGGCGGAACAGCACATCACTAGGGTGGTGTCGTATGGACTACAGATTCCATACGACACCACGGATGGTGTCGTTTTGGTGGTGTCGAGTAGAAGGAAGGGCGTCATCTATAACATTCGTTGTAGGTAGAGTTTCAATTATAGAATCCAAGGGCTATTATTATATTCTGTTTATTCGTTCTTTTCCTTGTCAGCCTCTTATCTACCTAGCGTATGTACGTTGTCGAATGTCGCTAACCAAGGTCTGGTGAAGTCGAGGATTTTGTTTACGTAAATGGAAATACTGATAAAATTATGTGGTGGTTGGATTTTTTGCAAAGTTTTCCCGCGGAAATACAACACCTCCATCAGTGTTCGCCATCAACATGATATTCTGAGAGCGACCAGCAAATTTTGGGAGCTGAATACTTGTTACGTAGTTGTATAATTGTTTGTAGTGGTAGGACTCTGCATAGTCCGCCTGGGGAAGTACCATAACTTTGCCAGTTATTCTACCGCCAAACAGTAATGTGCAAACATTTGGACTATTCATGTTCCAATAGCTGCGTGTCGCTGTGTTGTTGTGTGGCAGGAATGTTGCTTACTATCAGGCACATGTCGTGCTCGTCTCGTCACTTCTTATTAAAAAAAATACATTTGTGTGTTCCGGTTTGAAGCCGATGTTTCCAGAGAAATTACAGGTGTTAGAGATAAAATATCTTAGACCTCTGGGTGACGAGGGCAGTGCTAGGTAATGATTTGGACTCTTCATGTTCCAATAGCTGCGTGTCACTGTGCTCTTATGTGACAGGCATGTTGCTTACCATCAGGCACATGTCCTGATCGTCTCGCCACTCTTTAATTTAAAAAACATAGTTCTCCTATTACATATGTTCAACATTAGAATGTTATAAATGCGGAAGTTTTGATGTTTGTTACTCAATCACGTCGGAACGTCTGAACGGATCGGGTTGAAATTGGGAACACAGTTAAAGTATAATCTGGAAGAACATAAGATATCTTTGATCCCGGAAAAAGACGAGAATGGAGACTACGTGGGTAGACTCACGGGGCGCTACTAGTCTTGCAATGATATACCACGATAATTGTAATAGGTATCTACTATAGTGCATTAAGTAATAATGGGAATCTAATATAATTTATTGACGGATTAGTCATAATCCACATCGTAAGATATAACAGATATTACTAACAGTGTCTTATGCCCACCTTCCACTATGAGCGGAGCGGACTCCGTACGAACTCCGCTCGATTCGAAATTCAAATTTTGATAGAAGTGCTTCCACTGTGAATGAGCGGAGAAAGCGGAGCAAAAGAGTAGCAATAGTTACAAAAGTGGTCAAAGATTTGATCGGACTCCGCACGAATCGGAATTCAAATTTTGATAGAAGTGCTTCCACTGTGAATGAGTGGACTTAGCGGAGCAAAAAAGTAGAAAGAGTTACAAAAGTGGTCAAAAAGTTGATCGGACTTCGCACAAATCGGAATTCAAATTTTGATAGAAGTGCTTCCACTGTGAATGAGTGGGCTTAGCGGAGCAAAAAAGTAGAAAGAGTTACAAAAGTGGTCAAAAAGTTGATCGGACTTCGCACAAATCGGAATTCAAATTTTGATAGAAGTGCTTCCACTGTGAATGAGTGGACTAAGCGGAGCAAAATAGTACAAAGTATGAATAAATATATAAATAAATAGAAATAAATAGTTTGTATGAATAAATAAATAAAGAGTTACAAAAGTGGTCAAAGAGTTGATCGGACTCCGCACGAATCGGAATTCAAATTTTGATAGAAGCGCTTCCACTGAAATTTCTCCTCCCATTTCCCGCCTAGCTTGGTCCGCAAAACTCGCCGGCAATGGAAGGCAAAACCTATTTTTTTAATGAGAACCGTTTCTTAATGGAATGCTAAAACTATTTCCTCATCTCGACTTAGTTATTTCCCGCTCACGACCCTTTTTCTGTGAAATGCGGGCATTACAGTCTCAACCGCTGATCTGTACTAGCTGCCGCGCGTGTACCATCTAGTACCCTCGCATTAGTATATTTTTTTTCAATTTCTTAGTTTTACACTTGACCATCATCTCGCATGATGTTAGCCGGCGATGCGGTCTATTGGAACCCGAAAAGTCCAAATCATTACCTAGCACTGCACTCGTCACCCAGAGATCTAAGATATTATATCTCTTAGCCCTGTAATTTCTCTGGAATCCATCACTTTGGCCCAGTGGAGACGCATGACCCCGATATATTCTGGATACATGGTTTCCTCCCGATGTATTCCTTTACTCTTTTAAGTTGCCGGCATTATGAATATGACTTAAGGAAAACAGTCGTGGTCTGCGGAGACCACCGATAGAATAGGCGATCCTGAGGCAGATAGCAATCGCTATTCAGCGAGGCAACGCAGCCAACGTTTTGGGCACATTTGCACCAGGAACGATTCAGGGTGGGTTGTTTTAGTTAATGACTTTATGGATTTGTATTTTGATAATGGTTTGATTGAAGATTAATCTATACTAATATTATAAAGCTGAAGAGTTTATCTGTTTGAACGCTAGGATCTCGGGAAGACTAGTCCGAATTGAAAGATTAAATTTCTATTGGATAGTTCATTTATCGAGGAAGGCTATAGAACATAGCGCTACTATTTATAGGAGCGGAGCATGAATCAATAATGTAACAAAATCGGGAAAAATATTCCGTTTTCAGAGTTTTCGTACGTTTCGTGCTTTGACATGATACATGACAGCATGTGTCTAAGATTGCGTCATTGAATATCACAGATCACATACCTCTTGAATATAAACCTTTGCTTATCAAAATTGTTCTTAAATCTGAGTTGGTACGACCAATTTCCGACAGGTGGCGTAGCAGGTAGCTGAAGAGGTGGTTTGTTTGAAAGCGATATGCTCAGGAATAACTGAACCGATTTCAGTCATTCTTTCACCGTTGGATGTGTACGGGATCTCGATGAGTGCTATATATGTATGTTCCACGGATGAAACCGGGGCGGACATCTAGTATAATATATAAATAATAATTTTGTTTTTTGTAATAATAAATCAAGTATCATCTACGAAGAACAATCAATTACCAATGCAAAGCTGGAGTGAGCCACCAGTGGTGCACAGTATTAAAAAAAACTTCAGTTTAGTTGCCTTCTCTTTTTATTTAATAGAAAAACTAACATTGAACAGACAAAAAATATTTTATAGTAATCGTAAAAAACTCAACTATAAAGTATCTTAACGCTACTTTTTATTTTATTTAAATTAGCCACTCTACAGACTCCAGAGTCCGTGATCTTTGTCATTACAATTTTCTTTTATTTTACACATTTCTTGGATAAGGAGAAGAACAGGAAAATAGGAGGGGAGTTGGGTACATTTAAAATCTAATTCTAGTGCTCGTCTGTAGAGCCGATCACTACCGGTTGGGATTCCGCTAGTAATCGACTCGACATCGAGTGTTTTCCTAATTGCCTTTTGCCATTTGCCTAAGCTGCCTCCTCCCGGCCCAGAGCCTCCACAACGGCCGCATTTCTGTCCCTGATGGCCATCTGTAGGTAAAAATCTCGGATGGTCTTCGGTGCTGCAGCCGAAAAACGTAGGTTATAGTGTAGATTTACATCCTTGTACTTTATTTATAAACGTTTTTTTTTATTTGCATGGTAACTCGTAAAAGTTGCTTCATTAGAAGAAGCTGCCATGAGGTCTCTCAATGAGAACTTCTGTGCGCATTTGGGAAAGATACTGGGTGTTCTATAGTTTAAAGTGCACCTAAAATGTACTGAATAGCTTTTGGGAGTGTAGCACAGGGTCTGAAAAGTACCTGTCATCAAGCACGCTGAAAAAACTTTTATAGGTTTACACTTGACCGCCATCTCGCCTGATGTTAAACGACGATGCGGTCTACGATAGAGCGTGTTTACCTAGAGTAAATCGATTCACTCTCGATTTGAAGACGTAAACATTGTAATCATCGGGGAAACCCACTCAGGCAACGTATTCCACAGCCTAGACGTTCTTATCAAAAAGTAGAGTCAAATCTCTTCGTTCGTGTCTTTGGAACATCAACCATGAAACGATGTCGCTTTTTCGAGCTGCGAGCATTCCTATAGAAAAAAGATCATGCAAATCAGAAGCACACTCTCCGAAGTGTATCCGATAAAAACCGATAGGCTAGTTATAGATTGATTATAAATAATTATAATTAAATTTTCTCAAAAAATAAAACAATTGTGAAATATTAGTCCCCCAATCGAAGAATGATCTCATGATCTATATTCATGGCTAACTCTATATTGTTCTTTCACTAGGAAGTCTGCCAAAGGTGTGTTAAAATACATAATTTTTTGCTAAATTTCTAACATCCGTGTGCTTCTTGTTAAGCCAGGGTGGGTCGTTAGTTGATTCCCACCCAGAGCAAATATTTGTGTGATGAATTCAAATGTTTGCACTGTGTCTGGGTGTTTCTATGTATAATAAGTATGTATTTAAAAGTATGTAAACATTATATCAGTGATCTGGCCGCTAAAAAAAAAGATAATTGTAATGACAAAAATCACGGACCCCGGAGTCTGTGGAGTGGCTAATTTAAATAAATTAAAAAATTTAAAAACCTACGTTTTTCATACATTTAGTCGAATTCAAGTTGTGCTAGACTGTAGAGTAAATTCTCTATGTGCAGGACCAGTCAAATCACACATAAGTAACACGTTAACACGAATACGGCTGTCAAAAGATCTAAATACCTACCGGCTGTGTTCCGGTTTGAAAGGCAATATTTCCAGAGCAATCACAGGGCTTAGAGACATAATATCTTAGATATCTGGGTGACAAGCGCAGTGCAGTGCTACAATTAGGTAATGATTTGGACTCTTCATATTCCAATAACTCCGTGTCACTGTGCTGTTATATGGCAGGCATGTTGCTTACCATCAGGCACATATCCTTTTCGTCTCGTCATTCTTTATTTAAAAAAAAACTCCTCAACGTTTAGTTACAACATTATTTAATTTACTAAAATGAATTCTGATTAGTCAAAGAGGTCACTAATGATAATTTGTCTTCGCTATCATAGCACCAACAACCCAATATGCATCCAGTCTTGTTAAGACAGTATATTTACTTGAACTCATGATTCTATCAGCTTCCGCCATCAAGGCATTATCAGCTAAATATCTATCGTGTTCCGTACTGTGATGGTAAGCCAAGTCGTGAGTTAAGCAAGCTTTGTCCAAATCGTTGAAACCTCTTTGTCCTTGCAAGATACGGGTGAAGGTCTTCGTGCCCGGACCACAGAACTGGTAGTAAGAATGTAATTTCGTTTCAGTGCTACCTGTTGACCAAAAATAAAGGAAAATATTACAAATGTGCAGGAATATTTATTGTTAAAATAAACACATGACTCAAAATTAATAAATTATAATCAAAATTATTATTTAATTAGCTAAATCCTGCGCTCGATAGTACGCCAACTATCGAAAATTGGCCGTACCAACTCGATTTAGAACAAATTTGGTTAGTTTAGGTTATAATGAAGCTAAAAGATAGAGACGAGCTATCACGGACGTTGGCGCATGCGTGCTACGCGTGCAACGAAAGCTCTCAAAAAGGAATATTTTTTTATTTTTTTTTATTCATGCTCCTATTTAGTAACGCTAACGCTTACTAAATAAATGGACTATGTAACAGAAAAAGGATTTTATATTTCGAACCAGCAGTTCCCGAGATGCTATCATTCAAACAAACGAAACTCTTCAGCTCTATAATATCAGTACAGAGTATATATTACTTCAACGTTTCGGCAGCGTAACAACTGCCGCGCTCACGAGAACACTCGAATGACGAGGAGTCTGTGACTTGGCTTGTCCTGTGACATGTGTCGTATGGCCACGGCGCTTGTAATGTGCAATTTCGCCTAACTTCTGTGACTTTTTTAACAGAAGACGAGGTGGGCTACGGACTACAATAATATATTTTTTACAGCGTAAGCATGGATACGCAGCCATCTAAATTTTCCCACTGCCGGGGCTCAGGGTGTTCTTTCGCAGAAAGATTTGCTTGAAAAATTCTAGAAGGCAGGCGCGGTCCCAGTCTCAAATTTTGGAGGGGATCACCAGTACGCAGCCACAGGTTTGGGGGAGGGGGGTCACAAGTAGAAATACAATAAATCAAGCAAAAAAATACTTTACTAGTAGCCTTTACTTAAAGGACTATCCAATAGAATAATAATATTTCAATTCGGACCAGTACTTCACGAGATCCTAGCGTTCAAACAAACTCTTCAGCTTTATAATATTAGTATCGATGTAAAGGTGACACGCTACTTACGCTAATCTCAAATTACTTTCCGATTTCAAATATTCTTTCATTATTGGATATTTGTGTGACCCTTGAGTACTACAAGCTATCTACTCGTATGTACCACGGGCGGGACGGTAATATACTCTCTGAAATCGTCGAATAAATTTTTAAAACATACCTTCTTCTGCTTTAATGTCGTCGTCGGTAAATGTTATATTCATTCCATTCACGTTTTCATGGTAAGTAGTACCTTCTACCACGCACGTTAACACAACCAGTAAAACAAATATACCTGAAAATAATATGACTTGTTATGATTTGCTTATTTTTAACCGACTTCAAAAAAGGAGGTTTCTCAATTCGACCGTATGTATGTTCATTTTTTTTTTATGTGTGTTCGCGGATGACTTCGTCGTTTATGAACCGATTTTGATGATTCTTTTTTTGTTGTAAAGGAGATATTTCAAGGGTGGTACCATGATAAGGAAACCAGGATCTAATGATGGTAAGTTTTTGCTTGAGCATTTTAAAGCAGTATAGTTTAAAGATGGTCTGGAGTCGATCTGATGAGGGAACGGGAAGACGGTCGAGGGAACTCCTCGACGGTACATAGTAGTTACCTTGTGTTTGGGCTCGATGAATTTGTATTGATGAGAACTTTTTACATAGATGGGTTGTGACTGTCATTAGTGGTCTGATGATGAAGATAAAGGACAGTCAAGGGAATTTCTTAACGGTTTACAGGAACTACCCAGTGTTTGGGTTTAATTCATGTATTGAGATCTCAACACGAAATCGTGTGTGAAATCGTGTAAATGCATTAGTGAAAACTTGTTAAGCACTAAAAAGGGTAAAATAAACTATTTTTTACAAAAAATTAAACCGACTTCAACACCACAAATAGGCACTCAAAAGCGAAAAATAATTTAATATAGGTAATTATTATAACCGCTACTCACTCATCTATATGAAGTCGGTGCCAGCCAAATCTAACAGGTAGTAGATAGATACTACTTACCTATGCCTACTTACTTACTACCTCGTACATAGTATATCTACTAACTTTTTAACTAGCCTGGCACCGACTTCATATGGATGAGTGAGTAGAGGTTATAATAATTACCTATATTAAATTATTTTTCGCTTTTGAGTGCCTATTTGTGGTGTTGAAGTCGGTTTAATTTTTTTGTAAAAAATAGTTTATTATCTGGACGACTTTATTGTAAAATTTTCAAATCATTTATTTTCTCCGAAAGATAAACGTACTTCAATTTAAAATTAAATTAAGACACTACGAAATTTCATAAGACGCCATCACTAAGTCATATATGAAAGTAAATTTTAGTTTTATGGTTATATTTTTAAAACAATCGATTTCGATAAAATTTTAATGGGAATAAATCGGAACTATGTAGTTAGTTTATACGCTGTAGAAGTGGGAGCGACAGGTATACCAGCAAAATCTCTCTATAACCAGCTGAAAGACCTTGGCTTATCCAGAAGTGCAGTAAGTTCTATACTAGAACGAGTATCTAAAGCTGCACTAGTAGGTTCATATCAGATTTGGTCGTGTCACAAGTCTCGGGATCTACTCGAGTTTTCTCTCTCTACCACACGATGGACCCGGCACCCGCAATGCTAAAAAGATCGTCTCTCTCTACCAAACAAAACAGTCGATTCACAATTACGGCACTATAGCGTAAAAATCATTTTTTTTTTATAGAATTGATAACCTCCTCCTTTTTTAGAAGTCGACTAATTATGAAATTATGTTAATTCCTACTTAAATTTTCGTCGACTTTTGTTTTCTCGGACAAAATAAAATTAAGTACTTAGTATATTTAATCCCACGTGAACAAAATAATGGGCAGATATTAATATAAAATAAATTTTATTAAAACTTACGGAACATATTTGTAAAAGCCATAATATTCTTCGTTTTGTCGTGTGTCCTATCCTTAGAAAATTCTTTGACTAAATTAATTAGGATTATGCTTGTTCAGTACAGAACATAATATTTTCTACAGTCCACTTTATAATCGATCGTTTTAGTCTTATTCACAATAAATCTATATTTAATTAAGTTTGCACTAGCAACACTATATGTGAATAGGTTAAATTTTTGTATTTCCGGTTGTCACTTGACTCCGGGCTTCCATTTTTTTCTACTGTGCTATGAACAGTGTCTTAGATTCAA
Source organism: Ectropis grisescens (assembly GCA_017562165.1). NCBI lineage: Eukaryota > Metazoa > Arthropoda > Insecta > Lepidoptera > Geometridae > Ectropis > Ectropis grisescens. The sequence goes on from CM029797.1 coordinate 15,837,965, forward strand.
TAAATCTAAATTAATACTTTTAAGAACATAAGCCTTTTATTCAACATAGGCTTGTGGTCCTTCGAAGTGAAAAGTACCAGTGCAAGTGTTTTCTTCGCTTTTTGTGCGTCGTAAAGGAAGATACGACGACTTGCTATATCGAGTCGGCGTGGGTTGTTCGGCGCCGGGCGAAGTTGCATGCAGCCATTTCTCGCATAGCTCGCCTATATGCGGGTGCGAGGCATCTATTTTGACGCTATATCGTCGGGATTTCAGCGGTGATTCGTGCGAAATCTATAATTTTGCACAAGAAATCATCACCAATTTCAACATTTCAAAAGGCGGTGGTTATAGAAATTTCCAGCCATAGACAAGAGGAAGTAAGTTCGTTCCTTTTCTTCACGTAATTCGCCACTTGAAAGTCTATACGTCAAGATTTTTTCCCGTCTGTCACTGTCGCGGTGACGCGGTCAAGAGCTGTCACAAGCGAATTTTCGCTTCATTTTGTTTGTTCGAGTTCGTTTCCCGCGTATGGATATAATTGCGGCTTTTCAGTGAAATTACGAAGTGCAGTGCTAGAAATAAGCAGTGTTAGCTTTAGTAACGGCTAGATTTAAGCGTAAACAGTGCGGCAAAGTGTTATAATGGCGGATTCGGAATTAAAACGTCTGCGTACGCGACGTGGTCAATGCAAATCCACAATTACTCGTATTGAGAACTTTATTAGCGACCCTATAAACATAGCTTCGTCTACTATAGACACCTTAGAAGCTCGACGTGATAAACTATTAAGTACACTGAAGGACTATGAGAGTGTACATTTAGATATCTTGAACCTAGATGCTAGTGACAATGAGGAGGTAGGTATCATTGAAGATAAATATTTCTCTGTGTTAGGGAAGATCAATGCCACTTTGCGGCAATTGAAAACACAGGTACATTCTGAGAAGCATTCTATTTCTACTTGCAAATTACCCAGCATTGAAATTATATCTTTTGATGGAAAAGATTTTACTCAATTTAAACCATTTATGGACATGTTTAACGCTGTCATTGATAAGAACCAATCCTTGTCTAATGTGCAAAAGCTATTTTATCTTAGAAAATAATTAACAAAAGATGCTTTGTCAGTAATTGTAAATTTACCTCTTGTCAATGAATCTTACCCTGAGGCAACAAAATTATTAGAAAAACGGTTTGACAACCCAGCCCGAATTATCTCTAACCATATTAACATCCTTTTGGACTTGCCCCAAATGCAGAAGGGTACTGCACCTAGCATCAGGACTTTTATTTCAGACTTACGTCAACAATTAAATGCATTAAAAAATCTGGAGCAGCCTGTCGAGTCATGGAACATGCTATTGCTATCTGTGTTGTCACGGAAGCTTGACAGTTACACTAACCGTGCATACCATCTTGACAGGACGACTCTGGACAATCTGCCTACAATGGAAGAGTTTTTAAACTTCTTAGAAAAGAGAGCCGTCGCCTTAGAGGACAGCTCTCCTCTTAAAAATGCCTGCTATGAAGGTAAGAAATCAAATAATTATTGTGAAAAGGTTTCCAATATTGGAATCAAACCTGAAGCCAAGTCTATAACTTGTGCATTTTGTAAAGATAATCATGCTATCTATTTATGCCATAAATTTAAAATGGCACCAGTTTCTCAGCGCACAAAGTTTGTTACCGATAGTAAATTGTGTACTATATGTCTGAGAACTCATACTGATAAATGTAAATATTCTTTTAGATGTCAAATCTGCAAACAAAACCACAATACTCTTCTGCATGAAGGGAAGCCAAAACAAGATGAGGTCATTGCTTTGCATTCTAACCTATCTACCAATCAAACAAATGTTTTATTGCCTACTATAAAGGTAAATCTCATTGACAAATCAGGTCGTGAAATTCAAGTAAAGGCTTTACTGGATTGTGGTAGCCAAGTATGTATTATAAAACGATCACTTGAGAAACAATTGAACTTGACCCCTATGGCTCAAGATTCTAATATTATTGGTTTGGGCAATACACCAAACAAAGTAAGCGAGTGTGCTGACATATTGTTTCAATCACCTCTCTATAATGTAAAATTTTCAGCGAGATGTCATGTTGTAGATTCTATAACTACAAACTTGCCACAAAATTATATTGATGTAAGTAAATGTAAAATTCCTTCAAACATTGTACTTGCTGATGATGGGTTCTATAAACCCTCAGATATTTCCCTACTATTAGGGGTAAATTTTTATTCTAAAGTTATAATTGATGGCATTGTCAAATTGGACAATGGCCTTGTTCTGCAAAACACATTATTTGGCCATGTTGTTACTGGCAGTATAAAAAATGAATTTGAACCGAACACTTCAAATGTGAATTTGGTCACAAATTTTATTATTCAAGATAAAGCAGAAGATAGTTTAGAAAACATAATGAAAAACTTCTGGCAATCTGAGAAGATGCCAGAAGAAATAAATATTCAAAATGAAGAGTTTCAAAAAAGCTGAAAAATGTTTTAGAGATTCTGTAAAATTGCAGAATCATCAATTTACAGTTGATATTCCATTAAAATTTCCTTTAGAAGAATTAAATATTGGTGATTCCTTTTCACTTGCATTACAAAGGTTTCACTCACTTGAAAAGAAATTTGCGACCAATCCTCAATATTTTCATAATTATAAAAAATTCATTAATGAATTCATAGAGCTAGGACATGCCAAGGAGGTTGACATTAGTCAATATGATGTATATAAAGACCCCGTGTATTTCCTAGCGCACCATGCAGTTCTGAATGAAAGTAGTAAAACAACTAAGCTGCGAGTAGTTTTTGGTGGTAATATGAAATCAAAAAATGGACTTTCTGTCAATGATGTTATGCTTAATGGACCTATAGCTCAAAATGAATTGTTTAACATACTCCTGCTTTTCAGGACTTACCAGTACACACTTATGTGTGATATAGAAAAAATGTTTAGAATGTGCTTAGTTGATAAAAAATTCAGGTCTTTACAAAATATTCTGTGGAGAGATCATCCTAGCAAACCTATTATATGCTTGCAGTTGCAGACTATTACTTATGGTCTTAAAGCCTCAACCTTTTTAAGCACAAGATGCCTTATAGAGCTTGCAAATTTGCATCAGGACACATACCCTTTAGCTGCAGAGGCACTTAGGCGTAACACTTATGTTGATGATGTGATTTGCGGGGCCGATAGCCTAGAAAATCTTAAAGAGCTAAAAAGGCAACTTATAGAGTTGTTGAAGTTGGGCAGCTTTAACTTACATAAATGGTGTTCAAACTCTCCTGAGTCACTTAATGATATCCCTGATAATGTCAAGTATTTAGAACAAATTGACCTGAATAAAGATAACATTATAAAAACGTTAGGCTTAAAGTATGATATACATGCCGATACAATGTTATTCTCATGTCCAGAAGCTGACAATAATAAAATTGAGACAAAAAAGAGAAGTTTTAAGTTTTATTGGAAAAATATATGACCCTATGGGACTCATGGGAGCAGTAGTGGTCAAAGCTAAAATGTTAATGCAGGAAATATGGAAATCAAAAATAGGCTGGGATACAATTTTGCCTAGTAATTTATTGAAGGATTGGAGAGATTTTCAGAAAAGTCTAAATGATATGGGTTCAATTAAAATACCTAGATTTATTGGAAATAATGACAATATAGTGTTGGTAGAGTTGGTAGGCTACTGTGATGCATCTATAAATGCAATAGGATGTTGTCTCTACCTTAGAATTTTATCTAATGATGGTCAAGTTAAAATCAATTTATTGTGCTCTAAATCCCGAGTAGCTCCCATCAGTAGGAAACTTACCATTCCTAACCTTGAACTCAATGGTGCCCTGCTACTTGCTGAACTTTCTTCTCGAGTTCATAACACTCTACAGAGTAGATATTCCAACTTAAAAGTTATTTTATATACATACTCACAAGTAGTTTTAGCCTGGCTTAATTCGCCCAGTGTAAAAGGAGTTTATGTCTCTAATAGAGTCAGAGACATTAAGGCTCTTACTAAAGATTTTAAATGGTCACATGTTAAAGGGATCTATAATCCTGCTGACCTTTTGTCAAGGGCATTGCTCCACATAAATTAAAGGACAACCAGCTATGGTGGTTTGGTCCATCTTTCTTATCAGACTATACATTCCAGCACAATATTGCTGCTTCAATTTCTGCCAATGCAGAGCTCTCTGTTATTCCAGAGAATGTGTGCAATTTACAACACAATGATTCAGACAATTCCAATGATATTTTCAGGAAATATTCAGATTATAATAAACTGCAAAGAATTATTGCATTACTTCAACGTTTCAAACATAACTGTATAAATCCCAATGACAAATTGACTGGTTCCATAATGCCTCAAGAGCTACAGTCTTCAAATTTAATTATTATTAGACAAATTCAGAATCAGGAATTTTCTAAAGAAATAAATATATTACAAAAAGGAAACCAGATTAAATCATCCCTTAGCAGTCTGCACCCCTTCTTAGACAACAATTTAATACTAAGAGTTGGTGGTCGACTTCAGAATGCTAGTAATTTGTCCTATGACAAAAGCACCCAATTATTATTCCAAAATCTAATCATATAACATTTCTGTTAATAAAAAGGAACATTTGAGACTTATGCATGCTGGAGCTAAATTAGTCTTAAGTTCACTTTCACAAAAATATTGGATTTTAAATGGTATTAGAGAAATTAAAAAAGTTGTTCACAAATGTATCAAATGTTTCCGAGCTAAAGCTGTAACTGCCAAGCAACTAATGGGATCGTTGCCATCTGACAGAATAACAATGTCTAGACCATTCCAAGTAACAGGAGTGGATTTTTGTGGCCCCTTTGATATTAAAGTAGCACGCGTTAGAAAACCTATGGTAAAAAAGAGCTATGTAGCACTCTTTGTTTGTTTTGCTACAAAGGCAATCCATCTTGAACTTGTAAGCGATATGACTACTGCAGCATTCTTGGCATGTCTTCAGCGATTTATAGGCAGGAGATCACTACCTTCTATCATATATTGTGACAATGCAGCGACCTACAAAGGTACTGCTAATAAACTAAAAGAATTGTATGAATTAAATTCTAATAAATCTCATATAGATGATGTTAAAAAGTTTTGTTCCACAAATCTTGTTCAGTTCAAATTTATCCCTAGTTATTCTCCGGAATTTGGTGACTTGTGGGAATCCGGAGTGAAATTATTGAAATTTCATCTCCGTAGATCTATATCTAATGTAATTTTCACATATGAAGAGTTTACTACTGTTTTAATACAGATAGAATCTATTTTGAATTCGAGACCACTCCTTCCATTGAGTAGTGATATTTCTGATTTAAACTATTTGACACCAGGACATTTTTTAATTGGAACAGCACCCACAAGTTATCCTGAGGTGGACCTCACCTACACACCTATCAATAGACTCAAATTTTGGGACCAATGTTCAAAATTAAAACAAGATTTCTGGAATGTCTGGTCAAGAGACTACCTAACTTTACTTCAAAATAGACCAAAATGGAAACATGATAAAGTAAACCTTGAGGTTGGAGATTTAGTTATTGTTAAGCAAAAAGATATTGCACCCTTTAGTTGGCCCATGGGACGCATTGTAAAAACCTTTCCCGGACCAGATGGTAAAGTTAGAGTCGCTGAGGTGAAGATGGGACACAATAATAAAATTTATCGAAGGTCTTATATTAATTTGTGCCCTCTCCCCTTTAAATGACAATCAATATTAAGTTTCATTTCTTGTAAAATGTAGTAGAGCTTAGAAATAGTTAAAACAAGAATCGCTTATTTGAGAAACTCAAAATTGTAAATTATATTATTAAGAATTGATTAATTATGTTAAAATAGTATAATCTAGTTCTAGTACATAAATAGATAAACTAAATAAAATATATTTAAACTTTGTAATAGTGCCTAACTTAATTCAATACAGTTTAGTTAGATTTAATTAATTGGCTCAGTGCACTATTGCCCGCCCCAACTTATGTTCAGTACAGAACATAATATTTTCTACAGTCCACTTTATAATCGATCGTTTTAGTCTTATTCACAATAAATCTATATTTAATTAAGTTTGCACTAGCAACACTATATGTGAATAGGTTAAATTTTTGTATTTCCGGTTGTCACTTGACTCCGGGCTTCCATTTTTTTCTACTGTGCTATGAACAGTGTCTTAGATTCAATAAATCTAAATTAATACTTTTAAGAACATAAGCCTTTTATTCAACAATGCTTAAGGAGTTAGGGTGTGCTTTATGTAAGCTTCAATAGCTTATTGAAAAACTGGTATTTATGTCCGATATTTATATATTTCAGGTATTAAACAGAAGTACGATAATAGAAGGAAGTTACTGGAATAATCCGAAATAACAATAACGAACATTAAAGGCCTTGATTCCGTGCCTATGACCCCCCCCTTTCATACATTCGACCAACGACGACAAAACTCCACACACACACAGTACAGCTACTACTTTTTTTGAAGTGAAAACTTCGTTTGCCGCACCACAGACAGATTTTTCGTGGGCTGTGAATTGAATTCTAGCGTCACGCTCGGGAATCTTCGGATGAACCCGGGACCATGACCATTGGGCATTTAGAACTGCGTCAACATTTCCCATGGGGAATCTTAAAATACGTCAACCGTTCTAGATTGTCATGCTCAATTGCTCATGGCTAAGCCTTCCGGTTTCGCCCGCGTAGTTTCCAAAGTATGCTATAAAATTCTGAGCTATAAGTTTTCTCTTCCATCGACAGTTCCTTTGACTGCCAATCTTTTATAATTTAGCTACTCCACAGACTCCGGTGGACTTCTTGCGAGAAAAAGCCCCGAGTCCCAGCAGTGGAAACATTTACTGCCTCTTCCTTAATCTAACTGTGTTCCAAACTTCAGCCCGATCCGTTCATACGTTACAACGTGATTGAGCAAGAAACATCCAAACTTTGACATTTACAATATTAGCAAGAAGTAGGATTAGCAGCGGTTTAACCCGCGTATTTATCGTTCCCATTGTTTCTCTGGGATCAAAAGTATCCTACGTGTTACTCCAGACTATATTCTATCTGTGAATTCATAGGTACTATGGAAAATTCTGTTGGACAGAGTTTTTTTTTAATGTCCGAGCTTTGTTTGGTCCGGCCCGCATACAAGACCCCTACTATATACATGTCAGGACTTTGCTAAATAACCTTAAGTTCTAATCACAAATTATAGATCCTTACATCTATCTGTCGACACATTTACACAATATAATATTTTTAGTATGTTTTCTCAATAACTATGCGTTTATTGTTGGACAGAGTTGTAACTAAAGAGTTTACATATACTACGTATAGAGTTGGCGCAAACGCTTTACACCGAAAGCAAAGGTAGCATCTTTCTTGCCTTGTCGCTCTTGTGGAAGTGACATATTTTTGTCGTACATCACTCTGTTGCCATATAAAGTATGCACGTCATCTGCTTACGATTGACACAAATTAACCGTGCGGAACTCTATACGTAGTATATGTAAACTGTTTTGTTGTAACTCTGCCAAATGTGCTAGATTTTACTGCGAAGATATTCACTTTGATAAATCTAATTAGCTTGCTTTGTACAATACGGAACCAGGAAAATAATAACTAAAAATTGTTTTTTCCTGATTTTACATATAAAAAATATTCTACTAATACACTAATTAACTACGCATGAAATTATTTACCTAAATATTGCTATAATCATGGGAACGTTATTATTTTTTTCTTTTTTAAAGCGTCTTCTTTTTTTTGTTTCGTATGTTTTTTGTTTGTATGTACATATATGTTAGGTGATATCTCCGCCAATTGTGAATCACTTTTGATGTTTTTTTATTTTTTTTTTAAGTATAGAGTAACGTAGACGATCGGGACGTGTCGCTAATGGTAAGCAACATGTCTGCCCATAACATGAAGAGTCCAAATCATTCGCACTGCGCTCGTTATCCGGGGATATAAGGTGTTTTATCTCTTAGCCCAGTAATTTCTCTGGAAACATTGTCCTTCAAACCGGAACACAGTAATGTTTGCACACTACTGCTTGGCAGCAGAATAAGTAGTAAAGCCCTACCACTACCAAATAATTAGTAGATCATAGTTCACAGGCCACAGTCCTTACAGTCACAGTCATATAGACATTTTATCGAAATCGGTGTAGAATTTTTTGAAATTTAAACTAAAACTAAAATTTGCTTTCATTTATCTGGACGACGCCGACGTAAAGATAGCTTCTCATGAAATTATTTAATTTTAATTCAGTTATTGTTCCAAGAAAAATCAATTATTATTCACCTTAAAAGTACATAAATATACCTAATTATATTCAAAGTGAAACTACATAATTATAGCCATTGAGCTCATGGAAAGCGTTCGGTGACAATGACGCGAGCCTCATGATTTTTGTTCACCCAAAAAATGCTGAAAACGCTTATAGAAGTTTTTATATCAAAAACATCCCAATTATCACATAAATATTTATCTCACGTAAAAACCGAAGCAATGACCTACGATTCGTAGGTAAGCTAAATTTCTTTTAACGTGAGAGTTAATACAGAAATAGCTAAGTAAGAGTCTTCTAATTATCCTGATACTGTCTAGGTAAGTGATTGGACACCGCAAGGCATTAACATTTAATATGCAATCACTACCGTTCGGAGCGAGCCTAGAGGCTAAAATGCGGCGATTTGATTGTAAACTGTTTTATATAGATATACCTAATGTAGTGGGTAGTAAGAAATAGTTTAGCTTGACAAAGTTAGTAACACTGAAATCCGACGAAGGGCCAACATTAGATAAATAAATATTGGTCTACAAATCACACGCAACACCGTCTGACCCCAAACTAAGCAAAACTTGTACCATGGCGGCCAGATAGCTGATATAATACATATAAAGTTAGGTCTAAATAGATGCTTATGACAGATAAATACTATTATGTGACACGCGAAAAAAAGGATTAAACTGAAACAAAAAATACTCAACTTTAACATTGACATTTGGTGGCCTAAGCGCTAAAACAATTGCATACCGACGACGCCATCGGCCGGTTCGTGCGGCGAGAGTTGGCTGCATCACCGAAGACCATCCGAGAATTTAACTTACAGATGGCCATCAAGGACAGAAATGCGGCCGTGGTGGATGGAGGCTATGGGCCGGGAGGAGGCGGCTTAGGCAAAAGACGTCGTCGACGGCGGCTTAGGCAAATGGCAAAAGGCAATTAGGCAAACACTCGATGTCGAGTCGATTACTAGCGGAATCCCAACCGGTAGTGATCGGCTCTACAGACGAGCACTAGAATTAGATTTTAAATGTACCCAACTCCCTCCTATTTTCCTTTTCTTCTCCTTATCCAAGAAATGTGTAAAAAAAAGATGAATGTAATAACAAAGATCACGGACTCTGGAGTCTGTAGAGTGCCTAATTTAAATAAAATAAAATAAACTGGCATCTTTTAGCTAATGATTTGGACTCTTCCTGTTTCAATAGCTGCGTGTCACTGTGCTGTTATGGGCAGATGTGTTGTTTACTATTAGGCACATGTCCTGCTCAACCCGTAACTTAAAATCGGAGGCCTGTTCCTTGAGTCCGCTTAGGTATATGCCTATGCATTCTAATTCGAAGGGCAATGTTTCATACACAGAAACACCCAGACACATAACCTATATGTGTATTCATCACACACATATTTGCACTGGATGGCAATCGAACTCATAGCCCTTGCCTTTCCAGCCAGATGATGTACTACCAACCGTAGAAAAATAACGCCCAGAAACCGGGTCCGCTCAAGGAAAGTGAGGCAAATTATAATGAGCCATATTGGCTTAGTCCTTTCGAAATAACCATCAATTGTCAATGTCAAACGCTAGTCATGCGTCTCCGACAATCAAAAACATTATGATGGTTTGTGTGGTCCGTCACTGTACATACTCCATGACATTAAAGTTTTGTTTGGCGAACTTCAGTACATACTGCTTACGCCGACATCAATATGCGTTTTGCTTCCCTTTTTTAAACTTTTATAGGCTCACACTTGACCGCCATCTCACCTGATGTTAAGCGATGATGCGGTCTACGATGGAGCGTGCTTACCTAGAAGAAACTGATTCACTCTCATTTAAGATTACAGATCAAAGCGTTAGTAATTTATGCTACCAACTAAGCCTTGGTTAAGTTACTAACTAAGGTTTGGCTAAACATTTGGGCGATTATTTTAAAAAAAAAGTGTGACGAAACAAGCAAGGCATGTGCCTGATGGTAAGGCCTGCCACAAAACAGCATAGTGGCTCGCAGCTATTGGAACATGAAAAGTCGAAATCATTACCTAGCACTGCACTGCGCTCATCACCCAGAGATCTAAGATGTTATATCTCTAAGCCCTGTAATTTCTCTGGAAAAATTGCCCTTCAAACCGGAACACAGTAATGTAACTAACTAACGTAGAAAACTGGCAAAGGTGTGGTACTTCCCCAGGCGGACTCTGTCAAGAGTCCTGCCACTACTTGTATCACCTCTGAAGTCCATGACTTGAGACACACAATCTTCGCCTGAACCAGAGTGTCCCGGCTTGTTGCTCCGACGAGCGGTGCTGGCGGCGTAATGAAAGGGAATTTTAAACTAACTAGTTAGTCACTTTAACTGCCCACGGCTTCCACAAACATTGGTTTATAGTGCACTAGTAGCGCGCACCGGTTTCACTTGACAAGTTCCCGTTCTCATAATAAAAACGGGATAAAAGGTAGCCTATGTATGTGTAATGCCCATTGACTGGCTTCGTGGCTTAGTTCGTGGTAAGTCTGCCTGTAAAGCTGGAGATTACAGGGGCATATAGCTAACATACCTTAAATCTCTGGGTAACGAGCGCAGTAATATGTAATGATTTGGGGTTTTCATGTTCCAATAGCTGCGTGTCACTGTGCTGTTATATGGCAGGCATGTTGCTTACCATCAGGCACATGTCCTGCTCGTCTCGTCACTCTATCCTATAAATAAACAGGTAACTTGTGAAGGACTGAAATAATACATCGAAAAGATCATTCGAAAATTAGTTTCAAAAATCGACTGAAGTAATAAATCGAAAAGATTATTCGAAAAATGAGTTTAAAATTTTATTAAAATCAGAAAATTACTCCCGAGCGCTTACATAAAGAATAAGTCAATAGATCAGGGTTTTCCGCACGGTTCCTTTGTACCAATCGTAAGCAGATGAGGTGTAGTAGTGCTAGCTATGGTGACATAGTGATGTGCCGTGACAAAAGTATTTCCAGGAGAGCGATAAGACAAGAACGATCAGACCGGCCCCTCTACCGCCTAACTGAATCAGCTATGGCTTTGCTATTGCTGTCTCTGTCATTTCAAGCGAAAGAAAAGGAGAGAGAAACGTCGAAGCTAAGACAGTTTTCGTTCGTCGGGAGACCCCCTGTGCTTTCGGTGTAAAGCGATTGTTCTAACTCGTACTATATGCAAACTCTTTGCCCGAGCGCTTGGACACCCCGACTGAAATGCTGTCGTTTATTTGATTCAAAGTATCTATAAATAAGCACTGCCATTCAGTGTGGTAATGCTGTCAGCATGCTAGACACGTTTATGATATTTATTTTTATGCAAAAACTACGGCATGGATCTGGCTGTTTGAAACAGTTGTTTCGCCCGGATAGATTCAATTATTTTTAAAATGTAGCCTATGTGTTCTTCCAAACTATAAATTAACTATTTTCCAAATATCAACCAGATTCGTTCAGACGTTACAACGTGATTGAGCAAAAATATCCAAACATTGACATTTATTACATTAGTAGGATATAGTCTGGAATTATACATAGATTGGTTATTTTATACCATGGGGTAATAACGGGACCGGAATTTAGGCTTATTTAATTTTATTTATTTAAATTATTTAATGAATTTAGTAGTAAACGAATAATCGCTACTAGTAACAAACTAAATTACAGCTCAACGTCTCCAGTATTCGAATGAATTCGAATATTTCTTCGAGCTGCCGTACTGTTTTCGACAATCGCTGGCAACTATTTTTGCTGTGTGTATAACTATTTGGACACAATGTGAGGTATTTCCCAGGCGGTTCCAGCACAAAGGCTTTGAGTCTCCCGCCCCCAGACTCGGAGTGAAAACACACGGGAGTTTATTTGAAAGGTTTCGACGAGATGTTAAGTACCTAATATATTTAGTCGTGGTGGCCTTGAAGCGAAAACGAACTATCTACAATCGTGAACAGGTTCGAGTACCACTTGCAACTGAGTATTTTTCAATGTAGCGATTTAAAAGTTTATCATCTCATTCAAAGTAATATAAATGTAATATTAACGTCAATTAATAAAAAACAAATGAAACACCATGTAAATTGTATAAAATTTTTAAAATTTTAAATGAACACTTCACCACTGTATTATAATAATTATCGTACAGAAAACTGTCAAGCATTATACGAGTATAATAATATGTTTTTTTACAATAATACTGCCCCATGTATTTTTTGTTTTTTCATTTTTATAGGAACTTCATTCATCATCAACTGAATTTTTCTATGAACGAAAACATAGTCGTGAGAAAACGGCATGTCCGAATGCAAAAAAAGACGATTCTTTTCGTTCATTACTTTGTAATATTGGAAATCTTTGCAGAGTCCATTTGGGGAAGTATACAACCTTTGCCTGTTAATCTATACATGAGTGTGTTCCGCTTTCAAAGGCAATATTTCTAGAGAGATTACAGAGCTTAGAGATAAGTCTCTATCATCTTATATCCCAACATAATTGTATCTACGAGGACCAGTGCAGTGCTAGGTGGTTCACTATAACTTTTTATATTCCAATATAAGCTTTGCTTAGTTCGGGGTCAGATGGTGTTGTGCGTGAATTGTCCACCAATATTTATTATTATTATTCACTCATTTCATTTCACGCAGATATTATTATAATATCTGCGTAATACTGTGTTGTCGTGGGAAGGGATACTTATCACCAGGCATGTCTTACTATACCACCACTCTATACCTACTAAAAAAATTACATTAGTTTGTATTTCGGTTATATTATAATAATTATAATAGCCCTTATTTCCAGAACTGACATGTTCATTTAGCTTTGCTTATACTAAATAGTTTGTGCAGTCATATAATGTCCCTCAGTTCGGTTTGTCTTTTGACATAGGCCTCCTCCAACTGTTTCCACTGCACTCTATCGGTTGCTACTCTGGTCCAATATGGCCCCAAGGTTAAGCGAAAATCATCTTCCCATGTTTGTTATATTACACATTTAAAAACGCCAACAGAAAATAAATAATACGCAGCCGTATGTTTTCATTCGAAACACAAATCGAAATTTTAAATTGGATATTTTAATCTGACTGTTTTTATAGAATGAGATTCACGGTTAATATTGTTTTAGTTAGTTTAACTACACGAAACAATCGAGTTAATATTTTATTTTGACGTGATTTGATAAAATCATTATAAGTACAGAAAAAGTACGTTGACACTTCATACCAGGTCTGCTCAACTTTTTGAAGTGGAAACTTATTTTTGGCACACAAATATTTTTTGTAGGGTGTAAATGAGGCTTTCCGTCACTCTGGAAAGTAAGGTAAAGATCGGGCGAACTCGCCGAATGTATCCGAGTGAGAAAGGTACAGTCAATCATTGAAGGGAAAAAGTGCTCTTCACTGTCGAGTCGCTGTGTTATATGTTCAATTTATATTTAATTATTTTTATAACTTCTTTTGTCACCCCACACACAGATTTTTCATGGGTTGTGAATTGAGTTAAAGCGTCACGCTTGTAAATGAAAGATTTCGTCGTGTTAACTCGGCCATCTGAAAAAGCATTATCATTTTTAGAAGGCCATAGTTAGAAGCATGGCCATCTAGTCGGGATGGCGATGCTTAGAAGATTCTTTTAGACGACAAAGTATGTATTTAAACTATATATGTATTATATCAGCTATCTGGCACCCATAGTATAGTACAAGCTTTGCCTAGTTTGGGGTCCGATGGTGTTGTGTGTGAATTGTCCACCAATATTTATTTATTTTAGACGACAGTGCTTATAAAATTTATTCCAGACTAGCTACTGACTCCGAATTCCAAAGTAGTTCCCAAAGTGAACTATTGAATTCTCAGTTATAAGTTTTCACTTCTACCTGCAGTTCCTATGACTGCCAATTTTTATTTTGAATTAATATCAATTATTAAATAATTTTCAACAATTGAAAATTATTTTTCTTAATCTTTGGCGGCTCCTAACGGTGGCTATCAAGTTACTGCGCGACTTAGAGAACTAACGCAAAGGGTTTTCACTCTTGTATTATATAAGAAAATAATAATTTAAGAGACAATGTAGTATTTCTGTTGTATCTCCTATTTTTTCATTCTTATCTCTTTGTAGAGCTTAAATTATAAAAAAAATAAGAATACAGAAAGTCCTATAAATAAAGTAGCAATTGGTAATCTTTATTTTATCAAAAACGATATATTTATATCTTAATCCTGGACGGCCCCTAACGGTGGCGATCAAGTTACTGCTCGACTTAGAGAACTAACGCAAAGGGTTTTCACTCTTGTATTATATAAGAAAATAATAATTTAAGAGACAGTGTAGTATTTCTATTGTATCTCCTATTTTTTCATTCTTATCTCTTTGTAGAGCTTAAATTATAAAAAAAAATAAGAATACAGAAAGTCCTATAAATAAAGTAGCAATTGGTAATCTTTATTTTATCAAAAACGATATCGCCCATGCCAAGGCAAAGTTTGCTCATAGAAATAAATAAGATTTTACATTTAGTTTGCAAATTCCAAAAAATAAATCTTGATTTCGGCGCCTCGTTATTTGACTTGTTCACATATTATTTTCCATGCTAACGTTGCCTGGAAGAGATTGATTTTAGCAATAAGGCTCCCAACTTATCACACTAGTTCTAAAGTTCTTTTAGTACCTTTTTCTTTTAGTATATAAATAAAGCGTGTCTTTCTATTTAATTTTGTGATTTAATAACGCCGGCCACAATTTAGCTAAGGGCCGGGAGTTGAGGAGACTTGCTTGTTCGAACCTTTTAACCTTCTTCAATTCAGTCTTGAAAGTTTAACGTTTTTTTGTGAAATTAAAACCACAAACTTGCTGCATTCTTAAACGAGTTACACAACTCGAATTGCGCTGTATCATTATATGATATATCTCTCTATATACAAATGTTATGTTGGTTTGTGTACGCTTCAAAAACTCAAAAAGTTCTGCACCGATAGAGCTGAAATTTTACAATAATAAATATTGGACAATTCACACACAACACCATCTGACCCCAAACCAAGCAAAGCTTGTAAAATGGCGGTAGGTAACTGATGTAATGCTTATATAGTTGTAAATACATACTTATGGTACATAGAAACACTCAGACACAGTACAAACATTTGAATTCATCACACAAATATTTGTACTGGGTGGGGATCGAACCCACGACCTTCGGCTTCGCAGGCAGAGTTACTACGCACTAAGCTATATAATGCGCATCAAGGATTGTTTTTATCTAATTTTTGCATCAATGTGCCACAGCGAAGCGTGGCAGGGGACAGCGAGGTTGATATAAGAAAGTTATTTTGATATAGGTCCAACGTATTTTTTAACAATACATATAAACAAACATATATGTATAAAATTGGAGTGTTTGTTTGAAAATAGCAGCTTTTCACAAAATGAGTATGAAATTATACTACAAAGAGTTTATATATACTACGTATAGAGTTAGAACAAACGCTTTACACCGAAAGCACGGGTCTGATCGCTCTTGTCTTGTCGCTCTTGTGGAAGTATCTATTTACTTATTCTTTATCTAAGCAGTACCTGGGTTACTTAAACACATACCGATTTTCTCAAAAAAAAACTCCGCTTGAAAAAAGAAAGGCGGCCGGCTGGATTCGAACCCGAACCTACCATACTCGTATTATAACCGCTCATCTTCCCGACTGAGCTAATACTGTCGCGCGGCGTCGCGTAATTTACCGTCGCATTCTAATGTTTATGTAACAGTTTTTCATTGTCTAAAAACGCGCATAAAAAGGCGTTTTTTTTAAATAAAACCTAGCTAGATCGATTTATCGTCCCCAAAACCCTCTGAATACATTATTTTATAAAAATCGTTCAAGCCGTTTCCGAGATTCAGAATATATATATATATATACCTACAAGAATTGCTCGTTTAAAGGTATAAGATAAGATACACAGTAGTTAGGTATATAAAACATAGCTGCTAGTCACTATGCTGTTATGAATAGGCATGGTGGTTACCATCAGGCACATGTCCTGATCATTTCATCACTGTATTTTATTCAAAAAACTTTGTTTTTCTCTGTCTGTCTTTTTGTTTAAGTTTATTTCTACGGCCGGACCTATTTTGCTGTTACTCTCGTTAGTAGGTAGCTGATGCTATCAGAAATATTCAATCTCATCATCATCATCATCATCATCAGCCGCAAGACGTCCACTGCTGAACATAGGCCTCCCCCCTAGATTTCCACAACGATCGGTCCTGCGCAACCTGCAACCAGCGGTTTCCAGCGACCTTTGTGAGGTCATCTGTCCATCTAGTGGGAGGCCGTCCAACACGGCGTCTTCCGGTTCGTGGTCGCCACTCGAGAACCTTTCTTCCCCATCGGCTGTCAGTTCTGCGAGCGATGTGGCCTGCCCATTGCCACTTCAGCTTGCTTACTCTTTGAGCTATGTCGGCCACTTTCGTTCTTTTGCGAATATCCTCATTACGGATTCTGTCGCGCAAAGAGACTCCGAGCATAGCTCTCTCCATAGCTCGCTGTGTGACTTTGAGCTTCGTTATGAGGCCCACAGTTAAGGACCACGTCTCAGTTCCATAAGCCATCACTGGCAACACGCACTGGTTAAAGACTTTCGTCTTTAGGCATTGGGGTATTCTAGACTCAATCAATATTCAATCTAATCTTATTTAAAAAAAATCAGAAGTTGTTCCTACTCGACGTTTTTGCGTACATTTCGCTGCATGAGTTAAATAGTAAAGTACTTGACAATAGTAAAGTAAAGTACATAGCACTGTCATCTGCCACAGCTTCCGGTGTTCCAACGGAACTGCCAGATTGGCGCCAACTCCCGCTTCCGGTCTGTGTGACGATAGCCATGGAGCTTTAATTTTTAGTATTTATTTTATATTAGCTGTACTCTGCGGGCTTACCCACGTAGTTCCTATTCTCGTTATATTTCCGCAATAAAATGTAGCCTACGAGATTTTCAAGACTATAATTTAACAGCATTTAAAATTTCATCCTGATCCGGTTAGAATTTCCGGCGTGATTGAGCAACAAACATCCAAACATTGACATTAATAATATTAGTGGGATGAATGTTTGTCTGTATGCTCTTTATAGGATCGTAAACTATGCATTTGATGAAGAGATGATCTTTGGTATATATGTTGTGCTTGAGCTAAATAAGTTGGTACAACCAATTTTCGACAGATGGCGTGAATAATATAAAGCTGAAGAGTTTGTTTGTTGGCACGCTAGAATCTCGGAAGCTACTAGTTTGAATTTTTCAATTATTATTCTGTTGGATAGTCCGTTTATCGAGGCAGGTTTTATAACCTTAATAAACTTTTGACTATATAACTGTACGGTACACACCATCAGTTTTTGTCCCTCGAATTGAATGGGCTGTGTTTTTATTTTAAACAAAAGAAAAAGAGGTGATATGTATTAATTCTTTCAACAAAACGGCAATGAAAGACTGAAAGATTTTCCACCAGCCTTTTAACTTAGGGCACCACGCACCACAAAGTGATCTTTGACCCTTGCTGACTTGAATGACGAAGCCCCAGGGTTTTACGAGGTCTTCTTGAGTGGTGTAGCTGCTTCAGTCGTCGACGTGTGACTCCCGGTGAACGGTCGCAGCCACAAGTGTTGGAGGGAATCCCCAATCCCCATAATAACATCACGCAACTATCAATAGGAGCGGAGCATGAACGAAAAAAGTGGCAACAAGAACTAAATTAAAAATTTTGATTAACCCCCGACTACCTCAGATTTGTTATCTGTACAACATTCTACTAGTCAAACCCTTTCATTTGATACCCATTTAAGGGAGCTGTGAAAAAAGAAATGTATTTCGCCATTTTGTGAAAGCGGCCATCTTGGATTGGTTACCCAAATTGAGGTTGTAGTAAAAAAATAACATAATTCGCCATTTTGTGGTGGCGGCCATCTTGGATTTGAATTTTTTATGGTGTATAGTATTTTACTAGTCAAGCCCTTTCATTTGATACCCATATTGAGGTAGGTTGTGAAGAAATATCTTGTCCGCTATTTTGTAGCGGCGGCCGTCTTGAATCAATATTAACCAAACATTGCTAAGAACGTCCGTAGGGGTATTAACTATCAAATAAAAAACCGCATCGAAATTGGTCCATCCGTTTGAGCTCTACGGTGCCACAGACAGACACACACACAGACAAACAGGCAGACAGACATCAACGTCAAACTTATAACACCCCTTTTTTGATCGGGGGCTAAAAAAGGGGAAATCTTAATCTTACAAAGTTTGTCTTAAATCTGAGTTGGTACAACCAGTTCTCAACTGGTGACGTAGCAGGTTTCAGCTAGTAATATAAATATATAACACCCAGTTTTAAATATAGGCAAAAAAACTTGATCCTTGAAAGAGTTTGCGGGTTTCCATGTCTCAGCCAAGGGCGGGTGTAAACACGACGAGACTCTTCAAAAATACATTTTTCTCCGCTTGTAATGTTTTAATAATGCCGTCTTGCGGAACAGCGAAAATGTAAGTTTGGGTAGTGTGGAGTGCGCTTTATTTTCATACCCTTTAAAGTTGAGTAGGCATAATAATAAAAAACTAATTATTACATCAGTTAGATTAACAGTACCTGGGTGATCGAGCTTTGCTCGGTTCTTAGATACGAGTACATACTGATTTTCTCAAAAAAAAGTACTTGAAAAAAGAAAGGTGGCCGGTTGGATCCGAACCCGAACCTACAATATTATAACCGCCCGCCCATCTTCCCGACTGAGCTAATATACTGTGGCGCGGCGTCGCGAAATTTACCGGCACATTCTAATCTTTATGTAACAGTTTTTAATTGTCTAAAAACGCGCTTGAAACGGCGTTTTTTTTAAATAAAACCTAGCTAGATCGATTTATCGTCCCCGAAACCCCCTGTTTACATAATCTCATGAAAATCGTTCGAGCCGTTTCCGCGATTCAGATTCTATATATAATATATAGAATGTTACGGTAAATTTTGCGACGTCGCGCGACAATATAATATTAGCTCATAGATAGATGGGCGGTCATAATATAGTAGGTAGGTAGGTAGGTCCGGGTTCGAATCCAACCGGCCGCCTTTATTTTTTCATGTATTTTTTTTTTTGTGAAAATCAGTATGTATCTAATTAACCGAGCAAAGCTCGGTCACTCAGGTACAGTATCATTATAGAGATATAGTTTCGTCCACGTCTGGGGTGAGTCTCGGGAATCTCCACGCTGTGCACCCTGAGCATCACACAACAACTTGCCTCGGGCGCGGTGGTATCTTGTTGTGTGATGATGAATCCCGACCGGAGCTGTAAACTTCTGTACACGCAGTTTGAACAGTGCGCCTAAAGACTGGAGAGAGCGACTGGATGACTTGGAAAGTTACTAAGCTGATACGCCCATCGGCCAAGTAAAATTCCAAATCTCCCAGAAGAGGGTCCTCCGCGGGCACTCTGATCAGCAAAGTGGTCAGTGGAAGGGGCCGCAATGCGGCCCGATATACCTCGTCAAGTCCCTACATGGCGATCATGCGTACATCACCCCTTATAAAAAGAAAAATAATTTAGTCCACGTCCATCTTTGCTTAGCCGCTCCGGACATATGAAATTCTCATTTGCCGGGGTTTGTCCCATGGCTGATATCATCCACTGTTCTAACCCGGACACACATTTTACAGACAGATCCAAATAATATTATTTTTATAGTTTAAAACAAATTATGATCGTTTCGAAAGAAATGTGCAATCTGAAATGACAGTGGCAGAATGGTCTGAACTGACACAGAACCGATAAATGTGAATCGCGAAGGGAAAGAGTGACGACATTCAGAAATAAAAATGTCTTATCATGGGACATCACAATATAGAAACAAAACAATTAGCAAAAAAATATATTGTTTTAGTTTTTTTTAACTTTTATAGATTTACACTTGACCGCCATCTCGCCCGATGTTAAACGATGATGCGGTCTACGATGGAGCGTGTTTACCTAGACGAAACCAATTCACTCTCGATTTTAAGACACAAAGATTGTAACCATCGTAAAGGCGACATCGTTTCATGGTTGATGTTCCAAAGACACGAACGAAGAGATTTGACTCTACTTTTGTGATAAGAACGTCTAGGCTGTGGAAAACGTTGCCTCAGTGGGTTTTCCCCGATGGTTACAATCTTTGTGTCTTCAAATCGAGAGTGAATCGGTTTCTTCTAGGTAAACACGCTCCATCGTAGACCGCATCGTCGCTTAACATCAGGCGAGATGGCGGTTAAGTGTAAGCCTAAAAAAGTTAAAAAAAAATGTCGGCAACACTGCTCATGGGGAGTTTTTTTTTTTTAATAAATGGTGACGAGACGATCCGGACATGTGCCTGATGGTAAGCAACATGCCTGACACATAACAGCACAGTGACACGCAGCTATTGGAACATGAAGAGTCCAAATCATTACCTAGCACTGCACTGCGCTCGTCACCCAGAGATCTAAGATCTTATATATCTAAGCCCTGTAATTTTTCTGGAAACATTTCCCTTCAAACCGGAACACAGTAATGTTTGCACATTACTGCTTGGCGGTAGAATAACTGGCAAAGGTGTGGTACTTCCCCTCGCGTTGTATTTCTCTTACGATCACATTTATTTCAGTTCAGCCGCAACAAAATCTCTTTCTCCTACAACAAGCCTGCTAAGGAATTTCGTTCCAATAATAGTAGGCAATAGGATGTATAAGTTGCGGCTGGTCTAGTCGGGAGAACAGCACCTGCCTGTCTTTTCGAAGTCATGTGCGTAATGCTGCTTACTTAAAACGGTGAAGAAAAACATCGTGAGGAAACCGACATGTACCTAGAATCTTTAGAAGTCATGTGTCATCCACCAACCCGTACATGGCCAGTGTGGTGGGTTATGGTTTTAACTCTGCCCTTGCGAGCAAAGGCCCCGAGTCCCAGCTGTGGAAACATTTAGTGGGCTGTTGATGTTGGATAAGTTGTATTCAAGTTTACGATGAAAAAATCTACAAATAGCAAGTTATACTGTTATTAAAGTGGAGTTTTATAAAGCCACATAGCCTATTACAAAATGAACCGGACACGAGAGTTAGCGCGCAAACTGTTTCTTCCGGACAGGGCCGGAGTTAAGGGGAGTGTACAAGGGCTAAAGGTGCTCAAGACTGAAATTGTTGAGCACACGACGCTACCTATATATTTTCAAATCAAATAAGTACACGACTCAATTTTGAAATTAAATAAAATCCAAAAATAACAATACATACGAGTATATATAAGTTTCACATCACAACAAGTTATCAAATAACCTGCCCTATGCTGTCCCCGGCGCAAAGAAGTCTAAAATACTGGCAGCATTGTCCCGCTAAATCGCAATAGATATCGTTTATATTAGAAACGAGCCATACCGGGAGTCACCGCTTTTACCATAAATTCGGCGACCAAAGTCTCTCACCAAGGTTCTCGCCTCACTACTACCCTTGGTTTCTACGGTACAAAATAGTACTTCGGTTCCATAGTACCGTACTTTTGACGCGTTCTGCAAGCGACCTCCTCCACAGCTACCCGCCAGCATGCGGATGGTTCAACTCAAGTGAGTGGCTGGATTTTCAAATTATACCTTTGTTATGATATAATGGTATAAATAATTTGTTGATATCTCTCTAACAGCACTCCACGGTTTTATCCGTATCTCCCGTTCCCATTATTTTCTCGGGATAAAAAGTGATGTGTTCTTGCAGACTATAATCACATTGTGTACCACAATTATTACACTACGCTGCTACATTAGCATGCCAGTGACTACAACCCATACAAATTTTCCATAAAAAGTGATAGTGAAAAGACCGTGTACAAATAGTCGATGTTGACGGTGTGCAATCAAATGAGTCGCCTATAAGAATGGGTGTACCACAAGGTTCCATACTTGGACCTTTCTTGTTTCTTATATACGTTAATGATCTACCTTTTATGATAAAGAAACATAAAAATATAGAAATAGTTATGTTCGCCGATGATACATCACTTCTATTCAAAATTAAGAGAGGAATAAACGATTTCACTGAAATAAACGTACTTTTGGACATTGCGTACAAATGGTTTGATGCAAATAATCTAGTACTTAATCCAACTAAAACGAAATGTATAAAGTTCACACTCTGCAATGTAATGTGCGGTAAACTTGATATAAGACTGAAGGATGAACTTATCGAACCTGTACAATCTACTTGTTTTCTGGGTATTTCAGTAGATTCAAAGCTTCAATGGGGTCCTCACATAGAGAGACTAGCTGATCGACTCAGTTCAGCTGCCCACGCAGTTCGTCAAATTAAAAAAATATCAGACGTTGCAACAGCTAGGCTTGTTTATTTTGGCTACTTTCACAGTATTATGTCCTACGGGATCTTATTATGGGGTTCGGCTGCGGACAGAAACTCTGTTTTCGTATTGCAAAAAGAGCAATCCGTGGTCTATATAATTTATCACCTAGAGAATCAGTACGGGAGATGTTCAAAACTATTAACATATTAACAGTCCCTTCATTGTATATTTATGAATGTATAATGTATGTAAGAAAAATCGAAGTCGTCTCCAGAAATTAACTGATCTGAATCCAAAAGCGCACCATAAACACAAAATTGTATTTCCTAAGTGTAGACTTCAGAAAACAAATAACTCTTTCAAATGTAATGGTATTCGCTTCTATAATGCAATCCCTGTACAAGTGGAAGGCCTCAATGAAACCAAGTTTAAAAATGAAATAAAAGCTACCTATTGAGCAAGGCATATTATAATATAGACGACTTTGTTAAAGATAGTAACGTATGGAAGAGAAATGTGTCGAAATTAGAATCTTGTAATAAGGTAAAATAATAGATTTTTAAGACTTTTGATGTTACATTGTTTGTACTAATGTAGTATCTGTATACTGTGTGTATTGATTATTTGTTATATTGTCTTCGACAAAGCCTTTTTACAGCTGCATGTAATTGACTAGGCCCCTTTACAGCTGCTTTATTCTTTTTGACGTTGTTATTTTATCATATTATGTACACAGATTCTTTGCCTTTTTGTAAATGACGTTACCAAGTGTTCTTATGAATTTATGGTATGAATAAATGAATTGAATTGAATTGAATTGAATTGATCAATGAGGTAAAGAAGTTTTCACTTCAAAAGAATCATCAAAAATAGGCATAGTGTATAAAAAACTAATTAGTCCATCAGGTAGATGCTCAACTTTGGCTCATATGTCGAGTCCAAGGCCAAATTAGCTGCCAGAAAATTAGGTGTCCTTTCAGAGGTGCGAAGGTATTTCAAGTCTGAACAGTTGCTCACTTTATATCAAGCACAGATTCGCTCCTGTATGGAGTATTGTTCGCACCTTTGGGATGGATCAGCTAAGTATCAGCTGGAGGCACTAGAATCGATTGACAGACGTGCCAAAAGGCTCATAGGCAATTATACTCTTGTGCGAAAAAGACTTCAAAGTCTTGAACATCGCCGAAAAATTGCTAGCTTATCGATTTTTTTTATCGGATACACTTCGGAGAGTGTGTGACTGATTTGCATGATCTGATACCACCTTGCCCTTTTTTTATCGGAATGCTCGTAGCTCGAAAAAGCGACTTCGTTTCATGGTTGACGTTCTAAAGACACGAACGAAGAGATTTGACTCTTACTTTGTGATAAGAACGTCTAGGCTGTGGAATACGTTGCCTGAGTGGGTTTTCCTCGATGATTACAATCTTTGTGTCTTCAAATCGAGAGTGAATCGGTTTTTTCTAGGTAACCACGCTCCATCGTAGATCGCATTGTCGTTTAACATCAGGCGAAATGGCGGTCAAGTGTCAACCTATAAAAGTTAAAAAAAAAGATTACAAAAAGACATGGTACACACATTTTTTATTTTGTTTCACAAACAAATAATGACGAAAATATAGTGCTTGGAAATTTTGGATGACGTCACGTCTAAATACGATTATTGTGTAGACGTGATGTCACAACCCCCAGAAGTTTGATGATATTTATTTTTATGGATTTTTAATGATTTGATTTAAAAAAATACGTATTCCATATTTTATTCCAAACTCTATAATCTACCTCACGAATGGTAGAATGGTATGTTTTTGACCCAGCCAATTTCCCAATTGTATTTTTTGCAGCCTTGAAACCCCCCTTTGATGTATCCGGCCCTGCTCCGGCCCTGTGCTCAGACCGGATACTGCGGCAGGTAGCTGCAACTTTGCTTTCAGGCGATGAGTTATTGAGCGTATATTAGCAAACTTGCCAGTCAATTACACGTGTGAAATATATTACACCAGTTTCTACTCGCTATTTCGTCTGAGTAAAATAAGGAATGGGTCGCATAACGCGTCCTCTACACGTAGACAGATTCATCTTCAGATGTCACCAGCAGATGTATCCGCCGACGTGTAGACAGGTGATTAGCTCGTTTGCGGTAGATATTCAATTTCGGCAGATGCGTCCGCCACTTTTCTGTTTGTTGCAGGCGCGCTCCCAGCCTCCAATTTGGAAAGGGTCACCAGTAGATATATAATAAATCGAGTAAAAAATTCTTTACACTAGCGCCCCAAGATTTTACCCGCGTAGTTCTCGTTCTAGTTGTTTTCCCGCGTTAAAAAATAGTCTATGTCTTACTTATGAGATATTTTTAATTTTCTTAGATTTTTAGTTTAACGTATACGATTTGGGGGGGTCATGTCCCTGTGACACCCCCCACTCGGACCGCGCATTGTCAGTGGTCAGTTTTAGTGGCACGGATGGAAAGTCTTTCAGCGCGTGCGCTCGGGTTCTATCTACACTAAAGAGTCTTTAGTGTTCACGTTATCGCATTAGAACTAATTATTGAATTTATTGTATGAATTTAAACAGTTTTATAAATTTGGAACACAGATAGCTTAAAGTCTGGAATAACACTATGGACGGTGGGAACTACGCAGGTAAAACCGCGGGGTACTGCTTGTTTAAAATAAATAATAATACTTTATTTCATTTTAACAATATGGCTTTATGCTAAATTGATTTAAAAAAACTAACATGTAGAATAATTAAGTAACAATAGCCCTATCTCCCACAGTAGGATTCCCAGTGTTTGTGAGAGCTAAGAGACTATGATTATATTTCAACGAGAAAGAAGTATATTACTTCCTTATAAGTGTAAAAGGCTTATATGACAACAAAAAAAATCTATTTTTTTTTTCAAATAAAATGATATAAAATACATAAATTTGCTTTTAAATTTTACAACACCAAAACTCAATCCCCACGCATAAATATTCCATGGCCATTAAAAACACCATAAACACAGATACATTAACGAAAACACAAATTTCCACCCTAACTGCGATGAGCACCGAACCCATAACCCCTATGAAAGGTTACACAGAAAGAGCATGGTTCTATCGGCCTGCTCGTAGCACTAAAAAGCGACATCGTTTCATGGTTGACATTCCAAAGACTCGAACGAATAGGGTTGACTCTACTTTTGAGATAAGAATTTCTAGTCTGTGCAATGCGTTGCCTGAGTGGGGTTTTCCCGGTGGCTACAATCTTGGTGTACTCAAATCGAGAATAAATCGGGTTATTCTAATTAAAAACATTCCACCGTACACGTCTTCCTCCGTAGACCGCCTCATCATTTAACATCAAGCGAAATAGCGGTCAAATGTAAACCTATAATAGTTGGGTCCCGAGTTCACCAGATTATTTTCATTTACGTGCGTGACGCTTAAACTCAATTCACAGCCAACGAAAAATCTTTGTGTAATGCGCCAAGAAGAAGTTCTCATTTCAAAAAAAGTTAAGAAGCCAGCAAAGGAGATATGTGTTAAATCACGATGACTTTTTGTAACAGACTGACTTTATTTCTATGAATATAATAGAATGCTAGGTAATGATTTGGACTCTTCATGTTTCAATAACTGCGTGTCACTGTGTTGTTATGTGGCAGGCATGTTGCTTTCCATCAGGCATATGTCCTGCTCGTCTCGTCACTCTTTATTAAAAAAAAATAGAAGGTGGTGCTTCATAAAATATTTTGTTACCTACATTATGACACTTAACAAAATTAACCTTAGCCTCTAAACAAGTGTTTTGTATTAACCTTTAATCCCAAGCATACATATTTTTTTTATAATGCTTATGTGCCAAAAGACCTTTTGTTAACCAGTCAGCGGGCCTTTCCTGAGTAGGAATATATTCAATACTAATTAACTTCTCTTAAACTGCATATCTAACATAATGGAAACGAATATCTATATGTTTCAATCTAGTGTGCCTGATGACTTGAGTTGCTGTTTAAAACAGCTTAGATCTCTGGGTTACGAGCGCAGTTGCTAGGCAACAATTTGGACTCTTCATGTTCCAATAGCTGCGTGACACTGTGCTGTTATGGGCAGGCATGTTGCTTACAATTAACCACATGCCATCACTCCCAACTGTAAACAGACGGGAGGGTGTAATTGATGTCTATGGGCCTTTTAGCGTCTCTGAATTGTTTTTTTTTTCATATTGTACCTCTATGCTCCTTTCAGTCAGAGCACCCGGTCTGCGTAATCCAGTCTAAAAATCAAAGCCCGCCAGTGACCAATTAAAAGTAAATTACTACCTGAGGCTTTTCAGAGCTGAAAATGCTCTGAAATCATTGTGACTCTTACATATTACGACACGATTTCTGGATGGAACATAGTCGTACCTAGTAGTTTTAATATATCGATTATTAGATAATAATCGATTATTGCCCAAATAATCAAAGAACACTACCTAGTTATTTTTTAAGTAGTATCACAAATTCCGGGTCCCGAGAGCTTTGTCATTTGAGTTCTTCTTTTAACATGTACATATTACATGACTTGGATTAAAATGAATTAGGAGAAGAAAAAGAAAATAAAGGAGAGTAGAGAGGAAAGTTTTCTATCCAACTCTAGTGTTCTTTAGTCAATTTTTTTTAATTTTATGATTCACAAAATAATTACTGTGCACGACCTAATTTCTGTGCTTGATGACCATCTCTAGGTTGAACTTTCGGATAGTCTTCGGTGATGTAGCCAACGCTCACCGTACAAACAGACAGGTAGCGTCGTCGGTGTCATCAGCAGACACTAACCAAAACGAACTGAAATAAGGCCTATAAGAAAAAATTGGTTGTCTGTAAAGTCTTTTGGTTTACGGACGATAGTTTTATTGTGACAACGTCATAACAAAACATTGATAGATGCGGCGCAAGCGTACAATAACCGTAACGGAACATAACGGGACACTTTTATGTGCATGCAGCTGGTGTACATCGATTTATTAGACGTTGTCACATGAAAAAATAATTCATTAATTTAATTCATTCAACATCATTCAGTTGTCGTGTCGTATACTATAAAAGTGGCAGCGAATTTTTCAACGTTCCACGTTCTAACTTCAAAAGATTTCACCGTTTTCACTCCGCCCGAGTACGTGTTTTTATGTGCGTTCATGAATTTCAGATTTCGTTATTTATATGGCTCAGATTAAAGGGCCTGTTATTTGTCGCGGTAATTTAATGCCTCTGGCTTCGGTCTTATTTTGCTTGAGGACGAAATGTTGTTTTGGCTTTGTTAGTTTATATATAGTGGGGGCAAAATAGCTAGAACTTTGTCGTAACAATGAATTTGATGTAAACCATAATTAGAAACAGTCATTTACGAAACAAAAAATTACCATTCTAATTAATACGTCATGTAGATTATTAACCGATGCTACCCATGCTTTCGGTATAAAGCGTTTGTGCCCACTCTATATGTACGTAGATGTAAACTCTTTGCACTTCCGCAAGAGGGACAAGACAAGAGCGTCCAGACCCGTGCTTTCGTGTTTGTTCTAACTCTAACGCAGTATATGTAAACACTTTGGTTTATACGTAGTGGTGGCGAATTGGCTAAAACGTTAAATGAGTTTGGAAAGACACGTGCCTGATGGTAAGTCTTTCATTTAAAAAAATGCTTTATTTTGTCCGTCAGCTATCTGACGAGATTAGGAGGCTTCAAGTATTAGGTACATAAATTAACCAAATATATTTTTTTGGTGCACCACGCAGATTTTTTTGTAGAGGGTCGTTCAAGTTTAACGTAACGCAAAAAATCTTTAAAAATTGCATTACGTAATACCTACTTGAATGCTTCCTAGATTCAAGCTTCAAGATTCAAGCTCATCATCACATTCGGAAATGAAAGATTCATTCGGGTGAAATCGGGACCGCTGAGTGTACCCAAGCAAAAAATTCAGTACGAAGACGCCGTGGGATGGCGATATCACTAGGGATTTCGTGTAATCCCTAATATCTTACTTTGCCTGCGACATAACTACCCGTAATTCGAAACTTTTATTATTAAGTAGCTGTACTCTACCACGCTTCGCTGTGGGATATTATTGTGATGCGAAAATGAGATAAAAACAATCTTTGATGCAGATTATATATCATTCTAAAATTGCGGGCAAATATAAACCTATTATCGAAAAAACCTGTAGTATTTTTTATCATCAAGCTCACGTACGTCTCGCTTATCTTGTCACTCCATATTTTCAAATATAACTTAGTTTTAAGTCTTCACCTATTTCTTCAGTAGAAATTTCGAGAAAAATTTGCGAAAAATTCTTGTATATTTTGTAAGTAAACAAAATAAAACCTCCCAGGTCGCTGTTATATTGTGCTTTATGAATTTTATATTTAGCACGTCTTAAACAAAATCTTTACACCTAGGGTTACGCAGAGCTGCTAAGGTGGATATTTTTTTCCGAAATTATTTATTTTATTCAAATAAAAAAACTGGCTTCAATATGTGTTCACCTGTATCGTTTGTAGTATATTTCGGGTATTATAATTAAATACAGGGAGTTGAGTCTAAATATGTGTTAATTTAAAATAATAAGTATCTGGTTATTTAAACTGGATAACGGGACACTCACGTATATACGGTCGGTCAATCCGACTCGAGTTTCGGCCGCGTCCGGCGGCCTTTTTCAAGGAGAAACTCGAGTCTGATTGACCGACCGTATACACGTGAGTGTCCCGTTATCCAATTAAATATGTGTAACAACCACGTTAATTTTAATACTATAATGGTTATTTAAAGAAATGGATATGACTGGTAAAGTTGAGTATAGAGGGCGCCGGTGCAGAACCATCTACTACTACCCGCCATCTCAAAAGAGTTTTAGAGGGGCTGGGGCTTTAAGTAGATGGAGCTAAGCCGGCGACTGGCAATTCCTTTTAAAGTTTTGGAACGGAAAGGTCTATCAGTTGTGAAGCTAGATTGTAAAATTTAATTGGTTTACTTTTACACTCGAAGTGTAACAAATACAAAATTAAATTCAGATACTCGCCCAAATTTCATAAGAAGCTATCACTAATGCCCAAGTGACACGAGGCTAGTTTTTCAAGCTAGCGTTAGCAAGTTAGTATGTCTAGCTTCGTGTAGACAACGCCAAGGCCATGAAACGTTAGCTCATTGCGGGTTGGTGGATGACGTATGACTTCGAAAGCTTACTATAATAATAATCAACAATAATATAGTTCCGGTTGTTCGCATCTTGCTAACGGCGCAAGTACTCGCCGAGACATAACCTAGTAGCCAGGATCATCCACCAGCAGCTTGCTCTTCGACACGGCCTTGTCGAGTCCGAGGTGCCCTACTATAAGTACGCACCTCTGCCAGTTCTCGAGAATGGTCGTGCGTTGCTCTACTGGGACCGCTCTATCATCACGGACAGGACTATTGTCGCCAATAAGCCTGACATCGTGCTGGTAGACCGGTCTCAGCGCTGGGCTGTAATCGTCGATATCACCGTGCCACATGACGAGAACCTCGTGAAAGCTGAGAAGGACAAGCTTAGCAAGTACCTTGACTTGGCTCATGAGGTTACCGCCATGTGGGATGTTGATTCGACGATCATAGTCCCAATAGTTGTGTCGGCAAACGGCCTTGTAGCGAATAGTCTCGACCAACATCTCAAGAGACTTTCGCTAGACGGTTGGATTAAGGGTCAGATGCACGCGGCGGTCATCCTCGACACAGCGCGCATCGTCAGGAGGTTCCTCAGTCTGCAGCCCTAACCACCGGTAGCTTGGGCCCTGCCCCGCTGCTGGCGGCGAACTAGGTTTAGGTTTTTATAATGTTTTTATGTTATTTTATATAAATATTGTAAAAACTTAGACTTAAGGAAATAAAGATATACGTGAATCAACAATAATAATAGTATTGTTTTTAAACCTTCGCGATTTGAATACATAATGTTTATAATATACAGGACATAATCACGTAATTCATCGTTTAAATACCTCGACGTTTCGACAGCGTTTCTGCAGCGGTTGTAACGCTGCCGAAACGTCGAGGTATTTAAACAATGAATTAAATCCTGATTAAGTCCTGTATATTATAAACAATAATAATAGTCTTCTTATTCTTCTTGTCTCCTTTTCCATACTGCGGTTGCCTGGAAGAGATCGCTCTTAGCGATAAGGTCGCCAATTGCTACTTTTTTTGTGTTTTTTGAATATTTTTGTTATTTTGTTTTCTAAATAAGTGCAATAAAGGGTTTATCTGTCTAATACTATTTAAATACTATAATAAACGCTTCGGAAACTACGCGGGTGACATCGGAGGGCATGGCCCATATCCATGGCCATCTAGGTCATCCAAGTTTACCCGAAGATATCTTTAATTTACGAACGTGACGCTTGAGTTCAATCCAAAGTCCACGGAAAAATCTGTATGTGGTGCGTCAAAAGTAAATTTCACTTCAAAAATGTACAAGTCATGCCTTTCGGTGCAGGTTTACTATTTAGCGTAACCTTGTAAGAATGTCGCATTCTAGACACGTTCTAGGTCCCAAGTATACGCTAGACGTGCTGTGACTTTCTTATAATTTAAGGTTTTTTCTGACTACGGAGCTTTGAATAAATCATGCGTAGTTTTAGCCGACCAGAAAAGAAGATGTTTTTTAACAGGTTGAGTAGTATGTGTGTATTGATTGGTGAGTCTTTTAAATTTATTTTTTTCCACCCCAAAGTTTTCTAGAAGAAATCTCATTTAGCAATAATTCCGGCACGACAGTTGTTTCACTGATGTTACCCATATTAAACGAGTCATAAATTGTTTCACTTATGTCTCTAATATTAAACGAGTCATAAATGGTTTGAAGTGGTTCATAATAATAATAAATTTTCTCCAATGAATAAAGTTGGGAAGCCTAGGAATCCGCCAAATGCTAATTTAGCTTTATATTTTATTTTATTCTCGCAGCCTCATTGGGCTTTTCTGATGTAGCGGTAGCTGATTTGTGTGAAGTTATCCATAGACCAGTGAAATTCTATAGATAAGCAACATGACCATGACCACTACCAGTCGGAAGCGTGCTCAGCATGGCATTACGATCAGCAAATTCAAACGCATGCTTTACATTTTTTGTATACATTATGTTCGATTTTGACATTGGCAGTCACAAGGAATGCCGACAGGAGTACATTTTTTAAACTCAGAATTTGATGGCTCATTTTTAAAATTAAGTATTCTGGCGAAACTAAAGACTAGTCTGGAATAAATCTTCAAAGAATAGTCATCTAGATTAGTCTTCTAAGCATGGCCATTTAGAAATGCTCTAGGTCTTGGGCCCTATCGCACGAATCGGACGAAAAATCTGTGTACAAAAAATGTTCTGCTCTGAAAGGGCCATGGTACGACTTCTGAAGACTAGGATTTTTGGACAAGATTATGTGATATTCAGATTGAAGTTTGTGAATTCATGTGTGATGTATCCATAAATAGGGTCATGCAGAAATTATGCGCTAGGTCAATAGAAGGTACATTCAACTGTGTTACGAAAAGGTCATGTTTTCATAGGACTCTTGGCAGAGTCTGCCCGGGGAAGTACCACACCAGTGCCAGTTGTTCTACCGCCAAGCAGTACTGTGAAAACATTACTGTATTCCGGTTTGAATGGCAAAGTTTCCAGATATATTACAGGGCTTAGATATATTAACATCTTAGATCTCTGGGTGTTGAGCGCAGTGCAGTGCTAGGTAATGATTTGGAGTCTTCATGTTCCAATAGCCGCGTGTCACTGTGCTGTTATATGTCACTATTTATTTTTAAAAAACTGTAAAGACGGGACGAGAGCAGAACACGTGCCTGATGGTAAGTAACACAACTACCCATAACAGCATGACACGAAGCTATTGAATCATGAAGCTTCATCGTAGACCGCATCGACATTACATCAGGCGAGACGGCGGTCAGGTACCAATCTATCATAATAGACATGACGGCTCATTTTTGATTTAATGTGCCATCAAAAGTCTACTCAATAACTGATACGTAATTGAAAGAATTACTTTGTTATCTTAAAAACTTCCCGTGATATCACGATTTTAAAATCTTAATTTCAAAGTTGCCCAAAAACGCTTCATACAAAAACACTAATACTAAAGCGAAACTGTTGAGTATTTTCTATGCGTCGCGCGTAAAGTTTCCATGTTTAGCTATTTATATTAAATATTGCGTTTAGGAAACTGGTTTCCTAACAAAACTAACTTTAAATTTAATGGGTTGTCCAATAGTAAATACATTTTTAATAATTTCGTACTTTTAAAATGGACTTGCTGTACTAGGTTCCTCGACCTCTCAACGCGTATGCTTCGAATGAAACACAGGGAAAGGTATCCGAGGCTTAAATTATTCACCAAAGTAAAAAATGTACATAATTTCCAACGAACATATCGTTTGCGCGATTTGGAGATGACCAACGCCATCTAGGGGTTGTTGATGGAACTAAACATCTACAACTGCCTTAACATACCGCCCACCAAGGACATTATGACGAATAATGTCCTTAAGTCTTCCGCCCACCGTGATGGGTTTATACATAAAACCTTGTCCTTGGTGAGTAGTAGCAATGAACTTACAATAAGTTGAACTACAGCGTAGTCAATGTACTGTACAAACGATGAACTATTTACGTAATAACATAAATTTTTTTCGATCTTATGAACTGAAATAAACTTTGAAATTAAAATGAACAATGAACTAAAATGAACTATGAACAAATGAACTATGAACTTAAATGAACTATGAACTTAAATGAACTATGCACTAGAAAGCACTAAACATTTGAAATTGACTTTGAACTCGAATGACTATAACTGGAGTGTACTAAGAATTATGATAAATTCTGAACTTGTGTGAACTATGAACTAGATTGAATTATATAATATCATATTTAACATTTTTGCCATTATCATTTGGCTGTGACTGTATAAGTTTTAACAAAATATTATTGATGTACAGGTAATATACAGAGTTTTGACGTAGGTCTTTTCATAGTAGTACCTTTGACCTTGATAGTGACCACACGAGTTATGTTATCAGAACCGGGATGTTTTACTACTACGCGACCCATCAACCAACGATTTGGTGGCATCTTATCCTCTTTTACAAGGATACCTATGGCTGGTTCTGGTACTTTGGACCATTTATATCGATTCATTACATTACGCAGGTATTCCTGAAACAAGGGACTCTACACGCGATAAATGAGTCGCATCCTCGACAATGAATTTACATAGGATTCCAAACAATTCCGCTTAGGTACGACTAACAGTGGTTCTATTATCATGTGTTTCTTGGTTTTATTCTCAAATTGAAAGTGTTTAACACGAAATTTTTCCGTTTTTATATTTTTTACTCTGCATATGAGTGTGTGGTCTAACGCGATATTCGAGAAATTAGTTTTGTCCGAAACAAATATTTTTATAAATTGACAGTAACCTTTTTATTTATTAATTGTTCTTCAAATTGAACAAAAGTATGAGCTAATTCCGTTTTCTTCTACTACTCGGTTTCTTGTATAATAATTCTTCTTTGGTGTACATACTGGCTGATTATTTTCCTGTACTATTTCTCTGTTGTTTTTTTATTTTCCATATTGTTATTTGTTTTGTTGATCTATTTTCCCGATTGTCCTTCATTATGTGATCTATTTTCCCTATTGTCCTTTGATTTGTTGGTCTATTTTCCCAATTATCTTTTATTGTTTGATCTATTTTACCTATTGTCCTTTGATATGTTGATTTATTTTCCCAATTACCCTTTATCATTTGATCTATTGTCCTTGGATTTGATGATCCATTTTCTCAATTATCCTTAGTTTGATCTATTTTCCCTATTGTCCTTTGATTTGTTGATCTATTTTTCTTACTGTCCTTTGATGTCTTGATGTTGATTCTTGTGGTCTCTTATTTTGTTGCTCTTTTTTCCCCAATTGACATTTATATTTATCTTCGATAGCGATTCTTTATTTAATTATCCCATTTTTTGTAAATATTTATAGCTCTTTTGAGAACCTTCATTAGCCATTATTTGGCTGATTTTATCTTAAACGTCCCCTTTTATTATCCTCCTTGTTGTTTTAGGTAATATATCTTTAATTAGGTGTTTTTGTGTAATGATCTTGTTCTTCCATTGCTCTTGGTTGCTCCATAACATCGTGTTCTTTGATCTGAGGCAGAAAGGTTTCTCATATTGTGCGATCTTCCGAAATCCACAACGGCACCAGACACAATCCATCCTAAAGATGTTTGTTGAGCTATGAAGCTTCCAGATTTTGGACATCGCTTGATTCCTTCCAACAAGATCTTGCTGTAAACGTTGGCACCTAGCAGTATGTCTATCTTGTTAGAAAGGTTGAACTGAGGATCTGCAAGTACAATGTCTTTAGTTATCCAATCGACGGCTTCCGATGCAATGTTCTGTTCCGGTAAGTACGAAGTTATATTTTTAAGCACGTATGCTTGCGTTTCTAAGCTGAACTCTGTATTTATCCGTGATTTTAGTTTTACGGATACTTTGTATTGAGATGTTAAAGCCTGGTTTCCCCCAAGGCCAGTTACTGTACCGTTAATAGGTATCTTTTCCAGATTCAATAACTGCACCGCCGCTTCTGTGATGAAACAGGTTTGTGAACCTTGATCCAATAATGCTCTCACTGTCTGAGACTGACCTGGAGCCGAGTCAATGTCAACTAACGCTGTGGGTAATACAACTTGACCAGAGCTTGTAACAGCTCGCCTGGACAGACAGGAAATTATCGGATCAGTACTATCAGGAGTACTAGTATTCTCAGCTGGTTCTTCGACTGTTAAACCAGGAGCAGATGTATCATTATCCTTATTAGTGTGCTGATGAAGAAGAGAATGATGACGTCTCTGGCACATTTTGCAAGTGGTAGGTTTTTTGCAAGATTTTACTGAATGATTACTGCCCAGACAATTAAAGCAGATAGAATTTTTGGCGACAAAGTCACGACGTTGTACTGAATTTAGTTGACAAAACTTTTTGCAAAAACACAATTTGTGATTTTCGTTACAAAACTCACAACGTAATACTGGAACATTGGTCACCAGAAATGATTTTGATTTAGTAGTGGAACCACTGCTAGGCAATCTTTTAGTCTCGACGAACTCCAAAGCACGAAATCTATTTTCCATAAACTCGCTCAGTAGATCTAAAGTTGGCAACTCATTCATATCGTAAGTATTAATATGTAGCTCCCACTGTTTTTGGGTTTCGGAATCAAACTTAAACGTCACTATATGGATTACAATAACATCCCAATTGGTCACATCAACGCCAATATTCCTAAGCGCACACATACAATCCGTGGTGGTGTCCAGTAATTCTTTTAAGCCTGACGCTGATTCACTTATCAAACGTCTTTGACCAAACAGTCGCTTTAAGATGCAATTCGCCAAGTATTTTTTATTATTGTAGCGTCTCTCTAATAACGACCAACATGCGGCGTAATTGGCATCTGTAATGGGCGTGTGTTTGATCAATTGACTAGCTTCCCCGGTTAAATGTGTTTTTAAATAATGTAATTTTTGTACATTATCCAACGAACTGTTGTTATGAACAAGTGAGACAAATAAATCACGAAAAGGTGTCCATTCCGTATAAGTTCCGGAAAATATCGGAATAGTGATCTTAGGTAGGCGTACTAAAGAGCTTGCTTGATTTTCCTTCCGTTTGGACACATATTCTTGCGTTGAACTAGAGTTGAACTCATTAATTGTTGCTTTTAAAGTAGATTTATAAATTACATAGCTATCTTCTGTACTTTCATAAAGTTCTTTTGTTACGTACGAACTCTTTGATAATTCTGATGTACCATATTCTTCATACAATTTTGTGTTATTTGATCTAAACAATTCCCAATCCCGTTCTAAATTTTCCAATCTCACTTCTACATATTCTAAAGATATTCGCTCTCTTGGACTTTTCTTATAATTAGATAACCCCTTTCGAATCGAATTATACAAATTAAACTGCAGATCTATTAAACCTTCCATCTTTAGAAACAATAATATGCAACAAATTGTACAAACTAAAAGTCAAGCTAAATTTAAAAAATCACAAGTTTTATTAACGATTATATTAAGTTACACTCTCTTAAGAATTTTACAAGTCCAAAATATTTATACCCAAAAATTTTCTAAGTGTTTGAGAATAAAAAAAAATTAAAATTGGGCATAGGTTCCCCGTACCTTCGTTTTTAGTTAAATTATTCTAAGTCCTAGCCAAAACAAGCAAAATAATTATAAGTTAATATTTTTAAAGCTAACACTGACTCGAAAGTTAAAGTTTTCTCACGCAAAGAAATAAAGTCCAAATTATCTTGTATAAATGTTCTACTCACAGTTGAAATGCACTTATCCTCAGGGATTGTCCTATGTTCCGTCCGTAGTAGTGGTTTGTCCCTGTGTCCTCAATATTGGTTGTCCTGGTTGTCCGACTGAACTACTGTACTGCTTTCCATTTGCTCTAACCGAGCACCCAGCTTCGCCATCCACAGCTTACAGCTTCCTAGCTGTAGCTCACAGCTTGGCACCGCTCCGACGGTTTCCACCGTCTACAGCGCCGCTGTTGTCCTTTGCACTCAGCAAGTGCCACTTGTCGCAGCAATTGCGCCTGCTGGTTGTACCGGTGGCCGCTCGATGCCCATACCCGACCGAGCGCCGTACCACCAACAAAAAATAGCCCAGTCGAACACCGTATCCGGCGTCAGAAGGACCATGTACTAGGTTCCTCGACCTCTCAACGCGTATGCTTCGAATGAAACACAGGGAAAGGTATCCGAGGCTTGATTTATTCACCAAAGTAAAAAATGTACATCATTTCCAACGAACATATCGTTTGCGCGATTTGGAGATGACCAACGCCATCTAGGGGTTGTTGATGGAACTAAACATCTACAACTGCCTTAACACTTGCCCATCAAATTTTTAATGATCATAACGTAAGTTAAACAAAAATATATGAATATGAAAGCTGGTACATCTAATATATAAAATTCTCGTGTCACAGTTTTCGTTGCCATACTCCTCCGAAACGGCTTCACCGATTTTGATGAAACTTTTTGTGCTTATCCGGTATCTATGAGAATCGGCTAACATCTATTTTTCATCCCCCTAAATGTTAGGGGTAGTCCACCCCTAAATTTTTATTTTTATTTTTTAGGCAAAATTTTTAATTTCTATCTAATATATAAAATTCTCGTGTCACAGTTTTCGTTGCCATACTCCTCCGAAACGGCTTCACCGATTTTGATGAAACTTTTTGTGCTTATCCGGTATCTATGAGAATCGGCCAACATCTATTTTTCATCTCCCTAAATGTTAGGGGTAGTCCACCCCTAAATTTTTATTTTTTAGACACAAATTTTAATTTCTATTTTTTATGATACAACATACAAAAATACATACAATCCTCAATTTTCACCCTTCTACGATCAACCCTTATTTTTAATAGCCATTTTAGTAATTTAATCATTTTTCATCCCCGGTCGATAACTTATCAATCGTCATTTAATTAGTTATCCCAGCCAGTTGTCTACAGGTGTCACTTCTGACCCAGTAACCAGCACGATAATTTGGGGATCAAAAGTAGTCTGTAGCATATACGTATATAGTTTGAACACTAATCTCGGGAACTACTGAACCGATTTAAAAAAATCGTACACCGTTCTTTCATATGTAGGTAATCCTTGAATGCTGTAGGTTATATATATGTACCACGGGCGAAGCCGGGGCGGGCCGCTAGTATTTTATATTATTTAGATGCCGTCATTATATCAAATCTATACTAATATTATAAAGCTGAAGACTTTGTTTGAACGCTAGGATCTCGGGAAGTACTAGTCCGAATTGAAAGATTATTTTTCTATTAAATAGAATCTATAATAGATCCCTTTATCGAGGAAAGCTATAGGCTATAGAACATAACGTTACTATCAATAGAAGCGGAGCATGAATCAAGAATGTAACAAAAACCGGGGAAAAATATTCATTTTTGAGAGTTTTCGCAGCGTGCTTTGACATGACAGCATGTGTCTAAGATTGCGTCAACTTCAACTTCATTTTTTCTTTTGGCGTCCATTCGGTAATTTCGCCAATGTCCAAGATTGCGTCATTGAATATAAGCTTTTGCTAATCTTGTTTCTAAATCTGAGTTGGTACGACCAATTTCCGACAGGTGGCGTAGCAGGTTGCTGAAGAGGTTTTTTGTTTGAAAGCGATATTCTCAGGAATGACTGAATCGATTTCAGTCATTCTTTCACGTTGGATATGTACGGGATCCCGCTGAGTGCTATATATGTACCACGTGCGAAGCCGGGGCGGGCTACAAATAAAAACTACAAATAACAAACATGTCATAAAACAAAAATGACAACTGTGAATAGCAACCTCGTCGCAAATAACAATACCTTCCAGGCAACTATTTACAAAGAAAAAACTACAAAAACACAAAACGATAGGTTACCATTAGCAAATAAACGGCGAAAACCTCTTTTAATGTATAGGAGCCCCCTTAATTATTAATTTTATTTTAATCTATATGTATAAAAATCAATGCTACTTTTCGTTGTAAGTGAACTTCTCCTAAACGGCTCGACGGATTTGAGTGATTTTTTTTGTATATGTTTGAGTAGGGCCCTGGATGGTTTAGTTTCACAAATCACCCCGGCAGATGGCGATGCAGTTGATATCTAGGTTATCCGAGCGAAGCCGGAACGATCCGGTAGTTAAATATAAATATAAAGTGAACATAAAATGAAATATTCTGTGAATAGTTAAAGCGTCTACATGTCACTGTTATTAGTTTCATCAAAACGTTAATAAAATCAAGTTTGTTGTATG
This sequence comes from Ectropis grisescens, assembly GCA_017562165.1. NCBI lineage: Eukaryota > Metazoa > Arthropoda > Insecta > Lepidoptera > Geometridae > Ectropis > Ectropis grisescens. Next base: position 15,877,533 of record CM029797.1, read on the forward strand.
AGCCCCCTTAGATATTTATTTTATTTTTAGTATTTGTTATTATAGCGGCAAAAGAAACATAATTTGTGAAAATTTCAACTGTCTAGCTATCACCGTTCTTGAGATACAGCCTGGTGACAGACGGACGGACGGACGGCAAATTCTCAAATCTCAATAATATTTTAAGTGTACCAAGAATAACGAATATATTTCATAGCTCTCATATTGAGATTTTGTAATTTGACATTATATAATTTTGATATTTTAAATTGATATTTAATTAACTTCAATATTAGACCTAAGTTGAATATTAAACAGGATTAGATTTTTAAAGATTTTTTGGTCTGTATACCTTACCTGGTGAAAATTAGAGAACATTTATTTATTTAAGACCTATGTGTAACAATAAGTTATTCTGATTCTGATTCTGACTTATACCTAATTTTACAGACCAATAAAGAACTGAATTGAATTAGTTTTACCCTTTGGGTACGGAACCCTAAAAAACAAAGAAATGCGTTTACATTTGTGTTTAAACAGCGCGCGTTCGCTTAGTTACTACTTCGCTATAATCAGCGTGTTGGTAACTCGAAGCTACAAGATTTTCCACCACTAAAAAGTCCCCATAACATAAGCAGCCCTCTAAATGTTCCCACTGCTGGGACTCGGGGTCTTCTCAAAGAGAAAGTCAAGGTCATAATCCACTACGCTACCGCTGGTCCAGTGCGGTTTGGTGACCTCGTAAGAATCTACGGAATATGACGGTTTCTTCACGATGTTTTCCTTCACTGTTTTAAGTTAGCGGCATTACGCACATGACTCAAAAAATACAATGGTGCGCATGGGATTTGAACTCGGGGCTTCGGATCGGCAGCCGCCTTTCTCCCGACTAGACCAGCCGTCGCTTTTAGTGTCTAAAAAGTAAAACTCGGTTAAATTAGTAGGTGTGTACCTATACATTAAAAAAAATGGCAATTATAAATTTTCTCTTGAAGGTTTGCATTAGATACATTGGCCTTCACACCGGAAATAACTTCGTACACTCATCCAGAAACTGACCAGGCCGGATGTTTAGCAAAGTTTATAAAGATCGAGTAGGTGTCATACGTGAGTGAGACAGGAAATTTATTTTTGTGACGTAATATCCGGCGCCTAATTCTGCTGGGGCCCGTTTTAGGGAAATCTCGCGTCTACATGATGTGGATTTATTTATAGGCTAAGAGACGGGATCTAAATGTTTAAATATTGTGAAATAATATTTGTTAGTGTTTTGTGCCAACACTAACTTGAAACGGTGAAGGAAAACATCTTGAAGAAACCGACTGTGTTCCGGTTTAAAGGGTCAATATTTAGAGTGAAGTTTTAAGGCATAGAGATAAAACATCTTACCTATATCTCTAGGTGACGAGCGCAGTGCAGTGCTAGATTATGTTTTGGGTTCTTCATGCTTCAATAGCTGCGTGATACTGTACTATTATGGGCAGGCATGTTGCTTACCATGAGGCACATGTCCTGCTCGTGTCGTCACTCTTTCTATAAAAAAGACATGTAGGTACCTAGAATATTTCGAGGTTATATGTAATCCACCGACCCGTACTGCTCCAGCGTGGTGGATTATGGCGTTGTTTCTCTCCTTGCGAGAGAAAGGTGGGCTGATTATGCTATTATTTTACACATACTAATTTGGCGGGGTGTCAGCGTAGTGTCTGAGCAGCGGCGGAGCATTCGGGGTTCGAGCGTTAGACGTATTTTGGGTAGGTGAAACCATTTCAATTCTGTTCACTGACATGCGTGATCGCAATATATCTGAAACTATACGTGAGACGTATAGTGCAGCATTAATGCTTTTTTTAGTACAAAAATTAAATTAAGTTACAAGTTTTCCCTTCTATCGGAAGTCCTGATAACTAGCCATCAGAGAGTTTACATACGAGTATACTACGTATAGAGTTAGCACAAACGCTTTACACCGAAAGCACGGGTAACATCGTTCTTACCTTGTCGCACTTGTGAAAGTTTCATACTTTTGTCGCGACACGTCACTGTTGCCATATAAAGTATACGTCATCTGCTTACGATTGACACAGGAACTTGAAAATCTAACTCTATACGTAGTATATAGTAAACTAATTGCTAGCCTTTTTTTAACAAACTATACTTTTAATAAAAAAAGACCCTTAGCTAAAGACCATCAGTCTCTCCGCCTACACAGTCGTTTAAGGAAAACGTTATCAGCGTATGAATATTTTGAAGGCCACTTTGTTTACTGGACGAAGTTTGATTATACACGGGAACAGGAAAATGGACACAAATATCGGGTCTTTTATTTACGCATCTTTATTTTCTGTTCATTTATAACGTAATCTCAATATTAATGTTGGTTGACTTTCCTTTTCTTCCGTGAGAAAAAATAATTTACGCATCGTCCACCGTCCGTATGGCACGGCGAGGTAAGTCGGATTCGACTCCACGAAACGTTGGTGGCTTTCCAGAAGTGCTTTGAACCAGCTAGTTCTTCAACTGCCCCCCCCCCCCTTCTAGTGATCCCTGCCCACTAAAACTTCTATAGGTATTTTTAGCCGTGGCTTGATGGCAGAGTCGCGGGTCCGTTATCACCATTAGATTGCAACTCTCCCACTGCCACCGCCATTGCAGGTCCTCTAGAGGAGGATAGACCCTCTATAGCAGGGGTTCCCAAACTCATTATGTCTACTGCCCACTTTTGAGAACAAGTTATTCTTTAGCGCCCCCCTTATTTCACGCACTTAAAAACCACTATAACTACAATTTAACTTACAAATTAATTATGGTGAGTTAAATTAGCGGAGATTAAACATTCATTCTAAACGAGACTTTTACTTTAACCAGGAAGAGTTAACTTGAGACCTGAGCTCAGTACAAACTCCAAGATTAAACGCCGCCCCCATTTTTTTCTGGGTCTCTTGCCGCCCCCCTGCAGCACACATAGGGGGGCGTTATCGCCCACTTTGGGAAAGACTGCTCTATAGATAGAGTCATAATTTATTTTCAAAGTAAAATACAGCATAACTTAACATGTTGGTAATTTAACACGAATATATACATGATTTGACGCTTCAGTGACGCGCCGGAAACATCATCAGCTAAGACAGTATTCGTTCGGCGGTAGAATCCCCGGTAGACCTGCTGATCCGTACAACGTCGTAATTCATAGTTTTTTCGGTAGTTACGATACTCATACGCACAGAGAGAGAGAGACACACAGAGAGAAGCACGTCAAACTTTAAACGTCTGCGGTTAAAAAAACGTTAATCTAAAATTAACGTTATACCACGCTTGACTGAAAAACGAGTCCCAAAATAACGTGCCTAAAACCCGTGAAAACACAGCATCATAAGTTATTCGGTATCTAACATCTATCTTACTTAAGACGCTTTCCAGACACTCCATCAATCGTAACTTGGGTGCTTAGTGTCCAAATATTAATTCCAACTTAACCTCGTTGTCAAAAACTGTGGCAAAACCAACGCTTCAGATATTATGCTTACAGATGTATCAACTTACTGCTTAAAACTAAGTAGGCTTACAAACCTTTAAGCTCATTTCATATTTCGAATTCGGCATTTGAACTCATTTGAGCACGGAACTATTGATTGAGAGACACGATCGGCCAAAGCGTTCGTCTTGTGACGCATCTATATACAGGGTTACAGGTAAATCAGCCTGCATCCTTTTAAGGGGATGTTAGGTACATTAAATACGTTAACTTTTGTTCTATTCTACAGTTTAAAAAAATTCGTATATTTTTTCCCATACAAAAAATAAAATATATGTCAGGTAATAAAATAAGCGCGCTCTTTAACGCTCAATAAATGATGTGTAAAAGTGAACAAACACTAAACAGCAGCAGCTAAACAGTGCTAAAGAGGACAACAAACATACTTTTTTGAGACATGTTGGATAAGTTTTAACAGAAGTTACATGCCCTTAAACGGATGCAGTCTAATTAACAGTAACCTTGTATAATTAATGGCATTAACACGTAAAATTTTGTCGACTGTTCTAGAAGAAGTTCTTTTACAACTTCTTCGATTGTAACCCACTTTATAGATATTTTTTTATGCAGGCAACTCTTAAAAAAGAAGATTGGTCTTCGTACTTAAATATCCCAAAAGTGTTATTTTCCAGAGCTAAAGGAAAAAATCCCAAAAAATAATATTACTTCAAATTTTGAAAAGAGCTACTTTAACATGTCACATTGGCGAGTAGTTTTGTTTAGTTTACTTATTTTAAACAAAATACGAACGAAGTTTTTAGGGTTGTCACACTTAAAATTTGCAACTCGTTGTAGATATAACAAATTTTGTAATAAGTATTTCGTAACTATAATACATTTTGTAAAAGTTGGAAGTACAAATTCAAACGTTAAAAAAAGATCTGTTTTCAAATTAAACGAAATATTTATGAATAAAAGCCGTGGTGTGTCAAGTGCCAAAAACGTAAATATTTACAGTTGCGACATCGTAAATCTAAATTTTGTCTGCATGTCTAAGTCTTTTTCTTTTTGCCGATTTACAAATTTAATATTACCACTGGGCTTATGATGATATATTTCTATTTAAACAATTTTTGTAGACGTATGTCAACCACTGACCTGCACTAGCCCAGCGTGGTGGATTATGGCTTCGGCTCTCTCCTTGTGCCAGAGAGCTTCAAGTCCCAACAAACCGAACATGAATTGGGTTGTTATTGAAACCCATCAAACAGATATATCTTTAAAAGACTTGGCATTTTGTGTTATATTATGGCATTGAACAAACGCCGTATTCTACGATTTGTTTTTATTCAACAACTTCACAGCTTTATGCATAAAGTAAATAATTGGAAATAGCGGCACGGTTTTTTCGTCAAAGTTCCCAATCCTGATATTTTTGTGGGATAATTTCCTATTAATTACTACGGACTATAATCTATATAATTTATACTACATTTAATTCAGGCCCTTCAGTTTTTTTCCTGAAAATAGTAACAAATTTGCATACATGCATTCAAACAACAAAAATAGAAAAATACGTTAATGAGCTAATATGAAATTCGGCGGTTAGCAGCCCTACTCCACATGAGTTGACGCGTCGGAGCGTTTGACAGCTGTTTCCTTTCCTGACAACGAACGAACAAAAACATTACAGAACAATAATTCTAAGCAAAAATAATTCAAAACATAATGCTTTATTACATCCACAAATTGTTTACTATCAGCCTCAAACTAAAAAAATAAAAACTTGAGAGGTGTCAAGGGACACCCGGATGGAACGAAGTGATTAATTAGTGAAGGAATTATTATTACTTTTTATTATTTACAAAAAACCTGTATACACTCAACAAAAATAATCGTCGCGAAACCACACTGTTTAATGCGAAATAGAAATGAAAATATCTGGCTTGCTTTTTATAAGAGAGAGAGAGAGACAGACAGAGAAACATGCGACGCCGCACAGCTTACAATAGCAAAAAGTGTCGTGACAACTTTTCGTAAGAATTTTTTCCGTCTAGCCCCTTTTCACAAAGCGCGATAAGGAACTTCGGTCCAAAAACATGTGGAGTTATGGGACACCACGTAATAACGAAGTTCCCATCGGAATAATATAAAAGCAAGACATTATGCAAAACAAAAAAAATGGGATTTATGGTACGATCATTTTAAAAAAAGCCACACTGGTAACACTAGTCACTAGCAATTTTTATGCGACACTTCCGTTACATATTTTTCTTACGGTGTTAGTCTAACTTTTTTTTCAGTTCGGTCGTACAGCAAAATCACTATCTCCTCTAAGCCTGTAAATTTTATTTTTGCTTTAATAGTAAAGCAAAAATAAAATTTCCCAGACAAAAGTATTAAAACAACGTTAGCTGTTTTTGCCATACAAATTTTGACTGACTGGTCTCTAGTTCTACACTGATATCGGCTGAGTAGGCCAAATCTGGTGTCGACTCGAAAATATTCAATACATAAATAAATAATTATCGGTGGACAATTCACACACAACACCATCTGACCCCAAACTAAGCAAAGCTTGTACTATGGCGGCCAGATAGCTGATATAATACATACCTATATAGTTTTAAATACATACTTATTATAAATAGAAACACCCAGACACAGTGCCAATGCCACTGTTTTTCAATCCTTTAAGTAACGAGCGGTGGCAAAACATTTTCGTTTTTTTTTTACACTTCAGATTCTGTGATTCTTTGTTCGAAGATGAAAACTTTGAATCCAAGCGTCACTCATTTCACTATTTTCACAAACAAGTACAACTTTTACCAAAATCCTTGTTCTCTCAAAAAATGTTTGCGGAAAACAAAAGATAAACTACGCGTTTTTGCTGAATAAGTTTATTCTGTAAGGCTACGTTCACACGACTATATTTTTCCCGTATGCCATACACGAGATTTTATCAAATAGAGCAACGGCAGTAGAAAATATGTTAAATTGCTCACACGCAGTCTATGCGGGAAAATATAATGATGAAGAAATATTTTCTCAATTTTTTTTCGAGTACGTGAAAAAATTTAATCGAATTGACGCTGTGTGAACGTAGCTTAAGTTTGACCAGTAACTTTAGAGAAGCTTACTAGGCACTTCCTATAAAAGAAAGTATATAGTGACGACACCAGCACGATGTGCATGACCAAAACGTCTGCCCATAACAGCACCGTCCACGTTGCTATTAGAAGATGAAGAGACCAAATCGTTATCTAACTATGAATCAAGAGCAGTTCTTGACAGCCAGAAATACCTCTATAAGATAATTTATCTTTAGGCTCAGTAATTTTTCAGGAAACATTACCCTTCAAACCGGAACACGGTAATGTTCGTACATTATAATATACATAATAACTTTGAAATGGCTGAACCGATTTTGATGAATCGTAGCTAAAAACTGGACTAATTCAAGTTTTAAATAAAATCAAAAATGGTTCTTCCGTTCGGGAGGAGAGAAAGAGATAGAGATATCGAGCTTATAAGACCAGTCATTTTAGCATTGAAACTATTTTGTTAAATTATTCTGTAATGTTTTATTCTATAGGACCTGCCTGTATGATCTAAATCCTCGACGCGTTAAGTCAATTCAACAATAATTTAATTTATTTCTTATATCTATTATTCGAACCATTATTTCAAAAGAACACTTGATAACGTTACTAACAATAAAATTATGCATAAATTATCTGTGTCATCATCATCAACAGCCCACTAAATGTTCCCACTGCTGGGACTCGGGGCCTTCTCTCGCAAGGAGAGAGTTAAGGCCATAATCCACCACGCTGGCCAGTGCGGGTCATTATCTGTGTACATAATAAAATAATACCAAAGAATAATATCAAATAAAAAATAATCAGCTGTAAAGGGGCCTTGTCATTAAGGAGCAACTGTAAAAAGGCTTTGTCATGGTGGAAAAACAAATTATCCAAATAATGAAAACATACGGTACTTAAACAAATTTACATTAATATTTAGTATTATTCTACCTTACTCGATAGTTCTAATTTTGACATCTTTTCCAAATATTGCTGTCCTTTAAAAAATCATCTACAGTGTAACAATGTTTTGCTCATTAGGTAGCTTTTTATTTCGGTTTTAAACCTAGTTTTATTGAAACCTTCTACTTGTGCAGGAATTAAACTACCTTCTGTAAGCAGTCGGGTAAAATAAGCAATATATTCCACGAGATACTCCGAGCCACTTACTCGCACAAAAGAGGATTTCATTTTTTTACTGCATTTATGTTCACTAATGTTGGGTGCAAAAGTATGGAAACCGCATTATATATTTTACTGGAGGTACACCCCGGGTTTACGTGGTACATAACATATAGCCATCGAGCAACTCGATCTTCCGCGCAAGCACGGAAGCCTTAGCTAAAAAATATTATTCAAATCTTTCTGTCATTTCTTGCGGGAGGGAAAAGTTCCACACTAGCGCAAAGCCGCACTATTACATACAAAACATACCTGTACCGATCCATTGCCGATCATACTCACACAGCCAAATCACTAACACATAAAAAATAAAGCACCATTCACAAATGTAGCCCCGCGCTCAGCCACAGTATATTTTCAAACTCCATGGTCCACGCGGACTTGTACTTTGACAGAGGGGAAGCGCTGTGTATGCGTACTCCCTTCCGTGTTGCTCGGTGCATATAGCCAATAACACTCAAGGACCATGTTCAAGTCCAACAGTGAACGAATTTTTGAAATCGGTCCAGTAGTTTTTGAGATTGGCGCTTTCAAGCAAATAACCTCTTTAGTTTCATAATGTTAGTATACATTTCTGCCCGACTGCAGAAGAAATCTTCTTCTTTCATCCACCAGTCCGCATTGGGCCAGTGTGTTAGATAATAGCCTTGACTCTCTTCTTGCCCTGGGAAGGCTACAAGACCCACCAGTGGCAACATTTATGGGCTAGGAAGAAGATTACCAGTAGAACCCCCGGAGACAAATTTTTTGGAACCGTTTTTAATTTGTGGTCATCACTTAGGTTGATATATTACCAATATTAAACATTCAACAGTTTGGGTGAAAACAGCAATTTAAATTAATTTAAGTATGATACGATGCACGCTAACCACGGGATCATGAAAAATGAAAACAATTTACAGTAATGCTGTTTTTATTAATGTTCTGCTTTATTATATTTATCATATTATATATGTTTAATTTAAATGAAGATAAGTTCTTATGAGTGTTTGAATTTCATTGTAAATTGAAGTCACTTTTTGTTTTTTCGTAGAAAATCGTTTATGCATAGATAAATATTTCCAAAACAATTTTTATGTAACTTATCTTATCATAAAAAAAATAAGCCATCTCTTCACCAAACTACCCATCTCCAAACTCAAACCACACTCGCGTAGACACTCTACATCGTAGCATTATTAAAACGGGCGTAGCTCGTAGCTGTTAACGTAGTAGGCAGCGTAGCAGGTAACGTTCCTAACTCTCATTTGATTGGCCGATTTGTCGTACGAATGTTCCCTCTAATATAAATGGCGGCGATATGGGAACAAAGAACTGTATTTTTTATGCTGACGTATGCTTGTTATTCTGTGTAAGGGAAAATTCACTCAGGCAATGAGTTTCACAGATTATTATTATTCATTTATTTATTATCTTATATTTAAGTTTTGAACAATGAATATAAACATTATAAAAAACTTAAAAGCTAGGGTGCCGCCAGCAGCGGGGCAGGGTCCAAGCTACCGGTGGTTAGGACTGCATTGTCATTATTATACATACTCTGTTTGGACAAGCATATTACTTACCATCAAGTACATGTCTGCTTGTCTCGTCACTGAATAGTCTAAGATATAATACATTAAAACTTGTTTGTTTGGGTCTTAGAAACGTCAATCATGAAATGGTGTCGTCTTTTCAAGCTCTAAGCAGCAGTTATACGATATAGCAAAAGAGCTATGTGAAAATTACACTAATTTTGTAGATGTTCACATTTGTTTCCGCATATATCTCCAACGGACGGATTCTAATTAAATCAAATGCAATTAACTCATAAACTACTTTTAAACCAAAAAAAAATAAAGGCTGTAGAGCTAGGGGCTACCGAGGGGCGCAACTAGTAATACTGTAGAGAAAACATGTGCGTGCATGTGGATGTATGTGTGGAAGAGAGAGACATATAGATAGCGTGTGTGTGAGAAAGAGCGAGAGATATTCAGGACGTATTTATGGGAACTTGTGCTAGACAGAAACAGAGAACGTGTAATATTTTTTTTCTTCAACATAAAATTTCTTAATCAACATCAAGTGAGTTAAAAAGTGTCATGTTACTCAAAAAGCAACCTTAAGTTAAAGAAACGCCTTTAACTTAAGGTTGTTTTTAAGATCCAGGATTTTTACTGAGTAGATCACGTAAGAAACACAATTAAGCGTTCAAATGAAGGCATAAAATTAAAAATACGACGGAACCCTAATAAGTTTTATTAACTCTCTCCTGACGAGAATTAAACCGTTTCCAGAGTTAATGAATGACTTTATACGTGGAGTAAAAAAAGTTCGAGAAGCAGTGGATGAGGCTTGTTTGGAGGCGCAAAAAGTGACTTTATTTTGTTGGCGATAAGGCGAACAACTTGGCATAAGCACATACAACCCTTATGTACGCACTACTGTGATCAAGGCTTCACTCAAGGAGAGTGTCAAGGCCATAATCCACCATGCTAGCTTGAAACATTATGAGTACATGTCGGTGTCATGGCGATGTTTTCTTTCACTGTTTATAAGTTGACGGTATTACGCAAATTACTTCGAAAAGACAGTGGTGAATGTGGGATTTGAATTGGAGGCTCTGGATCGGCAGGCACCATTCTCTCGACTAGACCAGCCTATAGAGGCACGAAAAGCAACTCTATGTTAATAAGGTGTTATGCTATGGTGATAAGGCAAATAAATTAGGTACAGGAACATACATCCAACTTTATGATCGCACTTCTAGGAATCCATTTCTCTCGCAAGAAGAAAGTAAAGGCCACAATCCACCACGCTGGCCATTGAGACTTGGCTTATGGTACAGGTCCTCCACAAACGTTATTATTGGGACAAGCCGATTTCTTCTCAATGTTTTCTTTTGCCATTAAAGCCAGGCTTCAATAAACAATACAACAGACAACAAATTAGACAGTATTTGGTAAGATCATCAAAAACATGTAAAATCGAGTATTTCATTGATACTCTTAGTTTTAAATTCAACCTATATGTTGAACAGTTTTGGTGACACTACATCTCCTTGCATCAATCATGTGAATTAAAATGTAATTTTCGTTAACTAGAACTGCCAGCTTCATTTTTTCGTGGTCCGCCAACTCATCAAGAGAATTTCTATTGTTTCTGATGTGATGGCAACACTGGAAAGAAAACAAGCACAATCGTTGGATGTAAAATTAAATGACCTACTCAGTGTCTTTATGAAGATAATTCTTATTTCAAAATGATTCATTTTGGTGGAGATTTCTGATCTACTAGTTCGAATAAATAACAGATGATTTAAAAAGCCAGTGGCAGTACTACAATTTACCAATTATTCGGCCACCTAGTAGAAATGTAAATGTAAAAGTGTTCAGTTTGAAAAGTAATATTTTCAAATCAATAACTGGAAAAAACCACAATCTCGCTAAAATCACATCGCATCGCATCACTAAAATTGTAAATTTGAATATGTGGATATTAATTGCTCAATCGCGTTGAAACAGCTGAACGGATCAATTTTTTTTTTAATTATACTACTTTTTATGACGTGAAAATAACGGGAACGCGAACTACACGGGTGTATGAGTAGTTAGAATTGTATGAGTTTCTACTGTTGGGAAACAGTGGAAACATTTAGTAGGCTGCCTTTGCTTATGCAAACACATACTTTCGATACAAAGAACGTCCGTTATACATTTGTAATAGTATTTTCTTAGAAATATATTACTTATCTTCTGTTGATAAATTTCCCAACATTTCGTCCCAAAACTTTTATCTTATCAGAAAACCTGAATCCACAAAAAAGTTGTTCACCCCTGACCGGATGCGACGAAGTAACTTTTTTAATTTGCAAAAGTGGACATAATCGCGATAGTGACGTCATCAATCTATCTTGACTGCGGAAAAAATGGTTCCTCTCCACAGATGTAGAAATAGACAACGCAAAACCGAAAAATATTAGTGAGGACTAGCTACGCTCTGTGGCTATACCAATGTGGATACAAACTAGCATATTCGTTCTTCCAGACTATAATCTAACTGTGTTCAAAATTTCAACAAGATCGATCGGTTTGATAGGATATTATATAAAAATATCTTTATTATATAATCAAACAACATCCGTGTGTATACATATAATTAAATTCTGAAATCAAAATGTTAGTATGCAAAGACAGATTTAATTTAAACAAATTATCTGAGAGCATTGCTGCCTACAAACTGCCGTGCAGTTTGGCAGAGTTGTATTTAGGTAGGTAAATGTTATTGTATATTTTGTGGAATAAAAAAACCTATATGCGAAACTACTAATACAAAAACAAGTGCTGTAGTTGTAATTGGCTAGAAAGACGAGCGGGGCATAAATAAACATTTCTTTCGTTATTAGATAGACAGACATTATATATAGTTAAATATACTAATTGATACAATAAATCCAATAGAAAGAAACGTAGTCTGTAAAAATTTATATGACATAATACACTCATTTCATAAAAAAATAAACCTACTTCAAAAACACTAATAGGGACTAAAAAACGAAAAATAAGTTAAAATAATAATTATAAGCGCCACTCACTCATCTATTTGAAGTCGGTGCCAGTCACGTCAAAAACCTAGTGGGTAGATAGATATGTACGTAGTAAAGGTAAGTAGTATATTTCTACTACCTCATATAGACTTAGGACGTCAAATAGACAAGTGAGTAGCACTTATAATAATTATTTTAACTTATTTTTTGCTTTTGAGTGAGAAAACTTCTTTTGGCGCGCCTAGACAGATTTTTCGTGGGCTGTGTATTGAACTCTAGCGTCACACTCTAGCGCAAGAAGTTTTCGAGTGAACTGTGTTTTCATATTTACCTATGTCTTTTTATCGCGACATTTACTTCTAGGTACTTGCCACAATAATTGAACCGAAATAATAAATTTCCATTACATATCCATTGCAAAAAGTTTTTGTTGTAATGATATAAAATTTACACTATGTAAAAACATGATGTTACAAACATGATGAACTAAATGTTACCTATTTTCATCACAGTACTTACACATACACTATAACACAACATATTTATGCATTTTTAGCGAAATACCTAGAAAATAAATAAATAGTAAATAGGTACTAGAAACTTTGCGAGTCAAACGCTATTTTCGACTCGCGTAAAAAATTGTTTCTCATTTATTGTTGGCATTCAGCCTCATGTTATGCTAATGTTGCTGTGCTTACTAGGTATATTCAATTTCAATTTATAAATCTTTTTTTTAATTAATAAAATTATTTAGTATCTTTAAACAGTTAAGTATTTTTATGTTAATGTTCACTTCTGCTGTGCGGTTTTATGCGCACAAGGTTTTTTTAACACGGTTCAATGTTTTGTATCAAAAGTGTTCATTTTACCCTTTGTAGTGGACAATAAGAATGTAGTGCATTTACGAAATTTTTGTTGACAGATTCGAGTTTCATAACTTTTGTGAAACCTACTACCATGTGTACCAGACAAAATTGTAGGCAAATTTTAGTTTTTTGTTCAATTTTAAAAAAATTGGTTGCCTGTAAAGTCAGTATACGGGCGAAAGTTTTACGTGACAACGACTTTGAGTGGTAAAATAATTTTACGGAAGGGACGCGTGCCTTTCACTTTTTACGTCTGTCTCTCTCGCTCTTAGGCGGGCTAACCATGCCCGAGTGGAAGGTACGCGTGCCTCTCACTCGCTCTCGTTGTGAGCGCATAACGTGAACGGAGCGTAACGCAGTTTCTTGAAGTGTCACCCGGCAAACCAATTTATAAGACGTTGTCACGTCAAAAACCACCCAGTTGATTTCGATGAAATCAAAATAGGGACCATTCGAAATGCATACCCATCCAAACAAAAAAGATACATCAAAATCGATTCGGGCGTTCTCGGAAATCAATTAACATACATAAAAAAACCTGTGGTCGTAGTGATAACCTCCTTCCTCTTTTTTGGAAGCTGGTTAAAAAGATTATAAGTTTATTTAAAACTTTTAGGTGCAGCGGAAAATCTGCGTAGTCTATCTCAGTCTATGATGTCACCCCATCAGATCTCATGTAAGGTTATTTATTTTTTGTAATTTAAAGTGATGAGGGATAAAAAGGTTTAAGGGTCTTATGCTGTTAGATTTTATACTCACATAATATTCGGTTAATATTTTATCTGCAAGAAAATGGCTACGAAATTAAAAACTTTAGTTTAAGTATAACAAACATTAATTTACTTATTTTCTTCTCCTTTACACATCATACATTTGATTTACTTGTGTAACTTGTGTTTTTTTCTATAATCAATAGTGTACGTCACGTCTTCATAAAATCGTACAATGTCGTGACGTCACTCGAAACCTCTGAGCACTCGTATATTTCCGTAATTTTTGTTGTTTGTCAAACAAGCACAGATTCGCTCCTGTATGGAGTACTGTTCGCACCTTTGGGATGGATCGGGTAAGTATCAGCTGGAAACCCTGGAATCGATCGAGAGACGTGCCAAAAGGCTCATAAGCAATGGTACTCATATGCAAAAAATACTTCAAAGTCTTGAACATCGCCGAAACATTGCTACTCTATTGATTTTTTATCGGATACACTTCGGAGAGTGTGCAACTGATTTGCATAATCTGATACCACCTTGCACTTTTTTCTATCGGAATGCTCGTAGCTCGAGAAAGCCACATCGATTCATGCTTGATGTTCCAAAAACATTAACGAAGAGATTTGACTCTACTTTTGTGATAATAACGTCTAGGCTGTGGAATACGTTGCCTGAGTGGGTTTTCCCAGATTACATTCTTTGTGTCTTCAAATCGAGAGTGAATTGGTTACTTCAAGGTAAACACGCTCCATCGTAGACCGCATCGTTGCGAGATGGCGGTCAAGTGTAAACCTATAAAAGTTAAAAAAAATGTGTACAAATGTTTCAACAATCTTATATTAGTCTGTCACTAATTAGTTTTTAAGTTTTAAGTTACGGCTGGTCTAGTTGGGAAAACGGCGCTTGCCGATCCGGAGACCCCCGGGTTCAAACCCCACACGCACCACTGTCTTTTCGAAGTCATGTGCGTAATGCCGCTAACTTAAAACGGTGACGGTAAACATCGTGGCGAAACCAACATGTACCTAGATTTTTTTGAGGTCATGTGTCATCAACCAACCCGCACTTGGCTAGCGTGGTGGATTATGGCTTTAACTCTCTCCTTGCGAGAGAAGACCCCGAGTCCCAGCAGTGGAAACATTTATTAGGCAGTTGATGATGATGAATTCGTTATTGTTTGTCCTCGTGCCTCATGACAATAATAATTTAGTTACAATTTGTTGTTTTTTTTCGTAAAACAGATCAAACTAATCGAGAAACAGTGGAGATAACATGGTGAACTAAGCAGTTTTGTCCGTTCGTTTGAACAAAGGCCTTCTGGCTTTGATATGATAATTCTGTAGTTTGGGGACGCTACCATATACGTTTTAACAGTTACAAAACTACAAGTCTCTATCATTGTAATGGACTCTTTATAGAGTCCGTCTGGGAAAGTACCATACATATTTCATCCATACAGATTCTTTATTAGTAACATACATTACATTACACGTCACAAAAATAATTCCCATTACATACAGTAATAGCTCAAAGAGTAAGAAAGTTGAAGTGGCAATGGGCAGGCCACATCGCTCGCAGAACTGACAACCGATGGGGAAGAAAGGTTCTCGAGTGGCGACCACGAACCGGAAGACGCAGTGTTGGACGGCCTCCCACTAGATGGACAGATGACCTCACAAAGGTCGCTGGAAACCGCTGGTTGCAGGTTGCGCAGGACCGTTCGTTGTGGAAATCTAGGGGAGAGGCCTATGTTCAGTAGTGGACGTCTTGCGGCGGCTGATGATGATGATGATGACATACAGTAATTAATGCTTACTAAACAAATTGTCACAATTAAACAATAAAGTTTAAGTTTAAGTAACAAACAGTTTAAAATACAAGTAAAATAAATGTCAAATATTATATCTTATACCTTTAAACGATCAATTCTTGTAGGTACGTATATATAGAATCTGAATCTCGGAAACGGCTCGAACCATTTTCATGAAATTATGTATACAGGGGGTTTCGGGGACGATAAATTGATCTAGCTAGATTTTATTTTTTAAAAACATCATTTTATGCGTGTTTTTAGACAATGAAAAACTCCTACAATGTCATTAGAATGCGATAACTTATTTCGCCACTGTTCTTGAAGTCTAAATGGCTCAGACGGAATATGCTCGCCCTCGGAGACAACAGGTCCCGGTTCGAATCCTGGTGGTTACTTTGTTTTTGTTCTTTTTTTTGCTCGCCCTCGGAGTCAACAGGCTCCGGTTCGAATCCTGGTGGTCCTTTTCTTTTTTTCTGAGAAAATCTTATCCTTAGCGCCTTTTAGTTGGTCTAAGTAAGTCATCACTACGTAATTCGTACCTGCCTAAATATCATTTAAAAAACCGAGAAAACCCTGGTCAACCAGGTACTATTTACTTTTTTTTTTTTTTTAAATAAAGAGTGACGAGACGATCAGGTCATGTGCCTGATGGTAAGCAACATGCCTGACACATAACAACACAGTGACAAGCAGCTATTGGAACATGAAGAGTCCAAATCATTACCTAGCACTGCACTGCGCTCGTCACCCAGAGATCTAAGATCTTATATCTCTAAGCCCTGTAATTTATCTGGAAACATTGCCCTTCAAACCGGAACACAGTAGATGTTGAATATTAACCTAATTGTAATTTTAGCGGATGACTTGCGTAGTCTACATCTATAAACTAAGGTACTGTTTCGTTGTTTAGTACATTTATTTTATTTGTATGCAAATTATTTTATAATACGGTTTCCATGTTGGTACGGGGCTTTCGAGATTTTGGCTCGGAACAGAATTAAAATCGAGTTTGTAAATTGTTGTTATTTTAAGATAATACTATTGACATACACGTAGACATTTAATTAAATATTTTAAACCCCTAACAGGTTCAAATGTTTGGAAGTAAAGAAAACACCCCTTCTAATATTCCTACCGTACCTAGCAAAACAGCTGATAACTTTGAAAAGGCTGACCCAATCTTGAAGGCTTAGACATATAACATCTTAGATCTCTGGCTAACGAGCACAGTGCAGTACTAGGTAATGATTTTGACTCTTCGTGTTCCAATAGCTGCATGTCACTGTGCTGTTATATGGCAGGCATGTTGTTTACCATCAAGCACATGTGCTGCTCATCTCGTCATTTAATAAAAAATACATAATATATATTCATCGTACCAATAATACTTGTTTCGAAAGAGTAGTTTTTTTAGAAGAATCAATTTTTATTTGAATAATTTTAGTGGTTGGAAATTTAACCCAGGTCCTGTGGCTTCGTAGGCAGACTATCGACTAAGCCACGAGGTCAAATCCTACGCCCACCACTGTCTTTTCGAAGTAATGTGCGTAATGCCGCTAACTTAAAAACAGTGACGGAAAACATCGTGAGGAAACTGACATGTACCTAAAATATTTCGAGGTCTTGTGTTATTTAATCAACCCGCGCTTAGCTAGCGTGGTGGATTATGGCTTTGACTCTACTTCTACCGCCAAGCAGTAATGTGCAAACATTACTGTGTTCCGGTTTGAAGGGCAATGTTTCCAGAAAAATTACAGGGCTTAGAGATATAAGATCTTAGATCTCTGGGTGACGAGCGCAGTGCAGTGCTAGGTAATGATTTGGACTCTTCATGTTCCAATAGCTGCGTGTCACTGTGCTGTTATGTGTCAGGCATGTTGCTTACCATCAGGCACATGTCCTGATCGTCTCGTCACTCTTTATTTAAAAAAAAAAAAAAAAAAAAGAGACTCCCAACAGTAGGAACATTTAGTGGGTTTTATATGCTTGCGCTAGTACAGATATTCAGGCCAACACAGTATATTATTGTCAACCACTTAATAGTTGATCTATATTAGCTAGATCATCATCATCGTCAGCCGCAAGACGTCCACTGCTGAACATAGGCCTCCCCCTAGATTTCCTTAGCTAGATGCTTTTTTTTATAACTACGAGCTGTAACGCCTTCCGTCGAAAATTGGCCTTAAACGAAGACGTAGAATATTAAAAAAAACGAAATCTATGCTCTTTTTTATCTTTTATAAGTTCACATTTGACCGCCATCTCGCCTGATGTTAAACGACGATGCGGTCTACGATGGAACGATTCAGGTATTCCTACGTAAATTATTTATTTATTTATTTAAGGCGCACATAACAGATTACAGTTAATATAGTAACACAAGAACAAAATTAAAAATTTTGACTAACCCCCGACTACCTTAGATTTGTTATCTGTACAACATTCTACTAGTCAAGCCAAACATTTGATTTGTCAAGCATTTGATACCCATATTAAGGGAGTTGTGAAAAAAGAAATGTATTTCGCCATTTTGTGGAAGCGGCCATCTTGTGTTTGAATTTTTTTGTAGTACAATGTATTCTAATTGTCAAACCCTTTCGATTGATATCCATATTGAAGTAGTAGTGAAAAAAATAATATAATTCGCTATTTTGTGGTGGCGGCCATCTTGGATTTAATTTTTTTATAGTGTTTAGTATTCTACTCGTCAAGCCCTTTCATTTGATACCCATATTGAGGTAGGTTGTAAAGAAATATTTTGTCCGTCATTTTGTGAAGGCGGCCATTTTGAATCGATATCAACCAAACATAGCTAAGAACATACACAAATATTACCCTTCAAATAAAAAAATCGCATCGAAATCGGCTCATTCGTTTGAGCTCTACGGTGCCACAGACAGACACACACAGACAGACAGACAGACATCGACGTCAAACTTATAACACCCCTTTTTTGGTCGGGGGTTAAAAACAGACAAATTCCAATGTGATGTTATAAACTGTTATCCAAAGCATGCACACACAACTTAACTATAATATTGAGGCAGTCTCCAAATTAAATACATACAATATAAAGCAATAAGATGAACTTAACACATACCTATATGCAACTTTACTATATAAAAGCGAAAGGTCACTCATAGTATATACTTAAAAGCATACAAGAAATATTAAATAATTTACTGAACAATGTAAATCAACTTCCGCGGGCAAATGACGTAAATATATAAATATCTTCCTAACTTCATTTTTTAATTTCGACATTTTGCTATGAAAGACATAAATTGTGTCGTGGTGTTTTTTTATGAATTTCGTTATATTGGCGACACATTCTGACTATTGGCTTATAAAATGACGTTGGTATAAACCCGTAACGAAAAGATCCTGGAATGATAGTCTCGGGCTCTAGGGCTAGTTTTAATGTTTATACTGTTGATTGAGCAACATACATCCAAAAACCTAGACATCTGAGTTTTCGCATCTATACTAATATTATAAAGCTGAAGAGTTTGTTTGAACGCTAGTATCAAAATCTCGGGAAGTACTGGTCCGAATTGAAAGATTATTTTTCTATTGGATAGTCCATTTATCGAGGAAGGCTATAGAACATAACGCTACTATTAATAGAAGCGGAGCATGAATCAAGAATGTAACAAAAACGGGAAAAATATTCCTTTTCGGGAGTTTTCGTACGTTTCGTGCTTTGACATGACACATGACAGCATGTGTCAAGATTGCATCATTGAATATAAGTCTTTGCCACAGATTACATACCTCACCTTTGCTAATCAAACTTGTTTCTAAATCTGAGTTGGTACGACCAATTTCCGACAGGTGGCGTAGCAGGTAGCTGAAGAGGTGTTTTGTTTGAAAGCGATATTCTCAGGAATGGCTGAACCGATTTCAGTCATTCTTTCACCGTTGGATATGTACGGGATCCTGATAAGTGCTATATAATGTACCACGGGCGAAGCCGGGGCGGATATCTAGTTTATAATAAAATATAAGTAGCGTGGTACTAGACATCCGAGTTTTTGCATTTATAATGTAAGTAGGATAGTAGGATTACCATTAACAAAGACCAACTTAATAGTTGATCTGTTTAACGCGGCCCCGCAGTTGGAGTTGCGCGCTGTTATGCAAAACATCCCGTTTCGTCGTTCGCGAATCCACAGTTTCACTACACTCAAATGTAAGTTCAACACACTTGCCTCATTCGGCTGCTGTTTGGAATCAGCGGAGCGTTTTACGGATACTGTACTTTATCTAAATTTTTTTAGAGCTTGGGATGAACACCAATAAGCTTACCTCGTGATGAACGTGATTCGTATACGTCTTGTATGAATATCTGTAACATCAGAGTTGTTGACGATGTAGTTTACGTGTAGTTGTAGTGGTAGTGGTAGGACAATTTGCAGAGTTCGCCTGAAATGTACCACACCTTTGGTAATTATTTTACCGCTAAGCAGTAATGTGCTAACACCACTGTGTTCTGGTTTGAAGTGCAGAGAAACTACAGAGCACAGATGAATCCTCTTACATCTCTGGGTAACGAGCGCAGTCTAGTACTAGGTAATAATTTGGACTCTTCATGTTCCAATAGCTGCTTGCCACTGTGCTGTTATGGGCAGACGCGTTTTTTACTATCAGTGCACTAACTTAGAAGAAACTGATTCACTTTAGACTTGAAGGCAGTAAGATTACAGTTATCAGCAAAGACCCACTCAGACAACGCATTCCAGAATTTATAATATATACACATCACAAAAAGTGAAATTAAACCGATTCTCTCAAAAAGAAATAATGATTCTTTGAAGAAACTATCTTCTTATCAATTTACACACCTAAACTAAACCGCTTCATCATTAAATGCAGCCTTACCCAAGAATAAGTGTTGAATATTTCATGAATTCTGCTTGCAATATTGTACGGAACCTTTTCAATTATTCCTCGCCATGGAAGTGCGAAGTCTTGTATGAAACTTTCAACTGTTCGCTAATAAGCTTAGCTGAGAAACTTACACTTCTATTGTATTAAATTAATAAGACGAAAAAACATTACCTAACATTTATATTAAATATTAACCATTAACATCAGGTGATGATGGTGGTCAAGTGAGAACCTAAACTGATTAAAAAAACCTTTATGTTTTCGATATAAACCATTAG
The DNA here is from genome assembly GCA_017562165.1 of Ectropis grisescens. Lineage (NCBI taxonomy): Eukaryota > Metazoa > Arthropoda > Insecta > Lepidoptera > Geometridae > Ectropis > Ectropis grisescens. Next base: position 15,898,340 of record CM029797.1, read on the forward strand.
ATAGGGACATCTAATGGTTTATATCGCAGAAGGTATTTATCCCAGACTTAACGTGCACGAAATTATATCATCGTTGGGAAGAGTGAGCTCACTTTTTCCGTTCTAGTCAGTTGCAAGAAGAGTTGATCGCTGGACGTTTTTACCTTTATTTGTTGTCAACAACCAAAATAAGTAGAACAACAGCATACCTCGCCGCTCTTTCCATTCTATTTTCTATTCATGCAATTCTAGGGGTCAGGTATATTGGTTGTGTGTAAACCACTCACAGCTACACATAGAGACAACAATTTGTTAACAATTTTAAGGTGCACGGGGCATATCTGTTGATTTATATAGTGGTGGTAAGTTCAAACGATTATGGTTTAGAATAGCACATTTAGGATTATTTTTATAGTTAGAAAAATCAGGAACAAGAACGGTACGGTAGCATAATATATGCTATTCCAGACTATAATATAATAATAATATATTTATTGTTCCCAAAAATAGCTCAGTAACAAATTGCATTACATAACAATATTAAGTTACTGTGTAATCTAACTGTGTTCCAAATTGCCCGATCCGCTCAGATGTTCCGTCGTGATTGAGCAACAAACATCCAAACTTTCGCATTTTTAATATAAGTAGTATTATAATGTTTTAATTAATTAATAATTAAGTATGTTATAAATGTCCTCGCACTCTGTATCTTTTGTCCTTTTTATATGTCTGTTCTTTTCGCTATTTAAGTATGTACACACTTATTTTTGAGCTGCATCCTAGTCTTAAGTTATGCCTAAGTTTCATATTGTGTTTATGTTTGTGGCTTATATTGTGTGATAAATAATTAAAATAAAATAATATACACATAAAATCAGTTTATAGTATTAATTATTTATATATAACTTTTAGGAGAGTCTTTGCTGAGTCTGTATGATTGCTGAGTGCCATATTTTTATTTTTTTATTACCAAAGTACATAAAATATGCAAGTGATGAATGTATCACTAATTCAAATATCAAGAATAAATCCACTGATATCACACATTACTCGTCACCTGACAACGTATAATATATGACGATTTATCTTTAAATTATATTCTTCTGTAAACTTTGCCCTTTAACCCGGCACAACATACTATTTCCATATTACTATTTAAAGGTGCAATAACTAACAAATGTGAGGTACTTCGAGAGCTCTGCAAAGAGTAACTATAAATAACCGTAACTAGGTATAAATAAAGCATATTATCGTTTAATCCACTCAATAGGCAGTGCAAAGCGGCAATAAAACCGGTGCCGAAAACAGGATAGATAGTCTCAGCAATAAGGGGCAGTAATACGCGCGGATCCTACGGGAATCAAGAAAAAACACATTCCTGATACAAATCACCTGCTACGGATACTAGGGATGGGATGCTATTCCGAAACATCGATAACGATAGAAACAACTTTTTATCACAAACTGCTCCTTTCTTTCGCGATTTGAACACAATAATGTTTATAATGTAGGTACAGGACTTAATCACGATTTAATTCATTGTTTAAATACCTCGACGTTTTGGCAGCGTTACAACTGCCGTGGTCACGAGAACTGAAGGAATTGCAGGTCGTCTCATTGCGAAATGAAGGGATCTGATCTACCCTCATTTGGTTTTCAAAAATCGCAGGGATACCAACACGACGTCGAGGTATTTAAACAATGAATTAAATCGTGATTAAGTCTTGTGCTCCTTTCTTTTATTTAATATCATTTTTTTTTAAGTGAAAACTTGGTTTGACTTGAGGGTATACTCCCAATGGCCACCACTAAAACCGGCCCAGTGGTGGCCGTTAGAACAGTGCATTATTTTTTGAGTCAACGGCCACCAGCGGGGGAGTTGGGAAATTAGAAATAATATTTATTTTCAGTGTTGTTTTGCGTTTTTTGGGATTCATGTTAACGTGATAATAATGTTTTGTTTTAGTTTCTATGAATTCTAATCTTAATCAATATTGGTTTTATAGTATCGTGATTTGAGCTGTGATTTAAAATTACAAGCCGTTGGGAGTATACCGACGTGATGTAGACACCTCTGTGTAGAGATAAGTATGAAAATTTATTGTGTCTTCAATTCTGTGTGTACTTTCGCATTGCCATTGTTTTTTTTTTGTATAAAAAGTGTAATGAGATTAAGACATGCACTTAAAGTTATGCAACACGCTTGTCCATATAGTACAGTAAGTGGACAGAAAAAATCCAAATCATGGTCTAGCACAGCAATGTGACAGATATAATAGTTTTTTTTTTTTTTAGTTTCTTTGCCCAATATATTTATCTAGAAGCATTTTCCTTCAAACCTGAATACAGTAATATTTGCGTATTACTGTTTAGCGCTAGAATAACATTTTCAGTATTTTTGAAATATTCTAAAATGTGTAAGCTGAGTAGAGGTTATATTTTTTAACTTTAGGTACAACATGGGATCTCTTAAATGGTTTAAAGCAGAACATTATGTATAAACGTCATTAGACGTTTTTTGTAGCTTAATTTTAATATCGTATATAGAAATCTTATTAGAATTGACAGCCTATTTTATGTTCTCACTGCTAAGACTCGGAGCTTTTTTACACAAAGAGAAAATCAACACCATAATCCACCAGTATGGCCGAGTGTGGGTTAGCAATTGACTCGTGACTTCAATAGATGTCTTTCTTGGAACTATCTGGCTTCGTTCCGATAGCAAGTCTGGTAGCGACGACAAACGTGTACTTCAATTACAAATGAAAAAAATACTAGATGTTATGTATGCTATGCACGTCTTTTCACAGAAATATTTCTGTGTAGCTACGTGTAAAACTCAGAAAATAATATTTTTATTTCAATGTACTAATCTTACCAAGTAGTGGTTTTTAGCTTTGATTTTTTCATTTCTCTTCCCAATTCCCGAGCAAAGCTACCTGCTACTTAACACAACAGTAAAAACATGAAATACACACTACGCTTGATTAGCGAAACATTCCTCATCGATGTAATGGAATATTTAATCGAACCGTGTCCCATCCCTAGCAGGTGCGCGGGCTGACGTCGCACGAATCTCGAAATTGCCGCCTATTTATTATCGCCAGTCACTCGGATCGTGTGTACAGGGCCTTATATCTTGTTAGGCGAGCTTTATATTGTGTGCAGCTAGCTTTAAATTGGACTGCGACAAATGCTTACTGATTTGGTACTGAGGAGATGTTTAGTTACTATGTTGACTTGTTTTTAAATTATTCAATTTGTTAATGTTTTATTTTCTGTAAAAAAATACCATAAAATAAATATGTATAAATACTGGTGGACATCTCTGACAGATCTGATCTCAAACTAAGCAAAGCTTGTACTATAGAAGCCAGATAGCTGATAATATAATCCTTATACTATTTTAAATACATACTTATTATTATACCTACATGTAAAACACCCAGGCACAGTACAAATATTTGTATTACTGAATTCAGTAGCATATTTAGAATCAGGTTAAAAGCAAGCACTACTCAATTTAGTGTACTACTAGGTTACTGATGCTAATAAGATTTAAGATTTAAATTGAATGGGTTATCCAATAGTAAATACATTTATGAATAATTCGTACTTTTAAAATGGACTTGCCCATCCAACATTTTATTATCATAAAGTAAGTTAAACAAAGAGATATCAAAAGGACAAAGTCCATTTTTACCCCGTCTTAGCAGTTGTCGTAGATACATATGAGTTATATACTAAAAAATCGGTGATTTTTTGTTGTACTCAATTGAGAATTTATATAACTTTCTGACATTGCAAAAAATAATAATTTGCATTTGTATACATTAAACTTATCATTTACCAACAAAGCTGAAATTGGAAAATATTGCAATAACGAATCGGTACTTACGTTTCGTTTTAGTGATCCGCGATAAATTGAAATTAAATATGGATGTTATCTTTACCAATTTCTTTCACAATGTCGTTCAATTACTACTTACTACATATTTTAATAACGTATATAATTAAACATGATGACAAGAAAACTATCAAAGCTTTTTATAGAAATGTAAATGAGGAAGAAGTTGGCTCGCAATCGTGAAACGGAACGGTTATCTCAAATTGGTCAATGTCAAACATCTGCTTAGTCTGTGATGTCAAATAAAAAAAGTAAAAAATAAACAAAATGAATTAATTACATAATTGAATTGTTTTCTAAGTTTTCTTTATTCTTTGATTACCTACCACTAGTTTTGTTGATTTCTTAAGCTTCTTAGGCGGTGTAATAGTTTGTGCATTGTATACCACCTCAAACTACGTACGACGGAAGAATCCCAGCAAATACTGTGCAATAACTGCAGCATAAGACAAAAGATTGGCATTATCGTTAGCATTGTCGAGTTATAGCAGCATTTATCATTCTGTAGTAGCGAAACTTGAAAAATGATTTAGCTGTACAAGTAATTAATGCTTAACTTTCAATTCAATTTTCAATTTATTTAATTTGCAAAACATGGGTTGTACACAATTAATATTGTTACATAATGTTGAAGCTAGAGATACATATAAGGGTCCACCATGTTTTCACCTAATGGTATGCAAATATATATTGTGAGTTTAGAAATCAAAATCATCAATAATTATACAAGTGGCAAACAATAACAAAAAGTCAATAACAAACATGTCCAAGATACCTACACAATATTTTGGTCAGTTAGTCATAATAATATTAATTTATATAATGTCAATAGAGATTACAAACAAAATGTCAAAAATATACAATAATAATCAATGAGACTCACACAAAATTAAATTACATAAAAAAGTCACAAAATTGTAATTATTTATGAACATTGTAAGTGTGCCAAGTCTTTATCTTTTAGAAACTCGTCAATCGAGTAATATGCCTTTTCCAAAAGAATTTCTTTTAATTTATACTTGAAAATATTATTATTTTCAATATCCTTCAGGATTTTGGGAAGCTTATTGTAAATTTCGACCCTTTTAACAAAAATACTTTTACTAAACATGGCTAATCTGCATTTTGGAGCACATAAGATATTTTTATGACGAATACTCTTTAAACATTCATAGTCTTGAACGTTGTTCCTGACCAAGAGGGCGGCTTCATATATATAAATAGAAGGAAGAGTCAACAACTTTAACTTTTGAAAGTAAGGCTTACATGAGTCTCTTTGGTTCAATCTACAAATCGAACGTATACACATTTTTTTTGAGCTTTAAATACAGTTTCTTTGTCTGTGGAGTTTGCCCATAAAAGTACTCCATATCTCAGTGTTGAACCGACATACGCATGATAGACACTCAAAAGAGTCGCCTCATTTACGACATTACGAAGCATGTAGAGAGCATAAGAAAACTGGTTTAACCTGGTGCACACCTGCTCCACATGAGATTTCCATGATAGAGCCGAGTCAACTTGTATACCTAGAAATTTTGTTGTGCTAATTTCACTTATTCGCTTTCCATAATAATTTATATTTAAAATGTCATACTTACAATTTGTGGTTTTAAAAGTCATTATATGTGTTTTGTCCAAATTAATTTTAAGATTATTATTCTCTAACCAGTCAACTGTCAATTTATAGATTTATTAATATTACTTTCATGATCGGACAAATCATTTTCAGTAAATATGATGGTACTGTCGTCGGCAAACATGACAATCGGATCGTTTACGGCATGGGGTAGGTCGTTTATGTATATAATAAATAGTAGTGGACCTAATATACTTCCCTGAGGTACACCGTATTTTATAGTTCGAGTGTCTGACCAATGAGTTTCTTCAACTTTAGTTTTAATATTTAGCCTACTTACTTCTGTATATTGTTGTCTATTTGTCAGATAGGATTTCATCATACCCAATGCACACCCTCTTATCCCATATTTTTCTAGTTTATTTATCAAGATACCATGGTCTACACGATCAAAAGCCCGGCTCATATCCATATATAGCGCTGTAACTCTCTTTTTACGTTCTAGACCACTGTATACCTTTTCAAGAAAACTCAGCATTGACATATCAACAGATTTATTTTTTCGAAAACCAGTCTGTTCTGGTGCAAATATATTGTTGCTTTCAAAATAATTGTTGACACGCTCATAAATAACCTTCTCAAAAACTTTTGACAGTACCGGTATTAAAGCTATAGGTCTGTAAAAATGCATACTCTCCTTATCTTCTTTTTTAAATAAAGGTTTTACGACAGAAATTTTAAGCTTATCTGGGAAAATACCGTCTTCAATGCAGCTGTTAATAATATGTGAGAGAACAGGAGATATGACTCTAGCCACAGATTTTAGAACTTTGGTATGTATATCATCATATCCGACACTATTTGTGTTTTTGAGTGAGAGTATAATTCTCTCAATTTCGCGTTCATTAGTCGGAGAAAAGAAACAAGAATTTGGTTTGTTATGCCTCAGTGTACTTTGTGCACAAACGTTATTAATAGAACTCCGTTCTATTTCGTCTATGAAAAAATTATTAAAACATTGAGCGATTTCTTTTGGATGAGTTATAGTTTTTCCATTTAACTGTATTTGTTTGATTTCATCTTTAATTTTATGATTTTATATTTATTTATTATATCCCTCACTGCCTTTGATTTATTAGTAGATTGGTTAATGTAAAAGTTATTTTGTGCTCTTTGTGTTTGCTTAATAACACGTTTTAGCCTAGCAGAATATTGTTTGAAAGCGTTTCTGTCATTTGTAGACTTAGATTTTCTATATTGCCATAGCAGATAACGTTTTCTTTTGTACAGACTTTGATGCCTCTACTTAACCACATTGAACGCCTGGATAAAGCAACTTTTATTTTAACCCGTGGAAAGCACAAATTATAGAACAGAAGAAAATGCCAATAAACTCGTCGTATGCCGTATTGCAATCTGTAGCTGTGTAAATATCTTGAAAAGAAAGATTACTTAAGGCTTTTCTAAACTTATCTATGTTTTCCTGATCAAAGTCTCTTCTCCATCTGTAGAAATGAGTAATGAGGCAAGTTCTATTAACAGGGCATTTCATTACTTGGGCTGTGTGGTCCGATAGAGCATGCTCTACAATAGTGGTTTTACAGCCTTTTGCATTATGAGCAATATTATCAAGACATGTATGACTACGCGGTCTCGTGGGTTTATTTACGCTCATTTTTAGGTTAAACTCTGCTAATATTTCTAGAAAACGCTGAGAAGTGGGATTTTTCACCATTGTATTAATGTTGAAATCACCACAAAGCACAACTTTTTTATTACTGTAACAAGTTTTCTTTAATAATTCAAAAGTTTTGAAAAAATGTTCCGTAATAGATATTTTGTTTCTAGGAGATCTATACAAACAAATTACAATAATTTTGAGTTCTACTAGTTCAATTGCACAACATTCGAATACATTAATTACAGAGAGTGAATTTACTTCCGGCAAAATTTTATATTTATGTTGATTGTTAATTAGAATGCATGCACCTCCCGATCGATTTGGTCGGCAAAATTTTGTAGCCAGCCTGTAATTGGGTATATTGAGCATAAATGAGTCATTATCTATCATATTATGCTCGGTTATGCACATTACGTCAATAAAGATATTTTTATTGGTTTTCAAATCTTCTACAGATATAGTTAAATCGTCCATTTTGCTGATTAAACCATTGATGTTTTGATGCATGATGTGCACAAAACTAAACTCGAAAAAAATCCCTACCAATTGTGTGTTTTATTTGTTCATTGTTTTCGGTCAATTCATCAACATTATTTTTGTTGGACTCTTCCTCCGTCTGAGTGCCTTTATCTGCCAAGAGAGGAGATTTGAGTTTTAATGACATATTATTCAATTTATACTTGTAATCTAAACGGATTATATCTCTTAAAATATGTTGAGCCCTAAACAAAGCAATATATTTTTGGTTTGGTATATATCTACTGAAATTCATGTCAATAAAATGTACGTTATCATAACTCGTACTTATCAATTTCAAGTCATCATTCAATTTTTTTTACTTGTACTACATTATTTTTCATTATTTCAGTGATTATAATATTGGTATTCTTGTGTTTATCCAAAAACTTTATAAGATGACTCTGAAATTCATAAGGATTCGTTTCATTTGTACCGCCTATTATAATAATACAGTCATTTTTATTTAAATTTTCAAGTTTGTTGTTATGACCCAATAAAATGTGTCGAAATTTCGCGTCCGGCATTAGATAACTTTCAACTGAATATTCCTGTCCGGCCAATGAGTTTATTATCGTTCTTAAAGATCGTCCTTGCTGATCAGCCATTATTATAATGCGTTTCTTGGGTATTTTGTCGTTAAGAATTTGTACTTTATTTGTATTTTGTAAATTTGAGGATTTCCCTCTGCTTCTCCGGTTAATGTCGCTTGTTTGTGCTACTTTTTCAACTCTATTTTGTGTATTATTAGGTGTAGAATTAATTGCCGCCTGTGCCAGATAGTGTTCGGACTGTTGTGGCTCTTGGTTGTTGAGTTTGAGACCTTTTTTGGGAGTTTCATAAGGAGAATTAGTGGTGCTGCGGGTCTCTCTAGGTTTGGGTCCCTTTTTCAGCCGCGTCAATGGTGATAAACAGTTTGTATCTGATATTCCAAGTTTTTTTATACAATTCTATAATTTTAGTGGACTTCTCTAGGCTTTTGCTTAATTTACCATTTTCAAGACAAAGGTTATCAATTTCCTGATTTGCTGATTGTAATGCCTCTTCCAGTTTACTTATTCTATCCTGTAATTCCTTAGTTGTGTAGCTTTCGTCAACAGATGAATTCGGTAGGCTTATCGCTGTGGTCTCAAATAATGTAGAATTATGAGTAGTTGTTGACAGATCGTTCAACGAACTCGTTCTCTGAAGAGGCTTCCTTGTTGTGACATTTTCCAAACTAAATTTTTCCATTGTATTCAATAACTCGTCTTTTTGCATTAGTATAATATAGGATTAGCCAAAATAAAATCTAAATATGAAAAATAAGACAGAAAAATCAAATTTGTCCAAGAAGAAAAGAATAATAAACCACACAAAAAAAAAAAAAAAAAACAAACGTTCTCGAGATTCGATACCGCACGTCGTCAGTGAAACTCATCTACATAATCCACTAGTCCATCAGTGCTCCTGACATAGTCGACAAAAAAGATGAACTTATTAAAACCAATGTCACTTTAAATTTATTCGAGCAATTTTGTGCAATGTTACTGAGAGTCCAAAGGTCGGTTTTGCTTAAGCGACCCGCAATCTCAAATTAATGTTTACGTTTTTACAACAACCTAAAAAACGCACTTATTTTGACCACTTTATGCACTGGAACGATTCAGGCCGGCTTAGCGGCTACATTAAAACAGTTTTATCGGTTGAAAATTTGTTTTGACTTGACGAACATAGTTTAATTGATGTTGATGTGCGAGGAGAAGGACCTTCTCCTCGCGGTCATCTATGTAGGTCTCGCGGTATGCTGAAGTGTGGGCGATTACCGATTTATTCCGATTGTTCAGAACAGACTGCTCCAGGAAGATGACATTTTTTTTTTTTGAAGTGCGTAGAGGAATATAATGACAGATGCTAACACAAACTATTGAAAAAATGTCTAGAAACCTTAAGTCACAACTACTTAATTCCTAATTGTTCATCCTAGACAGGGAATTCCAGGATACCGCTGACTTGCCACAAAACCTATGCAATTACCAATTTCAAACCCCTGAATTACTTTTAGAACACAGGCACCAGCTGACTGCTGTCCAAGCAAAAACAACGGGCGTGAAGAAGTATATCATGTACCTATATTGAATTGAAAATGATATGAACAGCAGAGGCCTTCCCTCAGTTCTGCTGTACTTACATTGCGGAGAGTCTTAAGTGAGATACCTAGGATGGGCCAGATACCAGGACCACCACATAATTGGGCTATGGAACAGTTTTGGACTATTAAATATTTAACATTATTATTAAATGTAAATATATATTATCGCAAACTATGTATTTTATTTATCCTCTCTTGCATTGGTTGGAATATAGATTCAGTGGAAAGATATCGGTGAATAGAATTATCTACACTGATTTAAGTTTTTTTTTTGTATAAAATGACAGGATGAGCAAGAAATAATGTGCTTGAAGGTAAGCAAACATAATATGCTTACCTATAATAACACAGTTTTACAAATTATTGGAACATGATGACATGAGTCCAAATCATCAGACCTAGCCCTGCACTGAGCTTGTTGGTACATATTTTATTACTAGCTTTTACCCGCGACTTCGTCCGCGCCACATATTTATTAAAGTAATTGAGGCAGTACCTACTCGTATGTCTACTACCATACAAATTCACGTTTCCTAATCAAAATCGGTCTAAGTCAAAGTTTTATATTTATTAATAAATGTACAATTTACACGACAAATTACAAAAAAACTATGTTCTCAAAAAATTAATCAAAAACAGACTTTAATTTAAAATCATATTGGGACGGTCCACCACATTTTATTAGAGTCTATTAGTAGATATTAGTAGATATATCGACTGATTACATGAACGCAAATTTTAGTTTGTTGTTCATATTTCAAAAACCACCCCACTGATTTCGATAAAATTTATATGACCACCTCTGAACTATAATCTACCAACCAAAAAAAATAACCATCTAAATTGATTCACAATTGGAAATACAACTGGATTGATAACCTCCTCCTTTTTTGAAGTCGGTTAAAAATAGCATACAAAGAGTGCAAAGATCCTTCCATGCACACTTTTACTCCCCATTTCCACTCTTTTCAACTCTTTTTCTGTGATAAAAAGTCGCCGTTGTCCTTTCCTAAGTCTAGTCTATCTGTGCACCAAATTGTAACAAACTCTTTAAGTGGCTTAGGCGTGAGACGGCAACGGACAGAGAGAGCTACTTTCATATATAAAATTTCGTATTAGAATTGAAAACAGGTGTTCCTGATCATTTTATAGGAGGCAGTTGTAAAAGATTACCGAAAAGTAATACGTTTACTCCTCCAAAAAACTCATTTTCGCAGTTCTTAATTTGCCTTAATCGAGCGTCCATCATGCATAACATTTGATAAGACACCATGGAAATCTCGTCGACTATCAAAATTCTGTCTGATACGCTATTTAGTGGCTGCGCCCATCTTAAATATTGAGGTTGTATAGTGCACTGTATTCTTCTTGTCAAGCCCTTTTATTTGATACCCATGTTGATGGGATTGATAAAACCTAAGTTATCCGCCATTGTGTAGAGGCCGCCATCTTGGATTTTAATTTTATATAGTACGTTGTATTCTACTGGTTGAGCACTTTCATTTGATACCCATATTGATGGGACTGATAAAACCTACGTTATCCGCCATTTTGTAGCGGCCGCCATCTTGGATTTAAATTTTTTCTAGTATATTGTATTCTGCGTGTTGAGCCCTTTCATTTGATACCCATGTTGATGGGATTGATAAAACCTACGTTATCCGCCATTTTGTAGCGGCCGCCATCTTGGATTTCAATTTTTTATAGTATATTGTATTCTGCTTGTTGAGCCCTTTCATTTGATACCCATATTGATGGGATTAATAAAACATAAATTATCCGCCATTTTGTAGCGGAGGCCATCTTGAATTTATTTAAGTATATTAATTATAAATAAATGATACCGCTAGAAGCGTCTTGAAACTCTCTTGAGAGTAAATGGCTCAAACGGGTAAAAGTAAGGTGGCACTTCATATGCCGAAACATAAACACCGCACTTATGTAACCTGACACCCGTTTTCCCGCCAAATTTGTAAAACGCGAAAAGCGGCCAGTGTATCAAGCGGTTATATAAGTATCCCCGTATAGCTAGAAATTATAAAATTGCTGGAACAAACGTTTATCGACTCCATTTCAAGTGTCTAGATACAAAGTTTCATGGTTTTATCTTCAATAATATTGAACTTGCAGACTTTCACCCCCAACTCCACCCCCGTAGGTACAGTTCGAAACTACAAAACTGCTAAAACATACATTTTATGGTTTCGTGTTAAATATCTAGACGTAAAGTTTCACAGTTCTTCAACAATGACGAAGTTTTCCATATAAACTTTCATCCCTTATTTTAACCCTTTCAACCCTTTTTTCGGAACAAAAAGTAGCCTATGTCCTTTCTCGGGATCTATTCTATCTATGTATCAAATTTCATCAAAATCTGTTGGTTGGTTTAGGCGGTAAAGACGGACAGACAGACAGACAGACAGACAGACAGACAGACAGACAGACAGACAGACAGACAGACAGACAGACAGAGTTACTTTCACATTTATAATATTAGTATGGATATTTAAAGACTGTCATTATGTCAAATATCTTAACATAATTGCAGGACCTGTCGTCATGCTTATTAGCCATAGAATAAGTTCAGCTGACTAAATTTAGCGAAATATAACTACACTTATTTTACTTAAAAGTACACTTATTATACTTGGCTAAATTTAGTCGCACCTTTTAGCAGCTAAACCTTTTACTACCATATAAGCTACAAAGCCAGCCACAAATACTGGGGGATATATCCCAATGAACACCATATAGCACCAAACTAATCAAAGTTTGTATTATGGGAGCCAGATAGCTTCCCCCGGAAGGGTTCACACATTTACTAGGCGGGGGGAGCTCAATAGCAGTGGTCTGGTCAGCCACGTTGAAGCGAAGAGGAACCCGCGTTGGGGCCGCTTGTCTAGGCTTTGCCTCCAAACTGACGACGATGCAGCCATGTACTTCGTATATTGCGCGGTGTATGGGCACCGGTGCAACTGAGATAGACGCTGTTAGAGGGTGGGCATCGCGGCTGTAGAAGAGTGACAGTGGAGGGAGAGGAGTATACCAGTATTATGGTGTGCCATTCTCTCTGCCCGCTGCGGCCTTGCGTGGTCACCAACGTGTGATGGCAGACGCGGTAGGGCTTCAAAAATGTCCACTGCTATCCTATTAATATTTTAAACTAACAACGCCCCGCGGTTTTACCCGGACAGCTCCTGATTCTGTAATTTTGGGGTTTCTGGGTTAAATAATTTATAAGCTTTCCAGACTATAATATAGGTAGTTGTATTCCAACTTTCAACCCGGTTTGAAAGAAGTTTCGACGTGGCTAAGCAACAAACATCACAATATCGAAACATTGACATTTTAATATTAATACTAATATTAGTAGGATTAGAGAGTTTCGATGTTTTTTGCTTGACCACATGGGAACTGCTGAATGGATCAGGCTCAAATTTGAAAAACTGTTGGAATAACCGGAATAGCGCATAGACTACTTTTTCTTCGCTAAAATTACAAAGACGAGAACTACACTGGTATAACCGCTGAACCGCAGTGCTAATTACTTTATAAACTTTTGACTACGACATATTTTATCCGCTTATCGATGGCGGGCAAACGTATGTCTGAGTTGAAGAAGATAAATCTTCAATACGAAAGTAAGAAAAAAAATCATTCGTTTAATAGAAATAAAGGCGGCGTATATCATCGACTGGAAGGAAGACACACGTGAATGAGGAATGATCGTGGGTTTCACAGCGGACGACACGATCAAACAACACACGATTTTATTTAAACTACTTGTGGTCCGTCCCGGCTTCACCCGTGGTACATAGTATATGTCGGAGATTCGCCAGGGTTTCCATGTTCAGACTCCATCAGAATAAAAACTCACAATAAATTAGATGGTTTTTATTTCACGCCGTTGGTATCGAAGTGACCTTCTTTTACAAAATCAACCGCTTTTATATTATTGTTACAATACACGACATAACTATAACAAATACAAATTGTTTTACAACAAAAATATGAAATACTTTCATATTAAGTACAGAAATACAGTCTAATATTCCAAACAAATAGTTCAATGGATTTTACAACAACTACCTACTATTATTTAACGCTTTAATTTACAAAAAAATACATTAATTTAATATTATGAAAAGTTACTACTACATAGTTTGTCAATAGATGTCGCCACTAACAAACATAAAATAGCAATAAGTTTTATTTATGCATAAACAAATCAAATATTATTCAGAATATTAATAATTACAACAGAAAGTATTTTAAGCATTTACAGAGTATTACTAGATATTTATATAATAACTACAAGCAACAAAAATATCGAAATAGTCAATACAACTAAACAACCAACAGAACGTCTATTAAATTATAAGTGGGGTTTTGCATTTACAAATACCCATTTGGACATCAATATAACGAGTTTCAGATATTTTTAGTACAGTATAATCAAATAAAAACCATATTAGCTAATTATTGGCGATACAATACAATTAGCGCCCATATATATCATCATCATTATCGTATCTGTATTCGTCCACTGCTGGACATCGGCCACTCCTATGATACGCCACTCAGCCCTATCTTCGATATTACTTCGCCAACCGCCACCACCTTTGGAATATCGTCACTCCATGTAGTCTCAGGGCTGTCCTACTCTACGTTTGGCGATTCGCGGTTTCCACTCCAGAATCCGTCTGCCCTAACGGTTATCGGGTCTGCGACAGATGAGACCGGCCCACTTCCACTTCAGTTTGCTAATACGCTGAGCTATGTCAGTGACTTTAGTTCTCTGACGACTTACTTCATTGCGGATTCAATCCCTCAGGGAAACCCCAAGCATAGCATATAGGATCTGCCTATAGGACTCAGGGATCACAGAGATATCCAACGGTGTTTTTTAAAACGTTCTAGTAGTTCGTGAGATTGGCGCGTTAAAACAAAAAAACTCTTCACCTTTATGGTATTGGGATAGATTATGTTTAAGGAACATATTTCAAAAATTAATGGACATTAATCTCACAAAACAATCTTGCCCCATACTAAGCCAAGCTTGTATTATAGGAACCAAACACTTGATACACCCAGGCTATAATTTTATACAACAAGCTATTGTATTCGTCATACTAATATGTTTCCTGAGTCAGAATGGAAGCCATGATCTATGCGTCTGAAACTCTGAAAGCAGACTCATTAGCAACTCAACCACGACGTCAGTCATAAAGCGTAAACAACCTACTAAATGTTCCTACGGTTGAGACTCGAGGATTCCTATCGCAAAGAGAGACTCGAGGTCATAATCCACCATGCGTATGGTTTGGCAGATCACGGTTGAAGACGATGATTCTTTTAAGGTTTTCTTTCGTTTTTAACAAACTTTTATGACACTTTATAAGCATAAACTTTTATATGCACTTAGAAAATATTTATATGTGCAGGCGACCTTGAAACTTACAGCCTCAAGATTGTGAAATGCACTAGGCTGCAGCTGCTTTATATAAATCGTCCGATATGTAGTGTTTTCATATTTAAAACCATCATACAAAAAATATAAAACGAAAAAAAAATGTAACACACGTAAAAAATACTGATTTCAAAGTTATTTTAATTTTAAATTAAAGAACGTTACTTAAAATATAAGCATGTCTAAATAAGAACAAATTTGCTTTAATTAAAATACCAGGAAAATAATGCTTTAAAAAAGTATAGCCAAAGGGATGACAGATCGCAGGAAAAGTCGTGTCGTGTAAGAGAGCAGACATTAGGGGGATTAAAATTGTTTTTTCTGCTGACAACACGCTGATGTGTCCTGTTTTGATAACAATATTGCTCTTTGGGTCAGCACAGGGACGGTGCTAGGACCACCATTGCCGGGGGCTATAGAATAAAATAAAATAAATATTTCGACACCACACAATTCATTTTTTAGAGTTCCATAGCCAAATGGCAAAATACGGGACCCTTATAGATTCGTCATGTCCGTCTGTCTGTCTATCCGCCCGTATGTCACAGCCACTTTTCTCCGAAACTATAAGAATCTCTGACTAGTAAGCAAGATACTGTGCATAGAATATACCAATGGTGTCTCTGAAGTATGCAATTGCGAAATTCACATTAAAATACATTTAAACCAACTTAAAATTATTATGTTCTGTGCATTTATCCAGTTTTTTTTGGTGACTTCTTGTTTTGGGGCCACGCTGTTCCTCAAAAGTTGTGAGCCCATAATTTTTTTCGTATAGGTATTATAATACACATTGTTTTTTAGTTTTAAGGGCAAGTTTTGAAACTTTGTTTGGGGGCACTGTATGCCACGACTGTGGCCCCACAAAAAAGACCTGCCATTAGCTGGCTTGCGTCCTGAAAGAATGATCCGATGACAAGTTTAACGCGCGTCAGCCATCACTCGCCTGGATCATTTCTAAGTAAAGACCCGCCATATGAAGGAAGGTTTCATTGGTGCGCATGGACTTCAGTTAAACACAATCCTTATTTCTAAATAGTTTGTTTTTTTTCAGACAAAGTTTTGTGAAATGGGATGTCGGTATTTTAAAATCGACCTGTTGAGGCCAGCGAGCTTAATCAACCGCTCAATTAACCTGTACTAAACAGCGCCGTTTAACTAGAGCTCTGAATGATATCAGCCATTTTATCGAACAGCCAGGCAAGTAATTTAGATAATGTACATTTAACTACTTCTCTAGCCGGCCCGTAACTTCAAAGTCGCTCAACGGGCTATAGTTAGAGCTATAACTCGGTATTTGCAAATTTTTTGAGGGGATGGCATTTGCATTTAGTTAATCCCACGAGACTACGAATCGGTAAACGTGGCGTAAAGGTACAAGTTCGCGCTCAGACCACGACACGAGACCGCGACAGTAAACCGCGACCGGAGACCGCGACAGGCACTGGACACTCTAGAATTGTATTCGCGCCGAGACAATAATAATAATACAATTCTACAGTGTCAAGTGCCTGTCGTGATCTCAGCACCAACTTGTACCTTATGACGTCCTCAGACTAGATAGAGTAACAATTTACGACAAGCAGCTAGTGGCGGTTAGAAATGTAATCCAGGGTTCGGGTTGACGTATCATGGGAGATGCCTATGTCCAGCTTTTGACAAATTTTAGCTGATTACGGCGACGAAGATATCAACATTATAAATGTGTAATGTAAAAATAAATATTGTACAACAAATTATGATATGAACCGACTTAAAAAAGAAGGAGATTCTCAATTTGGCTGTTTTTTTGGTAAACGATACAATGGTTTTAATTATTGTTTTATGTTTTATAGACCATACGTTAGAATGGGTCCAATTTAAATTTTATCATAAAAAGTGTAGCGGATTTTGAAATGACAGAATTTAAAAAAATATGCTTTCCTCGATGACGTATTTATTTTATTTGTATGAAATTTGGTAGTAAGTATGTGAGTTTCATTTTGAATTAAAATCAGTTTTTGTTTTTTGATTCTTAATACGGCCCTGTAGACCAAGTCTGCTTTTATCTGCCCATAAATTTGGAACATCGCCGAATACATTGATGGGTAACGATTGAAAAACAAAAAGATTTGACTTGTAGCTTATACTTATGTAGATCAATTATCATCATCATCTACAGCGTTTCTGGCCTAAACACTGGATATGCGGATAAAAGACTTTCTCTTACGATGCTATGATAGGACCTCAAAAGGGAAAAATAAATTAATATCATTATTATAAGCGCTACTCACTCATTATGGCGAGTTTACTTTGAATGTATGGAGTATACAAATTGTGACGAATTTACTTGGTGGCGAATCGCCAATAACCCATCTATTTGAAGTCGGTGCCAGCCAAGTCTAACAGGTAGTGGATAGATACTATTTACCTGTGCCTACTTACCACGTGCCTACATAGTATCAATATATCTGTCTATAAATGAGTGATTAGCGCTTATAATAATGATATTAATTTATTTTTCGCATTTGAGTGCCTATTTGTGGTTTTAAAGTCGATCAAATTTTTTGCACGAAAATTGTTTAAAAGCTAAACTTGTTCAAACTCTTTGTTGGTACGGCCAATTTTCGACAATTAGCGTAGCAAAGCGTGTTTGGAACAGCTAGTGAACATACCTATGTAAAGTATGTATTTAACTATGTACATGTATATAACGTCGTATGATGACGTTTTCACGCACGGCTACGTGCTCAATCAGGTTACACGCGTCACTGACTGCGGACATATTGTGAAATGTCTGAAGCCAATTCAGTTGAGCAATTTTATAATAATACTAGCGACCTGCCTCGGTTCGCACGGGTGCAATGCTGATACTAAATATAAGTACCTACTAATAAAATTCCGGTCCGGCGGCAAGACGTTTCGTTTTACGTAGTCACATAAGTCACAGTTTTTTTGTGATGGATACTTTTTTGGCGCGACGGGCGCACGCAATGTGTTGATTGATGGAACGAAATGTGCCATCAGAATTTAACGAAATTCTCCATAATCTGAATTTCGTGGACATATATGTTGTCCACGACAGATATATGTTTGATATATGTTGTTAAAGAGTAAGGCAAGCTGAAGTGGCAATGGGCAGGCCACATCGCTCGCAGAACTGACAACCGATGAGGAAGAAAGGTTCTCGAGTGGCGACCACGAACCGGAAGACGCAGTGTTGGACGGCCTTCCACTAGATGGACAGATGACCTCACAAAGGTCGCTGGAAACCGCTGGTTGCAGGTTGCGCAGGACCGTTCGTTGTGGAAATCTAGGGGAGCCCTATGTTCAGCAGTGGACGTCTTGCGGCTGATGATGATGATGATATGTTGTCGACTCAAAATCAATATTTTTTTATGTTTTGTTATTAATATAAAGTTTCGATCAAGTCTACCGTACCCCTTGACGAAATTATTAATACCACAGATTTCTAAAACAAAAGGATTAATACCATATACGAGTATATGGGCGATTAATTAATTATTTGCATTACCTGGGTTACGGCTAAGTTACGGCTGGTCTAGTCGGGAGAACGGCGACTACCGATCCGGAGATCCCGGGTTCAAATCCCACACGCACCACTGTCTTTTCGAAGTCAGTGCGTAATGCCGCTAACTTCAAACGGTGACGGTAAACATCGTGGCGAAACCAACATGTAACTAGATTTTTTTGAGATCATGTGTCATCAACCAACCCGCACTGGGCCAGCGTGGTGGATGGTCTTGACACTGTCCTTGTGAGAGAAGGCCCTGAGTCCCAGTAGTGGGGCCATTAGGTTGATTATGCTGTTGCCTGAGTGGGTTTTTCCTGATGGCTACAATATTGGCGTCTTGAAATCTAGAGTGAATAGGTTTCTACTGGGTAGGCACGCCATCCTAGCCCCATCGTAGACCGCATCATCGCTTAACATCAGGCGAGATGGCGGTCAAGTGCAAACTTAAAAAATACGTCTGTCAGTACTTTTGTTTACAGCTATAATATGTCATATTTACGCACAGGAGAGAAACAGCATTCTACCGTCCTGCTCTAATTGCATATTTCCGGCTTAAGCCCGCACTAATTGTTGGAAAGTTCTCCCGTGGGGAGGTTTATTTTTTATACTAACTGTGATTAATGATACAGTTTTAATGAAAACTGAACGTTTACAAATTAAACTTCAATTTAAATTCAGGAAATTTGATTAAATTGTAAACTTGTCTTAGTTTTTGGATCATTCAAAAAGCCTAGAGTATTTTTTTTACTTTTATAGGCATACACTTTACCGTCATCTCACCTGATGTTAAACGATGATGCGGTCTACGATGGAACGTGCTTTAAATTTTTTTATTTAAGTATTTAAAGTAAAATTGGAGGACATTTCTCACATTTTTTTTGCATAGAGTGACGAGACGGGCAGTATATGTGCCTGATGGTAAGCAACATGCCTGACACATAACAGCACAGTGACACGCAGCTATTGAAACATGAATAGTCCAAATCCTTACCTAGTACTGCACTGCGCTCGTCACCCAGAGATCTAAGATGTTATATCTCTAAGCCCTGTGATTCCTCTGGAAACATGGCCCTTCAAATCCATTACTGGTTGGTGGTAGAATAACTGGCAAAGATATGGTACTTCCCCAGGCGCACTCGGCCAAGAGTCCTACCACTACAAAACTGCTTATCCCAAGCCAATCAAATTTCATAATGTAAATAGATTGCAATTTGCTTTGTATGCAGCGTATTACAAAGTTGCAACCGAAATTATATATTCTGTAGCCACATTGCTAAAACTAATCATAACTTGTGGTGGATGAAGTTTGCATAAGGAGAGTGGACGGACGAAACAGGATAACTAGCTACAACCCGTGGTTTCACCCGCGTAAATGCCATTCTCATATATTTTCGCACTAAAAAGTAGCTTATTTACTATTCCACATCATGATCTAATCGGATGATGACTAAAATAAAAACATTAAAATGATTAATTTAATTTTCCAATATTTTAAAAGTCAACGTTTTGGATGTTTATATATTTGGATGTTTGTTACTCAATCACGTCTGAACGGATCGGGCTGAAATTTGGAACAGACAGATTATAGTTTGGAAGAACACACAGGCTACCTTTTAACGCGACAAAATAACGGTACGGTACTACACTACTACACTTGTTAAACAGCACAAACAAAAAATGACGGACATAATAGCGCTTAGAAGTTACGAGTGACGTCACTTCATTGTACGGGTTTTACGGTAATGTTAGATCATGCAGTTCAGTTGCACACTCTCCGAAATGTGTCCAATAAAACCAATAAGGTTGGATTTCGAACAAATTAGTCGTTACGCTACATACCTATTAGAGCACAGGCCCGTGACCAAATTTACCCTGAACATTTCGGAAAATCATGAATTTTTCCAACAAAATTAATAATTAATAAAATTCAATTTTTCAATTTTTATACTTTCAATACCTGTTCTAATCCATTATTTCGCAATGCCGTACAAAAATCATGCGACAAAAAGGAAAGAGCGAGGTTGGAACCCCCCTCTTCAATTTGCACGCAGTTGGACAGCTTTCAAATGCCGGCATAGTGCTGAACATTATAATTTTATACCCTTCTATCATCCTACATAGGTCTCCTGCTGTATCATATGACCCAAACATTTTGTTCAAGGGCATGTAGTCTATATAGCATTGAGACGCGATCGCTAACTATGGGCGTGATATACAAGATTAAAGTTACGCAAAGGGCAAAGGAGAGAGCTATAGTATGAGTTTCTCTGCGTGATTAAATCCGAAACAAGAAAATACACAGAAGAATCATGATCACCGACATAGCTCTTAAAATTACCAAATTTAAGTGGCCATGGGCAGGCCATATAGCTTGCATAACTTATAAACGCTGGGGAGTATAGGATCTCGAATGGCGACCACGAACCGGCAGACGCAGTGTAGGACGGTTCCCCACACGACCGAAGATTTTGTCTCGGTCGCGGGAAGTCGGTGGATGGAGGCGCCACAAGATCGATAATTGTGGAATTCTTTGGGGGAGGCCTATGTCCAGCAGTGGACGTCTGCAGGCTGCAGATGATGGTGAGTCGTTACAAACAAAGTAAGATCGATTCGAATTACCAATCGAAAAAAAAAAAAAGAAAAAAATATTAAGATGATTTTAAAGTCATACTTCTCCAAATTATAACAAAGGTGGGAGCAGCCTGTATGTTGAGTCTACAGCGCGCGCTCATTGCGGCGGCTCGTATGGCCAAATTAGATAACAAACCGGTTTCTTACTAAACTAAAACACATACGGCTGTCTTGGGTGCGCGCGCGCAGTTATATGTTTTATTTAATTTGTATTTGCTTTAGTTTTTGATGTTATATAGTTCACTTTTTTAAGATACGTATTGAGAACTGTTTGTCCTAGACAAACCTTGTTGAGGTTATAAGGCCGAATTTATTTTTATATGTAATGATTATAGTATTCGAAATAAATAAAAAATAAAATAAAAACAGTTCTCAGAAAAGCCCTCAAGGTGATACGTTATCCTTCAATAATTCGTGTTCGCAGGCGAACTGTTTTCAGCAAATTTTGCGTATAGTATACCTACTCTCAATAATTCACTGTAACCACATAGTCGCTTAATGGAAACCGACAATCTGGTCTACGATACAGCATAGGTACTTACCTAAAAAAGGCAAGGTAGTATTATGTCATGCAGATCAGTTGCACGCTCTCGGATATCTATCCAATAAAAGCAATGAGTTTGCAACTTTACGACGATGTTCAAGACTTTAAAGTCATTTTGAACAAGAAAGTCGTTACCCGAGCGTCACGCGAGCTCGTCCCGAGCGCCACGAAACTAGTTTTGACGCTACGCAATGCTAGCTCTGTCTACACGAAGCTAGACGTAATAGCTTACTAACACTAGCTCGCTATTGTAGCTTGAAAAACTAGCCTCGTGTCGCTTGGGCATAAGGATTCAAAACTGAAGAGCGATAAACAAAAGAAGGACGAATCTGAGTTAAGCCCTCAGGGTGATTCATTATCCCTCAATAATTCACTCAAACCAAATAACATTAATAAACGAGTAATCCCCAATAAAAGAAAGTTCATACGAGAGAGAACCAATCAACAAGAATTAGACGTGTGTAACGTGCTTAGCTTACTGAGTTAATGTTGTATAAACTTTGCCAGGGATTAGGGACCGGCAGATAAAGAAGTGGGTAATAAAAACGGCAATCTTCAGTTTTGTTTTATTTTCTTTTTCTAATTATTTTCTTAAGCTACTACAGATAAACTGAACATAAAAACATTGCGGCCGCAGTGGCAACCGTTGCAAATCAAAAGCGGTGCGTCTGCAAGGGAAGAAGTGTGCTGGTCTGCTGGTATTGCGGTGTACCGCTCTCTAAATATCCCTTAAGATGTATTTTCTTAATTGAGCCAATAAGCCTGATGACTAGAAAAAAATCCAACAGATTATTAAAAACTTATTATGACTTATTTGATTTCATTCTATACGATGTAATTTGATTTTATTTTGTTCTTAATGTACTTTGTTTTCGTTTGAATTAGTTTGATGTAATTTAGTTGGTTCTTATTTAATTTGGTTTTTACTTTGTCTAATATTTTCTGAACATCATTATTTTCTAAAGTTAATTTAATACTCTGTATATGGATTTTTAATCTGACAAGTAAATTATTTTATTCTATTCTATTCTTATTCTAAAAAAGTGTCCTACAATATCGATGGTTCTACATGTATTTTCTTTATAACAAAAAATTTCAAAGTCCTTCGAAGTTTTCAGTGACATCATCACTTCATTGTTATTTTTTTACAAAGACGTGACGTCATCATCTACTAGCACGGAGGTTTGATGATTTTTGAATCTTTCTCAATGATGAATGTTTGTCAATTTTTATGAGACGATTTTCTTAGCATTCCATGGATTCACCGTGCGGGTGCCGGGTCCATCGTGTGGCAGAGAGAGAAAACCCGAGTAGTTCCCGAGACTTGGGACTCGGGCGTAGGTTTAAGGGGCCCCTTTCTGACGTACGTCAACACTCACTTTCACTACTCGTTTTTCTCTCCCTGCCCAG
Organism: Ectropis grisescens; assembly: GCA_017562165.1. Classification (NCBI taxonomy): domain Eukaryota; kingdom Metazoa; phylum Arthropoda; class Insecta; order Lepidoptera; family Geometridae; genus Ectropis; species Ectropis grisescens. The sequence continues at coordinate 15,921,702 of CM029797.1, forward strand.
CCAAAACTGATATGAGCCTACTAGTGCAGCTTTAGATACTCGTTCTAGTATAGAACTACTGCACTTCTGGATAAGCCAAGGTCTTTCAGCAGGTTATAGAGAGATTTTGCTGGTATACCTCTCGCTCCCACTTCTACAGCGTATAAACTAACTACATAGCCGTTTTTTGTTAATTCGTTTAGGAGAACGATTTAACAAAACAAAAAATACGTATTCCATATTTTTCTATAGTGTACCTGATGGATTAACTGAAATGGTGTATTTTGGACTCATTAATCATCCTAATTTATTTGTTTTGTTATAAAAACCCAAGAAAATACTAACTCTTATAACTAAGAATGTCCTCAATATTCTCTGTCCTAAGCGGCAAAACACTCTACCCCCAATGTTTCTACATCTGCTGAACCCTATCCCATAAATCCAACATCACCCGCAATCCAAGCACAATTACAGATAAAATCCATTCATTTACGCGTCCGAGTAATTTATTCAGTCATCGAAAGCCACGGAACCCTAGACACGAATTTACGACCCCGCAGCCGGAGTTACCCGATCTCACCCGAACTTCGACGAACTTAAATCAAGATAATATGTAATAATTCTTGTTGGATAGACGATTTGAATATTTGACCTGAGGGGCCTTTTTCAAGCTAATTTCGATTTTAATCTCGAAATGATTAGGTTGCAATCTCGGTTAAACACTTTTTTTTTACATGCTGAACTAGATGTCCGCCCCGGCTTCGCCCCTGGACCTGTGGTACATATACAGCCTATAGCACTAAGGGACCCCGTACATATCCAACGGTGAGAGAAATTTTGAAATCGGTTGAGTAATTCATGAGAATATCGCGATAAAATTCTGATCTATGTAATTTTTGAGATAATATTATGAACAAAAACTAAAATTTGCTTACATGTATTTAGACGACGAAGCTATGATCTTATTATCTGAAATATGGTAAGTATCTATATGTCTGAAATTAATTTAAAATTGAGGGCGGTTTTGTTTTTACGGAGTAAATAAATTATTAACGATTACGTTTCTGCTGGATTTCGTAAACGCTTGGTGGTTATTACTGCCAGCTGCTAACAGCTCAAGTCAGAATACATCGCTAAATGTTCAGCCGCCGTTCAAACTTGAAGCCAGTCGGTTCAGAAAACGGTTTTAATCAGTATTACAGAGCGAATCTAATTTCGGATACGGCGGCGCAGCGCAAAATGCGGTGCGCTGAGAAAACGAGGTAGGGACGTACCTATCACACGACTCCGAAACTATCGATAAATAAAAGTGGTCAAGTGCGAGTCGGGCTTGCCCATGAAGGCTTCCGTAGCAGCAAGTAACATATTACAAAAATTCTTGTACTTTGTTGTTACTTTAATCGGTATTTTAACAATAGTCAATTTATGCCCTATTTTAATACGTATAACTACTCACTATTTATCATTCAAACCAATTTTCGTTGATAGTTTACATGGTAACGTACATCACACACTTTTTTTTATTTTTGTCACTCTCTTATTTTAGAAGTTACATGGGATACACTTTTTACCACTTTGGAAGAGTCCCTCGCGCAACTTTTCAGTTAAGAAAAAAAATGTATTATTTATTCAATTTTTTGTATCAAAATCTTAATGCGGTTCACAGATTACATATACTTACCAAGTTTCAATAGTATAGTTCTTATAGTTTCGGAGAAAAGTGGCTGTGACATACGAACGGACAGACAGACAGACATGACGAATCTATAAGGGTTCCGTATTTTGCCATTTGGCTACGGAACCCTAAAAACTACATATTTATTTACTAGAAACACTCCGCAGCTTTACTCGTTTAGTTCACGTTGACATTATTTTCTCGTGATATAAAGCAAGCCTATTTATTGCAGACTACATTCTGATTTTGTTAAAAATTTCAAATGGATCTATTCAGTCGTTCTAACATGATAGAGCAACAAAAACCTAACCTTTTGTAATTTTAACATTACTAGGATCTTAGTAACGTTAAACATACGAAACGATCAAACGACGACACGTCATGATAATACGTACTTTTTTAGTAATTAAAAACATCATTTTGACAACGACTAATAAATCGATAAACGCTGCGCCGGTTGCATGTACGAAAAAGTGTTTCGTTTTGTTCTGTTACGCACATTGTCCCGTTACGGTCATTGTACGCTTTCGCCGCATCTGTCGGTGTTGTTATGACGTTGCCACGTTAAACTATCGTCCGTAAACCAACCGACTTTGCAGACAACCAATTTTTTACATACATAAGTGCCGGGTACCGAACATAGCCCCGTAAACCTCGCGACAAGGTAAACCATCTTCATGGTTTTTTTTTATTAAATAAATATTGGTGGACAATTCACAACCCTATCTGAGCCCAAACTAAGCAATGATTGTACTAGGGTGGGCTCTATTTATTTACTCTTTATTGTACACACCAAAACAAAACAATACATTAAACAAAAACATTAAAACTAGTGTTACAATCGGCGGCCTTATCGCTAAAAGCGATCCCTTCCAGGCAACCTTGGGATGGTAATGTTTTTAGAAGTAATAAAAAGCGGGGTGGGCTAAAAAGAATAATAAGATGATCAAATGTGTTTACATACGGTAAAAAGTAAATAAATAAATAAACATACATACTAATAGGGTTTACATACTATTACATGCAATACTTGTAAAATATACTAATAAATATAAAATAAATAACTGTAGGTATATAAATACCCAGAAAATAAAACAAACCATTATTATCAGAAGGAAAATTAACGATTAGAATAAGATAAATGAATTAAATGCAAATAAAACCATAGTAGATTTATAGGCATATCTACTAGATTATCTGTAGACCTACAGTGGTCTATAGATAATTCAGGTGTGCTTAGTGTAAGTAGTCAGTTAGGTAGCAGTGTAGTGTAGTTCTCATTGTATTTTAGATTGTTAATAAAGGTTCTGCCTTTTAAAAAAAATATGAGATTGTGACTACAGCTTAGACTCATCTATTTGAAGTCGGTGCCAGTCAGGTCAAAAAGTTAGTAGATTGATGCTATGTAGGCACATGGTAAGTAGGCACAGGTAACTAGTATCTCTCCACTACCTGTTAGATTTGGCTGGTACCGACTTAAAATAGATGAGTGAGTAGCACTTATAATAATGATTTTAGTTTATTTTTCGCTTTTGAGTGGTGAGTTACATGTGGTTTTGAAGTCGTTTTAATTTTTTGTACGAAAATAGTTTATGGTGTAAAATAATACGTACGCTACATTTTGTCGCAAAAAAACACCGAGAATGTAAACCACGTGGGTAAAACCGCAGGCCGGTACTAAACTATTCAAATAAAAATTTTTTTTCGATAAAAATAACAAATTATTTCGACATTACCCCCTCACTAGTCAAAGACCTGCCACATCCGGGTCAGCGTCTCGTTTCGAAATGCGACTTCAAGCACTATAGGCAATACTTGCAAGGAGGCTGTTAACTGCGACCTTATCGTAAAGGGAGAAGGCCTATATTTCAGTGTTATGTTGAAAACAAGCTGGAGATTTTTTCACCTAATTCCCGCCTTAATTTTATTGTTTCAATCGTTTGAAAGAAGTTTCCAGGAAATCAAGAAAGGAGAGTAGAGGCTTTTGCAATTGTAGTCTTAATACTCGTATACATATTTAAATTACACGTCAGGTCGTTCGTTCGCGATGCACTCCTAAACCACTTGACAGATTTTAGAATTAAAATCGAGTGTATTTTGATTCAGCTTAAGAAATATGATAGTTTATATTTTGTTTGTTACATAACATTACTCGAGTGAAGCCGGAACGGGTTTCTAGCTGCTAGTCCTAATATATATATATTTGCCTAAGTATGCATGTTTTCGACCACCTCTGAAGCAAATAGTTTTACCTACAAAAATAGAATCGTCAAATCGATTCACAATTGGTCAATTGGCATTGGCGCTACACAAGTACAAAAAAATAATAAAACGTACAACCGTACTGAAAACCTCCACCTTTTTTAAAGTCGCTTACAAGAACAAAAATAAATATTTTAATTTACCCCCGACTTCCTGGGACTTGTAATATGTACAAGATTCTACTAGTAAAGAACTTTCATTTGATACCAATAATTGAGGTAGTTGTAAAAACAGAAATGTATTTCGTCATTTTGTGGTAGCGGCCATCTTGGATATGAAATTTGTCATCGTGTATTTTACTAGTCAGGCCCTTTCATTTGATACCCATATTGAGGTAGTAGAAAAAAAATGCAATTCGATATTATGTGGACGCGGCCATCTTGAATCAATATTAACCAAACATAGCTACGAGTAAGAACATCCGCACGGAAATTAACCTTCAAATAAAAAACACATCGAAATCGGTCCATCCGTTTGAGCTCTACGGTGCCACAGACAGACATACACACAGACAGACAGACAGATATCGACGTCAAACTTATAACACCCCTTTTTTTTGGCCGGGGTTTATAAAAAATAGGAGTACAAATAAGTCATGTAAAAATTCCAATTTGTTGACAATATAAACAAAATTCCCAATTTCCTAATTACCTCATGCGGTGTCACTGCGGTAATGGAACATTTAGCGATCGCGCTTCATATACAGCCACAAACTTATCTAACCCAGTGGCCAACACTAGAACTAACGATGCGAATACGAAAAGTTAATTGGAAAATTGATACTAGCGATGCCTTTCAGCGTGGCAGTAAAGTTTGTGCTAATGTTCGTTGTGGTTACCCCGTTTCACCAAGTCACTGTATTTTGACATGTTTTTGGATTATGGTTTCATGGTGGATCATCTATATTTCAAATACCTATACTATATGTGGTTTGAAGAGAAATGTTTCCAAAGGAATTACAGTGCATAAACATAAATCCTACTAATATTATAAATGTCAATGTTTGGATATTTGTATGTTTTTTGCTCAATGACGTTGTAACGTGTCCGTTCGGACCGGGCTGAAAGGACACAGTTAATTCGATTCTATTCTAATATCTAGTTATAAGTTTAGCGCAATAAAATTTACTTATTTATTTATTTTGTCTAAATAAGTTAAATTCCATTAACAAATACCATTTCATCAAAAAATAATAAAGTCAACCATTCATCACCCAAAACATTACCCCCGTACAGGCACGGATTAAGGATAATCCTGGCATTTGTAACTCCCACTTAATTCTATTGCGAGAAATACGCAGGGACGTAATCAAGGGATTGCGGTGAGAAATGATGATGAGTGACGGGGGACGATGATGTGAAACGCTGTGGATTTCAAGAAATGTCATTCTTAACTTACTTTACGCTTAAATAAGGGTTTTCACACCATAGAGTAACGCGTCGAGCAGGACATGTGCCTGATGGTAAGGAACACGCCTGTCCATAACAGCACAGTGACACGCAGCTATTGGAATGTTTCGATTTCTTTGGAAACATTGACTTTTAAACCAGAAAACACTGATTTGCAATTTACTGCTTGGTGTTAGATTTTGAAGTAACATAACTATACTAACATGCTGCACAGGTTTCTCGTTTGAACGTTAATTGCAGGAACTTCTGGAGAGATTTTGAAAATTAGTTCACCCATAGATATGAACGTCATCCCTGAGCGCTTTAGGCTGTATGTTATGTACCTGCCACAGGCGAAACCGAGACGGACCACTAGTCTAAACTAAATGTATTGTAGTGGTAGGACTCCTAGCAGAGTCCGCCTGGGGAAGTACCACACTTTTGCCAGTCATTCTACCGCCAAGCAGTAATGTGAAAACATTACTGTGTTTCGGTTTAAAGGGCAATGTTTCCAGAGAAATGACAGGGCTTAGAGATATAACGTCTTAGATCTCTGGGTGACGAGCCCAGTGCAGTGCTAGGTAATGATTTGGAGTCTTCATGTTCCAATAGCTGCGTGTCACTGTGCTGTTATGTGGCAGGCATGTTGCTTACCATCAGGCCCATGTCATGCTAGTCTCGTCACTCTTTATTTAAAAAAAAAAGACCCCACGGTACCGGTGTAGTCTATTTTTAAATGATCTTAATATTTATTTATTGAATATTAGACACGTATTATTTAACTACTCGGATTATAGGTTTGTACCTGACTGCAACTGTGTCTTATAATTAGCGACAATGTGGTCTACGATGGGGAGTGCTCAGGTGCCAAAAGTAGTCCGATACACTCTCGACTGAAGTACACAAATATTCAATTAATTACACCAAATTCTAACAAAAAATACAGAGTAAAAATTAAAAAGCAGCTGAAGTTACCTTAATTAGCATACTATCTCTCTTTAGTTACAGTGTAGAAGAAAAAGATAGCCAACCAATTTAGATCATAAGTCGCTTTAATAAAATTGACTTGCCTCTAGTACATTTTTTTAAATACGCCAAGATGAAAGGACGGACAAAAAGGATTGATCCAAATCAGTTGTCTATGTAGTTGACTGGAGACGCTTGCCCAAAATGTAGATAAAACATGCTGTAGTAATATTAATGTACAATTGTACAAAACAAAAACAAACTTTATAGAACATCTAAAAATAGGAAAGCTTGTTATCTCCGAAAAAAACGACTTCAATTTAAAAATAAATTCAGGCACGACCAAATTGCGATAAAGCTATAACTAAGTCGTCCAGCCAAATGAAAGTAAATTTTAGTTTTTTGTTTATATTTCAAAAACCTCTGCACTGTTTTCAATAAAAAAATCAGGTGACCAACATTTTACATTCCTAACTATGATCTATCAAACAAATAAAAGAAACCATCAAACTCTATAATATTCACAATTGGTTGACCTATATTGCGTTAAATATTTACAAAAACAACTTAAGTTAATGTAGTGAGAACTTCCTCATTTTTTAAAGTTGAGCAAAAATAACGAAAATATATCTAATAATTATCTCTTCCAGGCAACTAATTATAAAGGATATTATTAATTACGGGATATTTAACATGGTTTTATGGTGGATAGTCCTGATATTTCGATTCAGTTTCCCTTATTATTTTACAGCTACACTGACGAATGGCAGGTATTTGTGTCAACTTAACGGAAGTTGAACTTGATTGAACTTCACAAGCGTATGATCCTGTCCTCCGTTTGACATTACATACCTACCAAAGCAGATGTGGGAAGCCATCGAAATTTACACTACATAAATATAATTACTTTCAAACTCGCTCGCCGATAATGTTAGCATTCTCTATTACGACTTGAAGATCGGAATCCTGATACTGTACTATTTAACCTGAGTTACACAAAATTGACGTATAAATTGTACATTAGTGAATAAAAAACCTTGACTTTAACATTTGAAGTCAGTAATAAGACGAATCTTACAAAACCACAAAGAAAGCTCTAAAATCTATAAGCGACCCTGAGATTGACCATCCCTGGACTAAACTAATAAGTCTAAAGCTGCAGCAAAACACCTTGACTTGCTTAATGAAAATCCAAAACTTAGCACTAAGTTAACTGCGACTTAACCCAGAGTAATTCGAATTCAAGTTAACTTAAGTTTAAGTTAAGTTTTGGCCCTTCATTAGGTAGAGTTGGAGTAATTGGTTCTCACTATTTGTAAATGGAAACGGCCAAGTTTAAGTTGGGAAAGATGCTTAGATACTGTGTTAGTAGCTGTGGTCGCGGACTTCGTCGAGACTTCTTTGTTTATTTTATCTCTGGCTAGCGACCCGCGCCGGCTTCGCTCGGGTGCAATCCTAAATCTAAACTTAATATTATTAAGCTGAAGAGTCTGTTTGTTTGTTTGAAAGCGAGGTTGGAATTACTGGCCCGAATTGAAAGATTATTTTTCTGCTAGGTAATTAATTTATCGAGGAAGACTATACGCTATATAATACTACGATACTATCAATAGGAGCAGAGCATGAATGAAGAATGGAACAAGCAATGTAAAAACAAGGAAAAATATACCTTTTGAAAGATTTCGCTGCGCGCCAATTGTTAATCAAAACATCAAATTTGATTCACAATTGGCTAACTATCGTGTAACATCCATCCAAAAAAAACATACCTACCTACAACCGAACTAGCAATCTTTCTATTTCTTCATATAGGTAGGTAACCTACCTATGTATTTGCTCTCTGTGTTGTGTGTCTATGTTACAACATAAGATAGTGGCCACACTGCCACATGAACACAGTTACTCACGATTTTATTGCTGTATTGACATTTGTATTTTTAATTTATATTATTGAGGTGTAAAACTAAATTTCAATTATTATCTTTGATAAGTATTATTACTATAACTTGGCATGTACAAAGAGTATGCAAGAAACAAGTATGAGTATGGAAACATAACAGTTAAACGGCACATTATGCGAACCTCAGTTGAGACCGGGTGCTCTATTTTTATGTTTAGTAATAAAAAGGTAAAAAGGGAATTAGAATGCATGAGAAGAGTCAGCATTTTCAAAAACAATAACTTATGTACCTACACTAAAATATCGTCTCATGTGAAGCAAAGATAAGTTGAAGATATTTTCTTATTTGAGAAGATTTATTTTTTGTTCTAGTCTCGAGACTAGATGGAGTGACAATATTCGAAAGGCAGCTGGTGTCGGTCGGAGAAGTAAGACCGAGGACCGGGCTGAGTGGCATATCATAGGGGAGGCCATATCCCATATGAGCTGGACATATCCAGCTGTTGACGAATACAGGCTGATGATGATGTTTTGTTCTACGGTCAAAATAGATAACCTTTTTAGATAAAAGTAATGTGCCAAAGCTGCTGCTCAAATCGGATCCCTCGAAAAGTACACAGTTTATACTCATGACCTGATTCTCCTGCCTAGAATGCATCTTGACACAACTTGGTCCCGACATTGGAATATATCACAAAAAATGATGGGAAGGTATTATGCGGACATACAACCAGATATTCCAAAAAAGCCTGGTTTTTCAAACTTCGGCATGTCAACAGGTCTACAACATCCACAATTATTCGTTTGCGGCTTGGACACACTTGTACACCTCTGCATTTAGCCAAAATACGGATTAGGAATCATTCCATCTGTGAGTGTGGTTTGGAAGAGGGAAACGTGGATCATATTTTTTTTAATTGCCCAAATTTACTAAGTTGCTCACTCTATGATTTTCTCCCTCTTAGCATCCCTCGTCCTTCATCCATGAAATGTCTTTTGTCCCTTACCTCAACCACATTAATTTATCATATATTATGTAAATTCATTATTTAATATATTAAGAATAATATAAGATTGTAATATATTGTAAATAACCTTATTTTTTGTTCCCAACTAGCAAAGTGTTTGTATATCCGTATAGTACTTAATGTTTCCTTTTTGTTTTAAGATAATCAATAAATATGTATTATTCGCTCGCCTCGCACAACCATGTTTGTAGGTGAATTTCCTTTAAGCTGGTTGCCTGGAAGAGATTGCTCTAAGCAATAAGGTCGCCGTTTGTGGTGCTAGTTCATAAGTGTTCTATTGTAATATTTATGTGTTTGTGTCACAATAAAGAGTTATCTATTTATCTAAATGTAATGTCGAATTATAAACCCACAGAGGAAGTAATCACTAATAAACCGACCAAATTTTTGTAAAATTTAATGTCAATCGCTGCCGCTTATGAAGCTGCCACGAAACTGACATTGGCAGATGTGACAACCATATGTCACAGCGCGCGGCATAAATCAAGTAAAAAAAAGTAATCTATTAAATTCTAAGTTAAGTATAAGTTTTTATTTCTATCGGCAGTTCCAATGACTGCCATTTTTTTGTTCTATTTTTGAAATGTACACACTCGACTAGTTCAATTCAGAGAGCTCAACTCAAAAGCGTTTTCCATTTTCAAAAATTGTCCAATGAACCTGAAGAAGCTTTCACTTCAGAAACTCAAAGTAGAATAGAATAGAATAGAAATATTTATTGGCCTTATAACAAATTGTTACATTAGGTAAGTCAATACAAAATTCGATCAAGTTATAATTAATTCCAACAATATTATTCTTACAGCGTTATAATCATGTATTAAGTATGTATTAACATTAAACAATTCGGGCCCAAATTAACAAACATCATTACCTTTGTCAAAAATTACTTAGCTAAAAATGCGCAAATGGTAATTTTGCACAAAATTTACAAAATCTGTCAAATATAGGTCATAATACAATAAACATATTCAACTAAAATAAATGCATACATTATCAAATTCATTCAGTAAAAGTAAATGTCAAATTTTTTTAAACATCTGTCAAATTCAAATTGAAGTATAAATGTACATAAGAACTATTAGAATCATCCCGCGGTTTTCCCCGTATAATTTTCTCGATGTAAAACGTAGTTTATGTACTCTTCCTGACCATATCCTAACTGTGTTTCAAATTCACAACCAGAAAGATCTGGTCAGCAGTTCCAACGTAATTAAGCAAAAAAACATCCAAACATTTCGATTTACAATAAAGTATTCAATTCATTTATTCGAACCATAAATTCACAAGAACACTTGGTAACGTCATTTACAAAAAGGCAAAGAATCTGTACTATGTACCTCTACGCATGCGCGGTCCGAGGGGGGGGTCACAGGGGACATGACCCCCCCCAAAATCGTATACGTTGAACATAGACTATTTTTAACGCGGGAAAACAACTAGAACGGGAACTACGCGGGTAAAATCTTGGGGCGCTACTAGTAAAGTATTTTTTGCTCGATTTATTGTATTTCTACTTGTGACCCCCCCCAAAACCTGAGGCTGCGTACTGGTGACCCCCTACAAAATTCGAGGCTGGGACCGCGCCTGCCTCTACGTACATAGTAAGATAAAATAACAATGTCAAAATGAATAAAGCAGCTGTAAAAGGACCTAGTCAATTAAATGCAGCTAAAGGCTTTGTCGAATATACTTATATACTTTTACATTCGGGCCTAAAAAATCCGATTACAGTAGGTAACTCAAATCCATATAAAAACTCTATAACCTTCCATTATTAACCGCCCGCAAAAACTGCGACGGCCCTAAGTACACTACAACTTGGTAACTACTACAGAACTTTTTCTTTGCGAAGCCTTTGCGAAGTTTTGTAGGTCGTATTTTGACAAAAGGCTGCGACAGGCGACTGGCGTTAGCACACTGTCGACGCTGACGTGCGTTTGCTATGCGTATTATAAAAAAGGCGTTTGGTGATCTCATTACGACTGGTCAAAGACAATTACCCATTTGACTGATTGACTCCTATACTAATAATAACACACAGCTAATCTACCGGTTTTTTTTATTATTTAAATTATCCACTCCACAGACTCCGGGGTCCGTGATCTTTGTCATTACAATTATCTTTTGACGTGACAACGTCTTATAAATTGGTTTGCCGGGTGACACTTCAAGAAACTGCGTTACGCTCCGCTCACGTTATGCGCTCACAACGAGAGCGAGTGAGAGGCACGCGTCCCTTCCACTCGGGCATGGTTAGCCCGCCTAAGAGCGAGAGAGACAGACATAAAAAGTGAAAGGCACGCGTCCCTTCCGCGTCCTTCCGCGTCGCTTAAAATTATTTTACCACTCAAAGTCGTTGTCACATAAAACTTTCGCCCGTATACCGACTTTACAGGCAACAAATTTTTTTTTTTACACATTTCTTGGATAAGGAGAAGAGGAAAATAGGAGGGGATTTGGGTACATTTAAAATCTAATTCTAGTGCTCGTCTGTAGAGCCGATCACTACCGGTTGGGATTCCGCTAGTAGTCGACTCGACATCGAGTGTTTGCCTAATTGCCTTTTGCCATTTGCCTAAGCTGCCTCCCAGCCCAGAGCCTCCACAATGGCCGCATTTCTGTCCCTGATGGCCATCTGTAGGTTGAAATGGCGGATGGTCTTCGGTGATGCAGCCCACGCTCGCCGCACGAACCGACCAATGGCGTCGTCGGTGTCGTCAGCGTAGTATGTGAAGGTCCCCGTGTGCCGTGTGATTGCAACTACCGCATGGGGCACACTCTACACTCTCGTGCAGCTTCATGTTTGCCTTGGTTTTGATTACGATTACCGACTCGTATGTTAGTCCCTGAGCTTCATCCAGCTTAAGGATGCGTGACCCGGTGCCTGACCCATAACCCTGGTTTGTCAGGGTCTCCTTCTCCTCTTGAGTGGTGTGAACTAAGAAGAGGGTGTTTGGTTGGGTGTTGGGTATTTGCGCTCCCTTAAATCCACCTACCGTTGAACCCGTTGATGTCTTTCTTTGCATCCTGCTCTGTCCTTAGAAGTTTGCATAACTCTATCTCGTTTTATCCAATCATTGGTGGAAAGTAGTGCCACGTGACATGGATATTCGGCTTATCACAGCGCGATTTTTTACCTCGTCCTGCGCCCCCGCTGGTGACTTATGAATTAAAGCAGATTCGTTTCATGCCCGATCAACAGGGTGCTTAATCAATGCAACTGGTATAGTCGGGAGAACGGCGCCTGCGCAGACGGAGACCCCGGGTTCAAACCCCACACGCACCACTGTCTTTTCGAAGTCATGCGCTTAATGCTGCTAACATAAAACGGTGAAGCAAAAGCCAAAGCAAAAACATCGTGGGGAAACCGACACGCACCTAGAATCTTTCATAAGTCATGTGTCATCCACCAACCCGCACTGGGCCACCGTGGTGGATTACGGCTGACTCTGTCCTTGCGAGAGAAGGGCCCGAGTCCCAGCTGTGGGAACATTTAGTGGGCTGTTTATGATTACACGTTAAGCTTTTGTAATTTTAGTAACATACGTGATACGTAAGAGCTACGCATCCATCGTCATCATCGCCGTTCTCCCAACTGAACCAGCCGTAACTTTACGAGAAATTACAGGGCTTAGAGATATATATTTATTAGATATATTTTTATCAATTTATGACAATGTTTTATATGATAAGTACAGTAATGTATTTCATTGATTTTTTTAATTGACGTGTAAAATTATCTTTTATAAATAAATAAATATGAATATATAAATATAATATCTTAGATAGCTGGGGGCGAGCGCACTGCTGTCCAAGTGATGATTTGGGCTCTTCGTGTTCCAATAGCTGCGTGTCACTGTGTCGTTCTGTGGTAGGCATGTTGCTTACCATTAGCCACAAGTCTTGCTCGTCTCGTCACTTTTTATTTAAAATACAAATCCTAAAAAAACTTACAAATTAACCGAAAAGCTCGTACAGACAACAGAAGAGACTGGTTACGGCACTGCTTTAGTTCCGTGCGAACATAAAGTATATAGTTTAGACTGACTATTCGTTGCCGCTACTGTGCTACCGTCTAAAAAAGAAAGTCCCTGAAAAACTCCAGACAAAGCCAGGATATAAACACGAGAGGTTAAGGTAAAGCCTGGCTCACCTATGAGTCTGTAATAACTTTAAGCTGGGTAAATCCTTTAGTCTAGGACGTATTCTGGAACAGGGCTCGAACCGTATTGATTCTGATTTGATATCGAATAGATGTCGGTTGAAAATTGTAGTAACGTTGCTCGATAGACACATAAATAGAACTGTTTAGCACTGTACTAAGACGACTGACAAAGTTCCCGAGTCGAACTCCAATGAGTCCTACGATTACAAGATGACGTAAGAGGTACCAATTCCAGCTAAATCATTCTACATACTAGTAACTGTGTGTATCGAATCATGAATAAAAAAATGTCTGAAAAATTAAACATTAAAAAAACCGACTTTAATCAAACAATTAAACTTACACATTTTACAAATTTTAGTACAACTATTAAAATAGTCTATCATCGACGTATATTTTTTTATGTTTGTTGATATTACAAAAACCGTTGTACTAATTTGAATACAATTTATTTGAGACTTTTAAGTTTAGCATTTCATACAAAATAAATATTAAATTCAAATCAATCGCTTAAGCCTAAGAACTAACAAACATAAAAAATACCATCGAACTGAGTACCATTTTTTTACCTGTTAAAATATTGTAAAGTTTTATGAAATCAGAAACACTAACTTATAAGTAGGTAAGTACACTCCGCGAGGCATAAGCTGAGCTTTGCATTTGTGTGAGTGTACATGGATAGTGTAGGTGTGACAACCGGCCTTAGGCGCGGCGCCATTCTGTCTCGCCGCGCTCCTGCCTGATTGGTGATCACTCACACTAATGCAAAGCTCAGCCTATACCTCGCGGACAACATTTCAAGCTCCTGCCTGATTGGTGATTACTCACACTAATGCAAAGCTCAGCTTATACCTCGCGGAGTGTAACAGTTTTAATCAGTTCCATTTCGATGTTCTTGACGTCACGTGTTCCAGAATATCACCCCCACTAGATCGAGCAACGCATACAAACCAGGTACAAGTTTAATATATGCACTTTGCGCCCGGCGCCGCTCGCTTTACGTACATACACAATGTACATACAAATTTATGTATATTTATGCATGAGTACGGAAACGCGAGTGCTGTTGCGTTTTTGAACGAATTTTTGATGGGAATTACTATTTTGTGAAAATGTGGAGTGGATAGAAATTTTCAGTTTTTGTTTAAGATTTTTTAATTTTTTTTTTTAAGTGAAAAGTTATTTAAATACTCAAATCTTTATTGCGTCATATGTAGGTGCAGTACATTCATGTGTTGTTATTAGTAGCTATTGTAGTCGTTACTAATTATGGCCCTATAAGGGCATGCCAAAAGTGGTAACGGAACGTTGGAAATTGACGTTCCGTTACCACTTTTGGCATGCCCTTATAGTCATCAAACCTGTCTGGAAATAAATTTTGGTGTTTGTATTTAGGCATGTTAAACACTTTTTGGTGTTTTTAATGGGTTCGCGTTACCGACACACTAATGAAACAGCATAGCGTTAGAGCGGCGGTGGAACAGTGGAGCGGGTGATCTACCGCCGAACGAAAACTGTCTTAACTTCGATGCTTCTCTCTCTATTCTTTTCCTTTGATAGAGACGGCAATAGCAAAGTCAACGTTGATTAAGTTAGACGGTAAAAGGCCGGCCCCCCTACCACAGAATAGATATTACTACAGAACCCTCACTTAGCGAAAATTGTTATATAAATAGCGACTCTTGCTGGGACGCAACAAAGTGCAATTCAGCTCGCATTAGCTCAATGCCTATCGCAATTTTTAAACAAAACATTTGCGCTCTCTTCTAACGCGTAATTCTGTCGCTGTCTGGCGCGGAATGATGCGCATCGAAAGGGTTGTCGACATATTATCTAATAAAAAATTAAATTAACCTTTCGTTATGTAGGTAGTTAGCATTGTAGCTCAGATTACATATTTTAGTTATTTACTTCGTAACGCGCAAGACAGCTAGAAGAGGCCGTAACATAGGGTCGGACACATTGAAATTAAAACAATAAAAGTATACTTTGACTGTTTTTATTCTACTTGATCGTCTAAATGTTGTTTGATAAACATGTAACATATTTTAATGTCCTTACCTACACTAATACATACAACCAGCTTCAATTACAAGCTATTTTATAATTTCCCGTACTTTTTGTACGGTTAGCAGAAAAATATAAAAAATAATGGTATATTTTGTACAACTAAGAAAAAATGATAATTCTTTGTTTTTTGACTCGTGCATCCATATACAGCACAATATATGGCGACGTCATTTTGCGCGGGAAACGTGTTGCGCGAGCGCTCAGACGTGCGTTCGACAACCGCCTGGCACTTGTTCCGTGCGAGGAACGGTCTAGCTGTAGGTTAAAACCGCGCGACCTTGAGCGAGTGAGGATGCACTGCCCGTACCGCCTAACTAAGTCGGCTATAGCTTTGCTATTGCTGTCTCTATCATTTTAAGCAGAAAGAAAAGAGGGAACACTATCAAAGCTAAGACAGTTCTAGTTAGACGGTAGGCCCTCGGGTCGTAGGTACGAATTAGACGCTTTTCAAATGTGAAACTTTGTCACTTTGTGTCACCGACATGCGTTATCCATGTCAATATTCGGATGCTTCTTGCTCAATTACGTCGTAACGTATGAAAGGATCGGGCTGAAATTTGGAACACAGATTATTATAGTCTGAAAGAATATATAGACTACTTTTTATCCGAAAAATAACGCGAACGGGAACTACTCGAGTAAAATCGCGGAGCACTAGTATTATGAAAATATGAAAGTATGGATGTTCGTTGCTCAATAACCTAGGAACGGCTTAACGGATCGGGTTGAAAAGAACACAGATTATAGTCTAAAGTAGAACCTGAGTAATGGGTATTTTAGCACGGGAACATAACGGAAACTGAGCAGGCAAACCCACTGCTCGCTGCTAGTGTCATATAATTAGTATGCAGCGCACACTATCGCACCCGCTTGGAAGTCATCAAAAAAGGCGAAACCTTTGACCTTTCCTGTTCGCCCGGAACAAACACAGTAACATTATGTACACAGGGCGACGCATGTTTCGCACATAAAATTGCATAAAAATACTCCGTGGAACCTTCGCGAGAGATACTAACCAGTTTAGAGGGTATACGTGCTTATGCATAACAATATAGTGTGAATCTAAAGATGCTAGATGTGGCAGTCGTCGTCGATAGATGGCATGATTAGAGAAAAAAATTGATGTAAGATTAACATCTGTCATAATTATTTATACTACTTGTCATAATGTGTTATGTTCTACCCCGGATATACCTTTCCGCGGTTGTGACACGAGACTTCTTATAGTTAGTCACAAGAACAAAATTAAAAATTTTGAATAACCCCCGACTACCTCGGATCTGTTATCTGTACAACATTCTACTATAATGTTTATAATGTATCTACAGGACTCAATCACGATTTAATTCATTGTTTAAATACCTCGACGAATTAAATCGATAAATTAAATCGTGATTAAGTCCTGTAGATACATTATAAACATTATGTGTTCAAATCGCGAAAGTTTAAAAACAATAACATTCTTCTAGTCAAGCCCTTTCATTTGATACCCATATTAAAGGAGTTGTGAAAAAAGAAATGTATTTCGCCATTTTGTGGAAGCGGCCATCTTGGATTTGAAATTTGTCATAGTGCAATGTATTCTACTAGTCAAGTCCTTTAGTTTGAAACCCATATTGAGGTATTAGTGAAAAAATAATATTTTTCGCCATTTTGTAGTGGCGGCCATCTTGGATTTAATTTTTTTTATAGTGTACATATAGTATTTTGCTAGTCAAGCCCTTTCATTTGATACCCATATTTAGGTAGGTTGTGAAGAAATATTTTGTCCGCCATTTTGTGGAGGCGGCCATATCGATATTGACCAAACATAGCTAAGAATATTAACCTTCAAACATAGAACAGATAATACAGATAGAACGGACACTCCCCAACCCCCGTCAATTTCAAGCTTCCTCACCCCTCAGGCCGTTTCGGATACGCTAGGAGCACTCAACGCAGGGCTGGTATCGAACATCTAATTCCTAACGAAATATCATCATGGTGGGTGTTTGTGCTGTTTACGGCTGTCCGTCAACTAAACGGCACAAGATTAAAAGCTTTATTTAATTTCCTAATGATAAAATAACGTAAGATTAGAAACTTTTCAATAACGTTGCTTTATAATATTACAAGCTTTGCTTAGTTTGGGGTCAGATGGTGTTGTGTGTGTCTACCAATATTTATTTATTTATAATAACGAAGTCGTTTTTAACTCAAAGTTCGTAACTCACACAGCCAGTAACTTATGTGCCCAAGCACGGATTGATAATGCCTGGAGGAATAATTGTAGTGACAGAATAAAGTTTCCTTCATGGGTAAATGTAAAATAAAATGCAAATGTGTACCTACTAACAGAAATAGATATCTAGGTACCTGATCTAATCTATCAATAATATATTCATCAAAGACAGAAATGCAGGCGCAGTCGTGGTGGAGGCGCTGAGCCGGGAGGAGGCGGCTTAGAAAATAAAATAGGCCTAGAATTAGAATGAAAATGTTCCCTACTCCCCCCTATTTCCTTTTCTTCCTAATCCAAGATTCATGTAAAAAAAAAGAAAACAAATGACAAAGGTCACGGGCCCCGGAGTCAGTGGAGTTGCTAAATTTAATAATAAAAATAAAAAAAGATCTAATCTATCATCGGTTTCGTTTCATTTTACGCGGCAATACAAACACCCACAGATTTCTGAAACAATTTAGAAATCTGTGCAAACACCCTTTTAATTAGAATAGTGTAATTTGGCTCCATTCTATTTATGTAACTAAACATTATAGCAAGTTTATAGACGACGTCACCAGGTGAACTCAAGGGGCACAACTATGCAATAAAACAATTCAGTAGCCCTAGCGCTAACGCACACATTCACGCGTGTGTACGAACGACATCTGCGTAGTTGTGTGAAGAGTAAGCAACTCCACAGCGGCGGTTGTATGGAGTTTTAGTGGAGTGGAGTAGAGGGTGTGCTTCAAATGAAAAAAACCGCATCGAAATCGACTCATCCGTTTGAGCTCTACGGTGCCACAGATAGACACACACACAGACAGACAGACAGACAGACAGACAGACAGACAGACAGACATCGACGTCAAACTTATAACACCCCTTTTTTTGGTCGGGGGTTAAAAATGCTCGACAGTGACGTAGGAAAGTAGTAGTAGTACGATTCGAAAGCAGACACGGGGGTGAGCCCCGAGGGGCATCCTAGATCGAATGCTCTATCAGAAGATTAAATCTGTTCGGCAACGAACCTAGGGATACACTTTGGAGAAAGTGACGCGTTTTACGACGCGTCAATGAAGCCACACGCTGTCCTTAGACCCTGGATGGACATATTGATCAAACTCAAAAACACAAGACGTTGGCGAAATTGTGCTCACCAAACATTTATCTCACACAAATATATATCACAACCAAATAGAAGCCAGAAATGAATCGAAGATGAAGAATCAGATGACATAAATAAAAACCAGATATTAATAAAGATGAGGAAGAAGAAGGCTTTAATCAGCTGACTATTATTTAATAAATATTTTTTATTTATAAATTAAGAACTAACAAATTGTCTTCCCAGACATATTGCATGCCTCTCGCAGAGGCCAGTTTGTATGGGGCAACTTTTAAAATGTTTTGTATCATCTTATCTTACCTACAAACAGCAATAAAGATTTTTTGTAATTTTGTATTTGGATCCGTCTCCCTGTGAAGCGAGCCCTCAAGAACAGTGGCAGAGGTAAGGTTGCGCTCGAATATAAGAGTACTCTTGCAATTCTATTGTCAAGCCACGTGGGAGAAGCTTACGGAAATATTATTCGGTACCACTGTAAATGATATCGAGCCCGACTTACCCCGCTGTGTGCTTGCACGGTGGACGATTCGTAAATGCATTTTTTTACAAAAAAGAAATGATCATCAATAATGACATCTGTGTACGTAAACAAAGTGTCGTACTCTTTTTTTTTTAATTAGCCACTCCACAGACTCCGGGGTCCGTGATCCTTGTCATTACAATTAATCGTTTTTTACACATATCTTGGATAAGGAGAAGAAGAGGAAAATAGGAGGGAGTTGAGTACATTTAAAATCTAATTCTAGTGCTCGTCTGTAGAGCCGATCACTACCGGTTGGGATTCCGCTAGTAATCGACTCGACATCGAGTGTTTGCCTAATTGCCTTTTGCCATTTGCCTAAGCTGCGTCCTCCCGGCCCAGAGCCTCCACAAAGGCCGCACTTCTGTCCCTGATGGCCATCTGTAGGTTAAAATCGCGGATGGTCTTCGGTGATGCAGCCCACGCTCGCCGCACGAACCGACCGAGTGTCGTACTCAGGCCCAATTTAATTGTTTAAATATTAAAATTAAATGGAATACTATCAGTGCTTTGCGGTTTCACCTACGAAGTTCCGGTCTCCGTTATTTTCCAAGACAAAAATGTAGCTTTTGTGTTATTCCAGTCTATACCACAGTGTTCTGATTTTAATCCTATCCGTAAAGACGTTCTGATGTGATTGCCAGCTACCATCTATCTATACATATAAACTTTAGAAGGATACGTAATTATATGACTAAATATGTCACATCCAGTAATTTTATATCGCCGTTCGCAGCATCATATAAACAATGATTTAAATATTATCTGTGTTTACACGTTTACTGGAAACGACAACCTGCTGCTACGAAACTCGATCACTTCGAAATTTTATATTTTGTACTTTACAAGCGAGTAAAACCGCGTGACAATATACTGTATAACAACGTACAAACTGAGAAAGAGGAGCACATATAAGTGCGTACATATGTAAGAACATGAAAATAGGATTATAGGGTGTTACAAAGCATGAAATAAATTTAATAATGTTCGACATTTTTAACAGGCTCAAAAAAAAGAGGAGGTTTTCAATTCTGGTTTATTTTTAACCGACTTCCAAAAAAATTGGTTGCCTGTAAAGTCGGTATACGGGCGAAAGTTTTACGTGACAACGACTTTGAGTGGTAAAATAATTTTACGGAAGGGACGCGTGCCTTTCACTTTTTATGTCTGTCTCTCTCGCTCTTAGGCGGGCTAACCATGCCCGAGTGGAAAGGACGCGTGCCTCTCACTCGCTCTCGTTGTGAGCGCATAACGTGAGCGGAGCGTAACGCAGTTTCTTGAAGTGTCACCCGGCAAACCAATTTATAAGACGTTGTCACGTCAAAAGGAGGAGGTTATCAATTCGACCACTATGTGTTTTTTTTTTAGTAAAGAGTGACGAGACGATCAGGACATGTGCCTGATGGTAAGCAACATGCCTGACACATAACAGCACAGTGACACGCAGCTATTGGAACATGAAGAGTCCTAATCATTACCTAGCACTGCACTGCGCTCGTCACTCAGAGATCTTAGGTCTTATATCTCTAAGCCCTGTAATTTCTCTGGAAACATTGCCCTTCAAACCGGAACACAGTAATGTTTGCACATTACGGCTTTTTTGTATGTTCCCTGATTTCTCGAGAAACCCCGTACGGATTTTAAAATTTATTGTTTTGTTCGGATGGGTATGCTTCCCAAATGGTCCTATACCTATAAATCTTATCGAAATCGGTCAAGTGGTTTTTGAAATATGAACCTAAAACTAAAATTTGCACACAATTTTCTGAATGAGGTAATAGTAGATCTCACAAAACTTATGAAACTCGAACCTGTCACTACGGAGTTAGGTAAACGCGTTAATAAAAACTTGTTTTGCACTAAAAAGGCTAAAATAAACTATTTTCGTACAAAAAATTAAACCGACTTCAAAACCACAAATGGGCACTTAAATCCATACTAATATTATAAATGCGAAAGTAACTCTGTCTGTCTGTCTGTCTGTCTGTCTGTCTGTCTGTCTGTCTGTCCGTCTTTACCGCCTAAACCAACCAACAGATTTTGATGAAATTTTATACATAGATAGAATAGATCCCGAGAAAGGACATAGGCTACTTTTTGTTCCGAAAAAAGGGTTGAAAGGGTTAAAATAAGGGATGAAAGTTTATATGGAAAACTTCGTCATTGTTGAAGGACTATGAAACTTTACGTCTAGATATTTAACACGAAACCATAAAATGTATGTTTTAGCAGTTTTGTAGTTTCGAACTGTACCTACGGGGGTGGAATTGGGGGTGAAAGTCTGTAAGTTCAATATTATTGAAGATAAAACCATGAAACTTTGTATCTAGACACTTGAAATGGAGTCGATAAACGTTTGTTCCAGCAATTTTATAATTTCTAACTATATGGGGATACTTATATAACCGCTTGATACACTGGCCGCTTTTCGCGTTTTACAAATTTGGCGGGAAAACGGGTGTCAGGTTACATAAGTGCGGTGTTTATGTTTCGGCATATGAAGTGCCACCTTACTTTTACCCGTTTGAGCCATTTACTCTCAAGAGCGTTTCAAGACGCTTCTAGCGGTATCATCTATACTTATAATAAAACTGTAACGGGTCGAATTCTGTACATTGAAGATATTTTGAAAAAAATATTTTTGGGGCACTCCATAGTCGATACTGATACCGAAACTGCATTTTTTTTCTTTCATTTCTGTCTGTCTGTCTGTCTGTCTGTCTGTCTGTCTTTCTGTATAGAGATCACGCATCACGCCGAAACTACTGATTCAATTCAGCTGAAACTTGGCATGATTTTAGTTTATACTAAGGACATTGCTGTGGGCTACTCTTGATCCCCAAATTCTGATCGGTTTTCTTGCGGGAGGGGGTGAAAGTCAGAATGTGTATTTGGTTGTAACTCATGTTTGCGTTGTTTAATTTCATTAATTCTTTTTTTGTTAGAAAGTACACATTTTTATATTGTCCCGTCAAAATTTGAACAATATCGGTCTGTTGGTTCGGAAATTACACAAACATTAAATAATAACGACACGCGCGGCGCGTTCGGTACATACTAACTTCTAAGTATTCTGTGTATCACAGACGATCCACAGAATATCTAGATTCTAGAAAGTGCCCACGTGATCGCGTCGCGTCGTCTTGGATGACAAAATAATTGTCAAAAATATATTTTTGTGTGGAAAAACAAACATCATTCGGTTATAATTACAGACTAAGTAGAGAGATACACAAATCGACTTCAAACAAGGAGGATGTTCTCAATCGGGTTGCATGTTTTTTTATTTGGTTTTATTTTACGCGATAAATCCGCTAATTGTTAGTTGATTTTGATAATTCCTTTTTTGTTTGGTAGAAAATACTTCAGAGGTGATCTTAGATATCGAAAACAGGGAGGTAATTTTTCAAATATCAACAGAAAACTAAAATTACCTGTCATTGAAGTAGATTTTGTTATTTTGGAGAAAACATATCAGCATAATAAGTAGCAGCATAAACAACCCATTAAATGTTCCCACTGCTGGGCGTCGGGGCCTACTCTCGCAAGGAGAGAGACAAGGCTATAATCCACCACGCTGGGCCAGTGTCGGTTGGTGGATGACATATGACTTAGAAGTTAGATTATAGGTAGATTTCGGTTTCTTCGCGGTGTTTTCCTTCACCGTTTTAATTACCGGCATTACGAACATGACTCTGAAAAGATAGTGGTGCGCGTGGTTTTGAACCCTGGGTCTCCGGATCGACAGTCGCCGTTCTCCCGACTAGGTCAGCTGTAACTTACTAGACCAGCCGTAACTTATTAGAAAACGTATTATTTCAATCCAAATACTGTTTAAAATTTAAAGGTAGTGTTCAACAAGCTTCGGTAACCGAAGCAGACCGTTGTTAGGGTTCTGTACCCAAATACCCTATTACTGAGACTTCGCTATCTGTCCGTCCGTCTGTCACCAGGCTGTATCTCAAGAACGGTGATAGCTAGACAGTTGAAATTTTCGCAGATGATGTATTTCTATTGCCGCTTTAACAAAAAACACTAAAAATAAAATAAATATTTAAGAGGTGTACCCATAATTATAACAAACTTGATTTTTTACCGTTTCTAGCTCGATACTAATAATAACGTACCCGTCACAGGTAGACGCTTTAACTATTCACTTACGTTGGAACGGCTGAATGTATCGAGTTAAAATTAAAGACACATTCTTGGTTTAGCTTAAGTAATACATAGAGTACTTATACAAAGGAAATGTTTAGCCTATTATGTTCTTCCAGACTGTAATCTAATTCTATTTCAAATTTCAACCCGATCGCTTGATACGTTCCGCCATGATTAAGTAACAAACATCCAAACAGTGACATTCATAATATTTACAGGACAACGTTGGAACGGCTGAAGATATTTGGATGGAATTCGAAACACACGTAGTTTGAACTCAGAAATAGCAAATCGGTTACTTATAGGTTACTGTGACGTAGGAAAGACTAAGCAAATTTGGTAGAAAATTGAAACAGAGATAACTCATAGTCTGAAATACCACATTTATGTATTTATTACCTATCAACCTGAAAAGAAGCATGGGCCCTAAGGAAACAAATATTAACTATCACGTCAAAACGGCACAACGATATGGGTTGACATACGAAACACATATAGTTTAGAGTCAAAATTTTCACATGGGCTAATAAGTCTACATTGT
The DNA here is from genome assembly GCA_017562165.1 of Ectropis grisescens. Taxonomy (NCBI): domain Eukaryota; kingdom Metazoa; phylum Arthropoda; class Insecta; order Lepidoptera; family Geometridae; genus Ectropis; species Ectropis grisescens. The sequence goes on from CM029797.1 coordinate 15,945,686, forward strand.
CATTTAACTCCATATTTATATAAGCATATATTTTCGTAAGGAACTTGATGTGATGGTAAGGTAAAAGCCAAAAATGAAAAATATATGCACCCGTTTTGACGTAGATAATATAGGTGATTTGCGTTCACAATCAAAATAACAAGCAACATTATATTCTCATTAGACGGCGCTAATGCCAGTTTAAATCTAAAAGCACTAAAGGCCATTTAAATCGATGTTTTGCTTTAGTGGTATGTATTGTTTCTTTCATCACTAGGTGGCGTTATTGTACTTATTAGTACAATTTAGAATACCAGCTGCAGCAATTTTGCTGCTAAAAGGATTATGATGCCGAATTTGGATTCTTTCGTTCTTGATTTTTTTCTGTGTTACCTACAATTAAATTCATACATTAACATTTCACTAGGACTTGGCTTAGATTTATGGGTTCAACTTGCTTGAATATCATTAAAACTCAAAATTTTAATTATGTTGATTCCACACAGGCTTCGTTCAAAATATTACGCCGGCGAAGTCGCGGGTAACAGCTAGAAAACAGCTTGCGGATAAAATGAAATAGGTAAGTAGGTATCAGATCATGCACATTAGCTTTAGACTTTTCATAATGTATCCTATAAAAATCCTACAATCTTTACACTTGCGGCTATGTTCGATACTATGAAACCTTACTAAGTATGTTTGATTTTGTTTAAAAAAAGAAAAATAAAGATCATAAAATTAAATTTTTGTGTAGAAAAACAAATTCACTCAAACTCAAAGGTTTTTCAATGACTACTTATCCAAATATTTGACGTACGATACTTCCAATTAATGTATAAGTCAGTAACATCTGCTTACGCGAACGAAGTAGCGGGTTCAGCTAGTTTATTTATAAATTCAAGATGGCCGCCGCTACAAAATGGCGGATAACGTAGGTTTTATCAATCCCATCAACATGGGTATCAAATGAAAGGGCTCAACAAGCAGAATACAAAAAAAAACCAAGATGGCGGCCACTACAAAATGGCGGATAACGTAGGCTTTATCAATCCCATCAATATGGGTTTCAAATGAAAGTGCTCAACCAGTAGAATACAACGTACTATATAAAATTAAAATCCAAGATGGCGGCCTCTACACAATGGCGGATAACTTAGGTTTTATCAATCCCATCAACATGGGTATCAAATGAAAAGGCTCAACAAGCAAAATACAATATACTATAAAAAATTTAAATCCAAGATGGCGGCCGCTACAAAATGGCGGATAACGTATGTTTTATCAATCCCATCAACATGGGTATCAAATGAAAGGGCTCAACAAGCAGAATACAACATACTATAAAAATTAAAATCCAAGATGGCGGCCGCTACAAAATGGCGGATAACGTAGGTTTTATCAATCCCATCAATATGGGTATCAAATGAAAGTGCTCAACCAGTAGAATACAACGTACTATATAAAATTAAAATCCAAGATGGCGGCCTCTACACAATGGCGGATAACTTAGGTTTTATCATTCCCATGAACATGGGTATCAAATAAAAGGGCTTGACAAGAAGAATACAGTGCACTATACAACCTCAATATTTAAGATGGGCGCAGCCACTAAATGGCGTATCAGACAGAATTTTTGATAGTCGACGAGATTTCCATGGTGTCTTATCAAATGTTATGCATGATGGACGCTCGATTAAGGCAAATTAAGAACTGCGAAAATGAGTTTTTGGAGGAGTAAACGTATTACTTTTCGGTAATCTTTTACAACTGCCTCCTATAAAATGATCAGGAACACCTGTTTTCAATTCTAATACGAAATTATATATATGAAAGTAACTCTCTCTGTCCGTTACCGTCTAACGCTTAAGCCACTTAAAGAGTTTATTACAATTTGGTGCACAGATAGACTAGACTTAGGAAAGGACAACGGCGACTTTTATCACAGAAAAGAGTTGAAAAGAGTGGAAATGAGGAGTAAAAGTGTGCATGGAAGGATCTTTGCACTCTTTGTATGCTATTTTAACCGACTTCAAAAAGGAGGAGGTTATCAATCCAGTTGTATTTCAATTGTGAATCAATTTAGATGGTTATTTTTTGGTTGGTAGATTATAGTTCAGAGGTGGTCATATAAATTTTATCGAAATCAGTGGGGCGGTTTTGAAATATGAGCAACAAACTAAAATTTGCGTTCATGTAATCAGACGATATATCTACTAATATCTACTAATAGACTCTAATAAAATTTGGTGGACCGTCCCAATATGATTTTAAATTAAAGTCTGTTTTTGATTAATTTCTTGAGAACATAGTTTTTTTTTTGTAATTTGCCGTGTAAATTGTACATTTATTAATAAATATAAAACTTTGACTTAGACCGATTTTGATTAGGAAACGTGAATTTGTATGGTAGTAGACATACGAGTAGGTACTGCCTCAATTACTTTAATAAATATGTGGCGCGGACGAAGTCGCGGGTAAAAGCTAGTCGAAAAATAAATTAATATCATTATTACAAGTGCTACTCACTCATCTATTTGAAGTCGGTGCTAGCCAAGTCTAACAGGCAGTGGATATGCCTACCTACCACATGCCTACAAAGTATTTTTGGCCTGACTGGCATCGACTCCAAATAGATGAGTGAGTACTTGTAATAATGATTTTAACTTATTTTTAGGGTTCCGTAACCCAATGGCAAAATACGGGACCCTTATAGATTCATCATGTCTGTCTGTCTCTGTCCGTCCATAGGTCACAGCCACTTTTCTCCGAAGCTATAAGAGCTATATATACTATTGAAACTTGGTAAGTAGATGTAATCTGTCAACCGCATTAAGATTTTGATACAAAAAATAGAAAAAAAACAAAACTTTTTAGGGATGACCCATAGAACTGAAACTCAATTTTTTTTTTGATCAAAACCATACGTGTGCGGTATCTATGGATAGGTCATCAAAAATGATGTTTAGGTTTCTAACATATTTTTTTCTAAACTGAATAGTTTGCGCGAGGGGCTCTTCCAAAGTGATAAAAAGTGTCCCCCCTGTAACTTCTTAAATAAGAGAATGACAAAAATAAAAAAGTGTATGATATACATTACCATGTAAACTATCAACGAAAGTTGGTTTGAATGAGATCTAGTAAAACACTGATTAAAGTAACAACGAACTACAAGATCTTTCATATTATGTTACTTGCTGCTACGGAAGCCTTCATGGGCGATTCCGACTCGCACTTGTCCACTCTTATTCGATCTGAGTGCTTATTTATGGTTCCGAAGTCGGTTTAATTTTTTGTACGAATCTAATAGAAAAAGAATCTTTCAATTCAGACTAGTTTTAAAACGGTGACAGAAAACATCGTAAGAAAACTAACATCTGTCTATAATATTTCGAGGTCATGCATCATGCACCAACCCGGACTGGGCCAGCGTGGGTTATGGCTTTGACTCTCTCCCTGCGAGGGAGGTCCCGAGTCCCTGTAGCGGGAATATTCAGCGGGCTGATTATTACGTTTAAAGTACTTCATTTTGCTTCCTCCAAGATGCGGTCATAGCGTTGGGTCATCGAAATTATTTAATCGAATATTATTCGTAGTCAAAAGCGATCGGAGAATCGTGCAGATCAGATAGACGCGCGTGACTTGTGAAACTGCGACTCACTCGGTCGGTCGGTCTGTCCATGCAATCGCGGAAGTACTACAGTAAATAAGATCTAGGTAGTGCTTTTCTTACTTTTCATAATTTCGTACTCTATAAAAAAAATCGATATTATTTATGTATTTATATCTTTTTTTTAAACTTTTATAGGTTTATACTTGACCGCCATCTCGCCTGATGTTAAACAATGATGCAATCTACGATGGAGTGTGTTTACCTAGAAGAAACCGATTCACTCTCGATTTGAAGACACAAAGATTGTCGGGGAAAACCCCTCTCAGGCAACGTATTCCACAGCCTTGACGTTCTGATCACAAAAATAGAGTCAAATCTCTTCGTTCGTGTCTTTGGAACATCAACAATGAAACGATGTCGCTTTTTCGAGCTACGAGCATTCCTATAGATAAAAGGGCACGGTGGTATAAGATCGTGAAAATCAGTCGCACACTCCGAAGTATCCTATAAAAAACCGATAAGCTAGCAATTTTCCGGTGATGTTCGAGACTTTGCAGCCTTTATTCTATTTCTATAAACTATATATTTTGACGTAACAACCGGTTCTTGTTCCGGAAAATGTTCTTCCTATCTATACTAATACTACCTCTACAAAGCCAAAGAGGTTTATTTTTTGAACCCACCCATCTCAGGAACTACTGGAACTGTAGTATATATTACGTACCTCGGGTGAAGCCGGGGCGGACCGCTAGTTATTGTATATTTCATCCTCATCATCATCATCATCAGCCTATTTTTGGACCACTGCTAGACATAGGCCTCTCCCATGGCTCGCCACTCAGCACTATCCTCAGCTATACGTCTCCATCCACTGTCTTCCGTATATCGTCACTCCATCTAGTCTCAGGGTGTCCTACACTACGTTTGCCGATTCATGGTCTCCACTCAAGAACACGTCTACTCCAGCGGTTATCGGTTCTGCGACAGATATGACCGGCCCATTGATAATTCAGTTTGCTAATGCGTTGAGCTATGTCGGTTACCTTGGTATTTATTGTATATTTAAAAAACCCTATTTGAATTGACGATATCTTGTATCTATACTTGTAAGATACTTGTATGATATCTTGCTGAAGGAGCATGGGGAAGTGAGCATAAACAGAAGAAATGTGGGTCAAGAACTATAGTAGGATGGAATAAGCATGTCAGTGACAGTCACCGGTCAGCTAGAACGGCTTTTCAAGAGTGGTTGTTGTGTGGGAGTCCCACTAGTGGTGTGATGTACGCAGAAATGTGTAAAACCAGAAAGATATTTAAATCACGGTTGAAATGGTGTCAAAATAATCAAGACCAAATAAAACTTGATATGATGGCCTCAAGGCATCGCGATAAAGATTTTAAGAGTTTCTGGAAACATACCAACCGCATGAAAAGTCGTCCTGGTCTCCCTGTGAGTGTGGATGGTACGTATGATCCAAAGTGTATTGCTGATAAATTTAAAAACCAGTTTATTGTACGGTCACCACTGGGTCCTTTGATAAATCAGGATGTGAGTGATAAAAATGGGAATGGTGCATTTGTTCAAACAGTTGTTATGGTCAGGGATGTAAAGCTGGCGATAAAATCTATTTCTAAAGGCAAATCTGCTGGCCATGATGGATTGAGCATAGAGCATATCCAGCATGCTGGCCCTCATGTGTGCAGGGTGCTGGCTATGTTCTATAACTTTAGTCTATCGCACTCATACTTACCTACTGATCTAATGAGGACTGATGTTGTGCCAGTGGTTAAGAATAAGGCGGGGGATTTATCTGATATTACAAACTATCGTCCGATTTCTTTAGCTACTATCATTGCAAAAGTGTTTGACTGTATTCTTAATACACAGTTGAATAATTACATGAAGTTACATGATAACCAATTTGGGTTTCGACCTGGTTTGTCTACAGAAACTGCAATACTGTGTTTAAAGAGTACAGTCAGATACTATAATACAAGGAAGACACCTGTTTATGCTTGCTTTCTTGACCTTTCACGTGCTTTTGACCTAGTGGTATATGAAATACTATGGGGAAAAATGAGAGCACTTGAATACCAACTGAAATCATACATATATTTAAATATTGGTATGAAAATCAGCTCAACACTGTGAAATGGGCTGGAACATTATCAGACTCTTATAGATTGGAGTGTGGAGTGAGGCAAGGCGGGTTAAGTTCACCTTCTATTTTTAATATTTATATAAATGGCCTAATTGAGGCACTGAGTGGACAACATGTCGGATGCTATATAGATGGTGTGTGTTTTAATAATATAAGCTATGCAGATGATATGGTTCTTCTGAGTGCTTCGGTGTGTGGCTTAAGGAAATTACTGACTATATGTGAGAGCTATGCTAAAATACATGGATTACAATATAACGTAAAAAAAAGTCAGTGTATGGTTTTCAGGGAGGGAAGAAAGTGACTGAGGTACCACCAGTAAAACTTTGTGGTAGCACTTTACTAATGGTAGAGGAGTTTAAATATTTGGGCCATCTAGTTACACCTAACCTGAGGATGATGCAGACATAGAGAGGAGCGGAGGGCGTTGGCAGTGAGGGCTAACATGGTGATCCGCAGATTTGCACGATGCTCAATTGATGTTAAATTAACTTTGTTCAGAGCTTTTTGTACTACATTCTACACGTGCAGCCTGTGGGCTAATTACACCAAAAAATCCTACGACGCGCTCCGCGTCCAATACAATAACGCGTTCAGGATGCTGGTGGGGCTCCCGCGCTATTGCAGCGCATCTGCAATGTTTGCGGAGGCTCGTGTTGACTGCTTTTACGCGACATTGCGCAAGAGATGCGGCTCGCTCGTGCGGCGCGCGCGCGGTAGCTCCAACAGCATGCTGGCCGCGCTCGCGGCTCGGCGCCACTGTCCATACATAGCTCATTGTTGTCAGCTTCATGTTACACACAGAGACTGAATTGGATAGCAGCATTATGTCCTTAGTTTGACATTAAAACGAAATTATGCATATTTATTTATTGAGAATTATGTTAAATTTAGTGATAAAATGTATAAATTTAATTATTTCTAATTGTAATGTAATGTGACGAATTTAATTTTATGAATGATTTAGTGTTTAGTGTATGAGTCTTTGTAACTTGAAATAAATGAATTTGAATTTGAATATCGTGACCTAGAGAAAATGTAGGCTGCCTAGGTCAAGCTGAGACCTTACTGTTTGGGAGTCCGCCAAACTCGTAATAGAGAGATCTATGTACGTCTAGCCGGATATGGGACCTACGATCATTTAGAATTGACTTTAATGTGATGTGTAGTGATGGCAAGGTTCCCATAAAAATGTAAATAAATAAACTTGACATAGGTTAGTACAATTGCAATAAAGACATCATACTCGTATAATGCTTGACAGTTTTCTGTACAATAATTATTGTAATACAGTAAAGTAGTCGTTTCAAACTTTGAAAATGTATACAATTTGTATGCTCTTTCTTTTGTTTTTAATTTTTATTAATTGACGTGTAAATTGTGCATTTATGAATAAAGTACTTTGACTTTGACTTTCACTTTAATTTCAGTAATAGGTAAACATGTTTGTGAAATCTGCGATTACTACGTCGTTCTGGTTAAGATATGTAAATTTTAGTTTGTTTTTTATCAATATTATAATAGACCACAGACCCGTGAACAAAAAAGGTATTGAAACTTAATTTTTCCGATAAAACTTTTAACAAAAAAAAAACATTTTTTATAGTTTAAATAACTCTTCTAATCCATTATGAGTATTCCGTAACGCCGTACAAAAATCATGTGACAAGGAGAAATTACCGAGAACTGCAACTCCCCTCTTCAACTGGCACTCAGTTGGACAGCTTACAAATGCTGATAGTGCTAAATCTTATTATTTTATACCCTTCTATCATCCTACATAGGTCTCCTGGTGGTTCATATGATCCACACATTTTGTTCACGGGCTTGTAGTCTATGTGTGGAAAGCCTAGTAATTGAATAACTGCCATGTCTAGTTTCGTCAGAGAGCTAGTAGGACGTTTAGTGGACAAAAGCCAACCCCAATAACAATGGCAGCATCATCGACTTCTCGCCGGCTTTATAAACTGCATTACATGTCGAAGCAGCAAGATCACACATCTTATATCTGTGGGTGACGAGCGTAGTGAGTTAATATTATTTGTAGAATTTATTCTGGCCTCGTGGCTTAGTGGGTAGTAACTCTGCCTCCAAAGTCGAGGGTCGTGGGTTCCATTCCCACCCAGTACAAATATTTGTGTGATGAATTCAAATATTTGTACTGTGTCTGGGTGTTCCTATGTATAATAAGTAAATATTTAGAACTATATAAGTATTATATCAGCTATCTGGCGGCCATAGTACAAGCTTTGCTTAGTTTGGGGTCAGATGGTGTTGTATGTGAATGGTCCACCTATATTTATTTATTTTTCAGATCATATTCATCAGACTATAATCTACCAAACAAAATATCTATTTTCTTCAAAATAACAAAAACCGACTTCAATTTTAAGTAAAATTTAGACACTCGATCAAATTTCGCCAGAATCTATCATTATCTGGGTGACGAGCGCAGTGCAGTGCTAGATAATTATTTGGACTCTTCGTGTTCCAATAGCTGCGTTTCACTGTGCTGTTATGTGGCAGGCGTGTTGCTTACCATAAGGCACATGGCCTGCTCGTCTCGTCAATTTTTATTTAAAAAAAAAGTCGGTTAAATATAACCATCGAAATTGGTTCACAATTGGCGGAATTATCGCGTAATATACATACAAAAAAACATACACCCGAATTGAGAAGGTCCTTCTTTTTTTCCTCCGGTTAAAAATCCTTTACAACGGAAATTTCCAACTCCTAAACTTTACAAAATAATAAATAACTCACTTCGCGAGCGATCGTAACTTAACTGTGAGTTAAGGTCCAATGCTACGTTTACAATGAAATAATTACCCAGGACTTAACAGCTATCCAAACTATTATTTACAAGCAGCTCTACCTGCGTAGTTCCATCATTTTCATAAATTTCGCGGGATAAAAAGTAGCCAATCTATTCTTCCATAATACAATTCTGTGTTCCAAATTTTTACCAAATATGTTCAGACGTTCAGACGTGATTGAGCAACAAACATTCAAACATACAAACTTTCTCCTTTATAATGTTAGTAGGATTATTCTTAATTTTCATATTTCTATAAGCTTTTATTCAACTTGCCTTGTTAGTTTGTTAATGTGGGACAAATCTTGCGGGTTTAATTAGAACCACTTTCTGTGGTTAAATTAGGTTGTTTGGTATATTTACGTCACTTCGGTGACAACGCAATATTATGGTACCAAGAAGGCGATCTCAAGATGGACTTGGAAGTTGGCCACAGGAACTCCTAAACTAAACGAGAAAAATCCATAGAATTTCGACTCGTTCGAATAGTTATGACAATCACTCTTGTGCTACACGGCATCCAGGGTCTCAAGATGGAGTCGGAAGGTGGCCTTAGGAACTCCTAATCAATACAAGATAAAACCATTGGTTTTCAACTCGTTTGAATAGTCAATTTGGTTTACTTACGCAACTTCAGTGACAATGCAATAATATGGTACCATAAAGCTGATCTCAAGATGGAGTCGGCAGGCGACCATGGAAACTCTTAAACTAAACGAGATAAATCCATCGACTCGTTTGAACAGTCTTGACAAGCACTCTTGTGCAACATGACAGCCAGGGTCTCAAGATGGCGTCGGAAGGGCGTCATAGAAACTCCTAAACTAAACAAGATAAAACCCTTGAGTTTGGACTCGTTTGAATAGTCTTGTGAAGTACTTGTATTGCGCGATATCCAAGATCTAAAGATGTTACGTGAAAGAGTTTTGTGGAGATCAGTGAGATGGGCGTCGATAGCATTGGTCTGCAACCTGTCTAGGAGAAAGAAAACTCCAAAATCAAAGCCAGGCTCGAATAAAAACTAAAAAATTTAAAAAATCACTACATAGTATAAAACAAAGTCGCTTTCTCGGTCCCTATGTGCCTATGTATGCTTAAATCTTCAAAACTACGCAACGGATTTTGATGCGGTTTTTTTTAATAGATTGATTTTTTAATAAATTATTTGTATCATAACATCCATTAAACAGTGGAATACTATTATTTTTGAGGTTTCTAATGTAATGTCATAAATTAAAATATTTTTGCGCTTACACTGCAAACGCTGGCTGACCCCTATGAGCTAGATCAAAATAACGTACCCCTTCAAAAGGTCTATAAGACAGTCTACAATAATATATGTCTATCTCTTAAGAATAAGCCACAGTAACCATTTTTATTAGTACTTATATTTAGTATCAGCATAGCACGGGTGCGAAGCCGGGGCAGGCCGCTAGTAAATTATATATTTACAAAATACGACCTGAATAATCACATGCCAACTTCACCCGAAATTTCAGAAAAATCACGAAAATGTATACCGACATAGTAAAAGTTCTAAGCGTATCCCAAAATACTTATCTATATACTTATAATGTATATTCTTATCTATATTAATATTTCGTCAAAGGGTACGGTTGACTTGATCGAAACCTTATATGAATAACAAAACATAAAATAATTTGATGTTGAGTCGACAACATATTATGTCCACAAAATTCGGATTATGGAGAATTTCGTTAAATTCTGATGGCACTGACAAACAAACCGCTGTCGCCATCTTTCGTGTAAAACACGTTTCGTTCCATCAATCAACACATTGCGTGCGTCCATCGCACCAACATTGTATCCATCACAAAAAACTGTGACTTATGTGACTACGTAAAACGAAACATCTTGGCGCCGGACCGGAATTTTATTAGCAGGTACTTAAATTTAATATCAGCATTGAACCCGTGCGAAGCCGGGGCGGGTCGCTAGTATTATTATAAATTTGCAAACATGACATTTTCCCCTTAAGTCAAAAAGCATCTTGAATTTAATTGTTTGGCTTGTACTTCTCGGGAGCTGTCGCGTCGCATCGGCCAACTTCGACTAATGTAGGGATTTGCACTCTTTGCCACTTATCAAGACATTCGATAAAAACGATGAACTATTTTAATTACATTGTAACTTCAAACAATGTTTAAAAATGTGATAGTGCTGCTTGTCTTCAAGAACCATTGTTACTGGTGGCTAAATGGTATAGATAAAAAGTTGAACCATAGCAATTTCATGTGTGTTTCATGTTTTGAAGTGTTGTCAGAAGTTCGATAGTGCTGCTTCAACGCAAGGTTCTTTATTTCTGGTGCTGATTCTATACACATTTTGATGGAATCATTAGGATTTCAGATAACATCGGTAAACAAATACTTCTAATTTGTATACTTTTTTAAAGTTTCTACTGGTCTGGTCGGGAGAACGGCGACTGATGATCCTGAGCCCCGGGTTCAAATCCCACACGCACCATTGTCTTTTCGACGTCATGTGCGTAATGCCGCTAACTTAAAACGTTTAAGGAAAGCATCGTGAGAAAACCGGCACGTTCCTAGGCTCTTCGAAAGAGTTCTTTTATGTTTTCAGAAACTTTTTTTTTTTTTAGTAGAGTAACGACACGAGCAGGGCATGAGCCTGATGGTAAGCATCACACCCGCCCATAACAGTACAGTAACACCCAGCTATTGGAAGGCGAAGAGTCAAATCATTACCTAGCACAGTACTGCGCTCGTCAACCAGATGTATAAGAAGTTTCAATTATCTCCATGCCCTGTAATGTTTCTATAAACATTGCCTTTCGAACCGGAACACAGTGATGTTTGCACATTACTGCTTGGCGGTAGAATAACCGGAAAAGGTGTGGTACTTCCCCAGGCGGACTCTGCAAAGAGTCCTACCACTATATGCTTTTTATATCACACTAGATGTCCGCCCCGGCTTCGCCCGTGGTACATTATATAGCACTTATCAGGATCCCGTACATATACAACGGTGAAAAAATGACTGAAATCGGTTCAGTAATTCCTGAGAATATCGCTTTCAAACAAAACACCTCTTCAGCTACCTGCTACGCCACCTGTCGGAAATTGGTCGTACCAACTCAGATTTAGAATCAAATTTGATTAGCAAAGGTTAATATTGAATGACGCAATCTTAGACACATGCTGTCATGTGTCATGTACATGTCATGTCATGTACGCACGAAACGTACGAAAACTCTCAAAAAGGAATATTTTTTTCCTGATTTTGTTACATTCTTGATTCATGTTCCGCTTCTATTAATAGTAGTGTTATGTTCTATAGCATATAACCTTCGTCGATAAATGGACTATCCAATAGAAGAATAGTCTTTCAATTCGGACCAGTACTTCCCGAGATCCTAGCGTTCAAACAAACAAATAAACTCTTCAGCTTTATAATATTAGTATAGGTATTTATAATATCCTTACTTCCATTGATGCTTTGGCGCAAATGATGGCGCATGTGACAGCGCTAGTAATTAGGTACATTGGTGGACAAATCACACACAATTCTCACACACACAATTCACACACAATTCACACATGATGGACTTCTAGATACATATTCGTTTGGTAAGAGAGGCGCATCGACTAAAAGGCTTATTCATCATCATCATCATCAGCCGCAAGACGTCCATTACTTAACATAGGTCTCCCTCCAAGATTTCAGTAATAATTTAATTCCAGTTATAGAAAAAATAAATATCCCTCGCAGTATTTTCGTTAAAGTAATGTCAATAGCTTGCACCAATTTCATTCCAAACTTCAGACAGATCAGCAGCAAAAATGATACTTTTCTCATTGATAAGTTCATAGATACCTTTGTAATTTCCGTAATTACCTTTGTTTATTTAAAAAAAAAAATGAAATATGTGGACCGCGAAAGTCATTTTATTTCTTAAAATTATGGACCTCGAGCTAAAATAATTGGTGACCCCTGTTCTATAATATCTGGAGTATGGCTCCCATAGTACAAGCTTTGTTTGAAAATGTCCAAGCCGATGTGAAACCGATCAAAAATCAATTGATTACAAACCTCTGATCACAGACAGATCACAACAATAACCTTTCAGGATCAATAGCGTTTGTGCCGATGCTTCCGGGTCGGATATTACGCGTAGTATTTTTAGCCTCTCAAAGGGTTAGGAAAAGATTTACTTACTACTGCTTTGATCGATTTAATTTTTTGATGAATATATGTTTGTTTTGTCTAAGTAGTATTTTTCGTAGTGGTAGGACTCCTAGCAGAGTCCACCTGGGGAAGTACCACACCAGTTATTCTACCGCCAAGCAGTAATGTGCAAATACTACTGTGTTCCAGTTTGAAGGGCAATGTTTCTAGAGAAATTACAGGGCTTAGAGATATAACATCTTAGATCTCTGGGTGATGAGCGCAGTGAAGTGCTAGGTGATGATTTGGACTCTTCGTGTTCCAATTGCTGCGTGTCACTGTGCTATTATGTGGCAGGCATGTTGCTTGCCATCAGGAACATGTCCTGCTCGTCTCGTCATTACTTATTTAAAAAAAATGTATGTTATGTGATAGCTCCATCAATTTTGAATCAATTTTGACTGTTACTTTTTTTGTACAATCACACCAATTTCGATTAAATTTATATAGGACCACCTCTGAACATACTTAAGATCATAGTTTACCACACATACAAAAAAATCTTACAACCAAATCGAAACCCCCTTCTTTTTTTAAGTCAGTTAAAAGAATCTGATGATCCAAACGATAACCCATTTCTGAATAATACAAATTCAGCGAAAGCCATCATTGTGTCAATCCGGAATCGATGCATCTAGAGCAGACTGATCACGAGCCGTCAGTCACGACTGACGGACTGACGGCGACTCATTGCTCCACGACTTTGTCAAAATAAGAATCATAAGCATAAGTCCACTAAATGTTCCCACTGCTGAGACTCTTTATACGTAACGCTGACAAACTGAATAGTATACTTCACTCTCTCGCGAGATCTGAAAGACTGGCTCTCATTATGGGACTGGAAGTTTACAACACTCTTCCTAAAATAGTTAAATCAGCACCGAGTTCGGTTAGCTTCAAAAACCGATTAATAAGCTGGCTTATCGATCAAACTTTTTATACCTAGTTACAGCGAGTTTTTATATAGTGATGGCAAACTCACAATAAAATTGTAACACATTGACATTGTTCATTATAATTGTAATAAATACATATATTTTAATTTTTGACACTTATTTGTACGACACCTATTATCGTACAATATAATGTTCAATTTAAACTTTAAAAAATGAATAGTCTTTGTATGATCTTATTTTGTTTTTTTATAAAATTGACGTGTAAATTGTACATTTATCAATAAAGAACTTTGACTTTGACTCGGGGCCTCCTCACACAAGGTAAGAGTCAAGGCCATAATCCACCACGCTGGCCCAGTACAGGTTGGCGCGTTATATAGCATAAGCAGCCCATTAAATGCTGGGGGATCTTCTCCCATCAAGGAGAGAGTCAAGTCCATTATCGACCACACTGGCGGTGTGGGTTGGTGGATGACGTACGACCTCGAAAGATTCTTGGTTCATGCTGGTGTCCTCACGATTGTTTCCTTCACCGTATTTAAGTTAATGGCATTACGCACATGAATTTGAAAAGTCAGTAATGTGCGGGAACCAAGGACATTGGATCGGCAGTCGCGTTCTCACCACTACATCAGGACGTTGAGAGCAAGAAGATACTCTAGACGTCATGGTCTAGCCTAGAACGGCTAGAAAGAGAGTCTTTCTACGTAAAACGTAATTTCGAAATAAAGTCGCAACTTTCCTACTCGGAAACTTTCCTACTCGGAAACTTTCCTACTCGGAAACGTTCCTACTCGGAAACTTTCCTACTCGGAAACTTTCCTATTCGGGAAACTTTCCTACTCGGAAACTTTCCTACTCGGATACTTTCCTACTCGGAAGTTTTCCTACTCGAATTCTATTTCGATGCGACGTTTCGTCCGTTTACATGTTCTAAGCCTTCAAAGACAAAAGTTTAAGTTTTTTATTGATAAATATACATTTACAAGTCAGGCATAATAAATTTATAAAAGTAATTATACGAAATATAAATATTGTAAAATAAAAAATCTAATTAGGATAGGCTCAGAACAATTAAGGGAAAGAACTCATGGAGCGGGTTCCGACCGCGCCCGCGCACGGACGCGGGCCCGCAGATTCTGTAGAATGCGTAAATGTAAAAATTTAAATCAAAACTCACGTCGCGGTTCACGCCCGCGGCGCGCGCGGCTTCCGCGAAAATCAGAGGTCTCGCGGACCCGCGCCCGCGCGGGTACGGTTGGAAACTGCTACATAAGTTCTTAGCCTAAACGTCAAACAATGTTCGATCGTACGATACGAAGTAGAACCTTAGTTAGTTCGCCATGGTGCGTTCCCATTGGTTACAGTACGGTGCCGAACTATACGCACGCGCTGCCGACAGGAAGCGTACATTTCGCGCCCAAAAACGTGCCATCCGCGCCCAAAAACGTGCAATCCGCGCCCAAAAACGTGCCATCCGCGCCATCGTGGGCGTGTCGCAATGGACATCCGTCAGACCATATTGCATAGAGCTTGGCATACTTACGTTACCTGCAATCTTGATCAACCAAGTAGCTGTGTATGTGAGAAACAACTCATACGACACGCGAGGAGAGAGACATTCGCGCAATATACGTAACGCTGACAAGCTGGACAGTATACCTCACTCTCTCGCGAGATCGGAAAATTATGGAACCGGAAGTGTATAACACTCTTCCTAAAATGGTCAAAAGCCGATTAAAAAGCTGGCTTTTCGATCAAACTTTTTATAGTTACAGCGAGTTTTTATATCGTGATGGCAAACTAATAATTTTTTTAAAAATTGTCATTGTTCATTACAATTGTAATAAGTAAAATTGTAATAAGTACAGTACATAATTTTTGACACTTATTTGTACGATACTTAGTATCGTACAATATAATGTTCAATTTAAACTTTAAAAATGTATACTCTTTGTATGCTCTTTTTTTTTTGCTTAAATTGACCTGTAAATTGTACATTTATCAATAAAGAACTTTGACTTTGAACCTGAGTAGGAAAGTTGCGAGTTATTTCGAAATTACGTTTTTCGTATAATGAGAGTAGACGTCCATCCGTTATATTTAGCCAACCGATACATTTGTATAGATTTGGTAATTTTAAGAACTGGAATCATTTTACAATAATACCTATTCCTTTCAAATCTTAAGAACATTTAATGTTTTACAAGCTTACGGGGACTTCATACCACCGCCCGGTTAACCTTGATCAGTTCTTCCAATAGCAGCCGTACTTACTTTGTATAATGACAAGGTACCAAAGACATTATGTTGAAGGAAAATTATCAAGAGATACTTCATTGTTTCGGACTTCGACGAATTATATAATGTGGCTTTTGTTGATAATTTGGCAATTTCCTTGACATTGCAACATTATAAGTTCCTATTGAAGAAAATAGAGCAATGAGAACGTACTGTAGGTTGGTGCCTCAATTAAACTATTTCTTATGATAAATCCATCGCTTTTGGCTTACACCGCTCTAGTGCAATTCTGTAGCATAAGCAACCCACTAAATAGTCCCACAGCTGGGACTCAGAGCCTTCTCTCGCAAGAGCGAGTCAAGGCTAAATAAATTAGTACTGGTAGGATTCCTAGCAGAGTCCGCTTGGGGAAGTACCACACCTTTGCCAGTTACTCTACCGCCAACCAGTAATATGAAAACATTACATAATGTGTTCCGGTTTGAAGGGCTTGCAGGGCTTAAAGATATACAATCTTAGATCTCTGGGTGATGAGCGTAGTGCAGTAATGATTTGGACTCTTCATGTTCCAATAGCTACGTGTCACTGTGATGTAATGTGGCAGGCATGTTGCTTACCATCGGGCACATGTACTGCTAGTCTTGTAACACTTAATTTTTTTTAATCCACCACGCTGGCTCAGTACGGTTTGGTGGATGACACATGACTGTGAAAGATTCTACGTACACATCGGTTTACTCACGATCTTTTCCTTCATATTTTTAAGTTAGCGATATTACGCACATGACTACGAGGAGACAGTGGTGCGCGTGGGATTTGAACCCGGAAGCCGTAATATAAAAACCTTCAACCGAAAATAGCCCATAAGAAAATGTTTTACCTCGTAGAAAGACAAAAGCCTTTCTTACAATGGATTCTCATAATCATCCAAAGATCTAAACCTTAATTAAGAAATGCTTTCCCATAAATTATAGTAATTTTAATGCCATAAAACAATTAGCATATTTTTTATCGTAATTAGATCTGCTATGATGCAGTCTGATTAAAAACTATGATATAATATCATAGTATAGTAGTCAGTAGTAGTGTGCTTATCGATCAAACTTTGTATAGTTACAGCGAAGTTTTAGAGAGTGATGGCAAAGTTACTATAAAAATGTAAAAAAATGACATGAGTCAGTATAGTTATGTTAAAAACATATTATACTCGTATAAATGCTTGACAGTTTTCTGTACGATAGTTATCACGGATATCCGTGGTAGTTATTATCCATATTATTGTACATTGAAGTCATTATTTCAAACTTTGAAAATGTAAGTATACAAAATAAATTGTATGCTCTTTCTTTTGTTTTTTTACCCGACTGATATAGACTGGCAGGCCCGTGAACAAAATGTATGGGTCATATGAACCACCAGGAGACCTATGTAGGATGATAGAAGGGTATAAAGTAATAAGATTCAGCACTATGCCGTCACTTGTAAGCTGTCCAACTGAGTGCAATTTAAGAGGGGGGTTCTAAACCTCGATCATTTCTCCTTGTCAATGGATTAGAAGAGGTATCGAAACTGTATGGAACCAATACCGAACATAATCAAATTACCAAATTTACTCTGTAAATCATCGGAAAATCATGAATTTTTCTGACAAACTAATAATTAAAATTCCCTCTTCAATTGCACTCAGAACTTTATTTAATTTGTAACACAAGTTTGATTCTGTTTGCATCACTCCGGTATGATTTGAGTCTTTCTGGTATGCTCCGAATCTTTTAAGTATGTTTCGAGTCTTTCACGCAGGCTACAAGTCTTTTCGGTATGCTACGAGTTTTGAGGTATGTTTTAGGTATGTTCGTAAGTCCGTAAGTATTAGTACGTAAATGTATGTTAGTAGTGCCCCATGCTTTCATCGCTAGCCCAGAGTTCAAAGATAATTAGACTATCATAATTACCAGTCATTATCCTCTCTTTTCCAGTGGATATATTTAGGCATAGGCCTGTCTCTAAAGGTACAAGTTCGCGCCGAGACCGCGACAGGCACTTGAGTCTATAGAATTGTATGGGCGCCAGTTTGCACCGAGACCGCGACACATGTCTCACGACACGTGTCTCGGTCTCCTGTCGCGGTCTCGACGCGAACTGGCGCCCATACAATCCTATAGAGTCAAGTGCCTGTCGCGGTCTCCGGTCGCGGCCTCGTGTCGCTGTCTCGGGGCGAACCGCTACCTTTACTTAGAGTGCCATTTCATAGTTGCATTTAAAAAAAGTTCTTACAGCACCAAATAATTTATAAGATGAATTTTTGTTTTACTTAAATAGGTTATCACTTGACCGCCATCTTGCCTGATGTTAAGCGACGATGCGGCCTACAATGAATCAAGCTTACCTAGAAGAAACCGATTCCCTCTCGATTTCATGACACCAAGAGGAAAATCCACTCAGGCAGCTCATTCCGCAGCCTAGACGTTCTTATCACAAAACTTCTTATCTTATATCATCTACATCACTCACTGCACTATCGAGTACCTATCACACTTCGTCCTATGAAAGACAAGGATATACCAGACGGTACGACCTCGGGTTAAAGTTGGTAGACTGTAACATGATACCAAAGAGTTTACATATACTACGTATAGTTGGCACAAACGCTTTACACCGAAAGCACGGGTAGCATTTTTCTTGCCTTGTCGCTCTTGTGGAAGTGTCATACTTTAGACGCGGCACATCACTCTGTTGCCATAGAAAGTATGCACGTCATCTCCTTACGATTGACACAAAGGAACCGTGCGGAAAATCTAACTCTATACGTAGTATATGTAAACTCTTTGCTTCGTACCCTATGAAACGCAAGATTTTCGACTTTGGGTGCATTAAACAAACTCAAAGAGATAAAATTGAGCTAAATCAGGTTAATGACAGTATTAGATCTACAAAATTTATTCCGTAGGAATAGATTTGAATATTGTCACTGTACCGTAACACAATAGTTGTCAAACTTGGAATAAGTTGCATTTTTCTATAGGCTAGGAGCTGTTGACGATTTTTGACAATATTTCTAATACTTTTTTTTTAACCGACTTCAAAACGGATGAGGTTCTCGATTTGGATAGCTATAAGTTTTTTGTGTGTGCAAAATAGCTAGATAAGATACGAATTCGATAAGTATTGTTTTGAAGCTTAACTACTTTTGGCGCGTTTAGGAAAAAAATATGAGAGTAATTTTTTACGGTGCGCGCGGACTGTTACGGATAACCAACACCCTGAAGTTAGCTAGTCAACATGATAGAAAACACTGTGACTAACTTCAGGTGAAAACTTCTTTTGTTGAGAATATTTTCTTTTCTATGGTTATACTTCTTAGTACGAGGAATAACGTATTAACCTTTTGCTTACGTACATAAATACACACATACACATTTTTGTACATAGCCCACAATTAAGAAGTGATCTCATTAAAATTTTATCAAAATCGGTATAGCATTTTTTAGGGTTCCATAGCCAAATGGCAAAATACGGGACTCTCATAGATTCGTCATGTCTGTCTGTCTGTCTGTCCATCCGTATGTCACAGCCACTTTTCTCCGAAACTATAAGAGCTATACTATAAAACTTGGTAAGTAGATGTAATCTGTGAACCGCATTAAGATTTTGATACAAAAATAGAAAAAAGCAAAAAAAAATAGGGGGGGGGATAAAAATTATTACTTAGAACTGTAACTCAAAAATTTGAGTCACAGTTCTAAGTAACTTCCTTCCTGTAACTTCTAATGTAAGAGAATGACAAAAATAAAAAGTGTATGATGTACATTACCATGTAAACTATCACCGAAAATTGATTTGAATGAGATCTAGTAAGTAGTTTAAAGTAACAACGAACTACAAAAACTTTTTTACTATGTTACTTGCTGCTACGGAAGCCTTCATGGACGAGCCCGACTCGCACTTGACCACTTTTATTTGAAGTATCGTTAAAATCTGAAGTTACGGCTGGTGTAGTCGGGAGAATGGCGCCTGCCGAACCGGACACCCCGGGTTCAAGCCTCACTCTCACGCACCACTCTCTTTTCGAAGTCATGTGCGTAACGCTGCTAATTTAAAACGGTGAAGGAAAACATCGTGAGGAAACAGGCATGTATTTAGAATCTGTCGAAGTCATGTGTCATTATGGCCTTAACTCTCTCCTTGCGAGAGAACGCCCCGAGTCCCAGCAGTGGGAACATTTAGTGGGATGTTGATGATGTTAAAAATCTAAATTTTGCACACATCGATGATACCTATATTTGCTTATTCCGAAACCTCGCTGTCTTATTTGAGTTATTTTGTCAACAATGAGTTGAATTATAAAATTAAACGCTTTTAATTTTAAATTGAAGTCAGTGTTTGATTTTTTTACCAAGAGGCCGATTGAAAATACCATGGAATTAAGAGAGCATTGAACTAATAAAGTTCAACGCTACATTTTCACCGTCAGCTCCTAGACTACAAATGAAAAGTGAACCGTAGTAATAAATAACGTTGCAACAATTCCGTTACTTCATTGCATTGTGACTCCCGCGCTTTGCGTGTCCTACAACTTGTCTAAATTTTCCCCAACTTACCTAAATAAAAAGATTTTTAATGCTATCATAAACTATTGTGAGAAATTGTTTTTCGTATCCTTATAGAAAAAATCTCCCCTTAATCATTGGAGTATAAACAAACACATTTTAAATTTGAAACATTGGAAAAATCATTTTGTATTTTTTTTTCTAAAATTTCCCCGCATAATTCTTACCTGCCAGTTACCAAATAGTGTTTTTTGCATGATTTATTTAGTTTAAACAAATTATTTTGCATGATTCTAAGAGATATCTTTTTTACATACTTTAGTTACAAATTGTGTTCCAAAAAGTGTTAATTTTGTATGGTAGTGCTAAATATCGTGTGATGTGATTAAAAAACTATACAAGTTTGAGTTGAATGAATTCTAATATAAAAATAAGGTGAGTTTTTAATTTATTTTGTGAAGCAATTATAGCGGTTAATACACAAACTCTTTACTCATTTACCCCAAATATTTACTCGACTTTACAAAATTTAATTATCAGTTAAAACGGTATCCAAAGTGATTTATCGCATTATAAAAATGGAAGCCCCATTTTGCCATTTTTTTACATCCTATTTGTTTCATATTATTTGCCTACGGAACCAAACATTATTTAACGGACAAAAAAATGCGTATTTCTAAAAACACTTTATGTACTTTTTCGTTTCTCGCAATTTTGCTTCAAACAAAATTCTTGTGTCTTTTTCAGTTGTCGAAATTTTTATTTTTGGAAATCATGAAGTCTTGCCCAATATAGTTCGTAAGTTCTTAATCCGTAATACTCCTGAGAGTATGTATGGTTTTAATTGAGAGTTTATTACTAAGTGAGTGGTATAATAAAGAGTTAATTATTATTTAAATAATGAAAAAGTAACCGTAGAACGAAGGAGTTGGTTGCACGTGTTTGGTCCGGGGCAGGAGCCGGTTGAATTAATCTTATTTAACCCAAATTCCGCTTTAATTGGGTTAATGAGATAGATGAATCCGCGGCTTCATGTTTGGAATCCACACTCATTATAAAACCGGAGAGTTCGGTGGCGTTTTGTAAAAAAAAACGTTGCCTGGATGTATAGTCGATTTTCGGACGATCATATAACGTGATAACATAAAGGTGTATCACAAGACAACCGCTTAAGTCCTTATTAAACTTGGCTAAATTTAGTGACTAAACTCAGAATCATTGTGACTAACATTCTGACTGAATTCAGAAGCAAGTTCAGAAGCGAGCAATACTCGCTTTTATTATACTAGCTTATTAAATGCTATTACACTTCACTGAATTCTGAAGTGACTAAATACACTTACCTAAATTTAGCCAAGTGCAATGAGTCTTTTAGGGCAATCGCTAGTTTGGAACTTTCGCTTGCACGCTCGGTTTGGGCGGAACGCAACTCATTGTACGTTCGGACTTTCCCTGATTTATTAGGCGTTATTGCGACAACGGACTTGGTAGTCAGAGACTTCCAACTGAAGTGAATATATGTAGAATTATAGTATTAATCAGCTTTAATTTTGCATAATACGTCACCTACTGTTCTGTCATTTTTCAACTCAGATTAGATACCCTGTTAATCGGCGATGATACGAATTTCGCCTACTAACACAACTCACCAGCGGGGGCGCAGGACGAGGTACAATAGTGGTAGTAGTGGTAGGACTCCTAGCAGAGTCCGCCTGGGGAAGTACCACACCTTTGTTTCAGTTATTCTACCGCCAAACAGTAATGTGAAAACATTACTGTGTTCCGGTTTGAACGGCAATGTTTCCAGAGAAATTCCAGGGCTTAGAGATATAACATCTTAGATCTCTAGGTGATGAGCGCAGTGCATTGCTAGGTAATGATTTGGACAATTCATGTTCCAATAGCTGCGTACAGTGACACGTTGTTATGTGGCAGGCATGTTGCTTACCATCAGGCGCATGTCCTAACCGTCTCATCACTTCTTATTTAAAAAAAAAAACAATTCCGCGCTTGTGATTAACGAACATCCGTGTAACGAATTCCACGAATGATCGGACAAGATGAGATAGATTTATACAAACTTCAAAGAAGAGAGCAGGATGCAAAGAAAGAAATGAAATGAAATTTTTTATCTACCCTCAAAAATGTTGAGGTTTGTTTCGACAAAACAAATCATAAGTGACGGTTTATCGTGTTTATACGTGATATTGGCGGAATTGTGAGGTTAAAACACAATAAAAGCCATAAACCAAGAGTTGAAGTTGAACTATTTTTTTTATTCGTGACTGCAGAAAAAAAAACTTTAAACTAGTGAAATAAATGAATAGAATTTAAGCGTCGAGTTTGACGTAACGTAGTCGCAGTTATAGTTCGCGGTGGTTAAAACTGCAAAATAAAGGACCCAGACAATGACTTACTGAAATCATTTAGTTTGTAGCATGGACGTATAAAAAAGTCGGACGTAGTCTCGCTAAAACAAAAACTGTGTCACTAGAGTCGGCCACATTTTCACGTGTGCGTTGTCAGGTTGTCACTGATAGGCTGACACGCACACATATACACAAGTAGCGCGTGTAATGACCCACTGATGTGTGCGTATGTGACAGCGCACTAATGCATATTATGTGGCCGACTTGATGGACACGGCTTTCGTTTTAGCGAGACTACGTCCGACATACGTCCATGGTTTATAGGTAGTATCTCCGTTTTGAAATTACTTGAATACCTTATTTACCTAGACTTCTTCAATATGTCAAAGGTGAATCTTGAAAAGACTAATTAAACCAGAACATCTTGATAACTAAGAAAATCTTTTAGAATTATGGTTAATTAAGTTTCTTTCAGTCTAAAAGGTACATGGAATATATTTTAATTCATAATTATAATAAGTTACGGCTGGTCTAAACGGGAGAACGGCGATCCAGAGTACCGGGTTCAAATCCCACCCGCACCATTGTCTTTTCGAAGATATGTGTGTAGTTCCGCTATCTTAAAAAAACAGTGAAGGACTTTCAAAGTAATGTGTCTCCATCAACCCCGACTGGGCCAGCGTGGATTATGGTCTTGAATCTCTCCTTGCGGCCGAAAGCCCCGAATCCCACCAGTGGGAACATTTAGTAGGCTGATTATGCTAATATATTTATTTGCGAAAATGGTTAGGATGGATCTTAGAAAAAGTATATTATTTGTATTACCTAGTGGTAGAACTCCTTGCAGAGTCGCCCTGAGGAATTTTCATACCCTTGCCAGTTGTTCTATAGCTAATAGTTATATGTTAACATCACTGTGTGATGTTAGCACATAACGAAACGAAAAGTTTGAAGGGCAATATTTCCAGAGAATTCATAGGGCATGGAGATAATAGTTATTTGTTATACAAGAGTGCAAAGTTGATTTTTAACCGCGTGCTCAAGTTTGCTGACCGAGCAAGCGAAGGATTCTAAAATTGAATCACGAGCGCAGCGAGTGATTCAAAATTAGAATCCTGAGCGTAGCAAGGGAATCAAAAGAGCACAAGGTGAAAAATCTTTCCACTCGAGTGCAACACGTAACTTTTCATTCCACCTCAGCGAGGAAATGACTAAATGCAAATTTTTTAAATGTTTTCGCGCTAAGCAAATTAAAAAAAAGTAAGTACACCAAGGAGGTTCCGAGTCTGAGTTTTGAACATATAAAAAAAAATGTATGATGCATTCGGCACCAAGGAGGTAGAAATAAATAGGTTGAATTATGTTTTGAATTCAAAACCTCAGTACACACGATGTTCTAAATTCAAATTTACTTTAACCTCTAGAGCTAGAGGGTAAAAACGACTTTTGCGCCCTAATATCGAAGAGCAAAAGTACTCTTTCCGAGCTGGTGGAATGAAAAATATATTATGTCTCTGGGTGACGAGTGCAGCGTTGTGCTAGGTAATGATTTGGACTCTTCAAGTTCCAAAAGTCACGTTGCACAATTGTAACAACAATGTATCAGAAAAAACACAAAGGCTCAGAAGCTGAGACCAACGGGCACTGGTCTTATAAAACACATTAAACTGTGTGAAAAAAGATAAAACATTTAATTTAAATAAATACAATAAAAGTACATACTATATTCAAACGAGTACCAATTAAGGGCAAATGAAAGAATCACAATTGCCCAAAAACTATTTTAATCTTGAGAGTAATTAAAAAAACGCATAGAGTACATCAATCCCCGTCGTACAACAAAAGACGGTAAATGCAAAACGCGGATTTTCGCACGCGCGCGAAAACAATACGTTGCCATGACAACGGCAATATGGCGCAGGAAGAACTTAGGGGTGAGACTTCGAAGTTTTTTGTTACACAAACAAAAAATTTTTTCAATCAAATACGTACCAACTGGGATCACAAGCGACAACCTTGATAAATGTAAGCCTTTTCAGGTTGCCTATTTACAAAAGACTCGCAGTGCTTCTTCCAGACTAAAATGAACCTGTTTTCTAAATTTCATCCCGATTCGTTCATACGTCACGACGTGATAGAGCAACAAACATGTATTCATTGACATTTATAATATTAGTAGGATTGATTTAAGCTTTTAGTAGCATGGTTAGTTAGTTTGACGGGGCCTTTCCCGCACTTAGCCTCTCAATTGGGCCATTGTGCGTCTCCTAAACTACTAAGCCAATTTAAATAAAATTTGCACACGGTATGCGTTTTGAATTAACTTGAAAAATAGGACGATAGTTTTTATTCCGATTAATGGTCTGCTTATGAATGACTAAAACTGTCTTAGCTTTTAAATTGCTCTCTCTTTCCTTTTCGCTATAAATGATAGAGACACCAATACCAAATCCAAATCATATTTAGTTAGGCGGTAGACCCGCGGTTTTACGCTATGCCACTATATGATCAATGATCAATCAAATAATAATATAAATTATAAATTATATTATGTATGTCTCAGAGAGAATATATTAATCATTATTTTGTTTCAATTAAGCTTGATATAGATCTAATATACATATACGTACATATTATTTGTTGTTGTGCGTCTGAGAACGCACGCATATATACACACGCCCTGCCACACACACACACACACACATGCACACACACCCTCGCACACACACTCACACACACCCACACACACACACACTCACATTCAATCACACCCTACCTCACATACACACACCCTACCTTTCACACGCACCCTCACACACCCATAAACGCATAAATACATAACTATGGCAAACATTATCTAGATATAAGAATAAGAACATCTATTCATGGGAGAGGCCATTGGCTATCGAAACACAGTGTGACACTAGTTCGGAGCCAATGGGTTCATAATTTATACTGTAATGATGTAATTTGTATACCAATAAAGTTATTATTATTATTTATCACGTTGGTGATATAAACACATAAGATTTTTCCCTACAAAATTGTGGATAAAATGTTAAACTCTAAAAAAATAATGTTGTACCTCCTTAAGTAAGTTTGACACCCCTATCTCACCTGTATCTGTGACAGGGCTTTCACACGCGAACAATGACGCAATCACGATAATAAACAATGTGGACACGCATGTGTGCGTACGTCTACATATGTGTGTTTTTTGTAGACCGTTTGATTGGCGCGCAGTAATCATGTTTGATGTGGCGATTGGACTGGAAAAAGGATGCGTGAAAAATGTATATTTCTGAGTTATTGCGCTTTTTTTATCTAAATTTTATGTGTGAGAGTGTAACTACCAATTTTTACTACATCAATGAAATATTATATTTGTATACTGTAATCACGATTTTAGTTGGTAATAGTGAGCAATTCTGGGCTTTCATCGGTCAATGCGCTTGGTGTAAGAACTTGTTTTTTTTTTAGTGAAAACTTCTTTTGACGCGGCACATACAGATATTTCGCGAGCTGTGAATTGAATTCTAGTGTCACGCTCAAGTATGATAAGAAATCTTGGCCATGGCTATCTAGGTAATTCCGATGCATTTGTGTATGGCCAATGGTTATGGTCTCGAGTTAACCCAAAGGTTTCTTATAATTCCCGAGCGTGACGCTAGAAACGAATTAACAATTCACGAAAACTTTGTCTGTGGCGCGCCAATAGAAGTTTCTTAAAAAACTGATAATCTAGCAATTTTGTCGGATAGTGATGTTCCGTGCTTTCAAGCCCTTTTCGAATAAGGGTTTCGTTGCCCATTACCCTTGAATTTATAAGTTTGAGTAAACAAAGTTCCCACGTATATTTCGTAGGTATCCGACAATACCTATTCTTTTCCGGACACTGACCTCACTTGTTTTCTATTGTTACAAAATCTATGAACTTTGTTTTGCCATAAACATCAACATTGGAGAAAATACTTTTTCATTTGTGTGGATTTGAAGCTTTTGTGGTTAAATCTATACTAATATCATAAAGCTGAAGAGTTGATTTGTTTGTACACGCTAATCTCAACAGCTACTAGACCGATTTCTAAAATTCTTTCACCGTTGGATATTTACGTGATCGGAATGATAATCTATACTAATATTATATAGCTCAAGAGTTTGTTTGTTTGTTTGAACGCTAGGATCTCGGGAAGTGCTGGTCCGAATCGAAATATTTTTTTTCTATTGGATAGTCCATTTATCGAGGAAGGCTATAGGTTATAGAAAATAACGCTACTATTAACAGAAGTGGAGCATGAATCAAGAATGTAACAAAATCGGGAAAAAATATTCCTTTTTGAGAGTTTTTGTACGTTTCGTGCTTTGACATGACAGCATGTGTCTAAGATTACGTCATTGAATATCACAGATTACATACTGAATAAATATAAAACCTTTGCTAATCTCTGAGTTGGTACGACCAATTTCCGACAGGTGGCGTAGCAGGTAGCTGAAGAGGTGTTTTGTTTGAAAGCGATTTTCTTAGGAATGACTGAATCGATTTCTAAAAATTTTTCACCGTTGGATATGTTCTGGATCTCGATGAGTGCTATATATGTTCCACGGGCGAAACCGGGCGGTCATCTAGTAATAAATATAGGGTATTTATTAAGTACCAAAGGTGAAACCGGGACGGACCCCAAGTTGGGAAATAGAATCAACGATGGCCTTGTAGCTAGAACTTACGTATGATTACAAAATCGATTCTTAAGTATCACGGGACTCTGTTAGTAGGATTCTTACGTCGCAAAAACGACATCGTTTCATGGTCGACGTTCCAAAGACTCGAATGAAGAAGCGAATTTTTAGAGAGTGATGGCAAAGTTCCCATAAAATGTAAATAAATAAATTTGACATAGGTTAGTACAATTGCAATAAAGACATTATACTCGTATAATGCTTGACAGTTTTCTGTACAATAATTATTGTAAGACAGTAACACCGGCTCTACACGTTGGCCCCAATATAGGCTCCAACGCTATTCGTCCAACGTGTGGATCTAGAAAATGGCATTGGTCCCAACGTTGGGGCGAGCGTTGATAGTTGGCCGGCTCGTGTCGGTTTCATCAAAGGAATCTGCGCCAACGCTCGCGATCTGTCCACACGTTGGCGCTTTGCTCAGTTCTGTTGTTATTAGAATATTTAAAATAGAGTGTATAACTAGATCTTTACTCCCTGATTCCGTGTTTTATGATGTGTCGTCATCCACCATCTTCTTTGACGAGGCATTTTATTTTTTCGCAGTAACAAATATAAATGTGCACTCAGTACTATAACCGCGCTAAGCGCGTTTCGATTTCTGTATCGGACATCTTCACATTGGCCCTGACGGGACACAACTAGTTTATTAGCCAACGTGTGTACGCTTCAGCGAATTTGCAGTCCAACGTTGGTACGAGCGTTGGGACCAACGTGTGGAGCCGGCCTAAAGTAGTAGTTTCAAACTTTGTGTTCTTTCTTTTGTTTTTAATTTTTATTAATTGACGTGTAAATTGTACATTTATGAATAAAGTACTTTGACTTTGAAGTTTGACTCTACTTTTGTGGTACGAACGTTTAGACTTACTTAACTAACTTAATATATCCAACCAAATTCTAGTGTTATTCCGATTTTGTCTGTTTAGTAGATCACTACCGTTTGGGATTCCGCTAGTAATCGACTCGACATCGTCAATTTCTATTTTTTAAATCGCCTCCTCCCGGCCCAGAGTCTCCAAACGGGCTCCTACCAAACTTCAGGTTTTTTTTTAAAACTTTTATAGGTTTACACTTGACTGCAATCTCGCCTGATGTTAAGCGACGATGCGGTCTACGATGGACCGTGTTTACCTAGAAGAAACCGATTCACTCTCGATTTGAAGACACAAAGATTGTAACTATCGGGGAAAACCCACTCAGGCAACGTATTCCACAGCCTAGACGTTCTTATCACAAAAGTAGAGTCAAATCTCTTCGTTCGTGTCTTTGGAACATCAACCATGAAACTATGTCGCTTTTTCGAGCTACGAGCATTCCGGTAGAAAAAAGGGCAAGGTGGTATCAAATCATGCAAATCAGTCGCACAGTCTCCAAAGTGTGTCCGATAAAAAACCGATAGGCTGGCAAAACGGAAAACGGATTCAGGTGCACGGAATTAAGTTATCGTTGGGATGAGTGAGCTCACTCTTCCCGGTTTAGTCCCTTGTAGAAAGCGGTGAACGCCGAGCGTTTCACTTATCGCTCTTCGTTGTCAACAACCAAAATAAGTAGAACCGCAACATACCTCATCGTTAGCGATTCTAGGGGTCAAGTAGATTGGCAGTTGTAAACCACTCACACAGAGACGCAATTTGTTAACAATTTCAAGGTGCTCAGGGCACATCTACTGATTTATATCGAAGTATAAAAGTTAAAAAGACCTAATTATAAATCTATTTGTAACAGATCCTGACCTCGAAAACCCCACAATTTGTTCACCATAAGCCTTTGATTCACATCTATTAGAGTATTCCCATGGAATAATGGCATGCGTTGCGTAATCCATTCAATAGAACGATAAGAAATATCAAATTCTTGTACTACGCAAGAATATTGTGCCAATGTTAGGTGGCTTACAATGTGGACTGTGTGAATTGAGTGTTACTACATAACAGAATCTCTGTGTAATCCTTCTACTTGTACATCTTTTTAGTAGTGGTAGGACTCTTGGCAGAGTCCGCCTGGTACCACACCTTTCCTATTTATTCTACCGCCAAGCAGTAATGTGCAGACATTAATATGTTCCTGTTTGAAGGGAACTGTTTGCAGTGAAATTACAGGGCTTACAATACAATACAATACAAAAACACTTTATTGGCACCACAAACAAAGTTGACAATAAGTAAAATAAAATAACAAACACATAATGGGCACAAAAGGCGATCTTATCGCTAAAAGCGATCTCTTCCAGATAACCTTTGATTTACAAAGAAACAAGATTTGTAAGATTTTGGGCAGTGGTGCAACTAACAATATAAATAAACACGTGTATTAATTATATATAAATTAAATATAATAGAACAAAATACATATAATAGGTGTACAATAAATAAATAAGTTTAAATACGAATACGGCTTAGAGATATAACATCTTAGATCGATAGATGACGAGCGCAATGCAGGGCTAGGTAATGATTTGTTCATGTTCCAATAGCTGCGTGTCACAGTGCTGTTATGTGGCAGGCATGTTGCTTACCATCAGGCACATGTCTTGTTCGACTCGTCAGTCTTTATTTAAAAAAATCAGATACAACTGATCTAGTGCCTTAGTTAATAAGTCTTAGTGAAAACTAACGTGGTTATTACACATTTTAAATATCACTCTACACGCACGCGCAGTGCTAAACGAGGTGCGAATATGCGCGAGCACTCATCTTGAAAATGATCGCCGGACGCGATCGAAACTTGAGTCGGACTGGACTGACAATATGAAACGTGAGTTACCCGGGTATTTATTTAAAATGGTTGTCAGTCTGCCTGCGAAGCCGTTGGTCGTGGGATTGATTACCACCCAGGGCATATATCTGTTTGATGACTAGAAGCATTGGTTTTGTCTGGGTATTTCTATGTATAATAATTATGTATTTCCAATTATAAAAGTACAAGCAATGGCTCGAGGTTTTACCTGCGTAGTTCCGGTTCCCATTGTTTCCCGGGATAAAAGTAGCCTACGAGCGCAGTGCAGTGTAAGTAATGATTTGGACCCGAATATCCGTGATTTGGACTCTTCATGTCCAATAGCTGCGTATCACTGTGCTGTTATGTGGCAGGCATGTTGCTTACTCTTTATTAAAAAAAAAGGTATATAGTACTTATTATAAGTCGAGTGTCGTGGATTCGATTCCCACCCAGTGCCAATATTTGTGTGATGATTTCAAATATGTGTACTGTATCTGGGTGTTTCTATTGTATGATAAGAACATATATATTTACAACTATACAACAATTATATCAGCTAACTAATTGCCATAGTACAAGCTTTGCTTAGTTTGGGGTCAGATTGTGTTGTGTGTGAATTGTCCCCAATATATATACATTTTTATTATTTACTAGCTGTACCCTGTCACGCTTCGCTGTGGCACCTTGGGATGCAAAAATTAGATAAAAACAATCCTTGATGCGGATTATATATCATTGTAAAATTTCAGCTCGATCGGTGCAGAACTTTTTGAGTTTTTGAAGCGTACACAAACCAACATAACATTTTTATATATAGAGATTTAATACGCACCAAAGTTGCACAAAACATCTTTTATACAGCAATAGATATACTGATGTAACGCATGTCAGCGATGCAAACTCACTACATATAATAATGTATAAGAAAGATAAAGTATAACTGAATATGTCTGTTTTTTTCCGCACGGTTCCTTTGTACCATTCGTAAGCAGATGAGGTGTATGGCAACAGAGCCAAAACAAAAGTATGACACTTCCAGAAGAGCGATCATATCGGCGCTTTCGGTGTAAAGCGTTTGTTCTAACTCAATTCGTAGTATTTGTAAACTCTTTTATTACACCGATCCAAAAACCGTCAAACGCCCTAAAGTTCTATCATCACGTCTAAAACGCGGAACCACATGATGTATTCCTAGCAAAAAGTGACGTATTAAGTTTCAATGTTTAATTTCTTGGTGTCTTTCTCCACAGATACCTGACCACAATGAAGCTATACCTACTTCTCCTGCTGTCATACGCAAGGTCCCAGGAGGTGACCACTCCATCCAACCAGCTGAAGCCCAGGGACTTCAACCCACACCCGTTTTTACAGAGCTTAAACGATGTTGAACCCACCAAGTAAGTAGCTTAAATGAAACATTACTGTGTCCCGGTTTGAAGGGCAATGTTTCCAGAGAAATTACAGGGCTTAGAGATATTTCATCGTCCATCTCTGGGTGACGAGCGCAGTGCAGTGCGAGGTAATGATTTGGGCTCTTCATGTTCCAATAGCTGCGTGTCACTGTGCTGTTATGTGGCAGGCATGTTGCTTACCATCAGGCACATGTCCTGGTAGTCTCGTCACTCATTCAGACTCTGTGCAAAGTCCACCTGAGGTAATACATCTTTGCCAGTTATTCTACCGTCAAGCAGTAGTGCGCAAATAACAGTGTTCTAAAATGAAGGGGAATGTTTCCAGAGACATTGTTTTGTCTAACGCAATTTAGGCTAGATAACGTTTATACTTTTCACGTTATGTCATCTCATCTGATGTAAAACGACGATGCGGTCCACGGTGGAGCGTGCATAGATAGAAGAACCCGATGCATCGATTTGAAGACACGAAAATTGTCACCATCGAGATACAACCCCCCAGACAACGCATTCGAAAGTCTTTGCAAAGTCCATCTGGGGAAGTACCACATTACTGAAATAAGAACAACATTATAAATGATGCCACACAGTACAATCATTACTGAAACAAGAACATCATTAAAAATGTTTGTTTATCTACCCCCAACTACTTCAGATTTGTAATCTGTACAAAATTTAACTAGTCGAGCCCTTTCATTTGATACCCATGTTGAGTGAATAGTGAAAAAATAAATGTATTTCGCCATTCCGTGGTGGCGGCCATCTTGAATTTGTTTGTCAAAGTGCATTCAAGCCTGAGTTACTCGTGTACTCGTATTTATTTAAAATCATAAAAATACTTTTATAGTGTTTTTAAAAGATAAGTATCTCTGACGCCGAAAGCATCGCGGCGTCTGGACTCTCAAATACCGGAAAATGCATCTTTCCTTGTCCGTATGATAAATGCGAACCGAATTCCAGATATTAGTGAGAAATAACATTAAGCTTTACGGCTGCGCCATTTCTCTTC
This sequence comes from Ectropis grisescens, assembly GCA_017562165.1. Taxonomy (NCBI): domain Eukaryota; kingdom Metazoa; phylum Arthropoda; class Insecta; order Lepidoptera; family Geometridae; genus Ectropis; species Ectropis grisescens. The sequence continues at coordinate 15,978,387 of CM029797.1, forward strand.
TCCATGCCACAGAAAACATGCAGAAAGAAAGGTTACGGGCTAAGATAAATAATAAATAAATAGATTAGGTTTTTCCGCACGGTTCCTTTGTACTAATCGTAAGCAGATGAGTTAGCTATGGCGACATAGTGATGTGCCGCGACAAAAGTATGACACATCCACAAGAGCGACAAGACAAGAGCGATCAGACCCGTGCTTACGGTGTAAAGCGTTTGTTCTAACTGTATACGTATTATACATATACAAACATGTAAACTCTTTAGTTACAGGTTATTATTTATGAGAACTGGCAATTATCATGCTATAATGAACAACCCACTTTAGCAAGTTACTTCAAATAGACTACAGACCCGTGAACTAAATTTATGGGTCATATGATACACCAGGAGATGATACACCCCCCTCTTCAACTTGCCCTCAGTTGGACCGCTTACAAATCAGAATCAGAATGTTGAATCTTATTATTTTATACCCTTCTATCATCCTACATAGGTCTCCTGGTATATCATGTGACCCATAAATTTTGTTTACGGGTCTATAGTCTACATGTTTGTGTATATACTGCAGGCCCGTGAACAAAATTTATGGGTCATATGATACAGCAGGAGATCTATGTAGGATGATAGAAAGATAAAAAGTAATAAGATTGAGCACTATGCCGTCACTTGTAAGCTGTCCAACTGAGTGCAGTTGAAGAGAGGAGTTCTAAACCTCGATCATTTCTCCCTGTCTGATTTTACGATATGATTTTTGTACGGCATTGCGAAATAATGTTTTAGAAGAGGTATTGAAACTGTATGGAACCAAAGCCGAACACAATCAAATGACCAAACTTACTCTGTAAATCGTAGGAAAATCATGAATTTTTTTCACAAACTAACCATTAGAATTTTAAAATTTATATTTTTATAGTTTCAATACCTCTTCTAATCTATTATTCCGCAACGCCGTACAAAAATCATGCGGCAAGGAGAAATGATCGAGGTTTAGAACCCCCCCTCTTCAACAGCACTCAGTTGGACAGCTTACAAGTGACGGCATACTGATCAATCTTATTACTTAATACCCTTCTATCATCCCTACATAGGTCTCCTGCTGTATCAGATGACCCATACATTTTGTTCACGGGCCTGCAGTCTATACACAAACATGTAGACTATAGGCCCGTAAACAAAATGTATGGGTCACATGATACACCAGGAGACCTATGTAGGATGATAGAAGGGTATAAAATAATAAGATTCAACATTCTGATTCTGATTTGTAAGCGGTCAAACTGAGGGCAAGTTGAAGAGGGGGGTCTCCTGGTGTATCATAAGACCCATAAATTTAGTTCACGGGTCTGTAGTCTATTTGAAGTAACTTGCTAAAGTGGGTTATTCATTATAGCATGCTAATTGCCAGTTCTCATAAATACTAACCTGTAACTAAAGAGTTTACATGTATGTATTTTGTTCACGGGCCTGCAGTCTATAGTTATATAACCACAAATACTTATATATCTTATGCAAATTGGTGAAACAAACCCACAAGATTTCAAAAAGCACACGTCTCGTACCGATGTTCCGCCACTACACTGACTAAATTTGCACTACGGTACTTAATGTATAGATGTTTCTATATCAAAAAGTCCTCAAACTTTAGATAAAGTATATAAGTAAAGAAAACTTTTTGGCTCAAACAAAAATTGTTTTTTTAAATTTTGAAGATGTTTGAAATTATTTTTACTTTTTTATCAAAGTGCCTCACTGGTTTTCAACTGTGGCTACCTTCTGATAATTATAGTTTTGCTAATGCGAAATCAATACTGGCCAGTCGCTCAGAGATCAGTGGATACGGATAAATGGTGGCTTTACTTACGGCTCTCAAATCTTAACAATACAGAGGAATCGAGCTAGAGTTGATATGGGATCGCGCGGACCGACTGGCAATATATGTGCAAAACAGCTTTGTGGTCAACTCGTGGTCAAAATACGGGCGTCTTTTTAACTGGCTTAAAAAAATGATAATTTCCAGTTTGAACAGTAGCAGAACCTAAAAAAATTGACATTTTATGTCATATTTTTTATACTATATATACTTTTATATCCAGTGTATAAAGTTAACAAACTCTTGTTATGCGCTCATCATTATCTTATGTCTTATGTTTCTAGAAGACGAGCACTGCATGGCACTGGGTAGTATTTTGGGTTTCCCATGTTGATAGCAAACTGGCACTGTGCTTTCATGAGCAGACGTACCTACTGTTTACCATTAGGCAGTTGTCTTTTTTGACGTGACAACGTCTAATAAATCGATAAACTCTGGCTGCATACACGAAATAGTGTCCCGTTATATCCCGTTACGATAATTGTACGCTTGCGTCGCATCTATCAATGTTTCGTTATGACGTAGTCACGTTGAACTATCGTCCGTAAACCAACCGACTTTATAGACGATCAATTTTTTTTGTCCCGTCTCTCCTTATTACACAAAAAAAAGCTTGTCTCTTTAGTAGATGTTGGTCAATAAAATACATGTCTATTGTTTAGATATTTATAAATTTCATCATCCGATTTCAATCCCTTAAAATTTGAAATACATCCTAAAATTGATACTTGATTAACATTGAAATTTCTAATAAAAAATAAACCTTTACATGAAAAATGACAAAAAAGTACCTGAAGTGATTAGAGAACTGAACTACTAATACTAGTAAAATGCAAGAACATATGTTCTTGCATCATCCGCCAACTCACTCTTTTATGAAACGAGACTCGAACAAGAATATTTCAGCTGGGTTTATCCTTCGTAAAAAGTTTTTTTTTGGAAAACCGTGTAACCCGCGTAAATCCCGATCCTGTTACTTTCCTGAGTAGCAAATGTCTTAATTATTATTTCATTCAATATACCGATTCCTTTGGTAGTTTTTTCTAGAAAGGTTAAAAAAACATTGATACGTAAGATTTTTCGCATTGGCAATATAAATAAGTAGGATTATTCAATTTATTAAAAAAAAAACGTTAAGTACGTATATTATAAGTATAAAAGACATTGTAGAAAGTCCACTCCAGACTATACTTCCATACACATCAGAAAGCAGAAAACAAACTAACTCAAGAAAAATAAAAATACTACTAAGTAAAAACAAATAAAATGAACTCGACGTAGAGAACGTAGCAAACACAATAAACGGGGGAAAGCGTTCAAAGTTTGAAAACCATTGGCCTTCCAACGGATTCTGAAGAAACTAATAATTCAACTTCTAGTGCGAAGTCTGCTTTCTGCTTGTTTCACGGGAAATTGTTCAGTAAATTAGTGCAGTTTACTATAGAATAGGTATTCTAACCTCCGATGTAAAATGAGGGATGTTATCGCATAGTGATATGCGTGTATATCTATTTCGCAGTACTTTTCAGCCGATTTAAAGAACGGGGATAGTTCTATACGATTAATCGGTATATATTTATGAGCTAAATATCCTCAGATCCCGTCAGTATTCTTTGGCATATTAATGATGATGAAATTTTTTATTAACACACAGACTAACAAAACACATACATAAGAAGATAAACAAGTCCAACATTACAATTCATCATCATTATCATCATCAGCCGCAAGACGTCCACTGCTGAACATAAGCCTCCCCCTAGATTTCCACAACGAACGGTCCTGCGCAACCTGCAACCAGCGGTTTCCGGCGACCTTTGTGAGGTCGTCTGTCCATCTAGTGGGAGGTCGTCCAACACTGCGTCTTCCGGTTCGTGGTCGCCACTCGAGAACCCTTATTCCCCATCGGTTATCAGTTCTGCGAGCGATGTGGCCTGCCCATTGCCACTTCAGCTTGCTTACTCTTTGAGCTATGTCGGCCACTTTCGTTCTTTTGCGAATATTTTCATTACTGATTCTTTCGCGCAAAGAAACTCCGAGCATAGCTCTCTCCATAGCTCGCTGTGTGACTTTGAGCTTCGTTATGAGGCCCACAGTGAACATTACAATTACAATTGCTTGTTCGGTCCGTATGTATGGGTACAAGTATGATCAGTGGGCCGCGAACTAAGCACATAGCTTGTATCTTGTAATCGCCGTACATCCATACTTCCTATCCTACTAATATACAATTAAATACCAATGATTGGATGTTTGTTGCTCAATCACGTCGTAACGTATGAACGGTTCGAGTTTTTTTATAGTATAGAGTAACGAGATGAGCAGGACATGCGCTTGATGGTAAGCATCATGGCTGCCACATAACAGCACAGTGACACGCAGCTATTGGAACACAAAGAGTCCAAATCATTACTTAGCACTGCACTGCGCTCGTTACCCAGAGATACTTATATCTTATATAATTTCACTGGAAACATTACCCTTTAAACCGGAACACAGTAATGTTTAACCCATTACTGTTTGGCGGTAGAGTAATAACTGGCAAAGTTGTGGTACCTCCCCAGACGGACTCTGCCAAGAGTCCTACCAGCCTACCACTACTGCAAATACTGGTGGACAATTCCCACACAACACTATCTGACCCCAAACTAATCCAAGCTTGTACTAGGGTAGCCAGGAAGCTGATTTAATACAAATACAAAAATCTTTATTGCTGTTTATAGGTAAGATAAGATGATACAAAACATTTTAAAAGTTGACCCATACAAACTGGCCTCTTCTTCTAGAGGCATGCAGTATGTCTGGCAACGCAGTTTCCATTGGTCTGAATTTATACATTGATAATAATAGTAATAGTCAGCTGAAAAAGTCTTCTTTCAGTTTTAGCTTTTAATCGGTTGTATCATATTATATGTTATCTGATTCATCGTCTATTAATTTCTGGCTTCTATCTGGTTGTGCTAAGTATGTGTGATATGTTTGGTGAGAACAATTCCGCCAACATCTTGTGGTTCAGTAGGATGTTGTTGCCTACATAAACAGTTGTATAGCTTAATATGTTTGTACACTTTTGACGTGACAACGTCTTATAAATTGGTTTGCCGGGTGACACTTCAAGAAACTGCGTTACGCTCCGCTCACGTTATGCGCTCACAACGAGAGCGAGTGAGAGGCACGCGTCCCTTCCACTCGGGCATGGTTAGCCCGCCTAAGAGCGAGAGAGACAGACATAAAAAGTGAAAGGCACGCGTCCCTTCCGTAAAATTATTTTACCACTCAAAGTCGTTGTCACGTAAAACTTTCGCCCGTATACCGACTTTACAGGCAACCAATTTTTTTTTTTTTATAAGCGGTTAAAAATCTATTTAATTTCAGACAAGGTCCAGTTTTATTCCCGAACGACGCTCCGCCCCCACCAAGGCCTCCTCTCATCGTGACGTCCAGGCCTCTCCTAGAGTCCATAGCAAGAAGCGAACTGGGAGCCAACAACTCTATATCATCAGCAGCACAGAACTCTGTGACGTCGCAGTCACAAGACAGAGTGTCTTTTGTGCCGTTTTTGGCCAGAGTCAAAGATTACAGGTAACAAACATATCATCGTTTTTAAACTTTCGATTTGAACTCATAGTGTTTATTTAGATTTTTATGTTTTTTAGATAACGTATAAAAATGCCCAAGAACATTTGTATTTCGATTATTATTTTTCTTTTCTCATTATTTGTAATTTAACTGTTTAATCTTGCTGTGTTCACATGCTTAAGGCTTGTTCGCATTAGGCTAGCAAATTAGTCTAGTAGAGAGTAATTTACTAGCTAAAATACTCGCTACTATTCAAAAATCGTTCGCACCGTGCTTAAGTTCACAAGTGAGTAGCGTTTCGCGACATGAAGATCCTACAACGCAATAAAATAAAAAAATGAATGAATAAGCTAATCTTGTCGAATCGTAATGGCTATTTTAGAAGAGGTGAATTAGGAAATTTGTGTGATCAATAAAATAAGTTATTCCACAGACGATTTCGTATTTGGAAAATTGTTTGAAGATATTTTACTCTCCAGACTAATTCGACAAGTTCGAACCTGTTTAATCGGCGAGCCAATGAGCGCACCGCTTCCAACGAACGTGTGGTGGGGGGTGCTACTCGCCCGTTGAAAATAGAACAAAATGGATTGACTCGACTAAATCACTTCCTAAATTACTCGACTAAATTTTCACTGTTCATACACGTTTAGTTGCTAAATTACTCGCCACTAGGCTAAATTACTAGCCTAGTGCGAACAAGCCTTTAGGGATATTTACCTGCTCAGAACTATTATGCTTCTCTTTGTATTATTTTGTAAATTTCCTGTTTTGTGTAATAATTCATTGTTTAAATACCTCGACGTTTCGGCAGCGTTATAACCGCCGTGGTCACGAGAAGACTGTATTCTCGTGACCACGTTAATCGCGATCAAGCCCCCCTAGGTACTATATAAACATTAAACATATCAGTGCGAGTTGGTGGATGACTTCGAAAGATTCTAAGTACATATCGGTTTCCTCACGATGTTTTCCTTCACCGTTTTAAGTTAGCGGCGTTACGCACATGACTTCGAAAATACAGTGGTGCGCGTGGGGCTTGAACCTGGGGTCTCCGGATCGGCAGGCGCCGTTCTCCCGACTAGACCAGCCGTAACTATTATTAATGGTTAGTTATTTCTTATTTAATTGTTCACTTCTGCCATACGGTCTTAAACACACAAATTTTCTTTGTTCCAGACCGTATGTCCCATCGCCTACGTTTGACTATCAAGCGTCTCCGACGAGGGTCCCGTACGCTGACCTGTTGAAGAAAGCCAGGGGCAACTTGTTCCACTCAGGAGGAGTCTCCGACAACAGATACGACGATTATGAGGTTAGTCGTAGACCGCATCGTCGCTTAGCATCAGGCGAGATAGAGGTCTAGCGTAAAACTATAATAGAGAAAAATAAGAACAAAATTGAAAATTTTGACTAACCCCCGACTACCTCGGATTTGTAATTTGTACTACATTATACTAGTCAAGCCCTTTTATTTGATACCCATATTGACGGAGTTGTGAAAAAATAAATGTATTACGCTATTTTGTGGTAGCAGCCATCTTTGATTTTGAAATATGCCATAATGCATAGTATTCTACAAGTCAAGCCTTTTCATTTGATACCCTTAACGAAATAGTAGTCAAAAGAAAAATTTTACTCACCATTTTGTGGTGGCAGCCATTTTGGATTTGAAATTTGTTATAGTGTATATAGTATTCTACTAGCCCTTTCATTCGATGCTCATATTGAGGTAGGTTGTGAAAAAATATTTTGTGCGCCATTTTGTGGAGACGGCCATCTTGAATCGATATTGACCAAACATAGCTAAGAACACCTGCACGGAAATTAACCTTAAAAAACCGCATCGAAATTGGCGAATCCATTTAAGCTCTACGGTGCCATAGACAGACACACACACAGACAGACAGACATCGAGGTCAGACTTATAACACCCTTTTTTTGGTTGGGGGTTAAAAATTGGCAGTCATAGGAACTGCCGATAGAAGTGAAATCTTATAACTCAGAATTTGACAGCTTACTCTGGAAAAACGCGGGTGAAACTGGAAGGCGCGTCCATGAGCATGGCCATCTAGAAATGCGGAGCGTGACGCTAGAATTCAATTCACAGCCCACGAAAAATCTTTCTGTGCGGCGCCAAAAGAGGTCTCACTTCAAAAGTCTTTGCAAAACCGGCATGAATTAAGAATCTTTCAATGTTGTGTGTCATCCGCCAATCTGTAATGGGGCAGCGTGGTGGATTATATATGTCGTAATCGAATCATAATCGAGTCGCAATCGAATCGCAATGGAGTTGCAATCTAGTAGTGTCTGGAACGCTAGTGCCACCTAGTGGCGCTCGATGGAGTTAGTGGCGCGCGCGCTGTCGAATGGACGGATTGTTTGAGTCAGTTCTCTCTTGGCTTTCGACGCGTGCGGTCGGCACTGAACCATCGCGTGTTCTACGATACGTACTTCGCTAGAAACCCAACTTTGTTACCTGTGCTTCATTAATTCGATTGTGTTGGAGAGTTTTCATTCAACACTACCCGCCGCTACGCCCACAGCAGAAGGATGCGAAGAATAATGATGATGGCGAGACTCGTGTCGCCGACATATAGATATACTAGCTTTTACCCGCGACTTCGTCCGCGCCACATATTTATTAAAGTAATTGAGGCAGTACCTACTCGTATGTCTACTACCATACAAATTCACGTTTCCTAATCAAAATCGGTCTAAGTCAAAGTTTTATATTTATTAATAAATGTACAATTTACACGACAAATTACAGAAAAACTATGTTCTCAAAAAATTAATCAAAAACAGACTTTAATTTAAAATCATATTGGGACGGTCCACCAAATTTTATTAGAGTCTATTAGTAGATATTAGTAGCTATATATCGTCTGATTACATGAACGCAAATTTTAGTTTGTTGTTCATATTTCAAAAACCGCCGCACTGATTTCGATAAAATTTATATACCCACCTCTGAACTATAATCTACCAACCAAAAAAATAACCATCTAAACTGATTCACAATTGGAAATACAACTGGATTGATAACCTCCTCCTTTTTCGAAGTCGGTTAAAAATAGCATACAAAGAGTGCAAAGATCCTTCCATGCACACTTTTACTCCTCATTTCCACTCTTTTCAACTCTTTTTCTGTGATAAAAAGTCGCCTATATCCTTTCCTAAGTCTAGTCTATCTGTGCACCAAATTGTAACAAACTCTTTAAGTGGCTTAGGCGTTAGACGGTAACAGACAGAGAGAGTTACTTTCATACATATAATTTCATAGTAGAATTGAAAACAGGTGTTCCTGATCATTTTATAGGAGGCAGTTGTAAAAGATTACCGAAAAGTAATACGTTTACTCCTCCAAAAAACTTATTTTCGCAGTTCTTAATTTGCCTTAATCGAGCGTCCATCATGCATAACATTTGAGAAGACACCATGGAAATCTCGTCGACTATCAAAAATTCTGTCTGATACGCCATTTAGTGGCTGCGCCCATCTAAAGTATTGAGGTTGTATAGTGCACTGTATTCTTCTTGTCAAGCCCTTTTATTTGATACCCATGTTGATGGGATTGATAAAACCTAAGTTATGCGCCATTGTGTAGAGGCCGCCATCTTGGATTTCAATTTTATATAGTACATTGTATTCTACTGGTTGAGCACTTTCATTTGATACCCATATTGATGGGATTGATAAAACCTACGTTATCCGCCATTTTGTAGCGGCCGCCATCTTGGATTTCAATTTTTTATAGTATGTTGTATTCTGCTTGTTGAGCCCTTTCATTTGATACCCATGTTGATGGGATTGATAAAACATACGTTATCCGCCATTTTGTAGCGGCCGCCATCTTGGATTTAAATTTTTATAGTATATTGTATTCTGCTTGTTGAGCCCTTTCATTTGATACCCATGTTGATGGGATTGATAAAACCTACGTTATCCGCCATTTTGTAGCGGCCGCCATCTTGAATTTCAATTTTTATAGTCCATTGTATTCTGCTTGTTGAGCCCTTTCATTTGATACCCATATTGATGGGATTAATAAAACATAAATTATCCGCCATTTTGTAGCGGCGGCCATCTTGAATTTATTTAAGTACATTAATAAATGATACCGCTAGAAGCGTCTTGAAACGCTCTTGAGAGGAAATGGCTCAAACTGGTAAAAGTAAGGCGGCACTTCATATGCCGAAACATAAACACCGCACTTATGTAACCTGACACCCGTTTTCCCGCCAAATTTGTAAAACGCGAAAAGCGGCCAGTGTATCAAGCGGTTATATAAATATCCCCGTATAGTTAAGAATTATAAAATTGCTGGAAAAAACGTTTATCGACTCCATTTCAAGTGTTTAGATACAAAGTTTCATGGTTTTATCTTCAATAGTATTGAACTTCCAGACTTTCACCCCCAATTCCACCCCCGTAGGTACAGTTCGAAACTACAAAACTGCTAAAACATACATTTTATGGTTTCGTGTTAAATATCTAGACGTAAAGTTTCATAGTTCTTCAACAATGACGAAGTTTTCCATATAAACTTTCATCCCTTATTTTAACCCTTTCAACCTTTCGGAACAAAAAGTAGCCTATGTCCTTTCTCGGAATCTATTCTATCTATGTATCAAATTTCATCAAAATCTTTTGCTTGGTTTAGGCGGTAAAGACGGACAGACAGACAGACAGACAGACAGACAGACAGAGTTACTTTCGCATTTATAATATTAGTATGGATAGCCTTGACTATCTCTTTGCAAGAGACGAACCTAAGTCTTATTAGTGGGCTGCTTAAGATAATGATGCTATTAGTAATGGTAGGACTCTTTCGCAGAGTCTGCATGGGGAAGTATCACACCTTTGCCAGTTATTTTACCGCCGAGTAATGTGTAAGCGACGCAAAGTGAGGCGATGTTCCGGTTTGAAGGGAAATATTTACAGAGAAATTACTTGGTATTGAGATGAATCATCTTACTTTTCTTAGCGACGAACGCAGTGCAGTACTGCTAAGTAATGATTTGGACTCTTCATGTTCCGATAGCTGTGTGACTGTGCTGTAATGGGGCTGCGTGTTGGTTTCCATCAGGCACATGTCCTTGTCGTCCCATGTTTCATTTATTATTGATAGTTTTTTTAAATGATGAGAGTAATTTTTTCACTTCGCGCTTACACCGTCACGAAAAACAGACATCTTGAAGTTAACTTGTCTACTTTTTAGGTAACTAACTAAAGGTTATAACTAACTTCAAGTTAATAAATACCTCTTGCGTTAAAAATATGACAGTCAAGTAAAAACCCATTATTGACCAAAAATGCAATAAGTACTATTTGTTTTAAATTTAAAAACAAAACCTTGGTTTAATTGGGCTACACTGTATAATATTATAATTGTAAAAGTTTAAATGTTTGTTGCTCAATAACGTCGGAACAGTTGTACGTTTGGAGCCAATTTGGATTTTAGTCCAAAATAGCAATAAGTTATATTGTATCGTGGGAAAATAATTCAAACGAAAACTACGAACGTAAAGCCGCGATGACTGCTAGTTCTTAAAAAATGCTATTACGCGTAAATTTAGACGATACCCATAGAATGTGGCAACTAAGTTTTCATAGCCACTGACCTTTCCTCATCCCGAATTATCCCCAATTAATCATGGCAACACAGGCCGTGCGGACGTCCACAGGCTGTACACAAGTTGCGTAGTTGGCCACACCTGTTAGTTGCCACGAATACAATAGAAGACGATCAATCTTGAAGAAAATAATACACAAGGTTTGGTGGGCGGTGGGGCCAGACAATTGGCGATGAGTAACCGTCGTTTTTTGAAATGCAAGCGTTTTAACTACGATGAGCGTTTTTTGAAGTAAAAGCATTTTATCCATGATAACTCTTCTTTGGTAGTACCTAAAATTATGGTTTCAGTTCACCAACATGCTAATTTAATTGTATATTTACCACTACAAAAAAGAAAACTTACGAAAATACACGTCATACATCAGGCACTGGGCCAGCGTAGCAGATTATGTCCTTGTTTCTCTTCTTGTGAGAAAACTGGCGATTGCATGCTGATTTTTTAACCCCCGACCAAAAAGGGGTGTTATAAGTTTGATGTCGATGTCTCTCTGTCTGTGTCTGTCTGTGGCACCGTAGAGCTCAAACGGATGGGTCTAGTTCGATGGGTTTTTTTTATTTATCTGTGCAAATTTTGTTAGTTATGTTTGGTTAATATCGATTCAAGATGGCCGCCTCCACGAAATGGCGGACAAAATATTTCTTCACAACCTACCTCAATATGGGTATCAAATGAAAGGAGTTGACTAGTAGAATATTATACACTATAACAAATTTTAAATCCAAGATGGCCGCCTCCACAAAATGGCGAATTACATTGTTTTTTTTTCACTATTTCCTCAATATGGGTATCAAACGAAAGGGCTTAACTAGTAAAATACTTTGCACTGTGACACGTTTCAAATCCAAGATGGCCGCTACCACAAAATGGCGAATCATATTCCTTTTTCCACAACTCCCTTAATATGGATATCAAATGAAAGGGCTTGACTAGTAGAATGTTGTAAACATAACAAATCTGAGATAGTCGGGGGTTAATCAAAATTTTTAATTTTGTTCTTGTTTATATGTAGGAATTATACCCCGCCTCGATAACGCGAGAACCTCTCGGGGGATAGACTACTTGAACTAAAGGATAACTATTTATTGAAATAAATACTTCTTTTGGCGCACCACACACAAACTTTTCGTGGGCTGTGAAATGAGAACAAGCGTCACGTTCGTAAATGAAAAAATCTTTGGGTAAACTCAAAAAGACCATGACCATCTAATCTACCATCTAAATCAAAGAAGCCATGCTTAGAAGACTTATTTCGACGATAATGCTTTGAAGATTTGTTCCAGACTAGCAGCGCCTTTCTGTTTCACCCGCGTAGTTTCCAAAGTGAAGTCAAATTTTGAGTTTTAAGTTTTCCCTTCAGTCAGTCCCTATGATTGTCAATTTTATAAATTGGTAGAGTATTCTTCAGATGCGGTTTCAAATAAATTTAATCGCAATAAGTATGGCAGTTTTAGAAACATGAAAATTTTAATTTGCGTATTTGAACGATTTAGAGATAGCTTCTTATGAAATTTAGGTGAGTGCCTGAATTGAATTAACTGACTTCAAAAAAGGAGAAAAGGAGATTCTCAATCTGGTCTCCATTTTTTTAAAATGTATTTTACGCGATAGATCCGTGGACTGAGAATCAATTTTGACGGTTGTTTGGGAAATCATAATTCATAGGTAGAGGAGTCCACCATATAAATGTTATCGAAATTTGTCATTCAGGTCGCGTGTGTGGTGTTTATTGAAATATGAACAAAAATCATAAAATTTAGGTTAAACGTAAATACCTTGATGACACAGTGGTGAAAAAAAATCTAAACAAAATCTGGAATCTAAAAATCTGGACGATTTAATGATGGCTTCTTATGAAATTTGGTCAAGTGTCTGAATTTAATTTTAAATTGAATCCGGTTCTTGTTTTTTACGGAGAAAATAAAATTTTAAAACATTTTATTACCAATTACCGTGTAAATTGAACATTTATGAACAAAACACTTTGACTTTGAAGTGTAACTTCAAAAATATTATCGCTGATTGCGTAGCCCCACCGCGATATCTCGAACGGGAGTCGGTATGAAAAGAACGGGCACAAAGCGCGATGACCCACATAGCCGTCAGTCATTGTTGCGATGGAGCTACGGGCAGACAGGCCGCCAGCCATACACTGCTGTTACAATGTCAGAACTTTGAAATAATGCAGTTTTACCTTTTTGTGAAAATCTCCAAAAACATGTTCAATATAAAGTATTCATTTCTGCCTGGCGACCTTAAGCACACACATTTTTTTTATTAACAAGTTGCCAATAGTTTCCAAAACGATCAGTGTTAAACCTAACGAGGTACAAGTAATGATGTCATTTTGTAGTTTAAGCAAATCTGAGCTATCTGAAATAAGCTATGGACCTGTTGGACACGAGCAATAAACGAATATAAGTAGTTATAGTGGTATTTTATTTTATTTTTAATTTAAGATTACAACCCCTTATAATGGGTACATTGATGTGACAATCCGGTACGCATTATAGGTACACCCTGTGCGGTGTGCATTGGATGTAGCGCATAGAAATTACTTACATCTAACTTATAAAATACAATATTTACTGTAAATTTAAATTATTTGCGATTGCTATGGATATATTATAATTATATATACCAATTGTATAAATTCTGTCCTGGTACGAAGGAACTGTGTAACTTTGCAGAGTCTGCCTGGAGAAGTACCTACCACACCTTTTCCATTTTTCTATCGCCGAGCAGTAATGTGAAAACATCACTGTGTTCCAGTTTGAAGGACAATGATTCGAGGGAATTCATAGGGCTATATAGATATAAAACACCGTAATATTAACGTTATATACTTATATAATAACATTGACTGAGATTTCGACTTTTCGTGTTCCAATAGCTGCGTGATATTGTGTTGCTATATGCAAAAATGTCAACGTCAAAGTTCTTTATTGATAAATGTACAATATAAACGTCAATTAATAAAAAAAATGGGTGCGTGTACTTATGTACGCGCGTGAGAAGTTATACTTCTTTTATTTTATTAAATTTATCGCCACCGAAAATTTATCCAATATATAACATTCAAATACTGGCAATACATTGTCCAATCTTTCAATACCTAATTTATTTGATTCTTGAGCTGAGCCAGCTGAGCAAAGTTGACAGAGAAGAGCGGCAACAGCGCGTTACCCGCGTATGTCACGAGCTGGCAACGTCGCGCGTCTTCGCGTCTGAATGGTCAAATAGATTAGTATGAAAATCGAACCACCTTAAGGCCAGGTAGTTCTGTCAAATTAGGCATTTAACGCTGCCTTGTTCTCGCGACCGTCACCGACCGCGGAATCGGTGCCACAGTGCAGAAATAACATTAAAATATTGGACTATGTAATTTAAACTCTTTTTTTGGTCAAGATTTGTTTATACTAGTGATAACAATTTTGTGAATTGTGAAGTGATAAGAGTTTTTTTGATATATAAACGAAGAAATATTAAATTTATCTATACTCGTAGATTTACAAAACTCAAATTTTTTTTGGTCACACTATAAGTTGAGAACGTCTTTTCCAATTTCATGCATCTTTTGATATATATCTTGTTTTTTTATATATAAACGAAGAAATATTAAATTTATCTATACTCGTAGATATACAAAACTCAACATTTTTTTTGGTCACACTATAAGTTGAGAACGGCTTTTCCAATTTCATGCATCTTTTAAAATGTTTCCTAATAATTCACAAGTTCGTCAAAATTAAAAAAAAAAATGTGCTGAAACATAATGAAAGGCCAGTAAAAATAGAAGGTTTTTGGCCAACTTTGCACTAAATTTCTAATCCATTTTTTTCTATGAGGTAAAGATCACTTACTGAGCATAAAATTACAAAATGCTCACAGGTAGAGCTTCAAACGCCAATTGAAAACTGTTTTAGCCGATATTTTGGAAACTATATATTTTGACAATAATTGTAGAAAATAAAATTTTGCATCTTTTGTTGCTAGTAAACTTTTTTGTAAAACTTACCGTTTACGATTTATAACCCATTTAATGTTACGATTGCGATGATGCCGATAATAGTGGATGAAAATGATGTGGTCTACGATGGAATTTGTTTCTCTAATAGAAACAAGCATAGTGTACCTCGTAACCCCTAGGTTCGAACCTTCGACAAAAACCCACTCTGGCAATGCGTTTCACAGCTAAGTTGTTCTTATTACAAAAGTGGAGACCAAACTCTTCGTTCAACTCTTCAATCATGATGATGAACGGTGCTGTTTATTCGAGCAACGAGCAATATGATAGAATAACTTTAATTTAAAACCCCGACTACAAAAAAATCTACACGTAAAAAATATTACCTACTATCTAAGGACACTTTGGCGAGTCAGACTAGTCTTAGAATATCTTAGTTACCAAAATCCATCCAGCCGTTTGGAAGATATGTGGAAATAAAAGTTTTACAAACGTAAAAGATACGCGCGAAAAACATAACCCTTCTTCCATTCCGGTAAAAAGGCTTATATAAAAAATACGAATCGGAAATTTAGTGCAGAGTTCAATTCTACGAGTAATTTTACTGCCTAAAAGGCTTCTTATCAAATTTGGTCGAGTGTCTAAATTTCTATGAACAATATTAACATTTTCATACAAAACAAAAAAACAATAAATTTTGGTGGTGTCACAAACTTGGAAAAGAACGAAAAAATAAAAATTCTAACAAAACTATACTTGTATCTATGGAAAGGTGTTCAAACTTGTATTGAAGTTCCTAACATTTTTTTCTAAACTGAATAGTTTGCGCGAAAGTCTCTTCCAAAGTAGTAAAATCTGTATGTGAGGACTTTTCTTCCAAGTACTAAGTACCTTACTACCAAAGAATTTACCTAAATGTTAGGGGATTTACGCAGAGGATTTCTCCCCTCTCATTATTTCCTTATCCCGATCTCTGATTTAATGGACAAATATTTTACCGATACTTAGCTATTTTCCATTGCATCCGCATTGAATTTTTACTGATGTGTTATCGACGTCAGTGTTTTGAGACTCTCCTTTTGGTCTACAACATAAAGTAAACAGCGTACTAATTAGTATCAGCGTCTATTTGCAATTCAATGAAAACGGTATCAAAGATCAAGATCATAGCGTGCTTCACTAGTAATACCTACTGATATTGTTATACTGTGGCACTATGATCGTAATGTTTAAAATTTATCGGTTGTCAAAATTGCAAAATCAAGCACAGGCCCGTCGTCCGTGAGCGCCGAAACGCGACTGATCAGGCCTGCCGACGGCGCGCTATATATATGGTAGATATTAAAACATAGTGAATAACTGATACTTTTATCAAGTCAAACTCTGCGAATGCATCTATAACTTTTAGTGGCTTTCGTTGTGTACAAAAATTTAGTAAAAAATTCATTAGTTTAGTCATAAACTTGTAAAAACCTTTTGAAAAGGGGTAACTTTGGGACTTTTTTTTATCAAGTAAAATTAATTAAATCGTGTTACTGACTGCGAATTGCACTAGATTAGATCCTTAACTATTAGGTACATATATTTTTTTCAAAGTTTAATACACTATTTTAAAGGTCTTAAAGTTGTTTTATAAAATCAAAATTACGGCCCACACGCCCTTAAGCAGACAACTTCATACTGTTAATTTTGTGTCACAGGTGCGCGCGCATCTTTAAATTTCACTCTCATCATTTTTTCATAACGCGCCTAAAGAAGTATAACTTCAATAAAAACAAAAGAAAGCGCATACAATTTGTATACGTTTTCAAAGTTTAAAATATTGTATATATACTATTACTTCAATGTATTATAATAATTATCGTACAGAAAACTGTCCAGCATTGTATACATTGTGCAAAAGTGTTGCATACCGTCGGGCACATGACCTGTACGTTTCATCACTCTATAGTCTATACTATAAACAAAATTAAAATTATCTTGACATGTTCTTAATGCTAAGTGTAAGTAGTTAAATTCAGTATAAATAATAATAATAAATTCATTTATTCAGACCTTAGGATACAGTTATCACTTGGTAGCGTCACAAACATAATGCAAAATTTATAATGCGATTACAATACTTATTACGAAGTAATTAAAGGATAAAAAATAACAATAGTACATACCTAATTAAAGCGGCTGTAAAGATGCCTTGTCAAGTATTTAAGCTAAGCTGTAGAGGGGCTTTGTCAAAAAATGTACTAAATTAAATGATATTAGATTATGTAGGTACTTAATGTAACAATTATTTATGAAGTTAATTGCTCAAACTTGACGCCATTACATCTTGTCTCCATCATTGTCGTCCGTCTCGAATAAAGTATTCCGAACTGTAATAGGCTTTACTTAATAGTCGACTCTTTATGGCATTTTTAAACTTTTTCCCTTTGAGACCTATCAACTGTTTTGGAATTATGTTGAAGAAACGTACACAATTTCCAATAAAAGAAGCATTTGTTTTTTGTAATCTACATCTCGGAAAAACCAATTTGTGTGTGTGGCGAGTATTTGGATTTAAGTCAGACAATTTCTTATAGTTAATTTCATTCTTCTTAGCGAACATGATACATTCATAAATGTATAAACAAGGTACTGTTAAGATTTTGATATTTTTTAAAATTTCTTTTAGTGATTCCCTAGTAGGTAACTTATAAATTGCGCGTATTGCCCTTTTTTGTAATATAAATACAGAATTTATATCAGCACCTGATCCCCATAACAAAATATCATACGACATAACACTATGGAAATATCCGAAGTACACCACTCTAGCTGTTGCGACATCTGTTATTTTCCTGATTTGACGAACTGCGTGGGCCGCTGAGCTAAGTTTGTCGGTTAATTTCTTAATATGTACACCCCATTGCAGTTTGGAATCCATTGTGATCCCTAAAAAAGTAGTTGTTGTGGTATGTAGGTTCAATGATTTTTCCCTTCATTTCAATTTTAAGTTCCGATCTTTGTACGTTGGGGAGAGAAAAATGTATGCACTTTGTCTTTGCTGGATTTAAGGCCAAATTATTCGCATCAAACCATTTACATAGGAAATTTAAAATATTATTAATTTCTGTAAAGTTTGCATTACCTCGCTTGGTCTTAAATAATAAGGACGTGTCGTCGGCAAACATAACTATTTCAGTGCCGGTTTGTTTTTTTGCTAGATATAGTAAATCATTTACGTAAATGATGAAAAGAAAAGGTCCGAGTATGGATCCTTGTGGTACTCCCATTGTTAGGGTGGATCCTTTTGACTTTGCACCGTGAATATCAATTATCAGTTTGACTCTCATCAGAGTAAGTCGTTGTTTAAAAAGGTACTAATGACATAAATAAACAAAATTTATCGGGTACTTTCCAATTTGAAACTCAGTCCATGTGATACAGATTGATGTTGTTTGCCATTCCTCAAAAATTGAATTCTATAAAAGCAGCGTCAAACGCGAGCCTACTTATTTACTTATCTGTATTATTTCAGGAGCGCACCGCCCTGCCACCGGTGTACAAAGCTCTCGCGAACCACGCCCAACAGAAGGTCCTGAAAATACAGAGAGACCAGGTAAAAATTTAATATTTAAGTTGTATGATGTATTAAAGAAATAAAAGGTTGAAAGATGAGCTCAACGTTCACAACGGATTGGGCCACAATAGCTCTCGATATAGACCATTTGAGATAAGAAAGAGAGGCCTTTGCTCCTACATTGTCCAATATAGGCTAAAATAATAACAATATAATCTTTTTAAGACCTACTTAATGTTGTATTTACGGCTGGTCTAGTCGGGAGAAGAGCGACTGCCTTTTTTGGCCCCTGGTTCAAATCTCACGCACACCGGTTTATTTTTGGAGTCATGCGCGTAATGCCGCTAACTCAAAAAACGCTGAAGGAAAACATCGTGAAGAAACCGACATGGACCTAGAATTTTCGCGGTCATGTGTCATCCACCAACCCGCACTGAGCCAGCGTGGTGGATCACGGCCTGAGCTTTCTCCTCGAGAGAGAAGGCCCCATTTAGTGGGCTGATTATATTTTTTTTAAAGTAGCGTGCACAGTTACCACTAATATTACTGTGTTCCGATTTGAAGGGTAATACTTACTAATAAATTAGAGGGCATAGTGGTAAGTCATCTTATAGCTCTGGGTGATGAGCACAGTACGATACTAGGTACTCATATATTTTTATTCCGGTAAAGTAACTTTTTAAGAAATTAATACACATACGAGTAAATATCTCTACTGTTCATTTATAAATGAAATAATCCTTTAACATTTTCGCAGGCAAACCCAGCGGCTTACACTCGTCCGTATACCAATGACATCAATGAAGAAAACTCAGAATATGATCAGGTTAGTTTTGAGTTTATTGTACACTAGATGCCCGCCCCGGCTTCGCCCGTGGTACATATATAGCACTCAGCGGGATCCCGTACATATCCAACGTGAAAGAATGACTGAAATCGGTTCAGTCATTCCTGAGAATATCGCTTTCAAACAAAACACCTCTTCAGCTACCTGCTACGCCACCTGTCGGAAATTGGTCGTACTAAATCAGATTTAAAAACAAATTTGCAAAGGTTTATATTCAATAACGCCATCTTAAACACGCTGTCATTTCAAAGCATAGTACGAAAACTCTCAAAAAGGAATATTTTTCCCCGTTTTCAATTGATTCTATTGATAGTAACTTTATGTTCTATAAATATAAATGGACTATCCAATAGAAAAAGAATCATTCAATTCGGATCAGTATTTCCCGAGATCCTAGCGTTCAAACAAACAAACGAACAAACTCTTCAGCTTTATAATATTTGTATAGATAATGGATTAAGCAAATACCAGATACTATTTGACCACCGTCTCACTTGCTTTAAAGTGACGATGCGGCTAAGAAAGCTACCACACATCGAGCAACTCGATCTTCCGCGCAAGCACGGAAGGGAGTAGCTAAAAACATTGTTCAAATCTTTCTGTCATTTCTTGCGGGCGGGGAAAGTTACACACTAGCGCAAACCGCACTATTACATACAAAACATACCTGTACCATTGCCGATCATACCTGTACCATTGCCGATCATACTCACAGAGCCAAATCACTAACACATAAAAAATTAAGCACCATTCACAAATCTATCAAACTCCATGGTCCACGCGGACTTGTACTTTAACTGAGGGGGAAACGCTGTGTATATAGTGATAGTAATAGTAATATGTATTTGTCATAAGAACATGAACACATAGTTAATGAGCCCATCAGGTCCGAACTAGTACATAGTACTGTATCTCGGTACCTAATGGCTTCTCCCAAAACAAAAATTTAAATCTCATCTTACGCAAATTAAATAACAATAAGAATAAGAATAAGAATAATGTATGCCTACTCCCTTCCGTGTTGCTCGCTGCTTCCACATGATCAATAAAAACAATATATTTATGTAATATTATCCTACTTTTTTAGTATTAAAATTAACGTGGTTGTTACACATATTTAATTTGATAACGGGACACTCACGTATATACGGTCGGTCAATCCGACTCGAGTTTCGGCCGCGTCCGGCGGCCAATGTTCCTGCCGGGAAGTGCAATGTTCCCGACTCGCAGCTTACCAGTGATGAACAGTTCGAGTGTAAACCTGCGCAACCCTCTCGCACCCCCTCACCTGCACCCCCGCAACAACCGTTGAGCTTGCGTGCGCGACGTGCGGCAGCCCGCAGTGCCAAACGGGCAGCCACCGCGCCACTCGCCTTGAAAAAGGGCCGCCGGACGCGGCCGAAACTCGAGTCGGATTGACCGACCGTATATACTTGGGTGTCCCGTTATCCAATTAAATATTATCCTACTTATTATAAATGGAAAATTTTGGAGATTTTAAATTGTAAAAGTTTGGATGTGTATTGTTCAATAGCATCGGAACATCTGAACGGATTTAGTTAAAATTTAGAACACAATTAGTATGGTCTGGAGTAGCACATTGGCAACTTTTTATCCCGGGAAAGTAACGAAAATGGCAACTACAAGGAAAAACTAAAAGGTGCTGCTAGTTATGAATAAAGCTAAATGTCGAATCAAAAACTCTTATTGTATGACTCAAACTCTTATTTATTCTTTCCACAGAACCAAAACTACGCCTTCTCCTACACTGTGAAGGATCAGAAGACAGGCGATGACTTCTCTCACTCACAACACAGCAGCGGCTCAGCGACCAACGGAGAGTACCGGGTTCGGCTCCCAGATGGAAGAATGCAAATTGTGTCCTACACGGCCGACGAAAACGGATACAAAGCTGACGTCAGATACGATGACGAAGACACCGGAAATAATATAGATGATAATTACAGCCAACATAATGCTAACCAACATACAAATAACAACCAACATAAATATATCAATCAACATAATAATTATCAAAGCCAACACAATGATTACGATTACCAAACACCTAAATATAACTACGTTACTGTCAGACCAAGTTATGTTACACCAAAATATGTTACTCCTCAACATTATAATTATATCAGTGAACCAAAAGATTATTCGCGAATTGTTGATTATACAGACAGAAGTAACAAACACGATTATGATATAACAGTCAAACAACCACAAACGAACCAAAACGATAAAGACTATTATCAATATCCAGATGTATCTAAAGAATACTATAACGATTATTCATCAGAATATAACAATTACGAACCACATAAAAGTAAATTCAATTTCATTGATACTAAAAACGTAGAAATAACAAATACAGCAACAGCTTCAACTGTGAAACCATCATATGAAGAATTGAAAGATTTGTTTGTGACTAAAAGCTTGTATAACACAAAACAAAATTATGATGATATAAATGTTCCTTCTACTACACCAATACCATTCACTGGTGTTGATAGAGTTGTAAATATAGGTGGGAAAACACCTAATTTATATACGAATATAAAACACAGCCTTCCTATTTACAGTCCTACAGCTGGAGCAGTGTATTCAACCCCTAAAGTTATCGTAGCAACATCGCCTAAAAGTTATTTGGTCTCAACAATAGCGAGTTTGAAAAACAAAGTTAGTTTAGCGACTAAGCCAGTTTTAAGCGATGATTTTATCAGTAGAATTAACAAATACATTAATTTTAATTAGTCAGTCTGAATAGATGTAAATAATTTATTATATTAAAAGTTTTGTTAAAAATATCAATTGTTTCATTACCTTACGTAATTAACCATCAAGTTAAATGCAATAGTCTAAAGTAATTCTTGGAATGAAAGCTTTTGTCTAGATTCATCTTTTAAATAAAGATGAGTTGTTTAACTGAAGGCCGTACCCCGAGCAAATGATCTTGAGTATTTCTTACCTCATCGCACACCGCAAGAAAGAGCAAGAGAGAAACAGTAAAATTTGTCGCTGTTTTACGCCCAAACTTTGGAATAAACTCACATTCTGGGCTTTTGAAAAAAAATATTTCTACCAAAAAGTTTGTAATGGAATTGCCTATGCGTTGGTGTAAGTATAAAATCCAAATAATGACGGTTTCTTGCGTAGATGCATGATAATTTCAGTTATTTCTATTTTGTATAGTTTCGTTGTGAGTAGAATAATTAAACAATAAATTCATTTAACAAAAAAATTAAACTACCATTTTTAAAGCCAAAGAATTGTAGAAATGTATACTATTTTTTAACAGATGACATTTGTTTTAGCTAATGAATAAATAGCTCTGAAAACTGGACAAAAAATTGGTTGCCTGTAAAGTCGGTATACGGGCGAAAGTTTTACGTGACAACGACTTTGAGTGGTAAAATAATTTTACGGAAGGGACGCGTGCCTTTCA
This sequence comes from Ectropis grisescens, assembly GCA_017562165.1. Taxonomy (NCBI): domain Eukaryota; kingdom Metazoa; phylum Arthropoda; class Insecta; order Lepidoptera; family Geometridae; genus Ectropis; species Ectropis grisescens. The sequence continues at coordinate 16,001,298 of CM029797.1, forward strand.
CTTTTTATGTCTGTCTCTCTCGCTCTTAGGCGGGCTAACCATGCCCGAGTGGAAGGGACGCGTGCCTCTCACTCGCTCTCGTTGTGAGCGCATAACGTCAGCGGAGCGTAACGCAGTTTCTTGAAGTGTCACCCGGCAAACCAATTTATAAGACGTTGTCACGTCAAAAACTCGTTTTGCTGGAGGACGTGCCTTATTTATAGTGGTGTTAGATGGATCGCGTCAAAACACCCTTAAAATCGGCCCAGCCGTTTCAGAGACTAACCAGAACAAACGAAAAGCTGTAGAAAAAAAATTCTCGAGTGAAAACTTCTTTAAGTGCGTGTCTTTTTGGGTGAAAAAAACTATGAAATTTTAGATTAAGAATAGTTATTATGTAAGTAATAAGTTCCATTATAAGATTTCACTTCTATCAGCAGTCACTATGACAGCCATTTTTTTTCTTATGAGTACCGTACATGCTTTCATTTGCATATAGTGAAAAGCCGTTAATTGAAAATCACAAACAAACTCTTCCATCCTATTTCGATATATAGGTAAGTTTTATTCTCAATACAGACTAGTGTTCCATTTTTCCATTACATTTTCTTAGAAAATGAGTTAGATTTTTCATTGTGTACGAGCTCACATAATTACCGTAAGTTTCTTCAAGTTACTATCTGTTATAAGATAGACACAATGATATATGAGAATGAAATTCCCATGACATACTGACTTAGATTTTGTCATATAACTAGCAAAGCCGCATGGTTTAAGTTTAATGCTAAAAAAATAAAAATAAGACAGATGAATGAAAAAATGGGTTTGAGGCGATTTTTGATTTAAATTGTTTATAACTAAATAAAAGGGATTCTGAAAAATAGAGATAATTTTGAAGGATCTATCTACCTGCCAGGTCATCTAATTTGAGGGATTCACATAGCCTCGCTACTCACCAGCCAGATGAAGGGACATAATAGGAGAACTATGTGACAAGTGTTCAGCTTCATCATCATCCACAGCCTATCCCACTGCTGGGTATAGGCCTCTCTTTTCCCATGCCATCTTCCTCGGTCCTGTGCCAATCGAGTCCAGGTTCGACCCGCGATAGAAACGATATCGTCGACCCATCTTGCAGCTGGACGTCCTACACTCCGCTTACCTTGCCTCGGCCACCACTCGGTCACTACTCAACTCCACCTGTTATCACCGCGTCTAGCAACGTGTCCAGCCCAACTCCAATTTAGTTTTCAGCTTGCCTTAATTTTATATTTCTATATTTATATATATACTGACATATTTTTTTTATAATATGTGTATATTTTTATAATTTAATTTAATTTCGTTCTCAATTTGTAATTTTTATTATTTTGAAATTATTTACAGAATTTAATTTGGGTGATTTTGTTGCAGATTATAATTAAGCTATTTTTAATTGTATCTGTTATATGGACTGGTTCTGAAATAAATTATTATTATTAAATACCCAAATTTAGCTACCAGCTCTCGGAATATGAGCTATAAGTTTTCACTTCTACCGCCACTCTCAAAACCGCTAATTTTTTTTAATATTACGCGATAGCTCTGCCAATGAGGCGTTTTCCAGACGCAAAAATACTTATCAAAGATAGTTCTAAATATTGCCAAGTGTGGCACCACTGTCGGTTTTTTCTAGGTAAGCACGCTCCATCGTAGACCGCATCGTCGCTTAACATCAGGCGAGATGGTGGTCAAGTGCGAACCTATTATATTTAAAAAATAAAAAAAAAAAAAAAAAAATTCTAACAAAATAAAACAGTGGCGCCCCCGCGGCGAAATTGCGAACTGTCTTTGACAGGTATTTTTGTCTCTTGTAAACGCCCCATTGTGAATCGATTTTGATAATAATGTATTTTTTTTTATAAGAAGTGACGAGACGAGCTGAACTTGTGGTAAGCAACATGCCTGCCACATAACAGTGACACGCAGCTATTGGAACATGAAGAGTCAAAATCATTACCTAGCACTGCACTGCGCTCATCACCCATAGATCTAAAATGTTATACCTCTAATTTCTCCCTGTAATTTCTCTGGAAACATTGCCCTTCAAATCGGAACACAGTAATGTAAAAGACAGAAACGCGGCAATAGTGGAGGTTCTGCGCCGGGAGGAGGCGGCTTAAGCAAAAGACGATGTCGAGTCGATTACTGTCGGAATCCCAACCGGTAGTGATCGGCTCAACAGACGAAATCGGACTAGTACTAGAATTAAATGTTCACAACACCCCCCCCTATTTTCCTTTTCTTCTCCTAATACAAGAAATTTGTAAAAAAAAAATTGTAACGACAAAGGTCACGGACCCCAGAGTCTGTGGAGTGGCTAATTTAAATTAAAAAAAAAAAAGAACACAGTAATGTTTTCACATTACTGCTAGGTGGTAGAATAACAACTGGCAAAGGTGTGGTACTTTCCCAGGCGGACTCTGCTAGGAGTCCTACCACTACAATGTACCTACACCTACATACCTTTTTTTTTTTTTGTGGATCATATTTCATAGGTGGTCAATTTATTTTATCGAAATCGTTGTGGTGGTTATTGGAGTATCAAAAAATAATAATTAAGTAAGCTCAGCTCACCTTTACTTGGACAATGTATTCGTAGTTTTCACAAAAAAAAAAATATAATAGAGTATCTGAGTTTAATTTTAAATTGAAATTACAAGACAAAACCACTTTATTATACCAAAAACAAAAATAAACAGTGATTAAAATTAACATTAAAACATTTTAGGCACAAAAAGTTGCGTTTTGTTTTGTCGCAAAAATCAAAATTTTAACCTCAGTAAATGTCTGAGCTTCTATATAGTCTTTGTGTAGTCTTTTTTCTAAATTCAACGCGGGCGAAGTCACTGGCAGATACTAAAATAACTTCGAAATATAGCTGGCTATCTTACTAAAAATATTCATAGCCAAGCAACCTGAACCACATGGCAGGGGTACGCAGGAAACTTGTTCTGTACTGAAAGCGTCGCTTTTGTGATTGAACCTCTCAAAGTCCACACGAAATATATAAATAACAAAATTTCGAATTACCCCTGACCTTTTTAACCGACTGAAAGAAGGGTTATGTTTTTCTCGCGTATCATGTATGTTTCCACATTTATTTATGCACAGTTTACATTATTCCAGTCCAGCGCTGGATTGCTTACTGGAAAAATGTAAACCGGCACTGGAAAACAATGAATTCAGTTAGCATTCTAGTTTGGCGGTTTACATTTTTCCAGCCAGCAATTCGCTGGATTCGATCGCTGGACTAGAATAATGTAAACCGAGCATTATTCCCACGTAACCTTTGCACGTATCTTTCAAACGGCTGGATGGATTTTGACAACTAAGGTATCGTTATATTTATCACCGAGGGGTCCTTAGATAGTTTATTGTTTAACATGATGTTTTTTTATCTATTGATTTTTGCAGTCATTAACGTTTTTTATTTTATCAATCCCTTTTTGAGGCCCGCTAATTTTATGCGGAAGTTGTAGGTTTGTATTTTTTTGCTAAAATAAGTACTCAAATCAGGGCTCAAACGACATTAAATGCAATGCAAATGACTTTAAGCATTTCGGGACATTTTTTCTGAATAGGTCAGGCGAGCATAGGGCTCTTTCAGTTTGGACGACACAGATAACAAAAAGGTGCTTGGGGCGGTACCTGTGTAACGACATCATAAGGGTGCGTGCCCCCGCGTGCCATAAAAAAGACCTGCTCCTGACCATCTTGAATTTGTCAAAATACTCTATGTGAATACGTGAAGTCAAACTTTGGATGTGTGTGTGTTCCCAAATCCCCGCGGAACTTTTGAACGGACCGGGTTGCAATTTGGAATGTAGTAGTAGTTGTGTAGTTAGTCCTGTAGTTAGATTATAGTTCGAAATTAGATATAGGGTAGTAGTTTAGACAGAGACAAATTGCAGAACGCTCATAATATTTTTAACGAAGAACGATTTTAACGATTTGACTCTACTTTTGTGATAACAAAGTTTAGGCTGTGGAATACGTTGCCTGAGTGGGTTTCCCCCGATGGTTACAATCTTTTTGTCTTCAAATCGACGGTGAATCGGTTTCTCCCATCGTAGACCGCATCGTCGCTTAACATCAGGTGAGATGGCGGTCAAGTGTATAAAAAATAGTGTCAACCTATAAAACTTAAAAAAAGAACAAAAACAGTGTTTAGTATTTCACTAGTCAAGCCCTTTCATTTGATACCCATATTGAGGTAAAAGTGATTTTTTTAATGTAATTCGCCATTTTGTGGTGGCGGCCATCTTGGATTTGAAATTTGTTATAGTGTATAGTATTTTACTATGACGCCAAATTTGTACATATGATGAAAAATTACTAAAAGGTATATAGAGGATTCGAACCTATGTATATGACCTCAGAGCAGGTTACGGCTGGTCAAGTCGGGAGAACGGCAGCTCCTGATCCCTAGCCCCGAATTTGAGTCCCACGCGCACCACTGTATTTTCGAAGTCTTATTTATACATAATATAATGGCGCTAACTTCAAAACGGTGAAGAAAAATTTTGAGAGTACGAGTAGGTACATGTTCCTATTTTTTTTTTTACTTTTTATGTTTATACTTGACCACCACATCACCTGATGTTAAGCGACGATGCGGTCTACGATGAAGCGTGGTTACTTAGAAAAAACCGATTCACTCTCGATTTGAAGACACAAAGATTGAAACCATCCGGGAAAATCCATTCAGGCAGCGTATTCCACAGCCCGCACTTTTGTGATAAGAACGTCTAGTTCTTATCACAAAAGTAGAGTCAAATCTCTTCGTTCGTGTCTTTGGAACATCAACCATGAAACGATGTCGCTTTAACGAGCTACGAGCATTCCGATAGAAAAACGGACAAGGTGGTATTAGATGATGCAAATCAGTTGCACACCCTCCGGAGTTTTTCCGATAAAAAACCGATAAGCTAGCAATATTTTGGCGATGTTCAAGACTTTGAAGTCTTTTTCGCGCAAGAGTGTCTTGCCTATATGAGCCTTTTGGTACGTCTCTCAATCGATTCCAGAGCCTCAAGCTGATACTTAGCCGATCCATCCCAAAGGTGCGAACAGTACTCCATACAACATCTTTTGAGGTGATGCGTCATCCATCAACCCGCACTGGGCCGCCGTGGGGCTCTCTCTTCGCGATAGAAGGCCCCAGCAAAGGGAATATTTATTGGGCTGCTTATACATTAGCCACTAGACCACCACAGCACAGAATAGATATTACTACAGAACCCTCACTTAGCGAAAATTGTTATATAAATAGCGACTCTTGCTGGGACGCAACAAAGTGCAATTCAGCTCGCATTAGCGCTCAATGCCTATCGCAATGTTTAACCTAAACATTTGCGCTCTCTTCTAACGCGTAATTCTGTCGCTGTCTGGCGCGGAATGATGCGCATCGAAAGGGTTGTCGACATGTTATCTAATAAAAAATTAAATTAACCTTTCGTTATGTAGGTAGTCAGCATTGTAGCTCAGATTATATATTTTAGTTATTTACTTCGTAACGCGCAAGACAGCTAGAAGAGGCCGTAACATAGGGTCGGACATTGAAATTAAAACAATAAAAGTATACTTTGACTGTTTTTATTCTACTTGATCGTCTAAATGTTGTTTGATAAATATGTAACATATTTTAATGTACTTACATACACTAATACATACAACCAGCTTCGATTACAAGCTATTTTATAATGTCCCGTACTTTTTGTACGGTTAGCAGAAAAATATAAAAATTATGGTATATTTTGTACAACTAGGAAAAAATGATAATTCTTTGTTTTTTGGCTCGTGCATCCATATACAGCACAATATATGGCGACGTAATTTTGCGCGGGAAACGTGTTGCACGAGCGCTCAGACGTGCGTTCGACAACCGCCTGGCACTTGTTCCGTGCGAGGAACGGTCTAGCTGTAGGCTAAAACCGCGCGACCTTGAGCGAGTGAGGATGCACTGACCACAGTCTTTCAGATTATTACAGCCAATCTGCGTAATCCAGAGGTAGTTCTGAACCACTGCTCAGCAAAAGTTAAGCGCTTGAACAACTTACGCCTTGTCTTTCTACAACACGCCTAATAAGAGAACATGTTGGGTTTGTACTCACAGCTCAGCAGGACGACCGGCAAAATGCAACGATGTCTCGGGAAGGACAGCTCACTTCTACATTTTTTTTAATTTTTTTTTAGAAATAAAGAGTGACGATACGAGCAGGACATGTGCCTGATGGTAAGCAACATGCCTGCTACATAACAGTACAGTGACACACAGCTATTGGAACATCATCATCATCAGCCTGTACTTGTCCACTGCTGGACATAGGCCTCTCCCAAGATACGCCACTCAGCCCGATCCTCGGTCTTCCGTCTCCAACCGCCACCAGCTGCCTTTCAAGTATCGTCACTCCATCTAGTCTCAGGGCGTCCTACACTACGTTTGCCGATTCGCGGTCTCCACTCCAGAACCCGTCTACCCCAACGGTTATCAGGTCTGCGACAGATGTGTCCGGCCCACTGCCACTTCAGCTTACTAATACGGTGAGCTATGTCGGTCACTTTAGTTCTCTGGCGAATTACTTCATTGCGAATGCAATCCCTCAGAGAAACATTGGAACATGAAGAGTCCAAATCATTACCTAGCACAGCAATGCGCTCGTCACCCAGAGATCTAAGATCACTAAGGCCTGTAATTTCTCTGGAAACATTTCTCTTCAAACCGGAACACAGTAATGTTTGCACATTACTGTGTTCCAAGTTGAATTACTTGGCCAGTAATTCTACCATCAAGCAGTGATCTGAACACGTTACTGTGCTCAGGTTTGAAGGCAATTTCTTTTTTTTTTTAATATAAGTATTGGTGGACAATTCACACACAACACCATCTGACCCCAAACTAAGCAAAGCTTGTACTATGGCGGCCAGAGAGCTGATATAATACATATTATTTTTATATTTTAAATACATACTTATTATAAATAGAAACACCCAGACACAGTGCAAACATTTGAATTCATCACACAAATATTTTATTTAATTTAGTGGCACAGAGTGAAAGTAAATTTGAGTAAGCAGATTAGGCAAGTAAATGTCACCGATCCATGTTATTTGCCCTGTTGTTTGATCAAATGACTGAATATCATTCAGGAAGCCGGATAATTAGCGCTGTTCATTGAACAGCTGATTAACCCTACAGTGGTCGCGGGGATTACATGATGTAATCCAGTCATATGAAACGGGTAATATCTTTACACCTAGGTTATGGCCTTTCTTATTTTTTGTGTTTCCTAGTACTTTAAGCTGGATAACTGATGAATGCAATTAGTGCTGTACAAGCTCCAGTCGCAACTTGGTCATCCCTCTGCAAGTCCGCAAATTTGGATTATGCCTGTATGCCGTGCGACCCATTACGTAAGTATTTATGATGTTTTTTCACAAAGAAAATACTTTATTTCCTTTAAATTTTGTCAGAAAAGGAAATTTCTGCCATTTTAAGACAACAATGAAAAATTGGGAATTTTTACCCCCAAAATGGAGGTTTTTGTACTTTTTATAATGAAATGTTACACAGAGGTTGTCATTTAATTTTATTGATTTTTCCAATGAAAATAAACTTATTTGTGAGATTTTTAAGGCGAATAAAAACAATTTCACAACTGTTGGTTTTTATTTCAATTTAAAATTGACATACCTACGTATGAAATCCACGCGAACATTCACGAAACTTTTTGAGGCGCAAGCACTGCAGGGTTAAGCCAGTTGATTGTGACCTATGTACATATATGATATAAAGTCAAAGTCAAAGTTCTTTATTGATAAATGTACAATATACACGTCAATTTCATAAAAAAAACAAAATAAGAGTATACATTTTTAAAGTTTAAATTGAACATTATATTGGATGTATGGATTTGATCTAAAGTCACGTAGGTACAGATACGGCTCCCCGTTTTGCTCGCCCGTGTGTCCCCGAGCAAACCTCCCCCATCTCGGCTCTCCTCGTATAACTGGTAACATCGTTACCCAACTTGTTACGTTCTCCCGTACTCGTTAACTTACGGACATTTTAAAATTACGGCTCACAGGTCGGAGCCTCGGTTAGGGCCGGGTTTACCGTTCAATTTAGATCTCTACTTCAATATAAAATACGATTTGTTATCGTTTTAACCGGGCCTTTGTTAACAAAACTAAACTACCATGAGAACTACACTTTACTACGAGTATATCATACTTGCATTAAGCACATCTTGAATTATCCATAGACCGATTATAACGATGATGATATACAATCAAAAAAAATGATATCAAAATGATTCAAGTCCTCTACTAGTCGAAAGTGTGTATGTGTACACACTTTCCTATTTATTTTTGTGAGGGAAATACGTTAAAACTACTGACCCCTGACCATGCAGGGACATTGTGAGGTATGTCAGACTCGACACCATGACGACGACAGACATAGTGCACTACCGACTAAAACTCCCACAGATTTCCCCTGCATGGTCAGGGGTCAGTGTCGCAGGGTAACTTTTCGCACTCCCGTCAACGACCCTGACTCTTGCCACCGCCCTTACGGACCCGCCTCGCGGAGGACGTCAGTGCCCTAGCGTTTAGCTCTAGTGACGCGCCGGAAATCAGCGGCGCGGTTTCGCATCTACGACCGCATCGCAGCTCTTGCCCTTCCACTGAGCATTCTGCCATCTGCTACTCAGAGTTCTCATGGAGGACCGTCATCTGGAAGACTTAGGAATTGTACTTGGCCGATATATCAGCCGAGTAACCTTCCCAAGTCTTCCAGACCCCCTTCCCAACCTCTACACGCACTGCTCAAGGAGGTGAGGAGCGCGTGTATAAATTCCCAGCCCCGGCCGGGATTCGCCATCACACAACAAGATGCCACCGAGGTAAGTTGTTGTGTGATGCCCAGGGTGCACCACGTGGAGGTTCCCGAGCCACGCACCCCGTGTACAAACTTTCCTAACTCAAGACATATAAGTCAAACCCAAACGTCGCGGTCAAAATGACGAAATATAGGACCCAAAGCCTGTGGAGTGGCATATTAAAAAAAATGTAACCATATCCGAAGTTTGCATATTGTCGCCAATTGATAATTGTTTTTTTTTTTATCGCGTATAGGTCCGCGTTTGACCACCAACTCGCCTGATGGTAAGCGACGGTGTGGTCGAAGATGACGCACGTTGACCTAGAAGGTACCTATTCACTCTGACCTTGAAAAGTTCTAGATTGTATCTCTCAGGGAACAAGGAGGCCGGCAACTTATTCCACTCCAAAGCTGTACGTACGAGAAAAGTGGATTCAAACCTTTTAGTACGGATTTTGGGAATATCCACAGTGTATGGTGGTATTACTTTTAATTTGTGTGATTTTTTTTATCATTAATCAAACTAACTATATAATCTATATACGTGAGATTTACGAGACCTCAGTTCGTTGTGCATTGTGCGCATGTATAGGTACTTATATTCCAGTCTCCCGACACTGTTACCATTGACTGCACTCATGCATTCTTCCAACCACATACAAACATGCATAGCAGGCCGACTGGCGGCTAGCCAGGGGACACGCGATTTATTCTTAAAACTCTTCGAAATGACGCGCTCAATGTTTACATCTAAACTAAACTAGTAGTGGTAGGACTCTTAGCAGAGTCCACCTCAAGAAGTACCTACCACACTTTTGCCAGTTATTCTACCGCCAAGCAGTAACGTGCAAACATCACTGTGTTCCGGTTTGAAGGGCAATGTTACCCGAGAAATTACAGAGCTTAGAGATACATATAAAATCTTAAAACTCTGGGTGACGAGCGCAGTGCAGTGCTTAGTAATGATTTGGACTCTTCATGTTCCAATAACTGCGTGTCATTGTGTTGTTACCCAGCTCGTCACCCAGAGATCTAAGATGTTATATCTCTAAGCCCTGTAATTTCTCTGGAAACATTGCCCTTCAAACCGGAACGCAGTAATGTTTGCACATTACTGCTTGGCGGTAGAATAACTGACAAAGGTGTGAAAAGTAAAGGAAAGTGGGTAAAACCGCGAGTGATACTGGTAAAAATAAATTCGATTGACTTCAAGAATGAATCTCCCGCTCCGTTAGCGTAGTGATGTGCCGACTGTCGATAGTACTCGCGGGAGATGCGGGATATGAGGCGAGAGGCAATAGGAATGAGGTGCTCGACATTTGACGAGATCTTTATCGATGGATAATTAACATGAACAAAAAAATGACAAATTTTTGAAGTTATACTTCTTTAGGCGCGTTATGAAAAAATGATGAGAGTGAAATTTAAAGATGCGCGCGCACCTGTGACACAAAATTAACAGTATGAAGTTGTCTGCTTAAGGTGGTTCGATTTTCATACTAATCTATTTGACCATTCAGACGCGAAGACGCGCGACGTTGCCAGCTCGTGACATACGCGGGTAACGCGCTGTTGCCGTTCTTCTCTGTCAACTTTGCTCAGCTGGCTCAGCTCAAGAATCAAATAAATTATTGAAAGATTGGACAATGTATTGCCAGTATTTGAATGTTATATATTGGATAAATTCCCCCGCCTACGAGTAGGCTATTTTCCTTTTTGCTGGTTGCTTGGAAGAGTTAGCAATAAGGCCGCCACTTGTGGCACTAGTTAATAAGTGTATATTTGTAATATTTTAATTAATTTGTGTCGCAATAAAGAGTTTCTATCTCTCTATCATACTGGTATCGATGATATTGGCGATAGCAGCAGCGCATCACTACAAGAATCGTCGTCAATAATCGTCCACACATAGACCGCAGCGCTATCTTCGGCGAAGCTCTTCGTATAGGCAGAGAGCCACTGAACATTATAATCACTAGACACTGCTATAAATGTTGTCAATTCCAGAATTTGACATCAACTCGTCTGTTTGATTTTGTATCTGTTTTCATCGAATCCTAATCCGTACTGACGAGATCCATTAAATTTGCATTGTTTTTTTAAAACGGGCAGAGTCTTTGTTAACAAAACTTAATGCAATGAGAACTACACTACATAATCTAACTACTTACGCTAAACATTTCTGAATTATCTATAGACTAAGGAAGGTCTAAATATAATCAAGATGCCCAAACCTACCGTTTAGAAGCGTACCCAGCATGCTGGCGGCATTCCCACGCTGAATGGGAATGCTTATATGACGGGCCAAATAAACGCCAGCGAAGCGTCAACCAAGTACTCGGAAAGGGTTTAGAAAATTAGATATTTACTTTTTACATAAATACACGGGTAACTCACGTTTAATATAGTCAGTCCAGTCCGACTCAAGTTTCGATCGCGTCCAGTGAACTTTTTCAAGGAGAGTGCGCGCGCGGGATCGCAGCTCGTTTAGCACTAAACGTGCTCTCTAAAAAAACTCTCTAGCGAAACTTGAGTCGGACTGGACTGACTATATTAAACGTGAGTTACCCGTGTATTTATGTAAAATGTGTAATAACCACGTTAGTTTTCATACTAGATATTTACTTTTTATTAGCATTATTTTCCCACTGCTACTGGTACCCCAAGTACCTTCTCTCACCCTGTGATTCTATAATCCCCAACGCTGGCTAAAGGAAGGGTGACGGATGACGATGTACTTAAAAATGTCTTTGTTGGAACACATCCGTTTCGTCACGATGTTTTACTTCGTATTTTAAGCCAGTGGCGAAGGCAAGGTTGTACATCTTATAGGTAGACAACTAAAAGGTACTGAGAGGTGCAGGCGGAAGTCGAATTTACGGCCTGTCGATTATGAAATTGGATATTCACAGCACTATACCGGCACTGTTTCTACCGTTATTGTGAATACATTGGCTCACTCACTAACGAGTTATATTTTGAAAATTGAAACGAAATATGAAAAACAGTTTTAGAAAAGCCACAACAAAAGAAATAAATTTGGTACTTTATTGTTCACAGACTTAAAACGAATATTATTTCACATTTATTTTTTAATATTATAACAACTAACAAAATTTATTTATTTATTTTACTGTTTTTGTTTCTTTCTTCAATTATTTTTCTCTAACCCCTCCCCGCGGTTTTATTCACGTAATTACCGTTATTTTCCAGTGATAAAAAGCCTGTAAGCTATTCCAGATCATAATCCATCTGTGTTCTAAATTTCAACCCTTTCTGAGGGGATTGAGCAATAAATATTCAAATATTCAACTTTTGCTTTAAATTGAATATAATATATTTAATTAACGGGGATTAGCCCGTGTCCCGATCTTCAAGGTCATGCTACCTATAATTTAAGCAAAGCGAGGGTGCAAATACGACTAATAAAAGGATTAAAATTAAAATGATTTTCAAAAATAAGTAAAAAAATAATCTAGGTTTCATTGTATCATTCGTTGATGATCGATCAACGCAGTAGTGTCCTAGTAGGACAACAAAATTATGACTCAATCGAGTTAACCAGAAATAGCTTAAATATATTATAACAATATTTATATATATATATTGAAGGTCTTGTATGCACTCACTATTTAAATAAGATATATATAAATAAGACCTTCAAATTCAATAAATCCACAATAGCGGCATCTAAGTCTTAACCGCAATAATTTTATCCGTCAGCTCCCGACTATGCACTGAATGGGTAGACTTGCAGTTTTGTAGGGCTCGGACAGCGAAACCCTATCGGGGCTCGGGGACTAGCGACTTTTTATTGGAGACGAGAATAGGAAGAGCTTTTTACAAATGCATTTTCAGCCATTGTTCGGGGGATTGGTTAAATTCGGTTGAATGGCTGAGTTTCTCGCTATTATAAATGCGAAAGTTTGGATGCTTGGATGTTTGTTACTCAATAACGACGAAACACTTCAAGGAATCGGATATAAAGTTAGAACATGATTAGGTTATAGTCTAGAGGAACACATAGGCTACTTTTCGTCACGGTGAAGTAACGGAAAAGGAAACCCAAGTGTGACTGCGAGACTTTTTTTTACTTTTATAGTTTTACACTTGACCGCCATTTCGCCTGATGTTAAACTATGATGTGATCTACGATGGAGCATGTTTACCTAGAAGAAACCAATTCACTCTCGATTCGAAGACACAAAGATTGTAACTATCAGAAAACCCCCACTCATGACTCGTATTCCACAGACTTGATGTTCTTATCACAAAAGTAGAGTCAAATCTCTTCGTTCGTGTCTTTGGAACATCAACCATGAAACACTGTCGCTTTTTCGAGCTGCGAGCGTTCCGATAGAAAAAAGTAATTATGCATTAGTAGTAATAATGGCAACTCAACAAACTCTTTGCAGAATCTGCCTGTGTAATTATACCTTTGTCAGTTATTCTACCATCAAGCAGTAATTTGCAAACATCACTGTGTTCCGGTTTGACGGGTAAAGTTCACTGAGTTTTTTTGTAGTCTCACGAAACGAGCAGGGCGTGCGCTTGATGGTAAGCAACATGTCTACTCAGAAAAATGCCGTGTAACGCAGCTATCAGAACACAAAGAGTCCAATTACTGGGCATAGCGATGAATCATCTCATATATTTGGAGACGAGCGCGATGCAGTGTTTGGTACCTAATGATTTATACTCTTTTACGTTGTATAGCCATGACACTGTGCTATTATGGGCAGTCGTGCTGCTTTCCATCAGGCACATGTCCTCCTCGTTTCACGCTCTATACTATAAAAATCTATATAATAGGTATAGTTAGCTGGGTGTCTGGAAGAGATTGCTCTAAGTCTAAGCAATATGGGCGTGATTTGTAGCGCCAGTTCATATATGTTTTATTGTAATATTTCTATTTTTGTGTCACAATAAAGAGTTATCTATCTATCTAAAATAAATATTAAAACAAATTTTGTAATAATGCTCCGAAAAAAAATTGGAGTTACATATATTAACGTCAATACGAGTATAAACAACTAGTTAAATAAATATGATTAAATATTAATACAAATCTCTATATATAAAAATGTTATGTTGGTTTGTGTACGCTTCAAAAACTCAATTTTTTTTTACCAAATTTTGTAATAATGCTCTACAAATTTTACGCTAAATTAAGTATTCAAACTAACAAACTCTATAAGCAAAGTCTTTACAAAAACGTCCTGAAAGACGGCCCTGAATCGACTTACCGTGTCAGCTTGAAACTTTTTCAATTTCCCCAAGAAAATACAAAGCTACAATACCCACTACAATTAATTCCACTAATGACTTCCGACGCTATGCAGACAAGAAGAAATTGTTATTATAGCCGCCATCTTGGTCCGCCATTTTGAAGATGGCGGGAAATTTACCCCGTGTAACGGCACGTACCAATAAAATTTCAGTATAATAAGGTGTTGTACGGTAATGAGATGCAGTTAGCAAACACTATTATAATGCAGGGTTAGGCAGGTAGGCTGATTGGTAGCTGGAAGGGGCATGTCGTTAGAAAAAATGCAATCTGGTTCTATTTCAAATTGAGACTAGATCGTCTTTTTAATGAACTTTTAATGAACAAATAAGGAGTTCTCAATTCGATTGTATGTTTTTTTATGTACGAGTACCAATACTACGCGATGGCTCCGCGAATCGTGAATCGATTTACATGGTTCCTTTTTTGTTTGGTACATCATTAGTAAAGTTCAGAAATAGTCTCATACAAATTTTCTCGAAATCCGTGTCACGGTATTTGCAATATGAACAAAAACTAAAATTTCCTTTCGTTGACTTAGCTTGTTATTTATGGATTTAGTTGAGCTGAATTTAATTTTAAATTCATGTCGGTTCTTGTTTTGTCAATTCATTTCCATTCACTCCTTGCGAGAATAGGTATAACAACTGTACATTGTTTTTTTTTTACTTTTATAGGTTCACACTTGACCGTCATCTCGCCTGATGTTAAGCGACGATGCGGTCTACAATAGAGCGTGTTTACCTAGAAGAAACCGATTCACTCTCGATTTGAAGACACAAATATTGTAACCATCGGGGAAAACCCACTCAGGCAACGTATTCCACAGCCTAGACGTACTTATCACAAAAGTAGAGTCAAATCTCTTCGTTCGTGTCTTTGGAACATCAACCATGAAACGATGTCGCTTTTTCTTGCTCTCGTAGCATTCCGATAGAAAAAAGAGCAAGGTGGTATCAGATCATGCAAATCAGTCGCACACTCTCCAAAGTGTATCCGATAAAAAACCGATAGGCTGGCAATTTTTCGGCGATGATCAAGACTTTGTATTTTTCGCACAAGAGTGTCGTTGCCTTTTGGCACGTCTCTCGATTGATTCCATTGTATTGTTGAGGTTAGTGTTAAAGGCACTCTATCCCGGCCAATAATTAATTGAGCATACAAGTTAATACATTATTTTTATTAAAGTCATACTAACAAGGAGATATGTTTGAAAAGAGTTTACTTATACAACGTGATGCAAAAGGTCGAACAATATTTACGGTAGTTCGTCTATATTAAGTTTTGAATCATTTAGGATTAAATGAATGATTTTCCTAACAATATTAAGGTTCCACTTGATCGTTATCTCGCCTGAAGCGGGCTTATGGGACACTGCTAGTATAATCATACACTTATTGAAGTGAAAACTGTTGGCGCGCCACAGACTTATTTTTCGTGGGCTATGAATTGAATTCTAGCGTCACGATCGAAAATGATAAGAAATCTCTAGGTAAACTCGGGACCCGAGCCATTGGATATCTAGTTTCGTGCTGACGCATTTCTAGATAGCCACGCTGATGGTCACGCCCTCCGGTTTAACCCTCGTAGTTTCCAAAGTAAGCTATCAAACTCTGAGTAATTTTTCACTTTCATCTGCAGTTCCAATGACTGCTAATTTTTAACCTACTACATACATTTAATTGTAATTAATAAATATAAAATTGTTATTGCCAACCATGTCTGCACAGAGGGCAGCACTCAACGTCTCGAGTTGCCCGACAATTATGCAAACTGTGCGCCGTCTGCCTCGGTTATTTGTTGAGTGTTTCTAAAGGATTAGTGATGGGAAGGATTGTCGATAAAACGTAAACTTAAACAGTATTTTTTCGTCGACGTCACTCATATGAAACTCGATTATTGACGAAAATTGGCTATATTTTTGAGGGTCAGAGGAGATATGACTGGGTTGTCCAGTTATTATCTTGCGATTGCGAAGCGTTGTGTCCCTAATTTGATCTGAGAGGCCAACTCCTAGAACACTGCATTCCATAGCGCATTGGCAAACCCCGAGTGTATATATCTGATCACTTAGGCAAACATAATAGCACGAGTTGTAAAATAATTACAAATTTAACCACCTATCGGTAAATACTATTTCGGTGATATTCATTTTTTTAGAGTAAAGTTATATTAAAATTTATTTTATAAAGATAAATCTAAATACTTCATAATTAAATAAATAAATAAATATTGGTGGTGGACAATTCACACACAGCACCATCTGACCCCAAACTAAGCAAAGCTTGTAATATGGCGGCCAGATAGCTGATATAATACTGATATATAATGTTATGTTTATCTTAATTTTATATTTAGTTTTCTTTATTATTACGAGACAATGTTTTGTTCATCATTATCAGCCGGTGTTCGTCCACTCCTGAACATAGGCCTCTCCCATAATACGCTACTCCCGATCCTCGGTCTTACGTTTCCAACAAGGTTTTGTTAAAATATCGATACAAACAAGCCCCATCCCTAGTTGTCCTTATATCGCCTAGCGCATCCGAATGGTCTGCTTTGGTGGACGTCTTCATCCCGCTCGTTATCCGTATCGAATACTATCGAGTTGCTTTGTTCCGCTGCAATTAGGACTCGATTGAATCGATGCTGCCGAATCGATTATCGATGTTGGGATTGTTGCGTCAACTCTGTTGATTGGGAGTGGATGGAAATTGAAATCAGTTTGAGTGTTTAAATCTAAGATAATGAGTCAGCTGTTGGATGGCGTACAGTACTTTAATAACGTAGCCTTTTTTAAAAATATATAACAATCCGTTGTTTCTCCTACAGCCAGATCAATAATTTAGTGTGAGCGGATAAGAATGATCCAAGCTATTAGTAGATAAATTAAATGCAATTTTATGATATTTTGGAGAAAAAATATTATTTTGTTCTCATCAATTCTGACGTAAGCAAGAGAAGTATAAAGTTTGACGTGTGTAATGTGTAAAATTGTCAACACCGTCATGTTATAACCTAACGCGTCATATTATAATCTGGCGGAAGGTTAAGTCACTTTATAATCTGTCGAGGTCGTGCGATTATAATCTGATGGTTTTGACAATTTTACCGTGACGTGAATAAACATCAAAGCGTTGCCTAACACATGCTTATGCCTTTGTAGCTTCTAGACGACTAATCAATTGAGGAGCAGCTTTTGCTTTTTTTAGAAACATTTTGTGATGGACGTGGTTTTCATCAGCAACCTGCGTTAGTTAATTAGTAAATAACTAACACAAATAATTTTATTAATTGTTTTTACTAGCAGGGATCCGCGGATTAACCCACATCATCTATGTAACTACAATCTATAATTATTAAATATAAAATAGGTATAGCTCAGGATTTACAATTATCATGTTGTGCCAAATTTCATTTTGATTTTTCCGTATATTTTGTATAAAAGAATAACCAATACCGACACATACATTAAAATATAAAACTTTGATTCTTGAGCTATGTGAAGAATTCTATTTAGTCATGATAATAGTTAAAGGACCATGAAAAACAACACAGCAATTTTGTTCTGTGACATACTTTGACTCATTATTTTTATTGTCCATCATTGAAAAACCTCAAGCTCGTCAAATACAATTAAAAAACTGTATTTCATCTATTCCTATGCAGTATAGTATAGTAAATAAGTGTTTAAGCTCTCGCTGCTGAAACTTCTACCTACTTACTTGTCAAAATTGGCCACGTTGCGAAGCGTTCCGGCAACCACGGCGCTCTCTCCATAATTACTTCCTCTGTTCCAATCTAATTTTGCTAATGGCAGAAACATGATCAACTTAAAGGTGTTGAGAAATTGAGAAATAAAAGAATGAAAAAAATATTAATAATTTATTCGAAAACTCACAGCACAGGGTGATGTGTTCTACAATATTTACATAAGTTTTGTAAACTATAACATATTATAGCGAACTAAATACCTGATCAAAGTTGACAATGTTTTAGTGTCATATTATTTGGTGATCTACCCTTTATATTTATCACTAAAAATCTTCACACTGTAAGATTTGGGCATTTTTGGCTGAAATCAATGTAGCACTACACCACTATTAAATGCTTATTTACAAATTTTTTTATAGAACATTAATATGCTTAGCCGCCATACAGTCTAGGAAAAAGTACTTTACCTAAAAGAAATGGAGTCACTGTCAAGTTGAAGTCACCTAGATGGTATCTGCATTGTACCTATAATGCCTGCAGTTTGTACATAGTTGATCCGTTTCAAAAATGCCAACGATACTTCATGCAATATATCTAGCTATCGGAATCCCACAGTACAAGAACAGTCTATTAGTATTTGTTTATACTGTGGTACAAGCTTTGTTTAGTTTGGGGTTAAGTGTTCTGAGAAACGTTCACGAATATTTATCTATTTAATATCTAACTTGTGCTTCCTTAACCAAACCAAAGATTGTACCAAGATACAAAGGATTAAAAATAATAGAAATGGTTGTGATTTGAACCCCTGAATGCGTAGTGTACATTCGAGCTGTGTAAGAAAAGTACTCTCCAATTAAATCACTTTATTTTGCTAGCCTCTGGCGAACAATCCTGCTAAATGGGGTTGGTGAAATTAAAAACTAAAGGTTTGAAAAGAAATTCTCATTGCCAGTATTTTATGTTTTTTACATTCCATTTGAAGTTAAAATAGGAAAATTTCACACGTACACAACAGATTGCTCCATGACTTTGGCGTATTTAGTTTGATCATACGTAAAGAGACTGACAACCAACTTTCCAACCAACCAACCAACTTTCATGTAGCGTTTTAGTTGGAGTAATATACATTTAGTTGTATAGTGTTGGTAAGAATCTGTTTTAGATTTCGAAAAAGTTGCTATACTGAGTCTTCGACAAAATCTTCAAGTAATTTATTTACAAGGACAATTTTTATTTGGGATAAATTATATACAGGTTGATTCTATTATTGGGATATTTTTTTCATAATAATTTTTATAATGTAACAAATATTCTAGTGCCCTGTGTAGTGAAACAAAAGTGATTTGGTTCTGACACTTCGCCGGCCGCTACCGCGGCATGCTCGCTTCGTTTGCTCAGCCGAGCATTGTTGGTCACAGATCTAATCTATCCTAACCGATTCCTTTCGATTTCACCTAAACTTCGCTCCGCACTTTTAAATTTTGCAAATGTATATGTAGATTTCTGTTGCTATACAATTCCATGTAAAAAATAGTTTATTATCATAATATACATGAATGTGCCATAAATGGGAACTAATACATAGACGAAACGTTATTAATCTACAAGTTGTTTGGCCCAATGAAATATTTGACAAATTGTAAGTACCCTAAACGTGTTGTGTCATTATAACGATTCGCCTAACAATAATTCTACCAAATGAAACGTTGTCATACAAAAATTTGACAACCGCTAGTTGTCAAAGTGAAAAATAGGCGAAACGTTGGTTGGCAAGTGATAATCGGCCATTAATTTCGGCGAAAAGGCAAGATCCTCAGGACATGGTATAAGAGACACACCAGAACATGGCATAGTAGACACACCAGAACATGGAATAGCAGACACACCAGAACACAGAATAGTAGACACGCCAAAACACGGCATAGTAGATACACCAAAAAACTTACAAAAACTGACTGTTAAGTCAGTTTTTGTCAGTGACAAAAACTGACAAAAACTGTCTGTTTAAGTCAGTTTTTGTCAGTTTTAGGAATTGAATTTGTCAAAACCAGACTATCAGCATTACTTTCATTAGCATAACCATAGGTTTGTATAAAAAAATGCTCAAATCATGTTAGGTGTCTGATAAGGGAATGCAGTCAGGAAAGTAAATAGATACAAAAAAAAATTAAAAAATATTACATCAGCGTTAAGAGAATGTTTTCCTAAACTGTAAACACTATCTGATTATAATCTAACGCGTGAGATATAAACGGTAGATTAGTTTGAGTTTGTTTATAATCTCACAGCGTCAAATTGAAGGAAGGAACCTTGAAAGATAAAGGCTAACAATCAATTTGTTCCATTCTTTAGCTATACGGATGAGAAACGTGGACTCCAAAGCATTTTGTAAGTAGGGAAAGATGATTTGTCGTAAATAGTAACTAGTGGTAGATAATCTTTCAATTATAATATGTAAGGGTCTAAGGTAGTTATAAGTCGGCGAACAACACGGAAAGTAGGCACACACAGCGTTTCCCCTCTGTCAAAGTACAATTCCGCATGGACCATGGAGTTTGATAATATACTGTGGCTGAGGGCGGGGCTAGATTTGTGAATGGTGCTTTATTTTTTATGTGTTAGTGATTTGGCTGTGTGAGTATGATCGGCAATGGATCGGTACAGGTATGTTTTGTGTGTAATAGTGCGGTTTGCGCTAGTGTGCAACTTTCCCCTCCCGCGAGAAATGATAGAAAGATTTGAACAATATTTTTAGGTAAGGCTACTTCCTTCCGTGCTTGCGCGGAAGATCGAGTTGCTCCATATTATAAGTAGAACCGTGTTCTTAACATTTAATAATGTTTTCTAGCCTCTTACTTACTAACCTAAAAATGGACGACCTAATATTCTAGGCCGTCCAACAGTACTTAACTGATTAAATAGTGGCCATCTTTGGTGGATCATGTATTGATGTCCAGCATTCATAATATTATTTTTTGCGAGAAGTTGATTATAAAGACCTAGGTTATCTAAGCTGTTTGTCGGGTAGATTTGATTGGTGATAAATGGATTGCTACTGAAGTAAGGTGGAGATTGTGAGTTTCCATTAAATCCATTGGAAGCTCCAAATGCCTGCACAGAGTTTTTTATCAGCGGTTGACCGGAATTCATAGCAGAGCCATAAGCAAATGAATCAACATTAGTTGAAGTTTCAGGGCTTTTGAAAGCGGCATTCTGTGTCAAACCTCCTTTGGAATGAGATTTTTTGTCCATGCTGGGATTCATGTTGTAATTGTAGTTGGCAACATAAGGATAATAGTCAGTTAAAGATTGTGAATGTTCCGCGTTATACTTTACAGGGTCTGTGAGCGGAGTATCGAATGGTTTTCCATTAATAACTTTTTCAATTGAGTACGACTTTGAGTGTTCTATCGGAACCCCGTTCACATAGGTTTTAGAATGTTGTATTAAATTAGGTATAGAAGTATCTGTATTTTTACTAGTTTCGGTAGTGGTCACAGAAGCATGTTGAGGTGTCGGTTCAATATTTATATTTTTAGTAGATTTGTTTGTTTCATCCGCTTTTATTGAAGCTTCTAAAAATTTAGCAGCTATGATCGGATCTAATTCTTCGTTGAGACGAGTTTTTGAACCTACAAAAGTAGAATCACTTTTCAAAAATGGATCGTTAATAGCACTTATACCAGCAGCAGGAACCATCTTATTTTCTTTCAAATTGTATTGTTTGAGAGCGTCGTACGTACTAGTTCCATCTAACCATTTACTTTGATCATTTATAGCAACAGAACTCGGAAATATTTCTTTCCAAGTTTGGTCAAACCCAGTATTCTGTCCATTTATTATCCTAGGATAATTGTGTGCTCCTTTATTGGGGGTAGAAAGATAATCCAAATCTTTGATAGCATCAGACGTAGATCCTTTCCACCATTTGCTCTGATCAGTCAAAACAGGTTTAAAGTCATATGGATTAGGCTTTGAATTTAACTCTTTCGAATTAATATTCTTTTGAAATTCATTTAGTGACTTGGGATAGTTTCGAGTACTTTTACCAGGAACGGAATTATAATCTAAACCTTTTGATCCAAAACCTTTGAGAACGTCATACTTCGGAGGTTCATCTCGCCATCTAATCTGATCATCAGTCAATATAGGTTTAGTATCATATAGAGAAGGGTTTAAATGTGACCCATTCCAATCAAGGTCAGCGTTGTTTTTAATTCCATTTATTGTTTTATCATACTTAGAGGCGTAATTAGCATCATTGAACACTTTCAAATACTCATCAACGGGATATTTCTTGGCTTCGTAATTTATCGAGTCAAATTGATTTACCAAAGGAATAT
Source organism: Ectropis grisescens (assembly GCA_017562165.1). Classification (NCBI taxonomy): domain Eukaryota; kingdom Metazoa; phylum Arthropoda; class Insecta; order Lepidoptera; family Geometridae; genus Ectropis; species Ectropis grisescens. The sequence goes on from CM029797.1 coordinate 16,023,547, forward strand.
GGCTCGACATTTCCTTTAACTCATATGGATATCTTGTTCTCCCTATGAAAGGTATACTTGCGTTTAAGTTTAAATCTGGATCCTGAGATGAATTTGAGTTCACTTCACTTAAATTATAAGCAGATCTCAAAACGTCGACGTTATTTAGAATGTCTGATAATATTTTATTAGTTCCAGCTTTATTGGTTGTTATCCTAGTTATTTTTTGAACAATAGGCTGTTTTTTTACTTTTGTGATAAGAATCTCGGGTTCTGAATTTATACTCAAAATAGGATTGCTATTATCTTCATATATTAAATCTTGTGGTGTATTTTTTAGCTGTGAATCTAATTTTTCAATAAGATGATAAATATCTTCAACCGAGAAATCATTGTTAATATTTTGTAGTCTATTGAGTAAACCATACATATCCGAATCAAATCCTTTGACGAGTTTAGCACCAACTAAAGTACCTTTATCAAAAGTGATTCGGAGTATATCATCTTTACCATACTTCTCTAAGTCAGGCGATGCTTCTATTAGTCTCGATATTGATATCAATGCTTTGTACAATTTTCCTGGATCCCTTTTTAAATATGGGTTTGCTGCCAGCAATCTTTGTACATTGTTTAAAAATGAAATGTAGGGCAACCTATATTTAACATAATAATATGGTTGATAAATTAATGGTTCTGGACGTTTTACCAAATAAGTCAGTTCAATAGCTTGGGGTTTTCTAATGAGTAAATCCAACTTATCTAAATTAGTTATACTCAGAAATAGGTCTTTCATTATGGTATCACTAATATTCAGCCGCTTTACGGATTCTAACAATATTTGGTAATGGTTTATTATGTTTACATACTCTTCAATTGTAATTTGTTCCGCATCCAGTAATTCTGTAAGCTGCTTAATCAAATTACGAATTTCATAATTCATATACTCTTTTGGTATTTTAAGTTCCATTACGTTTATATTTTCTCTTATAATTGGCAAAATTTTATAATCCGGAACAAGATTCGGCTGCGGTGAAATGTTAATGTCCCATAATTCTGGCCTGTTGAAATCGATTTTATCAATCTCTATATTAGGGGTCAAGTTTTCAAAATCAGGAGTCAAAATCACATTTGACGGCACAGTATCGTCTTCTATCACGTATCTATCGTCATTAATAGGTATTGGCCATACTTCTTTAAAAGGTTTTGGTGTGGCAATTGGTACTTCTTCATTTACATTTATTATTTCAGGTAACAAACTATCTAAATCATCATTTTCATATTCTTTTGGAAACAGATATTTTGGTGACTCTTTGATGTTACTATTATATGGATAATAATCTTTTATATATTCTTTGATATGATAAGGGTTTTCTGGGATGTAAATATTTTTATTTTCTGGCAATGGGATTACTTCTGGCTCTAGTGTAATTTCACCTGGACCATCGCTTATTATGTCAAAGGGCAAAATCTTCTGCGTCGTAACATTTGGCACGTAGGGTTTGTATGGGTTTGGTCTAATTGGTTCCCTCGTAAGTGAATCGTCAATTATAGTATATGAATTAATAGGTTTTCCACTATTTATGGGTAACTCAGGTACACCCAGTATATCGGTATAATAGATTTGAGGTGCAGAGTCGTAATTGCTTGGCAAGTCTCTGGGTCTTTCTTGAGTATGTGTATTGTATTCTAAATTAGTAATATCATATTCTTGTGGTTTGTTGACTAAATCTTGCGGCCGGTTTATAACAAATGGAAATTCAGTAGAATCATCATCCGCATAAATATCAATTGGCTGTGAAGGTGTGACTGGAAAGTCATCTATTATATCTGGTTGATAAAGACTAGGTTTCTTTTCATCTATTATAATTTCACCAAAAGGATTTATGTATGGATGGACATGTTCTTCATATGGTAATAAGCTGGGTTTTGGACGGTATGTTGGTTTTTTAGGGCGTGGAACACCATCTTCAAATGTATTGAAAATAGGTAGATCAAAATCAAAAACCGAAGGTGTGCTATAAGAATGATCAACTATATCTAGTGGTGAAATTTTAATCTGGTTTGGAATGTCTACAGGTTTGAATATGCCATTATTTGGATTCGGTAGGAAATTTGGAGCAGTGTCATATTTATAAGGGGAACTATAATGATCTTGATCTTTAGGATATTCTGCAGGAACATAAAGTGGTTCATCGTAAGGATATAAGGGCAGCAATGGTTTGTTTTGACCTGATGGTAATACTTCGTATATATCAGGTTGATATTTTACGTCTATATCGTCAATAACATTTGGATATAATGGTTTGGTATTAATTACATCAACTTTGTTCGGAACGTTGATATCAATAAATTTATATGGCTTTGGAGTCAATTCTGAGGTCACAACATCGGGGATTAAGGTTGAAACTTCAGAGATCCCCTTATTATAATATGGATATAAAGCAGAGTTTGATAAGACTGCATCAATGTCAAACCCTAAAGGTGTTTCTAAAATTTGTTGAGATTTGCACAACGGGTTATTAACAATCCTCGCAATGGCTTGTTGTACTACTTTGATAATTTTAAGTAATTCAGCGGTACAATCAGGGTTAGCTAGAGAAGGAATGTCATATTTTAAAACTATTTTAGACTTAATATCAGGAATTGCAGGAGCAAAGAGCTGCCTGAGTGCATTATGATCGTTATTACCACCATATAATGTTCTATCTTGATATTTCTCTAACGTCAAGAGTAAATCGTTAATCTTGTACATTACTTCCTGGTCTTGCGCTGCTTCTGGACTGGATTTCAGCAAATCTCTTAAAATATACACAATGTAGTTCGTTCTAGTACTTTTCGGTACCTCTTCCCTTAGCAAAGGCAACAGCACTGTTAGAATCTTCACGAGGAACTGAGCGTTGTCGCATGGCACATCCGTTTCGAATCCAGTTAACTCGTCTGAAGGCTGATAAAACAAAATCAGGAATATAGTACAACACAGTTTTAAATTAATTCTAAAGATTTTATTAAACACTAGTAAGTAGTACTCTGCGCGTGTTGCTACGCCCTCTATCGAGAATTGGTCGTACCAACTCAGAAACCTTATTTGGCTCATGCAACTCTCACTGCTCAACCACTTTCCTAAAGGTCATGACTAAATGCGCAGTTTGCTATTCTACGAGTTTTAAGAAAATAGGTACAAACAAACATTCCTTTATGAAGTGAAAACTTATTTTCTCGTAGCACACACAAATTTTTCGTGGTCTGTGAATGAAGCTCATCGTCACGCTCGTAAATGAAAGAAATGGGGTGAACTCGAACCCTAGTGCATTTTAGATGACCATACCAGACTAATTTAGATGGCCAATTGGCCGTAGGTACTTATAATACTTTTCTAGATGGCAATGCTTAGAAGCCTTATCTAGACGATTTGAAGATTAATTCCAGACTAGTAGTGCCCTACGTTTTCACCCGTGTAACTTCCAAAGTGAGCTATCAAATTTTGAGTAATAAGTTTCTACTTATATCGGCGGTTCTATGGCTGCCATTTATTTAAGATATCGATTAGTAGGACAGGGTAAATTAATACGCACCATAAACGACGATCTAGCGATTAATGGTTCAGTTACGTTGTTATCAACATTCTTATTTTCTTCTTTCGTGCTTGCTTGAAGCTGCTCTGTAATGAGGTCCACCTACAAAATACATATTTAAAATAATTTATTTTCCTCCAAAAAAACATACCTCTAGGCCAGTGGTCAGAAACAGGCGGACCGCGTGAGGTTGAACCTCGGACAGAATAGAATTTGATTTGAAATCAAAAGAATAAAAAAGCAGCCCTTATTTATGATAAGTCGTTATTTTCTGGGCCTCGTTAAAATTCCTGCGATTCCTGGACCCCACCAAAAACTACTTACCTCTGCTCTAGACGTTTTAATTTTAAATAAAATTAAATTCTACCATTAAACTTGACCAATTGGCATGTTACTAAATCATCTACCTACCTCTAGATAAATAAAGTAAATTTTAGTCTTTTGTTCATATTTCAAGAACCGCTACATCGATTTTGATACCTAATTATATGGGACCTCTGAACTATGACCTACCAAACAAAAAATAACCATCGATTGACAACTTTTACACAATATACATAGAGATGTTAACAACTTTTCGGAACTGCTTTTATTTTGAATATTGACGCATGATTACAGTAAAAAATAACATTTTATTTCAAAATATTCGTATTTTCGATGACTAAATAAATATTAGACTCATTTTGAATTTTCCCGCTAGAACACTAACGACTGACATGACGTCACTAGTCGCAATTCATGACTGTGTGTCCAGTTTATTTGTTTTCTTATCATTACTTGAATAGAAACAATCAAAATCGTCGTCGCTAAGATCGCAAACTATAATGAAATGCAGAAAAGTAAACAGTTTAGTCAGTTTCCGACAGCTTGTTTTGCGGTTAGTGACGTTATAAGTCATATTGGTGTTTCCAGTCACGTGACAACAGATTAAAAATATAGTATTTCGAATCATTTATAATAAATTCACTACGTAAAATTATGTTATAATAATGATATTTTCTATATTCTCCTAATAAAAACTATCAAAAAATTTACATGCAACATTAATATGTGATTCGCTAGGTTCACTAATGTTTCACAAACATTTTTTGACAAAACATCACTTTAAAACCAACTAATCGTATAATATTCATTACGAAAACTTTACACCACAAAAATGTTTCATTTTAAAAACAACGTTTTGCATAATATTTATTTCAAAAATGTCTTACATCAACAAATGTTTTATTTTACAAACCATCATTTTATAACCATTTATACGGCAAACGTTACATTTAGACAATGCATCGAATGATATTTTGTTATTTGTACATTTTTTGTTTCATATACTATTCATTTTACAAATTTAACATTTACTAAAAAAATCTTCCTTTGTGAAATTAAGTACAAAATCATAAAAGTACCCATTAAATTGTCCATAGGAGTTAACCGTTCTGATTAGGTCCTGTCACAAAGTTTTGACCTAACCTGTCCGATTAGGATCTATTACTAAGATTTGACTCCGGGTGGGCTCCCGCCAGAAGCTCTGCGGTCAGCCCTGAGTGTCGCTTCTCCATACTCGGCCTGCGCTCCACTACGGAGGTCGCCGACTCGCTACGCTCGCCACCTCCCCCCTTCGCTACGCTTGACCTCGCATGGCTCGCTCCACTCAGGACCTCCCTTGAGCTTCTGGCTCCCGCACTTTTTATATACACTCTAGGGGTAGTAGCGACAAGACTAGGTGAAGTCGGGGTGCTCTGAGTCGGATCTGGGTCCTAAGTTACCTAACCGGTCCGATGTATTAAACAACTTTTTTACGTATTTTATTTTCAGAAAAATCCAGAGCAGTAACATGGCCAAAAAATTTGCCAATGATGTAGAATTTAATTTTAATTTTTGTTAAATGAAATGTTTTTATGTTTAAGTTGTTAAGTAATTAAAATATAATTTGAAATGTTTGTCAAACAACACTCTGTAAAATAAAAATGTGTCAAGTGTTGGTTTTGTTTTTAAACATTTATTAGTTAACTAAAATATTAAACGAATCAATTGTCAAATAATACGTTATGTAATGAAAGTTTGTCAAACAAATATTTTGAGATGTAACCAATTTGTGAAATGTTTTTTTTGTGTAATAATCATTTGACGACCCGAGAGTTTGTCGAACGTTGGTTATCAGGTGTACATTTGTGAAAAAAAGTTTTTCAAAAGAACGGATATTCGCTAATATATTGGCGAAGCTATCGCGGAAAATACATCCAAAAAACATATAACCTAATTGAGTTCCTCCTCCTCTTTGGAAGTCGGTTAAAAACAAATACTCACTAGTTGTTATTAACAACAAAATAAATAAAACCACAGCATACCTCGCCGCTTGCGATTCTAGGGGTCAAGTAGATTGGTGATGTCCAAATCACTAACACTACACACTGAGACGTAGTTTCTTACCATTTTCAAGGTGCTTAGGGCACATTTAGATGTATATATCGATGGCTAGATGGTGTTGTGTGTGAGATGGCCACCAACCAAAACTGAATTAAAACTTACAGATAGCGGCAGGTCACCAGACCTCCTGGTGATATTCGTGTTAACAGTATTATTGTCGCTACTTGTAGTGTTCACCGGAGATACAACCGTTTCATTTCCCCTCGATAGCCTGAAAAGTAAAACTTCACAATATTAAAAGTGATTTTCAATCCATCTTTGTAAAAATATGGTAAAAATACATCACAATGACTCGGTAATATTAACTACCAGTATTTCGACTTCATACAAACGGACGAATCGCGGGCTGTACCTACGCGCCTCGATCTCGGGGCGCGCTCGGTACGTGTTCCCAATGTAATCTCTATCTTAACGTGCATGACATAAGGTAGCCGAGTCGTGTAAGTCGCATAAGCCTTATCGTTTGTTTACGTGTTCGCAGCTGTAGGTATGAATTTCAAAGAAACGGCTTAGTTAAATTACTGATAGATAATATTACCGTGACAATGACCCGTTCTCAGGAGAATAATCATTTTTTCTTTCAATAATAAGTTTGCAATAAAGCACTTGATTACCTAGAATGTGTCCTAAAAGAAACCGATTCAGTCTCAACTTGATGACACCAGTATTTAATACAACGGGAATGCAGCTCAGGCAATGTATTCCAAAAGTAGACGTTTTTTTGACGTGACAACGTCTTATAAATTGGTTTGCCGGGTGACACTTCAAGAAACTGCGTCACGCTCCGCTCACGTTATGCGCTCATAACGAGAGCGAGTGAGAGGCACGCGTCCCTTCCACTCGGGCATGGTTAGCCCGCCTAAGAGCGAGAGAGACAGACATAAAAAGTGAAAGGCACGCGTCCCTTCCGTAAAATTATTTTACCACTCAAAGTCGTTGTCACGTAAAACTTTCGCCCGTATACCGACTTTACAGGCAACCAATATTTTTCTTCTTATTTAATGATGACATTTGATTAACTTTGATTATTTATTTGAAACATCTATTTTTGCGAGTATTTTTGGGCAATGTTTTAGTGTAACTGTGACATGCTTCTTTTAATTTTAACAGTTAACATTGAATGTAAATTAGTCCTTAGTTTGTGTGAGCAGACGGCTACCTACCTGACATTTGTACGCCTAGCCGGCACAGCATGATATGGCAACACAAATTATTATTACACTTATGTGCACATCGTTTGTAGAAAATTCACTCATGTTGTATGCAAATAAACATACCTTTATCTTTACGTTCCTATTACGAAAATGGAGTCAGTACTCTCTCATATTCTATACGTGAAGAACGTCTATGATTATGATTATAATCATAGTTAAGTTCAGAACAAAATCATAATAAATCATCGGACCCATTACATGCGTTGCCTTGCCCCAACCCACCAGCCAGCTTTTCGCTAGCTTTTTAGCTATAAAGGCTATCGTGCAACTACCGCTCTTTGCTAACAAAGTTGACGAAACAGCAGAGGCCACTTGACACCAACTGTTTCCAGTGGAATTACAGAGCATAAAGATAAAACATCTAATATTGTTTTTAAACTTTCGCGATTTGAACACATAATGTTTATAATGTATCTACAGGACTCAATCACGATTTAATTCATTGTTTAAATACCTCGACGTTTCGGCAGCGTTACAACCGCCGTGGTCACGAGAAGACTCTTCTTCAGTGTTCTCGTGACCACGGCGGTTGTAACGCTGCCGAAACGTCGAGGTATTTAAACAATGAATTAAATCGTGATTAAGTCCTGTAGATACATTATAAACAAAACATCTAATATCTCTGGGTGACGAATGCCGCGCAGTGCTTTGTAATGATTTGGACTCTTTATGTTCCAATAGCTGCGTGACACTGTGCTGTTATGTGACAGGCATGCTGCTTACCATAACGGAAAATCCCCTGTTAGTCTCGTCACTTTATGCTATAAGAAAACTGCCATTGCCTTGCAAAAAACGTGCGACTTATTTCAGTGTCTCAAATTTGGGGCTCAATCAATCATACTCAATCATTTATTGCTAATAGTATGGTACATTTGTTGGTCTTATTTATATATACATGTTATAGCTACCATAATGACCCAGTACGCGCTACATCGTAAAACTTCACTCTGAAAAGGACGTCTGTTCTCTTTCTACGAAAAACGTAATTTCGAAATAAACTCGCGACTTTACTACTCCGGTTCTACTTAGATTCGTCGTTTTGACAATGTTCGATCGGACGAAACGAAGAACTAGAACAGGAGTAGGAAAGTCGTGAGTTTGTTTCGAAACTACGTACGTTTATTGTAGAGAGTTAGTAGCTGTCTAGACGATTTGTCAGTCCACTTCATCATGTTAGTTTTAGGTTGCTGGTGCCCGCGTGCTTCGTTACAAATCTCTCCCATCATTCTTTCCAGGCGCCAAACCAAGTAGCAAAAGCTTATGCAGCCCACTATATGTTCTTACAGCAAAAACCTGGGGGTCTTATCTGGCAAGAAGACATCCAAAGCCATAATTTAACTAGTCTAATACATAGTATAGAGTGTCAAGGATTTGTGCCTGATGGTAAGCAATATGCCTGCCACATAACAGCACAGTGACAAGCAGCTATTGGAACATGAAGAGTCCAAATCATTGCCTAGCACTGCACTGCGCCCATCACCTAGAGAATTAAGATATTATATCTCTAAGCCCGGAACACAGTAATGTCTGCTTGGCGGTAGAATAACTGGTAATGGTGTGGTATTTGCCCAGACAGACTCTGATAAGAGTCCACCACTATTACTGATGCATGACGTCGAGAGATTCTAAGGATCATGTCGGTTTCCCAAAATTTCTCCAGCAAAACGATGTAAGAACACTCTTCAGCATTACGTACTTGACTTCGTAACGACAGTATGCGCGTAGGATTTGACCCAAGAGCCCAAAGTCGGCAGTCGCCGTTCTCTCGACTAGACCAGCCGTAACTTTTTAAAGATGTACCTAATCAAAAACGTAAAATCTTACCGATACAACACAAATCCAAGTAGTCACAAAACACAAAACCAAAAGCAAGTCGCGAGGCATTTTGTGTCCACATCAACACAGACTGCGTCAACTAATACCAATTCTCGCAAACTTGTCGCATTAAGCCCATGAAATTATACATGACCGGAGAGCACAGTTCACTGAAAAAGCTAACGAAGTAAGTAAAATTCGCATTGGAAATATAATCTTTTATTTAATTTCATCATTACAAGAATCTATTACTGTTAACGCGTGTGCGCACATTATTTTCTATTAAAAAGCCACGTTTTTATGCTCTTCGTTGCGCATTACCTGTTCTGTAGGTAATGTAGGTGGTTATATGATCGGACTCTGTAGAGTGACGAGACGACCAGGACATGTGATGGTAAGCAACATGTCTGCTACATAACAGCACAGTGACACGCAGCTATTGGACCATGAAGAGTTCTAATCATGGTTTATTCGGTTTAAGTCACATTATGTTTAAGACAGAACTTGTACCTTCGAGTAGAAAATTAATAAAGTCACATATTAATCATAATCATAGTCATATTTATTAAAATATTACACGTCACAAAATTCAATATAAAAGAATTACATACACAAAATGTAATTAATTAAGAACATAAATCCAAGTGAATAGTATCAATAAAAAAATATGTCGTCAAACAATAATTCAAACCACTATGTAATTTAAAAAAACTTGAGAGGTGTCAAGGGACACCCGGATGGAACGAAGTTCCTTTCGATTAATTAGTGAAGAATTTTTTAATTTTTTTACAAAAAACCTGTATACACTCAACAAAAATAATCGTCGCGACGACACACTGTTCAATGCGAAATAGAAATGAAAATATCTGGCTTGTTTTCTATAAGAGAGAGAGAGACAGACAGAGAAACATGCGACGCCGCACAGCTTACAATAGCAAAAAGTGTCGTGACAACTTTTCGTAAGAAATTTTCCGTCTAGCCCCCACAACGCGCGATAAGGAACTTCGTTCCAATATAATAAATTAAATAGATGTCAGACAAATAAAGAATTAAAATAACAATGTCATAAGTACTGTAAGTACACAAAGAAAAATTACATTATATTAATTTAGTGGGATGAGCATAAACAGTCCACTAATTGTTCCCACAGCTGGGACTTCGGAGGCCTTGTTCTCTCGCAAGGAGAGAGTCAAGGACCCGCCACGTCGACCCAGTGTGGGTTGATGGATGACACATGACTTGGAAAAATTCTAGGTACATGTTGGTTTCCTCACGATGTTTTCTTTCACCGTTTTAAGTCAGAGGCATTACGCGCATGACTTCGAAAAGGCAGTAGTGCACGTGGGGTTTAAACCCGGTGGCTTCGTATCGACAGTCGCCGTTCTCCCGACTAGACCAGCCGTGACTTTCACCGACATAGACATATTATCGTACTATATTCTGCAGTTCTTACCTACAGTCCACCTCTTAAGAGCTGAGCTCTGAGACCACCTGGGTGGACCGTGGAATGTTTTTGACGTGACAACGTCTTGTAAATTGGTTTGCCGGGTGACACTTCAAGAAACTGCGATACGCTCCGCTCACGTTATGCGCTCACAACGAGAGCGAGTGAGAGGCACGCGTCCCTTCCACTCGGGCATGGTTAGCCCGCCTAAGAGCGAGAGAGACAGACATAAAAAGTGAAAGGCACGCGTCCCTTCCGTAAAATTATTTTACCACTCAAAGTCGTTGTCACGTAAAACTTTCGCCCGTATACCGACTTTACAGGCAACCAATTTTTTTTTACAACGGGTCACCTGTCAGATAAACGATCAGAACCCTTAACTTGAAATTGGTTACAATACACCTAAGAATGAAGAAGAAGAATCACTGAGATTTGACTCCGGGTGGACTCCCAGCCAGAAGCTCTGCCGTCGCTTCTCCATACTCGGCCTGCGCTCCACTACGGATCGCTCGCTCCACTCAGGACCTCCCTTGTGCTTTTGGCTCCCGCATTTTTTATAAACACTCCAGGGGTAGTAGCGACAAGACTGGATGAAGCCGGGGTTCTCCGAGTCGGATCCTATGTAACCTAAGCGGTCCGATTTGGTTATTTAACAAGGTGTACGGTAGAAACTAAATATTTTCCACAGTTCACCCTGGTGGTCTCCGTAAGTAGAGGCTGGGGAACCACCATATGCAGAAAATAACATATTGTGATAGGAACTAAATATGTCATAGTGATAAAATAAAATATTACGATATTTTTCCAGATAACGATGACTATTTACTAAATAAACATTTACCGACATATTTTTTTTTTATTTAATCTTGGCCATGAAATACACTAGTCATTCAGCCGCATGTTATTCTCGTGTTGCTGTGCTTACTGGGTAGGTACGAATATTCTAATTTTATTCTAATTATTACAATTATTTAGTGGTCTTCAAATATAGGTATTTCTTATTTTAGTTTTCACTTCTCCCGTGCCGTCTTAAGGGCACACATTATTTTTCCGAGAAATTAAATTATGTTCGTTTTATTTTTGGACTAAAAACTTCATTAGCTGTGTTTAGCACCTTATACAACGCAATTAAAATTGATGGAACCTAAAACGTTGAATTTAGAGGCACCATCTACGAGTATAAGTTACGGCTGGTCTACTCGGGAGAACGACGCCTGCCGATCCGGAGACCCCGGGTTCAAACCCCACACGCACCACTGTCTTTTCGAAGTCATGTGCGTAATGCCTCTAACTTAAAACGGTGAAAGAAAACATCATGAGGAAACCGACAGAAATTACAGGGCTTAGAGATATAATAAGATCTTAGATCTCTGGGTGACGAGCGCAGTGCAGTGCTAGGTTATGATTCGGACTCTTCATGTTCGAATAGTTGCGTGTCAATTTGCTGTTATGTGGCAGGCATGTTGCTTACCATCAGGCACATGTCCTGATCGTCTCGTCACTCTTTATTTAAAAAAAAAAACATATACCTAGAACCTTTCGAAGTCATGTGTCATCCACAAACCCGCACTGGGCCAGCGTGGTGGATTATGGCCTTAACGCTCTCCTTGCGATAGAAGGCCCGAGTCCCAGCAGTGGGAACATTTAGTGGGATGATCTACGAGTATTAAGATAGTTTTGTATCAGTTTTTTGTTTTGTTTGAAAACAGCTCTAAAAAGATTATAAAAATGACTAAATTCAGTCGTCTGAATTTAGTCGCTACTAAATTCAGTCATCTGAATTTAGTCGTACTAAATTCAGTGAAGTATTATGGTGTTGAGTAAGCTAGCATACTAAATTCAGAAGCGAGAATTTCTTAGTTCTAAATTCTGTTGCTTCTAAATTTGTTTGTAAATTCACTCTCTAAATTTAGCCAAGTGTAATAAAGAAAGTGTAATAAAGTGGCTTAAGGAGTATTCAGAAGAAAAAAATTTAACGAGCGCAGTGCAGTGCAAGGTTATGATTCGGACTCTTCATGTTCCAATAGCTGTGTGTGTGTCACAGTGCTGTTATGGGCAGGCATGTTGTTTACAATCAGGTACATGTCTTGTTTGTCTCGTCACTCTATATTATAATAACTTTAGCGAATTTAAAACCCCGACCGCAAAAAATCAACCATAAAAAATTGGTTGCCTGTAAAGTCGGTATACGGGCGAAAGTTTTACGTGACAACGACTTTGAGTGGTAAAATAATTTTACGGAAGGTACGCGTGCCTTTCACTTTTTATGTCTGTCTCTCTCGCTCTTAGGCGGGCTAACCATGCCCGAGTGGAAGGGACGCGTGCCTCTCACTCGCTCTCGTTGTGAGCGCATAACGTGAGCGGAGCGTAACGCAGTTTCTTGAAGTGTCACCTGGCAAACCAATTTATAAGACGTTGTCACGTCAAAATAAACAATGTTTAAAAAAACATAGTATCTAAGAACTCTTGGGTGATTGAGACGAATCTAACGATATCTGAATTGTTGCAATCCATCTAGCCGTATGGAAAATAAATTTCTTTATTCCCACGGGAATAAAGAAATTTACAAACATACAAGAAATACGCGTGAAAACCATAACCATAGAATAGATAATATAGATAGAACGGACACTCCCCACCCCCCGCCAATTTCAAGCTTCTTCACCCCTCAGGCCGTTTCGGATACGCTAGGAGCAACGAAGGGCTGGTATCGAACATCTAATTCCTAACGAAATATCATCATGTTGGGTTGTTGTACTGTTTACGGCTGTCCGTCAACTAAACGGGACAAGATTAAAAGCTTTATTTAATTTCCTAATGATAAAATAACGTTAGATTAGAAACTTTTCAATAACGTTGCTTTATAATATTACAAGCTTTGCTTAGATTGGGGTCAGATGGTGTTGTGTGTGAATTGTCTACCAATATTTATTTATTTATAATAACGAAGTCATTTTAACTCAAAGTTCGTAACTTACACAGCCAGTAACTTACGTGCCCAAGCACGGATTGATAATGCCTGGAGGGATAATTATAGTGACAGAATAAAGTTTCCTTCAATGGTAAGTGTCAAATTAAATGCGAATGTGCCTACTAACATATATATCTATTTACCTGATCTAATCTACCATCGGTTTCGTGTCATTTTCGCGGCAATACAAACACCCACAGATTTCTGAAACAATTTAGAAATCTGTGCAAACACCCTTTTAATTAGAATAGTATAATTTGGCTCCATTCTATTTATGTAACTCAACATTATAGCAAGTTTATAGACTACTTTACGTCAGAAGGTGAACTCAAGGGACACAACTATTCAATAAAACAATTCAATAGCCCTAGCTCTACCGCACACATTCACGCGTGTGTACGAACGACATCTGCGTAGTTGTGTGAAGAGTAGGTAGCTCCACAGCGGCGTTTGTATGGAATTTTAGTGGAGTGTCCGGGGTGTGCCATAACACTTGTTTCAGTCGGGTAAAAAAGAAAGTTCTTCTTAAAATGGCTGGTTAAGAGGAAAACAAGTAGAAAAATTATGAGTGTGAATTTATTATATTAATAATTTCGTCAAGGGGTCCGGTTGACTTGATCGAACCCTTATATGAATAACAAAACATTAAAAAATATTGATTTTGAGTCGATAACATATGTCCACAAAATTCTGATTATGGAGAATTTCGTTAAATTCTCATGGCACTGACAAACAATGTCCGCTGTCGCCATCTTTGGTGTGAAGCACGTTTCGTTCCATCAATCAACACATTGTGTGCGTCCGTCGCGCCAAAAAAGTATCCATCACAAAAAAACTATGACTTATGTGACTACGTAAAATGAAACGTCTTGCCGCCGGACCGGAATTTTATTAGTTGGTACTTATATTTAGTATTAGCATTGCACCCGTGCGAAGCCGGGGCGGGTCGCTAGTTTATTTAATATTTTTTAAGCCCTAAAGATCCACCACGCTGGCCAAGTGCGGGTTATTGTATGACACATGACCTCTAAAGACTATAGGTACAAATCAGTTTTTTCGCGATGGCTTTCTTCTCAGTTTAAAGTTTGCGGCATATATGGTATAGGCTACTATATGTCGCTATATATCCGCATTATAACCATATTCCGTACTATAGCTACCCATATTATAATAGAAAATGTATTCCCGGATCGGTGGGCCATGGTTTCTATAGAGGGAAAACTTCTTTTGACGCACCACGTACACATTTTTCATGGGCTGTGAATTGAGCTCAAGCTTCACGCTCAAATGAAAAAAATCTTCGAGTGAAGTCAGGACCATGGCCATATAGAAATGCATCAGCTTTTCTAGATTGCCATGGTTAGAATACCAATCTAGATGGGCTAGCTTAAAAGGCTTATTTATACAACAATGCTTTGAAGAATTATTCTATACTAACAGCGCCTTCCGGTTTCACCCGCGTAGTTTCCAAATGAGCTATCAAATTCTGAGTTATAAGCATTCACTTCATTGACAGAGCCCGATGACCCATGACTGACATTTATTTTTATTTTTAACTAGCTGAACCCGCTACTTCGTTCGCGTAAGCAGATGTAACTGACTTATAGTGTAAATTAGTTGGAAGTATCGTACGTCAAAATATTTGCATAATGTAATCATTGAAAAACCGAGTGAATTTGTTGTCCCACACAAAAAAATATTTAATTTTATCATCTTTATTTTTCTTTTTTTAAACAAAATCAAACATACTTATTAAGGTTTCGTAGTATCGAACATAGCCGCAAGTGTTAAGTTTGTAGGATTTTTATAGGATACATTACGAAAAGTCTGAAGCTGATGTGCATGATCTGATTACCTACTTTTCTCTTTTTATCCGCAAGCTGTTTTCTAGCTGCTACCCGCGACTTCGCTCGCGTAAAATTTTGAACGAAGCCTGTGTGGAATCAAAATGATTAAAATTTTGAGTTTTAATGATAGGTACTCAAGCAAGTTGAACCCGTAAATCTAAGCTGAGTCTTAGTGAAATGTTAATGTATGGATTTAATTGTAACACAGAAAAAATATCCAAGAACGAAAGAATCCAAATTCGGCATCAAAATCCTTTTAGCAGCAAAAACTTATTAGTACAATTTAGAATACCAGTAACGCCACCTAGTGATGAAAGAAAAAATACATACCACAATAGCAAAACTTTGATTTAAATGGCCTTTAGTGCTTTTAGATTTAAACTGGCATTAGCGCCATCTAATGAGAATATAATGTTGCTTGTTATTTTGATTGTGAACGCAAATCACCTGTATAATCTACGCCAAAACGGGTGCATATATTTTTCATTTTTGGCTTTTACCTTACCATCACATCAAGTTCCTTACGAAAATATATACTTATTATAGATTAATATGGAGTTAAACGAAAATATAGACTTAGACCCCATGTGAAATTTTAGACTGTAAACTATCTGTGTTTCGTATGCCAACCCAATTCGTTGTGCCGTTTTGACGTGATAGTTAATATTTGTTTCCTTAGGGCCCATGCTTCTTTTCAGGTTGATAGATAATACATAAATGTGGTATTTCAGACTATAAGTTATCTCTGTTTCAATTTTCTACCAAATTTGCTTAGTCTCTCCGACGTCACAGTAACCTATAAGTAACCGATTTGCTATTTCTGATTACAAACTACATGTGTTTCGAATTCCTTCCAAATATGTTCAGCCGTTCCAACGTTGTCCTGTAACTGTAAAAATTATAAATGTCAATGTTTGGATGTCTGTTACTTAATCATGGCGGAACGTATCAAGTGATCGGGCTGAAATTTGAAATACAATTAGATTATAGTCTGGAAGAACACATAGGCCAAACATTGCCTATGTATAGTTACTTATCTATATGTCCCTATGTGTTACTGAAGCTAAGCCAAGAATATGTTTCAAATTTAAACTCGATACATTCAGCCATTCCAACGTAATTGAGCAGCAAAAATTTAAATATTGACATATTTATATAATATTAGGAAAGGATAGGATATTACAAAAAAAAAAAAAAAAAACCGGTGAAATGCCAGTGGGACTCGCGTGCGAAGGGTTCTGAACCATTAGCAAATAAAATGATTTTATTGTATGGAAGCCCCCTTAAAAATTTATTTTATTTTAATTACTTACATTTAAAGAGAATATAAAACTTAATATTATGTGAATAGTGAAAGCGTCAACCTGTGACAGGTACGTTATTAGTATCGAGCAAGAAACGGTAAAAAAGTCAAGTTTGTTGTATGGAAATAAGCCCCTCTTAAATATTTATTTTAGTTTTAGTACTTTTTGTTAAAGGGGCAATAGAAATACATCGTCTGTGAAAATTTCAACTGTCTAGCTATCACCGTTCTTGAGATACAGTCTGATGACAGACGGAAGGATGGACGGACAGCGAAGTCAGGTACGGAACCCTAACAACGGTCTGCTTCGGTTACCGAAGCTTGTTGAACACTACCTTTGCATTTTAAACAGTATTTGAATTGAAATAATACGTTAAGTTACGGCTGGTCTAGTAAGCTACAGCTGACTTAGTCGGGAGAACGCCGAATGTCGATCCGGAGACCCAGGGTTCAAAACCACGCGCACCACCTTTTCTGAGTCATGTTCGTAATGCCGGTAATTCAACGGTGAAGGAAAATATCGTGAGGAAACCGAAATGTACCTAGAACCTAAGTTCTAAGTCATATGTCATATGTCATCCACCAACCGACACTGGGCCAGCGTGGTGGATTATAGCCTGTCTCTCTCCTTGCGAGAGAAGGCCCCGACGTCCAGCAGTGGGAACATTTAATGGGTTGTTTATGCTGCTACTTATTATGCTGATATGTTTTCTCCAAAAGAACAAAATTTACTTCAATGACAGGTACACAATTAAATTTAATTCTGTCGTTCGACTAACTAAATACAGATAAATCTAAGCTGATATTTGTTTTTTGTTGATATTTGAAATACTACTTCCCTGTTTTCGATATATAAGATCACCTCTGAAGTATTTTCTACCAAACAAAAAAAGAATTATCAAAATCAACTCACAATTAGCGGAGTTATCGTGTAAAATAAAACCAAATAAAAAACATGCAACCCGATTGAGAACATCCTCCTTGTTTGAAGGAGGATATTCTCATCCTCCTCCTTTTTCCACACAAAAATATATTTTTGACAATTATTTTTTCATTCAAGACGACGCGACGCGATCACGTGGGCACTTCTTGAATCTAGAATCTAGATCGTCTGTGATACACAGAATACTTAGAAGTTAGTATGTACCGAACGCGCCGTGCGTGTCGTTATTATTTAATGTTTGTGTAATTTCCGAACCACCTAACCGATAATGTTCAAACTTTTATGGGACAATATAAAAAATGTGTTCTTTCTATCAATAAAAGAATTAATGAAATTAAATAACGCAAACATGAGTTACAACCAAATACACATTCTGACTTTCACCCCCTCCCGCAAGAAAACCGATCAGAATTTGGGGATCAAAAGTAACCTACAGCAATCTCCTTAGTTTAAACTAAAATCATGCTAAGTTTCAGCTGAATTGAATCAGTAGTTTCGGCGTGATGCGTGATCTCTATACAGAAAGACAGACAGACAGACAGACAGACAGACAGACAGACAGACAGACAGACAGACATGAAAGAAAAAAAATGTAGATTCGTCATCAGTATCGACTATGGAGTGCTCCAAAAAAATTTTTTTCAAAATATCTTCAATGTACAGAATTCGACCCGTTACAGTTTTATTATAAGTATAGATTAACATCAGTTGTTGTATTGCTGGACAAAGATCTCCCCCAATTTCCTCCACTTAATCTGGTCCTGAGCTTCCATCGCCCAATATTTTGACGTGGCAACGTCTTATAAATTGGTTTGCCGGGTGACACTTCAAGAAACTGCGTTACGCTCCGCTCACGTTATGCGCTCACAACGAGAGCGAGTGAGAGGCACGCGTCCCTTCCACTGGGGCATGGTTAGCCCGCCTAAGAGCGAGAGAGACAGACATAAAAAGTGAAAGGCACGCGTCCCTTCCGTAAAATTATTTTACCACTCAAAGTCGTTGTCACGTAAAACTTTCGCCCGTATACCGACTTTACAGGCAACCAATTTTTTTGAAACGCTCCGAACTCGTCTTTCCAGCGCGTTGGACAACAGCCCTGGGGTTGACTAGCCGCTGATGTCCACTCTCCATAATCCCTGGCTCACCTATCGAGGTGAATTCCGCTAACACACAGAGCAAAAATTCTCAAGAATTGGAACGCTACGCCTCTAAACTCTGCCACAATAATGTAATTTCGGCCAATGTTATATTGCGGTGTTTGGACAAACGAATGCTAGTTGCGACCAGAACTTCGACCTGTGCACATTCGATCTCTTGTTGGAGTTGTTTTGTTTGTTTCATGTAGGTAATTCCCAAAATCAAAGAGCTCTAGTTAGACTGGTTGTACTTTTCACCGGCTGCTAGCTGTTTCATTAGCACTCGCTGTCTTCACTTTATTCTTTCCTTGTCTTTACTATATTATTACTAAAGTTACACGTCACGCGCGCCAGAACCTATCAGACCCAGCCATGGTGTTTTTCATATGTCCACGGACACAGCTAGGCAGCTCGTGTTCGGGTGGAATTGATTTCGCATAACTAAATAAATAAAAATAAATAAATATTAGCGGACAATTCACACACAACACCATCTGACCCCAAACTAAGCAAAGCTTGTGTGATGGCAGCCAGATAGCTGATGTAATACTTATATAGTTTTAAATACATACTTATTATACATAGAAACACCCAGACACAGTGCAAACATTTGAATTCATCACACAAATATTTGCACTGGGGATCGAACCTACGACCCTCGGCTTCGCAGGTAGAGCTACTACCAACTAAGCCACTAGGCCAGTAACTATACCCAAATAACACTTCTGCTTTACTCTGTATGCTTACATGACCCGCTCACTACCACTTGAGCTTGGAAGACGTACTTTCATCAAGACTAAGATATAACATTAAATTCTACAACTGTGACACCAGTAATGTCATGTCTAAAGTGTTTTATCTCAATGCCCTGTAATTTATCTGGAAACATTGCCTTTCAAACCGTAACACAGTGATGTTTTCACGTTACTGTTTGGCGGTAGCATAACTGGCAAAGTGTGTTACCTACTGTTTTTTTTATAGGTTTACACTTGACCGCCATCTCGCCTGATGTTAAACAATGATGCGGTCTACAATGGAGCGTGTTTACCTAGAAGAAACCAATTCACTCTTGATTTGAAAACACAAAGATTGTAACTATCGGGAAAAACCCTCTCAGGCAACGTATTCCACAGCCTAGACGTTCTTATCACGAAAGTAGAGTCAAATCTCTTTGTTCGTGGCTTTGGAATATCAACCATGAAACGATGTCGCTTTTTCGAGGTACGAGCATTCCGATAGAAAAAAGGGCAAGGTGGTATTAGATCGTACAAATCAGTCGCACACTCTCCGAAGTGTATCCGATAAACAATCTGTTGAATGTGATCAGTTACAAAAATCGAAAACGATTGGATAATTTATCATTTACTCTTTATTTACTTGTTAATAGGTTTACACTAGACCGCCATTTCGCCCGATATTAAGCGACGATGCGGTCTACAATGGTGCGTGTTTACCTAGAAGAAACTGATTCACTCTCGATTAGATCTCGATCGTTGGAAACATCAAGATGTAACCATAGGGAAAACTCACATATCAAAGGAAAAAAAGGACATGGTAGTGTTGGATCATGCAGATCAGTATATGTATGCAGATCATACTCTCCTAAATGTATCCGGTAAAAAAGGTTTATTCCGAACCTGACCCGAAAACCTGACCCGCTACCGGGTTAGGTTAGGACCAGCAAAAAAAATAAAAATTTTCATTTCCAACCTAACCCTCCTAACCTGACCCGAAATAACGTTTCCGGTTACTAAAAAAGTCCTAACTCAAGGAACTATAGAACTAATATTAAAACTACTAGGTAGGGTTTTAGATTCGAGGTTAGCTTAGGAACATACTTAACCCAATAAGCTAGTAATATTGCGGCGATGTTCATTCAATACTGTGAAGTATTTCGAACAAATAATGTGTCGTTGCCTATGAGCCTTTTGGCACGTCTCTCGCTTGTACTTAGCCGATCCATACCAAAGGTGCGAACCATAGACAATATACCCAGGGTATTTAATCTGTGGTGCGAACAGTTCTCCACACAAGAGTAAATCTGTGCTTGATAACTTGATATAACATGAGCAACTGAAAAACTCAAGAACGGACGGAGGAAATTGAGGGAGACCTTATCTTCAGCATTTAGTAAGGCAGCCCACCATACTTATATTATACATATATCAGTTAATTTAATAATACGAGTATTTTAATTTCGATGACGACTGGAGCAAAACTAACTAACTAACTAACTTGGCTCAACGACCCAAAGTGGGTCCTGGCCGCTGACACCAAAAGACGCCACTCATCTCAATCTCAAAAAATGTGTGCGTGTACTAGTGTACACACGTAAGAAGTGAAACTTCTTTATGGCCTTATTTTTCGAAAAATGATCTACATGCAACTTTCTAGAAATTGGTTAAATAAAGTTAAATTAGATAAAGTTTAAACAAAAGGATTTTATTATCATAGACATGAATACAAATAATACAATTATTTCACTTTACCTTTTTGCTACTAAGATTATTACAGCATTTCATTAATTGTAATAGAATTATTACTATCATTGTCATCGTCATTATATATTTTTGTAATTAATGGCTTATGGTAACTGAAATATGAAATATATGGTTTACATTCCACGAAATTTAGTGACCGAGTAAAAACTCCATCAATTGTAGTGCCAGATCTTGTTGTTGACGTTTGAGGACTGTTTTTCATGGATAAATTCAATTTATCTTTCAGAAATTCAACTAGCTTCAAAGATTTTTCCGATGCAAAATTGACATTAAAATCTCCACTTAAAATCATCGGTATTTTATAATTATTGTTACCGAGTAAAGAGGCACCTTCACTTGTGTACGGCAACAATGAATGGTGAAGAAAAAGCGTTCCACAGCTGAGCTGCCTGAAATGCAAACGACTTGCCGTAGAACATTTCACTACGTGCGGATGGTATTTGCAGGAAGAAATTGTTTTTCGATCTAAGAGGCCGAGAGTGCGCATCGCTGCAGAAAGTGAAAAGGTCTTGTAAATTGGTTAAACAACAGTTGTATGTAAGGGACAAAATATGAGCATTCCGACGAAAGCGAATGGGGAGCCACTTGAGCTGCACACGAAACTGAGAAACGTGATCATATTTGCGTAAGCCAAATATAAATCTTATGCAATAATTTTGGACGCGCTCAAGTTTATCTAGCTGATCTGCTCTGAGATCAAGATAGCAAACGTCTGCGTAGTCCAGGATGGGAAGAAGGAGAGATTGCGCAAGCGCAACTTTAGTAGCAGTAGGTAAAAAATTGCGGAGTCGCCTTAAAGATCCCCCAGATGCGAACAATTTGCAACTGATAGATTTCAAGTGAGGCTCCCAGCACAACGTACGATCAAAAATCACGCCAAGATTTTTCACAGATTTACTGAAAGGTATTACGACTCCGTTAAAAACGACTTGTGGAATAGAAGACCAGTCGACCCTGGAGATCATATAGGAACTACCAATTATGATTGCTTGAGTTTTGGTGGGGTTAACATTTAATCCGAAGGAGTTGCTCCAGCGGACACTACGTTCTAGATCAACATTAACCATGGCTATAGCAACGTTAATATCAGAAAGCCGAGCTTGAGAGTAAATTTGGAGATCATCTGCATAAAGGTGGTAGGAAGAACTAAGATTTTTAGAAATTGAATCAATGAAAATTGCAAAGAGAAGTGGTGATAGCACGCCGCCTTGAGGGACACCGGCATTAGTACTACTCCAAGACGATAATACATCGTCGAGGTGAATACGTTGTCGACGTCCATACAAGTAACTATGAAACCAACTGATTACTGATGGAGATACGTTAATAGAGCGCAGCGTCGCCAGCAAGATATCGAAATCGACGGCATGACGGCATGACGGCATTAAATGGACTATCCAATAAAAAATAATCTTTCAATTTGGACCAGTACTTTCCGAGATCCTAGCGTTCAAACAAACAAACTCTTCAGCTTTATAATATTAGTATAGATTAAATATCCGGAGTTGGGATTGTGACGTCACGTCTACATAAAATCGTATATGGACGTGACGTCACTCGAAACAACAAAACCTTTTTTGCTGCAGTATCTTCGACATTTGTTTGTAAAACAAAATAAAAAACACGTAAACAACATTTTTTTACAGTTTAACTGACCGACAAAATTTTTTTTAGGAACTACGCCTATTATATATCCTGGGTTTTGAAATAAAACAACCGGCTAAAATAAAATCAGGACCTTTAGTTAATATAAATACATTAGTCAGGATTTACATAAACATAAGGGTTCATTCTCTGTAAGATAATAACTTTGATACTACTTAAAATTTGTTTCTTAATTTTACGTATCATGAAATCTATTCCCGGTTTGGAAACGCCTCGACTGTCCAGAAGAGCGATGTAATTCAATATATTGTCATAAATCAAATCAACATCGAGCATTGAATCAGCTTTACATTGTTTATTGATGTTCCAGAGAAACAATTTTAAATCAGCCAAGTTATATTTTTGTTGGACCAACATTTTGTAAGTTATTTTAAATTGATCAGCACTCTCAACATTATTTTTGTAATTATTATTTATAACAGAGTTGCCTTTTACATTACTCACAAATTTAGGTACATCAAATATATATTTAGATTGGTATTTATACAGCCTGTTTAAATAATCTTGAATTTTATACATTTCTGCGTCATCTTGTGTGTCAGGAGTCCCTATAAATCTTACATGTATACCGTATCCTGGAGTTTTTGTTAGAATGTATTTATTCCTATCGTTTTTATCGTTTATTAGTACGGAACCACCCTGTTTTATAATATACCTGTATGCTAGATCTAGCTTATCTGATGTAGGTAGAGTGTGAAAGTTAACATATTTATTTGAAATATTTGAAGCTGAATTTTTATGCGCCAAGATATAGTTTATAATATCGTCATTAACGGCATACCTTTTACCATCAATAATAAGAAAGTTATTCGTATTTTGCGAATTCAGGGAATTTAATTTTTTCAGTGAAATAATATATTTTAAATCAGTGTTGCTTAATTGATACAGTTCACCATTAATTTTAGCATAATGGTGAGCATTTTGAACCACAGCAGGAAGTTTGCTCTGTGAAAGAATATATTTTAGAACACTATCGTCAATTGCAGCCGTTTTATCGTTGATGGCAACGAAACGATCATTATAATTGGCACCGTAAGATTTAGTATTGATGTTGGGTATCGGATAAATTACAAATCTAGATTTATTTTCCGGATATTTTTCAGCTTCGTAAGAATTCAATCTTGCATTTAAATTATCAAATTTTATATCACTAGGAATTGGAACATAATCTGTGTTAATATTTCCAACATTATCTTCTGACGTATCTAATTTTCTGTCGTAATCTGAGTCATCAAAATGTGGTCTGTCATCCAAATAGAAATAATCATAGTCCGTTCTTGCGTGGCCTCTATCGACGCCCCCCTTTGCTTGAGTTTGAAATTCAACTACATCTGGCTTCCATGTGTAATCTAAACTATTAAATCTCTGCTTGTCCCTCAATAAGCTGGTATGTACAAATTCGGAATAAATTTCGTTTTCACCGATAATTTTGCTAGTTTCTGATTCGAGCTCAGGATAAGATGAATCAAAGTCAGTGGTCATAAAAGTTCCGTGGTTATCGCTTATTCTTAGTATTGCATCGTCGGAAGTTAGATTCTTCTCGTTAACGTTTTGTACTTTACTTCCATGAACGTCTGTTGTAACTGATTCCGCAGGAACATTTAACTGTTTGTCATCATCAGATGATAAAAATACTGAGGATCGGAATGTCATATTCTAAAAGAAAATAATTACATTATTAAAGTGGACTAAAGTTTTCAAATTTAGCAGAACTTCACGTTACACAATTTACCTGTTTGTTTTCTCCACGATTTTGTTCTTCTGTTGTTGCGATATTCCCTGGAATTAAATCTGAAGCCTGCAACAAATATAAAGGAGATTAATTAAAACAAGCATATTGATTAAGCAAGAAAATAAGAGCTAAATACAATATCAAAAAAATCAAATCAAAAGTATTTATTTCAAGTTACATATTGACTCATAGCAGGTAAATATAAATATATAATATAAAAATAATAAGTTGTATTTTACTAACGTTTTCTTCAGCAGTCATATTCATATTTTCTGCACGAGTAATCGAACTGCCGTCATTTTTCCAATCAGATGAACCATCAGGATCATTACTACTCAAGAAGATATTGTCATGATTCTCAGACAGGTCTTTAGTTATGTCTTTATTTTCTGATACATCATTAGTTAAACTTTGAAGGGATAACTCAGACCCGTAATTATTTCCAATAACTGTTTCATATTTATTTTGACTGGTATGGGTAGTAGTTTTCAAAGGAATTTGCCTGGATTTTACATATTCATTATTCAATTCAGATATTAAATCTCCGTTGTGTGATTGCGACTCTAAAACATCTTTTATACCAATGCTATCAGTTTCGTATACATTTGGACTATCCATTATCAACTCCACAGGAAGTTTGGTGTTTTCACTAGATATTAAATCACCATCACTAGAGCTATACGACTCATTAAGATCTTCATTTCCAATGCCATTCGTTTCATATCTATGCTGAGTCATTCGAGTAATTGTTGTAGATGGAATCTGGTCTGATTTCACAAATTCATTATTTACTCCCACTATCGTAAGTCCATCACGCAAATTTTGAGACTCGGGAGACCCCTGTCCTGATTCACCATATTCGTAGATTCTATGACTGTTACGTTGTACTGTTCTATATGGTGATTGCCTCAATTTCAAATTTTCAATACTGTTCAAATTTTTCTTACGACTAGACGAAAGTTCATCAAGATCTATTCGGGTTTCGTCTGGTATCGCTTGATAAGACGACTGATATACGATCTTCTGAGGGAGTTCTAAATCTTCGAACTCCAAGCCTTGACCTTTATTACTGTTAGTAGTTACAAAAGTTTTACCTCCTCCTGTTGCATACGTTTTTGTTTCTGTGTAGTGGTGATGGAGTCTCCGATGATTTTTATCGTCGACAAACTTCAGATTCCTATCAAATTCACTATCATCTTTCGTAGATTCTGGATTCCCAGAATTTTCAAGAACGTCATCAGCATTTTTTAATTCTAAGAGTTGTGCGTTATTTTTTGCTTCATAACTGTTTTGTTCAGGGACTATTAGGAATTTAGAGATTTGATGAGTCACTCCATCTTTGTGAGTTCTCTGAAACCCGTTCGGAATTAGTTTTAGTTTCGTAGCATCCTGGAAAATATATAATATTAGTATTTAAAAACTATTTGACATTTTCTAGGAGAAATAAAATATGGTGAGCTCGGTTACATATTTGTACGGGAAAACGCTGCGTATGTGCCTTAGATTTCTGTACAAACACTCTACGAGTATTTATCAACAAAAGATTTGTTTTCACCGATAATAATAGGTTTGCACTTGACCGCCGCTTGCGTGCATATTTAGAAAAAACCGATTCAGTCTATAATTGAAATTATAACACCTAGATTACATCCGGCATGGAATACCCATTCAGGCAACATACTCCACAGTTTAGAGGCGCTTATTCCGAAGGTGAAGTGAAACTTATTCGTTTAAATTTAGATAA
Organism: Ectropis grisescens; assembly: GCA_017562165.1. NCBI lineage: Eukaryota > Metazoa > Arthropoda > Insecta > Lepidoptera > Geometridae > Ectropis > Ectropis grisescens. The sequence goes on from CM029797.1 coordinate 16,049,837, forward strand.
AGTATAAGTACTTAAATATACTTACCTATATATAAAACTCTGATTTTTCGTGTTAAGAGTAAAATAAACTATTTTTGGTCAAAAAGTTAGTAGATTGATGCTAATTAGGCACATGGTAAGTAGGCACAGGTAAGTAGTATCTATCCACTACCTGTTAGATTTGGCTGGCACCGACTTCAAAGAGATGAGTGAGTAGCGCTTATAATAATGATTTTAGTTTATTTTTCGCTTTTGAGTGCCTATTTTTGGTTTTGAAGGCGGTTTAATTTTTTGTACAAAAATATTTTATTGTTTTTAAAAGGGTTTTTAGTGTAAAAGAAGTTTTTATTAATCCTTTTACACAATTTCGTATTGACAGGACCGAGTTTCATAACTTTTGTGAAATCTACATCTACGTCGTCCAGAAAATTTTAGTTTATGCTTCATATTTCAAAAGCCACCCGACCGATTTCGATAAGATTTATATGGGACAATTCGGAAAGCATACCCATCCGAACACAAAAAGAAATTTTAGAATCGGTGCAGGGGTTCTCGAGAAATCAGGTTACATACATAAAAAAATAGGGGTCGAATTGATAACCTCCTCCTTTTTTGGAAGTCGGTTAAAAAGACGCAAAACTGCATGCATGTCATGCAGATCAGCTACACGTATCACGAAATGTACTCGGAAAGGAAAAAATCTTGTAGGAACTATAAATAACCCTAAAATACTTGTGATACAAGGAATCTAGCACAGCGAATGTATTAGGCCTTTGAGCACGGCAGGAATGCATAAACGTCCTGGGTACTGATTCACAACGCAATGTGAACGATTCAGAATGAAAATCGTTCTCTGTATCATTCGAAACGAATATGACAAAAATCATCGATATTAATCACAAGATGTGCCCTCCCAAACTTCAGGCGCACGGAATTATGTCATCGTTGGGAAGAGTGAGCTTATTCTTTCCTTTCTAGTCGGTTGTAGGAAGCGGTGAACGCTGGACGTTTTTACCTATCACTATTTGTTGTCATCAACCAAAATAAGTAGAAGCATATCTCGCCGCTAGCTATTCTAGGAGTCAAGTAGATTGGTTGTGTGTAAACCACTTACGCACAGAGATGTCTCTGTGCGTAAAATTGTCAATTTAAGGTGCTCATGGCACATCTGTTGACTTATATCGCTGACAAAAATCGAATGGTTTGATTCCACGTCGCAACAAGGATTGAAAATCACCACACCATTTTCGATAAAATGAATATGGGACCACTTCTGCCAAACACAGCGAGCAACACGGAAGGTAGTTAGTGGGCATACACAGCGTATTTATTCCCCTCTGTCAAAGTACAAGTCCGCGTGGACCATGGAGTTTGATAATATACTGTAGCTGAGGGCGGGGCTAGACTTGTGAATGGTGCTTTATTTTTTATGTGTTAGTGGTTTGGCTGTGTGAGTATGATCGGCAATGGATCGGTACAGGTATGTTTTGTATGTAATAGTGCGGTTTTGCGCTAGTGTGGAACTTTCCCCTTCCGTCAGAAATGATTTGAAAAATATTTTTAGCTAAGGCTTCCGTGCTTGCGCGGAAGATCGAGTTGCTCGATGGCCAAACAAAAATAGAATCATCAAAATTGATTCTCAATTGGTGGAGCTATCGGTAGACATACATCCAAAATGAATCATACAACCGAATTTAGAAGCTCCTCCTTTTTTGAAGCCGTTTAAAAATGAAACTAAGGAAAACGTTAAAAAATAGGATCTAGTGCGAAGCACGTTTGGGTCTGGTAGCGTGCGTGTGTGTATGTTGTGTATGTGCGACTGTTATGTGTGCGTGTGTTGTTTGTGAAGTAGTGTGCGTTTAACAATATAAAAATAAATAATTAATATTTACGATAAAAGGTAGGGACGAAACAACAGCACAGAAACACAGAACGGAGGACAACATTTCACTGAAAAATAATACAAATTTCGTTTAATATTATATCCATATAACACACCCAATCGATTTGATGTGACCAGCGTGAAACTAGCGTGATATTATATTATTATAAAATAGTATAATCTTTATATTAACCGGTTGTTATATCTTGAATTGAATTTATAATTTAATATTGCATTTCACGGTACAATTTAAACAATATACCTATTAACCTACTTAATAGCTTTGTGTAACATCGATCATCAGTCAGAATGCTAACCAATATAATAATGTGGATATGTTTATTTATTTGGTTTATATTTGTATGTATTATTGTGTGTATTATGGTAGTTATTCTAAGTATTAGTGTATATTTATTTGTATTTTATTTTTATATAAATATGCTTAAGTAGGATATCTGTTAATTCATTATATTTTTTTTTTGTTAGTTATTTTCCTTTTCAATTGCACACCCGTCTCATAACATTCCTTTTTTTCCACCCTAAGGTTGCCTGATCGCTGTTAGCGATAAGGCCGCCAATTGTCGCACTGGCTTTAAGTTTGTAAATTGTTTCTAGTTTTAAATTATTATTTTTTGGTGTGTTCAAAAAAGTGTATCTCTCTATCTAACCTTAGTGGGTTATGAAGGTTTAATTTTTAAAGGTTTAGGTTCACACCGGCGCAAGGAAGGGGGAAATATGACCCCCCCCCCCCCCTCTCAAAAATTTGCTAAATTTGGAACAGGTACGCTATTTTTTACCTAGGGAAAATAACTGGAACGGCAACTACGCTACTAAAATCGCGGGCAACCAAGAGTTTACATATACTACGTATGAGTTGGCACAAACGCTTTACACTGAAAGCACGGGTAGTATTTTTCTTGTCTTGTCGTTCTTGTGGAAGTGTCATACTTTTGTCGCGGCACATCACTCTGTTGCCATAGAAAGTATGCACGTCATCTGCTTACGATTAACACAAAGGAACCGTGCGGAAAATCTAACTATATACGTAGTATATGTAAACTCTTTGGCGGGCAGTTGTATAAGTATCTTTTTTCACCCGCGTAGTTTCCAAAGTAAGCTTTCAAATTCTAAAGTAAGCTTTCAAACTCTAAATCTATCGGAAGTCTCTATGGCCGACATTTCTTTTATAATTTATGTCTACTTTGTATTTTTATATTGTTAAGCTATTGCATAGCTTTTATCGCGGGCCTGGGGACCGAATTTTAGTGATCGTGCATCTCTTTCTTATGTTCACAAGAAAGAGGGATGGAAGACCGTAACGCCGTCCTCCCCACTCGGTCATTCGACTTTGAATCTTATTTGTATTAGCTTTACAGATTAAAAGCAGTGTTGCCAACTTAACGGATTTCCCGTGATCTTTTTTATGGTAAACAAATGTCACTCTTCAAAATAAAAGCAATTTCGAAAAATTGTTAACATCCCTATTGCTTATGTTGATAAAAATGCATGCAACATGCAATAGCTTTACCGCGGCAGTCCCCGAGTGGCACACTTCTTTTTGCTTTTAAGACTATTATCTTATCTTATTATGGGTAAAAAAACTATGTATTAATAACAGTATTTAACATGATTTATTTACATACGAATTATGGAGGTCGCAACCGAAGGACTTAAAAAAAACCGAAAATTATTTAATACATTTATTTTAAAAGGTTACAAAGTAATTATCTATTAATTATAACTAGGTGTGCTCGCGGACGAAGTAGGTACCGGAGTGTGTCTTCGTGGCGGCGTGGCGAGGCGACACGGGGCCCTTTCTGCTGCATCGGCAATTCTTAGGTCACGTACACCAGTTGCTAAGTCCACGGGGCAGGCAGAACCGCTGAATCGGCATTTTAGTCTCGATGGAAAGTTTCCGTGAATATAGCTAATGAGTTAGCAAATCCCCTACTATTGGTGTACGTAACATCTCCCCCCTCAGATCAGCAACTATTTGAGCACTCTGAGCGCGAATGTTGCTGACTTTGTACTCTCGTCTTGCAGCTTCTCAGGATCTTCATAATTCTGGTTTCGAGGAGATTTCTTCTCTGAGGTTGAGTTTTTATTCGGTAGCCCCGCGCAGAGATGGTGTCTCCGTCTCATTGTTATAAGTGTAAGTAGGGCTGCTGCGATTAAAAATCCGTAAAACGGTATAGTCGTGTGGTAAATGTTGGCTTCGACATGGTCCATCTTGGTTGGATGTTGCATTAGGATCTTGTCTTCTATAGCATGTAGTCCTTTCAGGTTTATAGAGTTTAGTTGTATGTGTGGTATGTCCTTTACTTCTTTAGTGTAGTAGTCCTGTGGTATTTCGGCTATTAAAAGTGGTTGTCCTTTAACTTCGTCATTGATGTTGATGACTGTAAGGTCGGTCGTCCGTAGAAAGCATTTATGGGGTACGGTAGCCAGGTAACTTCCCTGTAGGGTGACAAACTCTTGACGTCCGCACTGCATTTCCGTTTTCGTTGGCTTCGGGAAGCTTAGGGTGTAGTGTTGGTCGTCTAGCTGCTCTACGGCTTCTTTCTCGAGTGTAACTTTGGTAGGTCGGCACGAGTGGTTCAACGTCTGACGTGTGATGATGTCTTGAATACAGTCTGAGTGATCTCGTGGTAGGTGATGAGCATCCTCTTCGCATAGGTACCGACGGTTAAATTTCAGGCATTCAGCCGCAATGTACATGAACGTCTTGCCATTGGTTGCTAGGAAGGGGTATGGAAGGATAAAAGTCTGAGAATTTTTATTTGGAACTAAGGATAACCTATACAGATCGTATTGGCTGGTTGAGGTTATGGGAAATTTGAAAACTATTACAATTTTGCTACCTGCATAATAATAGCCTGATTTTATGATGCTATAGTATTCTCTCAAATCAGCCTCTGGTACTTGATTTTGCCCATAAACTAATTTTAATCTATCTATCATATTTCCTAAATTCCTAATGCTTAACATACTATGATGTGTGCTCGATGCACGTATAAAAGCTAAAATGTCTTCTATCCTATTTAATTCTAAAATAAATCGTCAACGTTTTCGCTGATGATAACCAATAACTGAGCGAATTTCGCATATTTAAGAAGAGTAGTGTCCGCATAGGCACTACTATTTAATATTAAGTGTAAGCTACTATTAATTCTCTCTTGATTCTCTATTATGTTCGTAAGCAATGTATTATGTTGAGACATCCATTCTTTGTTCAGACTGACGTGATCGTTTAATTCAGATATTAGCTTATCTTCGTTATTTTCTAAGATCTTTATTGCGCTGTTATATTTTTCGGCATCGGTGTGATCTAAATTACCGGTAATGCTTTTGACAATAGATCCTAGACCGTCTATAAGCCCTCTTTTGTTACGTATATTGTTAGGCTGCAACGTACTGAGTTGGCTATGAATTTTACTAAGTTTAGTAACGAGATAATTTATCTGTAATTCATATAAGAGATAGGTGTCGTTCTCTAGTCGGGTTTCAAACGATTTAAGTTGAAGGTCTATAGAGCTTAGTCTGTCCTCAATGGAAGTTAAGTCAATGTATTGAATAAATGAATGGTAGTGAGTAATAAGTTTAGCCGGTCCAAGTTTGAAAGGAAGTATACCAGGTCCATTGTCAAGGCTCTCAAGTCTTATCTCGTCCGCCAGTGTCGGGTGAAGGATCTGTATCAGTAGTATCCTGCAACAATTTGGCAGATTTAGGGACACGTTTAAGTCGAGATTTGGCAATAGGGCCTTTCTTTTTGGAGGTGTATATGTGAATGGGGAGGTCTGCTAATACATTATCTTGAGTATAACGTGGGGCCAGTTTATTACGATTAGCTAAAGGATTTGAGACGAAAACCTGCTGGTCGAGCTGGTATTCAACTTCGGGTTCTCTATTCTTATTTCTATTTTCTATAATGTTCGTGCGGTTTTCTAGTGAGGACTCATTAATTTTTTCATACACAGCTTTCATCTGATTTCTGTGATTTGTTATATATTGTTGCAATAGGTGTTCATTTATATCGATATCAAAGGGATCCCTAGGATCAAAGTGACCTCTAATTATGTCGTGGGGTCTACACTTTGTAAAGCTGTGCACTGAACTATTGTAAGCTAGTATTGCGTAAGGCATTAAGTTGATAGTCGGCTCGTCTTTATGTGTAAGTCGTAAGATGCGTAAGTGTTCTAGCAAGGTCGAATGAAATCTTTCGATAATTCCGTTGTCATTTGGGGCATGAGCTAAAGTCCTATGGTGGTTAATTCGGTGGAGTCTCACAAATTCTGCAAACATCTGGTTTGTGAATTCCGTGCCGTTGTCGGTTACTATGGACAAAGGCAGACCATGATGAGTGCTGAAAGTCAAAAGTCCTTGTATGATACTGACAGCAGTGCCATCGCGTAGATGGTAGGCCTGTCCGTATTTAGAGAACACATCTACAAAGGTCAAATATTTTTCGTTATGTGCAGTAAATAGGTCCATATGTATAGTTTCGAATGGTTTCGTCGCGGGAGGTACAATGTTAAAATACTGTTTGATAGGGTGTCGGTCATATTTCGATTGTCCACACACAGTACACTCATTTATGTACTTTGCTATTTCCTCTTTCATTTTAGGCCAATAGTACTTTCGTGAAAGAGCTAGATAACATTCATTAATACCTCGGTGATTAGTCTTACCCTCATGGTAATGTTTGAGAATTTCTTGCTGTCTCAAATACTCTTTTACGTCCTCTAGTTCGGTTGTTGCTAAGACAAGATTCATAGAAGAACTTTTAAAGCTGTTTTGTAAGATGGGGATGATAGAGTACATTCCTAAAGGTGGCGTGATCTTAAGAGCAGTCTTAATTTTAGGGTTAACAAATTCTTTTATAGCATTAACTACGTCCTGTTCGAGATTGGATTCGGATACTTGGATACATGTGCGAGTGTGTGTGTCAAAGGGTTTGGTAGTAGTAGTACGACGCTTAATATCACCTACGATAGTAAAAGAAATTTGTCTATGGAATTTATTGAAGGGGTCGTCTGTGATAGGGATCTCAAGAATCGGGTTTTCCTTACTTGTATGGGCAGTAAGAGTAGTCGATCCAGCCTCAGAGGGTGGCCTTTCTGTGGGATTCGCTACCATTGAGTCCGTCTCCTCGTTATTAATTTCGATTCGAGAGAGGGCGTCTGCGTTTGTATTAATTTTGCCCTTTTTATAAATCACAGTATAGTCGTATTCACTTAATTTGAGTCTCCATCTCGTGAGTCTCGAATTAGGCTCTTTAAGGTTCATTATCCATTGCAAGGGCTTGTGGTCGGTCATAATTTTGAATTTTCGACCAAAGAGGTAAGGTCTAAAATATTTCGTCGCCCAGACAATGGCTAACAGTTCCTTTTCGATAGTACTGTAGTTTATCTCGCTATCGTTGAGAGTACGAGAAGCGTAACAGATAGGTTTGTCTGATCCTACAGATCCTTGACTTAGTACGGCTCCTATGGCGAGGTTAGACGCGTCAGTGGTTAAAATAAAATCTTTGTTAAAGTCTGGGTATTGTAGTATTGGGTCATTAGTCAGTAATTTCTTGCATTTCTCAAAACTGTCTATGTATTCGGGGTCGAAAGTCATTTTGGTACCTTTCTTTAAACATCTAGTCATCGGCTTGGTAATTCGGGCGAAGTCAGGTATAAATTTCCTGTAATATCCCAGAAGTCCTAGGAATTGTTTGATTTCTTTGGGCGTCTTGGGCATTGGGTATTTTTTTATGGCTGAAATTTTGTCCGGATTAGGTTTTATACCTTCTCTACTTATAATGTGCCCTAAGTAGGTGGTTTCTAACTTCAAAACTCAGATTTATCCATCTGGATTTTGAAATTAGATTCTCGCAATCTAGTGAAGACTTTTTCTAGATTTATCATATGCTCTTGTAATGACGTGCTGAATACAATTATATCATCAAGATATACCAAGCAGATTTCATTTTGTAAGCCTCTCAGCACGTTATCCATTACCCTTTGAAACGTAGATGGACTATTTTTTAGTCCCATTGGCATCCTCAGAAATTGAAATGCCCGTGTTCGACATTAAATGCTGTTTTAGAAATGTCATCCGGTGCATTTCCACCTGATAGAACCCAGATGCTAAATCTAGAGTTGTAAAGTACTGGCATCTCCCGAGTTTATCAAGGACATCTGAAATATTAGGGATGGGATATTTATCGTCAATTGTCTTCTCATTTAGTTTACGAAAGTCTACAACTAGCCTCCATTTCTGTTTTCCGGATGCGTCCGTCTTTTCGGTACTACCAAATAGGCGAGCTCCAAGCTGAATCTGAAGGTCTAATAATTCCTTGTTCCAGCATGGAGGTCATCTGCTTTTGTACTTCTTCGCGATGTATGAAAGGGTAGCGATAGCTTTTCGTATACACTGGTAATTCGTCTGTCGTTTTAATCCTATGTTTAATTTTGTTAGTAAAAGTCAATGTCTCCTTCAACATAGAAAACGTCAGCGTATTTTGAACATAAAATCTCTAAATTAATTTTTTCTTCAGTATTTAAGTGCTTAGTCCGTAGTCGAGAGAGTACGTCATTAACACGGTTAGGGTCTACGTTCGTATTTGAGGTCTCGATGTTAAAGAGGTTCACTTGTAACGTCTGGTCAAAAGTTAAAGTAATGGGTGAATTAGTGGGATTTTCAATTTCTACAATTCCCGTTTGATCCGTGACTGTAGTTACGCATTCGTGAATTATGCAATTACACAGTACTTGTTCCCGGATATATACGTCACCATCGGGGTTGTGTATCGGCACATTAGTTAATCGACTCGAATTGGCGGGAATAGTTTCTTGAGAATTGGCCTTTCTACATGTGTAGCGGGCCAGTGGTATAACAGTTTGATCCGTTATTATAATGTTACGTCTCAGATCAATCTGAACTCCATCTAATAAATCTAGTCCTAACAATCCGTCGAAATGACTGTGAAATTTATAGATAAATAGTTTAATATCTTTCTGATCGTTGAACTCGCTAAAGTTAGGCACTGTAATTGAATAGTCATGACTGCTTGTCATACGAGAGTTGGTGACCTCGAAGGGGTCTAAATTCAGAGGCACGTGTGAATAGAATTTTTCCACGCATTCCGGGCTGATAAAGATTGATTTGCGCCCGTATCAATTAATAGTTTAAGTGGGGTTCCGTTATTTGAATATAGCGTAACTCTTTTTGACTGTAAGTTAAGCTCTATTCTGGTTCGAGGTTGGTGCGTCCCTTCGGAAAATTTAAGTGCTTATGTTCGTGGCTAGTCGAAATTCCGGGACCGTCTATAACGTTTGAGTCAACGTGTTGCCCTTCAATTGAATTATAACCATTACTGTTGTAGTCGAACTCGGTCTGATTATATCCGTAATAGTCACTATAATTGTTAGCTGAAAAGTCATGAGGTTCTTCACAATAATAGTCAGGGTTGTAATACGTCTCGTCATAGTCAGCGATCTCATTAAAGTTTACCTCCGGGTTTTGAAATAATTTGACGGCTGTGGGTTGCCGAATTTACGCCAGTCATGACCTGACATTGTCGGTGGAAGCGCCTTGGGGACAAAATGGCTAACACCGCTCATAGGTTTCGGACCTGTATTCTGGGGAACATTGCGCGGAGGGAACCTAAACGCGTTTTGAGGGTTGTAGTTAGGGGCTGCGCGCCAAACATTTGCTGAGTACGTGTAGGCATACGCGGCTGGTTAAATCCTGGGGGACGAAAACCTGGTTGATTAAACGGGGGTGGACGGTAAGCAGGTTGATGCTGCTGCTGCAACATAGTTGGTCTCGGCCAGCTAGATGTGGGAGGCACATTATTAAAATTATTAAATTTCGGCATAGAAAATGGCAATGAAGGAGGAGCCTTATATATTAAAGAAGTCTGGTGCTGGGACACGGGGGCTCTCCTGTCGATCTGCTCGTTGCGTTGCTGCATATATACTACATTTAATTCTTCCTGAACAAATTCCAGAGCCTTCTCAATAGAAACCGGTCTCATACAGCGTATGCGAGAACCCATTGGTTCTTTCAGGCCTCTCACAAATGATTGTAACGTTAATTTGCGGTATAGATCACGCTTGGCTTCTATAGTTGTATGGACAGTTTCGTGCAAAGACACGTATGTCATAATTGTACTAAAGAGGTTCTGGCATTTGTCATAAAATTCAATAGGGTGCTACTTCCTTGGCTGAGCAAAGAAATATCATTATATAGAGCGGTCTCGTCTCTCTGGTCAGAAAAGTTATTTATAAGAGAGCTACGAATGTCTCTCCAGCAATCGGGAATTCCGTTTGAATTTATGGTCCTAGAAGCATTACCCGTAATTTTGTTAAGGATACCATTTATTACGCATAAATTAACTAAGTCATTACCCGGTTTCACATAAGCTTCAACAATTTGATCGCAAATGCGAACAAAACGAGTGAGCACGTTTGGATTCCCGTCGAAATCTGGCACTGGGCGTAAGGCCTTGTATACGGTGTCGGGATCCATATTTAATATATCTAAACGGCTATAGCTATCACTAAATAATCTACGTAGCCCTAGCTCTGATTCTAGAGTGTCTAGGCTTCTATTTAAATCTACGTCCCTATTCCTACGAATCTGTCTGGAAGAGACAGATTTAACGTTTGTCCTTGGATGAAAAATTTTGGAGATAAGGATTCACCAGGGAAGCAACACAAAGACAAAAAAATTCACTGTACTTACATTAACATCTCGTCGGCCCACTGAAGTTTAAGTGTGAGTCTCGCGGTCACGACTCTACCAAAGTTCGATATTTAGACAAGGCACTAGATAGTGCGAGCAGCGACCTTGCGGATCGCACAGGATTCAAATTTGGAGATCCTGGAGTCAACGCGCCGTGCTTCTAAATATCCTACCGACTGCGCCAATTATGGAGGTCGCAACCGAAGGACTTAAAAAAAACCGAAAATTATTTAATACATTTATTTTAAAAGGTTACAAAGTAATTATCTATTAATTATAACTAGGTGTGCTCGCGGACGAAGTAGGTACCGGAGTGTGTCTTCGTGGCGGCGTGGCGAGGCGACACGGGGCCCTTTCTGCTGCATCGGCAATTCTTAGGTCACGTACACCAGTTGCTAAGTCCACGGGGCAGGCAGAACCGCTGAATCGGCATTTTAGTCTCGATGGAAAGTTTCCGTGAATATAGCTAATGAGTTAGCAAATCCCCTACTATTGGTGTACGTAACATACGTATTAAATCACAAACATAATTGCTGTATTTTAGGTTAAAAATCTACAAAACTTCGATTCTTCGAGATGATGTTATGCGTATATAATAATTTTAAATGCGTAGGTCTGTTTAATGTGTTTAATTTAATAAATAACTTATAACAATATATAATTACCAAAACGTTGAAAAAAAAGTATATAAGAAAAAAAGTATTTCTTATATTACAAATTGATTTTTACAACTTTAATCTTAGGCTACGTATATCTTTATAAAAAAACAATACGTGATTTTTAAACATACAAGGTTTAAACACAATTCATGTAGGTACTCGTAGAAAACTATAGGGCAAAAATTTTTATGTGGTAGTAATGTGGTGTAATCTGAGGTCGTTAGATTATAATCTGACAGAGTTTATAATTTAACTGTGACATACCTACACATAAAAAACAAAAAAGTACACCATGCACTTGCTTACCATTAAAAAAAAATTAATATTAATTTTTCGATAAGTAAATGTACAACAATCGAGTAATTTAAATTTTCCCGCTAAAACACCAACGACTGTCACCGAACTGACATGACGTCACTAACCGCATAACATTGGTCGCGATTCACGACTGTATGTCCAATTTGTGTGGTTTCTTATTTTTACTTGAATACAAACAATCAAAATTGTCGTCGTTGTGATCGCAAACTATAATAAAAGTGCAGAGAAGTAAATCCGAGAATCTTATTGTGATGACATGGAAATCGTACACTGACGTACTTTGATTCTGATTCGTATAGTACAAGTTGACCCTTCGAATGAGTACACTATTTACATCTTTCCTTGTATGTTTGTAGCACCATTTTGAGCTTAGACGACTCCGCTGGTGAAGATCTCGATCCAGTAGCCGTCGGGGTCCTGAATGAAAGCCAGACCCTTCATCTTACCACCGTTGGGCTTCTTGATGAACTTCACGCCTTGTTCTTCAAATCTGGAAAAAAAGATCGAGACATACTAAATAAATTGATTGTGTGGTTTTATGAAATGACGGTAAAATATGTTTTTTTTTTTCACTAAAAAGTATTTTTTGAAAACTATTCGATTTAAACAATAGCCATGTTAACAATTTTCGAAATTGCTTTTCTGTGGAAGATTGACGCATGTTTATTTAAATACTAAAATTTTATTTAAAAATAAAAAAAATAGTATTTTCGATGAGCAAATATACAATATTAGACAAATTTTGTATTATCCGACTAAACACTAACGATTGACATGACGTCACTAGTCGCAAAACATTGGTCGCGATTCATGACTGTATGTCCAGTTGATGTGTTTTCTTATCATTGCTTGAATACAAACAATCAAAATCATCGTTGCTAAGATCGCAAACTATAATAAAATGCAGAAAAGTAAACAGTTAAGTCAGTTTTCGACAGCTTGTTTTGCGACTAGTGACGTAATAAGTCATATTGGTGTTTCCAGTCACGTGACAACAGATTAAAAATATAGTATTTAAAATCATTTACAATTAATTCACTACGTAATATTAAATTATAATGTGGTTTTCGATATTGTATTAATACAAACTATAATAAAATAACATTAAACATTAATTTGTAATTAGTGTTAACATCCCATTAAGTGATTTAGCTAACTTAACGAGTAACAACGCCATATTGGCCTTGACTGCTCGAACGCCTTTCACTTTACCCCTACTCCGCAGCGACCGTCGCGCGACATGCAATAGATAGTAGGTAGTAGTAATTTACTAGTGATAGGACTCTTAGCAGAGTCTGCCTGGGGAAGTAACACATTTTTTTTAACACAAGTTTGGACTCTTCATTTAAAAAAAAGTTATAAAATAGCTGCGTGTCGCTGTGCTGGTATGTGGCAGGCATTTGGCTTACCATTAGGCACATGTCTAGCTCGTCTCTTCACTCTTTGTTTAAACAAATATTACTCGTAATAAGTAAATGAATGAATACATACTTGGCGCAGGCTTCCTCCACGTTGGGTAGCCAGATGCCGATGTGGCCGAACCCTCGCGGGTCGGAGTTCCCGTTGTGATACGAAGAGTCGTCACTCTCGGTTCCCCAGTTGCTGACACACAAACAATCCATTATATACCTTGCTATTTTTAACCGACCTCAAAAAAAGGAGGTTTCTCAATTCGACCGTAAATATATATATATATTTTTATGTGTTTTCGCGGATAACTTTGTCGTTTATGATCCGATTTTGATGATTCTTTTTTTTGTTGTAAAGAAGATACTTCAAGGGTGGTACCATAGGAAACCAGAATCTGATGATGACATCCTAGAAAAATCGAGGAAAACTTTTTTACTCTATAAGTTTTACGTTGAAAGTCGGTTCTTTTTTTGTTAAAATTATTTATCTTTTATTGTTTTACACTTGTACGCCATCTCGCGTGATGTTAAGCGACGATGCGGTCTACGATGGCACTGCTTACTAAGAAGAAAACTATTCACCCTCGATTTGAAGACACCAAGATTGGAACCAGCGGGAAAAACCAAAGAGTTTACATATACTAACAACATATAGAGTTCGAACAAACGCATTACACCGAAAGCACGGTTCTGATCGCTCTTGTGTTGTCGCTCTTGTGGAAGGGTCATACTTTCTTACTACTTACTTACTTACTTACATCACTATGTCGCCATACCTAACCACTCAGGCAACGCATTCCAAGACCTAGACGTTGCTTGACTTTAAAATCACTTAATTTTTTAAAGGTAGCTTTAGTAGTATGATGTCGACGCCATCGGCCGGTTCGTGCGGCGAGCGTTGGTGGCATCACCGACGACCATCCGAGAGATTAACCTACAGACGGCCATCAGGGACAGAAACGCCGTCGTGGTGGAAACTCTTAGCCGGGAGGAAGCGACTTGGAAAATACCAAAACGAGTACTAGAATTAGGTTGAACATGGTTTCTACTCCCTCCTATTTTCTTTGTCTTCTCCTAATCCAAGGATTAACGTAAAAAATACCCCAAAACAAGATGGCCATGGTTTGATGTGTAAATGTGTAATGGTAACCATGGTAACACGCCATGGCCGTCTAGCAATGCGTTAGCACTTCTAAATGGCCAAATTTTTTTTGTGCGTGAAAACAATGATCTCCGCTCCCGTCTCAGCCGGTACTGAGAGCGTATGCGCCCACGCACACATTCACAGCGTGTTGTGAACATCGTTACCACAAGTAAAACTCGCTTCGTGAGATAAAAGTACTATACAAATTTTAAAAAAAATTATAATTCATTTATTTCAGGCCATTATACCCATAAATATAAAATTAACAAATGAAATCCATAAAAAATCAAAAAAAATATATAAAAAAAGTATTCAATTGTCACACAAAATTAAAATTAAAATGTCAGAATAAATACACACAAATTCTTCATAATTTTCATGAAAGTAATTGATATTAATGTCAGTCAATCGGAATTGTCATAGAGAACTAAAAATAGAATGTCAAACTATCTATATGAAAACAATGGTTATAACCCTCTCTCCAGCTTCAGTACTGACAAATGTCTATCACAACAGTGCCGGAGAAAAACACAATCTAACCGCTCCGCAATCATGGTCAGGATGGTGTTGGAGCTGCCCCGAGCTCTGCGCACCAGAGAGGCTGCGCGCGCCGCATGGTCGCGTGGAAACAAGGCGCGCGTGCATCCGCAAACATGCCTGAAGCGCTACAGAATCGAGTCAACCCCAAAAGCACTCAAATACATGCATCAAATACACTATACCATGATAAAACGATCGGTTTATAGTCGTTCTGGTAACTTACTGGGTGAGCTCCAGGGTCGCCTTCCTGGTGATGGCCCAGTTCTCCCGAGCCACAGGGTCGGAGGGGGCTTGCGTCGTGTCTTCATAGCTGGAAATATAATAATATACGTTGTAGCGTTTAAGTCATGGCGGCAATGGACTGACCAAACCGGTATTTTTCCGGTATTAATATTTTAAAAACGGAATCCCGGTTTTCGGTATTTTTCGGTAATTTACTTCATTAACAAAAAATTAACAAAAAACGGCTATGTAGTTAGTTTATACGCTGTAGAAGTGGGAGCGAGAGGTATACCAGCAAAATCTCTCTATAACCTACTGAAAGACCTTGGCTTATCCAGAAGTGCTGTAAGTTCTATACTAGAACGTGTATCTAAAGCTGCACTAGTAGGCTCATATCAGATTTGGCTGGGCAGGGGAGGAAAAACGAGTGGTGAAGGTGAGTGTTGATGTACGTCAGAAAGGGCCCCTTAAACCTACGCCCGAGTCACAAGTCTCGGGAACTACTCGAGTTTTTCTCTCTCTGCCACACGATGGACCCGGCACCCGCACGGTGAATCCATGGAATGCTAAGAAGATCGTCTCAAACTATTAAAATGTGCGCCAGGTCCACGATGGACCTAGCACCCGCACGGTGAATCCATGGAATGCTAAGAAGATCGTCTCAACTATTAAAATAGCAGTAAAATGTTTTGGACTGAATAAATGTATCAAAATAATAATAAACAACAGTTTATAGAAAAGTGGTCAAGTGCGAGTCGGACTCGCCCATGAAGGCTTCCGTAGCAGCAAGTAACAAATTATAAAAGTTCTTGTAGTTCGTCGTTGTTCGTTGTCTCGCTAAATGGTGTTAGGATTGAGCAGGTACAGAACACCGCATTATTACTTAATTATTATTTAATACGGCGCCGAGCTATACGCGCGCGCTGCCGACTGGGAAACGTGCGTTCCGCGCCCAAAAACGCGCCGTACGTGCCATTGTTGGCGTATCGCAATGTACATCCGTCAGACCATATTTCAAGGAGCTTGGTATACTTACTTTACCTGCTATCTTGATCTATCAAGTGGCTGTGTATGTCAAAAATAATCTAGAATCGTACAACACGCGAGGAGAGAGACATTCTCGCAACATACGCAACGCCGACAAGCTGGATGTTATACCACACTCTCTCACGAGGTCACAGAAGTTAACTCACATTATGGGACCGGAAGTTTATAACGCTCTTCCCAAAATAGTTATATCGGCCCCAAGTTTCGGCAGCTTCAAAAACAGATTAAAGTGCTGGCTTATCGATCAAACTTTTTTATAGTTACAGCGAATTTTTAGAGAGTGATGGCAAAGTTCCCATAAAAATGTAAATAAATAAATTTGACATAGGTTAGTACAATTGCAATAAAGACATTATACTCGTATAATGCTTGACAGTTTTCTGTACAATAATTATTGTAATACAGTAAAGTAGTAGTTTCAAACTTTGAAAATGTATACAATTTGTATGCTCTTTCTTTTGTTTTTATTTTTTATTAATTGACGTGTAAATTGTACATTTATGAATAAAGTACTTTGACTTTGACTTTGACTTTGACTTTAATCAGTGTTTTAACAATAGAAATGAATGAATTTATGACGTATTTAAATAAAACTACTTACTAGATCTCGCTCAAACCAATTTTCGTTGATGGTTTACATGGTACATCACATTTTTTTGAAGTGAAATCTTCTTTAGCGGCGCTGAGCACTTTTTTTGTATGGGTAAAAACTTTCAAACTCGCGTCAGGGTCACGTGATGCTGATCGAAAAAGCGTAAAATCGAGGGAAGGAGAGGAACTAGTATCTCCACTCTTTCTACCGTGCCTGAGTGTGCTGCTCTGTTTAGGCGGCACAGGGCGCTTGCGCGAATATTTTATAATTAGCGGCCAGAGAGAATTAGACCTAAAAACTATACAACCTTATGAAAATGGTAGAGATTGCTTAGCAATAATGATGTTTGAAATGTGATGACATAAAGTAAATAAATAAAATTTTCAGAAAAACGCAAGTTTTAACAGTTTTAAATAGAAATAATACATGAAGAATACTAATATTATGATCAGAAAAATATGCTTTATCGTGAGGACACGATTGAACAGATATTAGTTGTATGAAAATTCAGTATGTAAGTACCTAGGTATCTACATAGTCTCCTATAAATAGTGATTTTAGAATGAATAGGAAGGTAATGTACGCTTACATATTGTTTAAAGCCAATATGTAACGTTACATTACACGCGTATCCAAGGATGGTGACAGCTGATTGCTTGACTGTTGTGTAGTAAATACACTGTTGTGTATTCGTAAATGTGAATTGTTTAAATTATGTATTCTACCTCATAGATGATAGTACTTTTATACTTATAATTAAACACAACGTTAATATTGAAGTTTTCAGTTCTGCCGGCACTCCCGGAGTGCTACCGGTGTTTTTTTTAGTTTTGTCATTATCTTATTTTAGAAGTTAGAGGGGGGGGACACATTTTACCGCTTTGGAAGAGTCTCTCACGCAAACTATTCAGTTTAGAAAATTATGTTAGAAACCTCAATATAATTTTTGAAGACCTATCCACCCCGACACACACGTATGGTTTGGATGGAAAATAATTTTGAGTTTCAGTGCTAACTATGGGACACCCCTAAATTTATTGTTTTTTTCTCTATTTTTTGTATGAAAATCTTAATGCGGTTCACAGAATACCTCTACTTACCAAGTTTCAACAGTATAGTTTATATAGTTTCGGAGAAAAGTGGCTGTGACATACGGACAGACAGACAGACATGACGAACCTATAAGGGTCCCGTATTTTGCCATTTGGCTACGGAACCCTAAAAAACAATATTTTTTAAATCAACATAACTTTTTTTAGGAAAAGTGTTTTAAGAAAACAAATAGAATCTGAAAAGTTGTCTTTCAATGAAGATCTTATTTTATAACATAATATGTAATTCACCGCTGAAAACGCTTTCATGGTTTAGTGCTAACGGTTTTATTTTAAATTCAAAAAAGACTCACTTGATTCGCTTTTGTGTATCGGGCCACCACACAAAACCGCTAAAAGTCTCGCTAAACAATGTTAGGATTGAGCAGGTACAGAACACCACATTTTTGGGGTTCGAGATTGATCGCTGCATGACGTGGGAACACCACATCGACAAGATGTGTGCTAAAGTTAGCAGTGCGTGTTTTGCGCTAAGACGAGTATCCCGAGTAGTGCCTGCGGAAGTGTCGCGTGCATGTTACTTCGCCACAGCGCATTCACGGTTACAATACGGCGCCGAGCTATACGCGCGCGCTGCCGACTGGGAGCGTGCGTTCCGCGCCCAAAACCGTGCCGTACGTGCCATCATTGGTACCAAAATATCAAAATCAAAATGTACCTCCGTCAGACCATACTTCAAAGAGCTTGGGATACTTACGTTACCTGTTATCTTGATTCTTGATAAACCAAGTGGCTGTGTATGTCAGAAATAATCTAGAATCGTACCTACAGCACGCGAGGAGAGAGACATTCTCGTAAGATACGCAACGCCGACAAGCTGGATGTTATACCACACTCTCTCACGAGGTCACGGAAGTTGACTCACATTATGGGACGGGAACTTTATATCACTCTTCCTAAAACATTTATATCGCCCTGAAGTTTCGGCAGCTTCAAAAACAGATTACAGTGCTGGCTTATCGATCAAGCTTTTTTATAGTTACAGCAAAATTTAAGAGAGTGATTGAAAAGTTCTCAAAAAAAATGTAAAGAAATAAATTTGACATGGGTCAGTACAATTGTATTAAAGCCATATTATACTCGTATAATGCTTGACAGTTTTCTGTACAATAATTATTATAATACAGTAAAGTAGTCATTTCAAGCTTTGAAAATTTATACAATTTGTATGCGCCTTCTTTTGTTTTTTATTAATTGACGTGTAAATCATTTATTCATTTAGTTCATTTACCTATTTACAAAAATAGACGTCCACAAAGTCATGTCAATTAGATTAACCCGCCTCGAACCGTTCCTGGTGCAAATGTGCCCAAAACGCTGGCCGCATTGCCTCGCTGAATAGCGATGGCAATCCTCTGCCTCAGAAACAATCCAGAGCGGGAGTCGCCACCTTGATTACGTAGACGATGCCCAATTTCGCGGACTAAAGCCTTCGCATCGGCTCCCCAACTGCCCATAGTCTCCACGGCCACTGGAATAAAAAAGTAGTGCGGCTCCATTGCCGCGTACTTCTGCCGTTTTTTACTAGCGGCCTGCTCCGCCGCTGCTGCCGGAGTATTAACGGTGCTACCCCAGGGGCGCAGCTGCGACAGTGTTGACACATGTTGCATCCCATACCAAGCACTTGCCGTGTCTCCAAAATTGTAAATTGTACATTTATGAATAAAGTACTTTGACTTTAACGTTAATTCCGACTTTTGGTTTATATCGATGCTAGAAAAGAGAAAAAAAAGATTCAGTTTCAATAAATCTCTCACCCCATGAAGAAGAGGGAGAACTTCATCTCGGGGAAGTGCAGCTGCTCCAGCAAGCTCATCCCAAGCACGCCGGTGTAGAACGGGAGCGACTGGCGCGGGTCCTTGATGCGGTACATCGTTTGTTGAATGAAGAAGTCCTGGAAATACACACAATTATCTGTTATTGCCCACCCAGTGCAAATGTTTGTGTGATGAGTTCACTTACAAACTTTTGAATTACAATATTCGTTTTGTGTCTGGGTTTTTCTATGTATAATAAGTACGTATTTAAAACTATATCTTATACCTTTAAACGAGCAATTCTTGTACCTACAAGATGAGTTGAGGAAACCACCACGTACTTAGAATCATTCGAGGTCATGTGTCATCCACCAACCCGCACTGGGCCAGCGTGGTGGATTATGGACCTGACTTTTTCTTTGCGAGAGAAGGCCCCATCTGTGGGAAGAGTTAGTGGGCTACCTAATGCTATATCCTTCATGGGGACAACCATACGATATTACACTCATTTACATATAGAGAAAGCCTGAGTCAAGTTGAACATGTCGCACCTTTGCGGAAATACTGTGATATCTCGAAATGAGCGACTGGCACCGACTTCAAATCCATTATTCTGCAACGCCGTACAAAAATCATGTGACAAGGAGAAACTTCGAGATTCGTAACCCCTATCTTCACCTGAACTCAGTTGGACAGCTTACAAGTGACGGCATAGTGCTGAATCTTATTGCTTTATACCCTTCTATCATCCTACATAGGTCTCCTGGTGGTTCATATGACCCATAAATTTTGATCACGTGCCTGTAGTCTATAATTATCATATCAGCTTCCTTTTAGGTCAAAAAACAGTCTTTCCCTTAAGGCCCCTTCTGTTTGTACTAAAATTTTCAATGGCAGGTCGTTTATACCTATATATATGTATAGAATCTGAATCTCGGAAACGGCTCGAACGATTTTCATGAAATTATGTATACAGGGGGTTTCGAGGACGATAAATCGATCTAGCCAGGTTTCATTTTTAAAAACGCCGTTTTATACGCGTTTTTAGACAATGAAAAACTATTACACAAACATTAGAATGCGACGGTAAATAAGGCGACGTCGCGCGACAGTATATTAGCTCAGTCGGGAAGATGGGCGATCATAATATGGTATATCCGGGTTCGAATCCAGCCGGACGCCGTTCTTTTTTCAGTTTTTTTTTTTTTTTGAGAAAATGTATATGTATCTGACCGAGCAAAGCTCGGTCACCCAGGTACTATGTATTATATCAGCTATCTGGCGGCCATAGTACAAGCTTTGCTTAGTTTGGGGTCAGATAGTGGTGTGTGTGAAATGTCCACCAGTATATTTATTTTGTGCTGGAACAGATTGCTCGCAGTATATTTATTTAAAACTAGCAGCCCGCCCCGGCTTCGCACGGGTATTATGAAAAATAAATGTAAAGGCAAATTATTAAACTTATAAATTTTAACACGCTCTTGGTAGACTTGATATGCTTAGGGCATACGACCAAGTCTGTTTTTGACAAAACAGACAATCCCGATCATCTATTTATCATTTAAAACGCAATTTATTTTTCCTAATTTACTTTATAAAAAAAATGCGGGAGCCAGTAGCTCAAGGGAGGTCCTGAGAGCAGCGACCCAAGCGAGGCCAAGCGTAGACACCGGTGACCTCCGTAGTAGCGGAGCGTATGTCGAGTATGGAGAAGCGACACTCGGGGCTGACCATGTGACCATAGAGCTTCTGGCTCCGGGACCGCCATCTCGCCTGACGTTAAGCGACGATGCGGTCTACGGTGGAGCATGTTTACCTAGAAGAAACCGATTCACTCTCGATTTGAAGACACAAAGATTGTAACTATCGAGAAAACCCCACTCAGGCAACTCATTCCACAGTCTAGACGTTCTTATCACAAACGTAAAGTCAAACCTCTTCGTCCGTGTAGAGTTAAACCCTCTACACATCATCATTATCATCATCAGCCGCAAGACGTCCACTGCTGAACATAGGCCTCCCCCCTAGATTTCCACAACGAACGGTCCTGCGCAACCTGCAACCAGCGGTTTCCAGCGACCTTTGTGAGGTCATCTGTCCATGTACCAACCCTCTACACACGAGCCCTAAAATCAGAGGAAATGATGTATACCTTACTAGTGGGGGAGGATCATATATCACCAATCATATGGTGCGATGTAGGCTCCTTCCCACTACTTTTACGTCATTTCCTCTGATTTCAGGGCTCGTGTGTTTTAGTCTAGACTTGTCAATTAGATTGACGTTGGTATATTTTAACAAATTTGATACACATTTGATGATACGCCTAAAACTAAAACGTTTTAATTATAGGCTGAGCCCCGGGTTCAAATGCCACGTGCACCACTGTCTTGCACTTAAAATGGTGAAGGAAAACATCGTGAGGAAACCACCACGTACTTAGAATCATTCGAGGTCATGTGTCATCCACCAACCCGCACTGGGCCAGCGTGGTGGATTATGGACCTGACTTTTTCTTTGCGAGAGAAGGCCCCATCTGTGGGAAGAGTTAGTGGGCTACCTAATGCTATATCCTTCATGGGGACAACCATACGATATTACACTCATTTACATATAGAGAAAGCCTGAGTCAAGTTGAACATGTCGCACCTTTGCGGAAATACTGTGATATCTCGAAATGAGCGACTGGCACCGACTTCAAATCCATTATTCTGCAACGCCGTACAAAAATCATGTGACAAGGAGAAACTTCGAGATTTGTAACCCCTATCTTCACCTGAACTCAGTTGGACAGCTTACAAGTGACGGCATAGTGCTGAATCTTATTGCTTTATACCCTTCTATCATCCTACATAGGTCTCCTGGTGGTTCATATGACCCATAAATTTTGTTCACGCGCCTGTAGTCTATAATTATCATATCAGCTTCCTTTTAGGTAACAAGAACAAAATTAAAAATTTTGATTAACCCCCCGACTACCTTAGATTTGTTATCTGTACAACATTCTACTAGTCAAGCCCTTTCATTTGATACCCATATTAAGGGAATTGTGAAAAAGGAAATGTAATTCGCCATTTTGTGGTCGCGGCCATCTTGGATTTGAAATTTGTCATAGTGCAAAGTATTCTACTAATCAAGCCCTTTCATTTGATACCCATATTGAGGTAGTAGTGAAAAATATTATATAATTCGCCATTTTGTGGTGGCGGCCATCTTGAATTTGAAATTTGCTATAGCGTTTAGTACTCTACTAGTCAAGCCCTTTCATTTGATACCCATATTGAGGTAGGTTGTGAAGAAATATTTTGTCCGCCATTTTGTGGAGGCGGCCATTTTGAATCGATATTAACCAAACATAGCTAAGAACACCCGCACGGATATTAACTTTCAAATAAAAAAAACCGCATCGAAATCGGCCCATCCGTTTGAGCTCTACGGTGCCACAGACAGACACACACACAGACAGACAGACAGACAGACAGACAGACAGACCGACAGACAGACAGACAGACAGACATCGACGTCAAACTTATAACACCCCTTTTTTTTGTCGGGGGTGTTAAAAAATCAGTCTTTCCCTTGAGGCCCCTTCTGCTTGAACTAAAATTTTCAATGGCAGGTCGTTTACTTGCAGAGCGACTCAGTTGTGGAATAAAATGCCTGTGCACATCATTCAGGCATTCTCCTTCACCAAATATTTCATAAAAGATATTTAACAATTTTATTGGTTAAAACTGTACACTTGTTGTAAAATTTACCTACTACTAATGCAATTAGAGGTGTTTATTTATTTATATAGTCTTTGTATTATGTTTATTTATATAATATTCATTAGAATGAGTATTATACATAAATAATGAAGAACTAGTGTTTTGGTATAAAAGGTTAATTAACAACAATATCATTATTTTGTCTTTCGTTCCGTTTTTTGCTCTTATTTGCGCACCCCATATTCTGACCATTTCACATATTTTTTCCATCCTAAGGTTGGCTGGAACAGATCGCTTTCAGCGAAAAAGCCGCCCATTGCTGCAATACAAGTTTTAAGTTATTGTGTGGCTTTTTTTGGTGTACCCATAAAGGACAAGTATATATCTATGTAAATATTAATTTAAAAAAATTGTAGGTAAAATCCAAATATATTTTCGAGTTTCGGAGCAGTTCCGGAATTCCACCATTTTGTGGAGGCGGCCATCTTGAATCGATATTAACCAAACACAGCTAAGAACATCCGCACGGATATTTAACTTCAAATAAAAAAACCGCATTGAAATCTGCTGATCCGTTTGAGCTCTACAGTGCCACAGACAGACAGACAGACAGACATCGACGTCAAACTTATAACACCCCTTTTTTGGTCGGGGGTTAAAAACATAGGTGTTGCCATGGCACTTACTACTGAGAAACTCGGACTCGCCCACGAAGGCTTCCGTAGTAGCATGTAACATATAATATAACTAGATGCCCGCCCCGGCTTCGCCCGTGGTATATTATATAGCACTCATCGGGATCCCGTACAAATCCAACGGTGAAAGAATGACTGAAATCGGTTCACTAATTCCTGAGAATATCGCTTTCAAACAAAAAACCTCTTCAGCTACCTGCTACGCCACCTGTCGGAAATTGGTCGTACCAACTCAGATTTAGAAAATAAATTTAGCAAAGGTTTATATTCAAAGCACAGATTACTGAAATTCAATGACGCAATCTTTGACACGTCCTGTCATGTGTCATGTCAAAGCACGAAACGTACGAAAACTCTCACAAAGGAATATTTTTTTCCCGATTTCCGCTTCTGTTAATAGTAGCGTTATTTTCTATAGCCTATAGCCTTCCTCGATAAATGGACTATCCAATAGAAAAAGAATCTTTCAATTCGGACCAGTACTTCCCGAGATCCTAGCGTTCAAACAAACAAACAAACAATCAAACAAACAAACTCTTCAGCTTTATAATATTAGTATAGATAAGTCCTTGTAGTTCGTTGTTACTTTAATCAGTGTTTTAACAATAGTCAATTTATGGCGTATTAAAATAAAACTACTTACTAGATCGCATTCAAACCAATTTTCGTTGAAAGTTTACATGGTAATGTACATCATAATTTTTGTTTTTAGATTTGTCATTCTCTTATGTTTTTTAGAAGTTACAGGGGGGGGGGACATTTTACCATGTTGGGGTCCCGTATTTTGCCATTTGGCTACGGAACCCTAAAAACATCATTAATTAAATTATCATGACATGTTTTTTAAAGTGAAAACTTCTTGTTTTTTTTTTTTTACCTTTTATAGGCTCACACCTGACCGCCGTCTCGCCTGATGTTAAGCGACGATGCGGTCTACGATGGAGCGTGTTTACCTAGAAGAAACCGATTCACTCTCGATTTGAAGACACAAATATTGTAACCATCGGGGGAAAACCCACTCAGGCAACGTATTCTCGTATCTTGTTGCGCCACTCACAGATTTTTCATGGGCTGTGAATGAATCAGATGAACTTAGTACCGCCTAATGATCGATATTCGTCGATGGTGAATAAACAGCGATGATCTCGAATTTATATTGCAGATAAAAGTACGAGTAATACTGGGTAGTGGTTCTAGCATAACTTTATTAATCTGTGGTTCTAGGCGCGATCCGAACGGGGGTGGGTCTACTGCCTACCGAAAACTGTCTTAACTTTGAAAACGCCCTCTCTTTTCTTGTCGCTTGAAATGATAGAGATTGCAATAGCAAAGCTAAAGCCGATTTAGTTAGGAGGTAAGTATCAGCCGGAGGCTCTGGAATCCATCGAGAGACGTGCCAAAAGGCTCATAGGCACACTCGTGCGAAAAAGGCTGCAAAGTCTCGAACATCGCCGAAAAATTGCTAGCTTATCGGTTTTTATCGGTTACACTTCGGAGAGTGTGCGACTGCCATCTTGCCTTTATTTCTATCGGAATGCTCGCAGCTCGAAAAAGTGACATCGTTTCATGGTTGATGTTCCAAAGACACAAACGAAGATATTTGACTCTACTTTTGTGATAAGAACGTCAAGGTTGTGGAATACGTTGCCTGAGTAGGTTTTTCCCGATAGTTACAATCTTTGTGTCTTCAAATCGAGAGTGAATCGGTTTCTTCTAGGTAAACACGCTCCATCGCAGACCGCATCATCGTTTAACATCAGGCGAGATGGCGGTCAAGTGTAAACCAATTAAAGTAAAAAAATAGTTAGGAGGTCGAAGGGCGGCTCATATTCAAAATGACAATCCTTGCGTCTGTCAAAATAAACAGATAAAACAAAGAGCGAAATGTGACATTCCGTATCGGATCAATCCGACTGGGTTTAGAATCGCTACGCTTGTTTCATTTAATTTCAACAATAAAATATTCATAACTTAGGTACATACTGTCAACTAAACATAAAACGGGTCATTGTCGATTCGCCACAAAGTAAATTCGTCACAATTTGTATACTCCATACATTCAAAGTAAACTCGCAACAAGTTTAAAAAAACAAATGGACAACGTCACAGGTGAATAAAGTAAATTCGTCACTGATTATCGTTTTATGTCATTTTTGCATAAAGTAGGGTTAGCAAGTAATGTTTATTGTGTTAGCTGTATACTCGAAATGAAACAAATATTTTAAACTATGACAACAAATTTAATAACTCACACACAGAATCAACAGCGTAGTAGTAGTAGTAAGTCAAAATATCTGATGTCACGTTCCTCCCGCAACAAAAACGTGACAGGTATCGATAAACCAGCCTCAGCCCGCGGTTTTACCCACGTAGCTCCCGTCGCCGTTGTTTCTGTTATTTTTCTGGGATTAAAAGTAATCTATGTAAAAAAGTAAATAAATAAATATTTGTGGACAATTTACACACAACACCATCTGACCCCACACTAAGCAAAGCTTGTACTGTGGCGGCCAGATAGCTGATATAAAACATGTATAGTTTTTTTAAATACACACTTATTATAAATAGAAACACCCAGACACAGTGCAAACATTTGAACTCATCCCACTAATATTTGCACTGGGCGGGAATCGAACCCACGACCCTCGGCTTTGCAGGCAGAGTTACTACCCACTAAGCCACGAGGCCAGTCAGAAGTAATAATTTGAGATGGCATATTTTTGTATATTTCTCTTTATTTATGGTCTAGTAAGTTACGGCTGGTCTAGTCGGGAGAACGGCGCCTGCCGACCCGGAGACCCCGGGTTCAAACCCCACACGCACCACTGTCTTTCCGAATATTATGAAGTTTGGATATTTGGATGTTTGTTGCTCAATCACGTGCTAATGTATGAACGGATCGGGCTGGAATTTGGAACACAGTTAGAATATATTGTAGAAGAACACATAGGCTACTTTTTATCCCAGACAAATAACAGAAACAACGGCAACGGGAACTACGCGGTAAGCTAGTTCATTGATACCTGTCACGTTTTTGTTGCGGGAGGAACATAACATCAGATATTTTGACTTACTCATACCCTTTTATTGATAACGAGTAAGTAGTTACATGTCATATTAAAATTCATTACAATTCCAATTCAATAATAAATTCAAGCTAGGTACACTCCGCGAGGTATAAGCTGAGCTTTGCATTAGTGTGAGTGATCACCAATCAGGCAGGAGCTTGAAATTTTGTCCGCGAGGTATAGGCTGAGCTTTGCATTAGTGTGAGAGATCACCAATCAAGCAGGAGCTTGAAATTTTGTCCGCGAGGTATAGGCTGAGCTTTGCATTAGTGTGAGTGATCACCAATCAGGCAGGAGCGCGGCGAGACAGAATGGCGCCGCGCCTAAGGCCGGTTGTCACACCTACACTATCCATGTACACTCACACAAATGCAAAGCTCAGCTTATGCCTCGCGGAGTGTAAGTACATGTCATATGTTGTCATGTCATAGTTACCTACTGTTACTACTACGCTGTTGATCTGTGATTGTTGCTATTAGTTATTTGTTGTCATAGTTTAAAATATTTGTTTCATTTCGAGCTACAGGGCCTGATTAACCCTTAGGCTAATTAGGCTGCAGCCTAGGGCGCAAGCGTCGTAGGGGGCGTTCTGAAATCGTGTCGTCTCATCCACTACCAATCTATTACCATCATTGTATCTACCCTACATATGTCAAATAGACCGAGGCAAAACACTAAAACTAAACGCGCTGTGTACTGAACCAATCTTGGGAACCTGATTTTAACACATTTGACGGGAGCACGTCCTCAAAATTAGCCTAGGGCGGTCAGAATTCTTGATCAGTCGCTGCTCAGCTAACACAATAAACATTACTTGCTAACCCTACTTTATGCAAAAATGACATAAAACGAGAATCTGTGACGAATTTATTTACCTGTGACATTGTTCATTTGTTTTTTTATAACTTGTGGCGAGTTTACTTTGAATGTATGGAGTATACAAATTGTAACGAATTTACTTTGTGGCGAATCGAAAACAACCCATACAAAAACACTACAGAAGCGTGACGTTTCTGTCGGGTATATTATATGCGCCGAGCGTAAAGTTTGTATTTAAATGTTAAATGTTACGTTTAGAAAACAGGTTTCATAACAAAAGTCGCTTTAAATTGAATGGGTTATCCAACAGTAAAAACATTTTCTAATAATTTCGTACTTTTAAAATGGACTTGCCCATCCAACTTTGAATGATCACAAAGTTAGTTAAACTGGTTAAAAAAAAGAGATATCAAAATTTAAGTTAGTACACATTTTATTTTATTTAAATACTGTCATTATATCAAATAGGACCTGTCGTCATGCCTGAGCCTGTCGCGGTCTCCGCGAGAATTGGTAGCTTAAAATTGTTTATGTAACGATTTGATGCAGTTGATTACATACTGTGCTATATTTTATCAATAGGAAGCTGCTGAGTCAGAGTATTCATAATTTATCTAAATTCTAAAAAACTTCAAATCGGACGTAATAGGGATAGTAGACATCTAACAGGCTGGTACTTTTTTTAAACAACTAGGTATTAAAAACCAGAAATGAAAAGAAGATGAGGAACCGTCGTGCTGATCCTGCCAACTACAGGCCCATCTCGGTCACGTCCATACTCAGCAAGACTATGGAACGTGTCTTAAACCACAGGCTTCTGGCGTACCTAGAATCAAACGACCTCCTCAGTGACCGGCAAAACGGGTTTCGACGAAACCGGTCCACCGGGGATATTCTAGCGTACGTCACGTCTTGAGTGAAGCTATTGAGAAACACGGGAAAGCACTTGCAGCCTCCCCTGGATATCTCGAAGGCTTTCGACAGGGTTTGGCATGATGCCATTATAAGCAAGATTTCTAGTTATGGTTTGTTTCCTGGGTTTATTGCATGGATATCGAACTTCTTGAGGGATCGGTCCATACGAGTCGTCATTGATGGCTGCTCGTCGGATCAAATGGCTATCAATGCCGGAGTCCCTCAGGGGTCGGTACTTTCTGCGACGCTCTTCCTGCTACATATCAAAAAAAAAAGGCGACATCGTTTCATGGTTCATGTTCCAAAGACACGAACGAAGAGATTTGACTCTACTTTTGTGATAAGAACGCCTAGGCTGTGGAATACGTTGCCTGAGTGGGTTTTCCCCGATGGTTACAATATCTGTTTCTTCAAATCGAGAGTGAATCGGGCGAGATGGTGGTCAAGTGTGAGCTTATAAAAGGTAAAAAAGGAAGAATTGAATCAGCTGACAATTTTTTTTTTTATTGTATAATTTAAGCCTAGAACTAATTGTCTTGCCAGACATATCGCATGTCTCTCGAAGAGTTCAGTTTGTATGGGTAACTTTTAAAATGTTTTGTATATCTTATCTTGTACCAGCACACAGCAATAAAGATTTTTGTATATGTTTAACTTACTTTATTTTTAAGCGATTTCAATCAAGGAAGAGGTTTTCGATTTTTAGCATCTTTATTTATAAATCTCCGAGTGACGAGCGCAGTGAAGTGTTAGGTAATGATTTGGACTCTTCATGTCCCAATAACTATGTGTCACTGTGCTGTTATGTGACGTGCATGTTGCTTACCATCAGGCACATGTCCTGTTCGTCTCGTCACTCTATTAAAAAAAACTAATACTTATTTCTGTAACGTCTGTTTGGATATATGGATCTTTGATGCTCAATCACGTCGCAATATATGGCTGAAATTTGGAACACAGATTATAGTTTGGAAGAAAAGTAATCTATGTGAAGAAAAGTGAAGTATTCCTGGAATAAGCGGGAACTACGCAAGTGAAAATGCGGGGCGCTGCTAGTCATCTTATATATCTTGGTGACGAGCGCAATGCAGTGCAAGGTAATGATTTGGACTGTTCATGTTCTAATAGCTGCGTCACAGTACTGTTATGGACAGGCCGATTGCTTACTATTAGCCACATGTCCTGCTCATCTCGTCACTCTTTCGAAATCACACTTCTTACGGCGCGGTTAGATATGATGAGAGTACATTTTCGCACACTGACAGCCAAAATTTGGCATGGAATTTGGCTGAAGACAACTGTATCTTTAAAAGCCGAGTCACACAGGGGCGGGAGCCGCGAGAAAGCGATCCGATAGCGATCCAGTGCAAAGCGATAGCGGTCCGTATCATGTCACACAGAGCTACTGCCCGCAGCCCGCGGCGGGCAGATGGCGAGAACACAGCCGGTGTGACACCAAAAGCGATCAAATTGCTCACGACCTTTCGTAACGCAGCTTCAGGTCAGACAGCAACGAAGAAGAAATTTTTTCTCTTATTAGCAATGTACCAAAAAAAAGTATAATATAGTAAAAACCCAAAAGGATTTGGGTTCATGATATAAATATTGTTTAAAATAGAATGACATAACAATAAATTTTAGCTAAATTGTAGAAAAAGGTAATGGCAATTATTAAACTGAGGTGTGGGAACACTTTTGTAGGATATCCTAACATTCGGTTTTAATTTCTAACCACTGGGAACAGGGGGTAGTTCCTTGGGGAAGTTTAGGCGTACACTTTTACGTACGCGTGACCCGGTTATACAAGGTACAGTGTAATTCCTATAGATTTTAAGATAACGTCCCAATCGTTTTTATATTGGGTGGTAGCATAGATTAGCTTGTTAATTATTACCGATCAGATCACGGCGGATTCCCAGGCTGGTCACGTAATTTACCCTACAAATATGAAACGAGGTATGTTTCGAGTTTTCGGTTCGATTCATAATTAAAATACTAGAAAACGAACTATATCGCACGATTACGTTGTAAAAAAATACAACTCGTGAGATCGGATCGCGATCGCTACGCGAACGCTCTGTCCTGTGTGACAGCTTGTACTGACTACCGTAGAATACAGCGCCCGCGCCGGCCAGCCGTCGCGCGTTCTTCCCGCGAAGCATGGCGAAGCGATCTCTTGTTTGTCGTCCCAATCCTGTCGCGCGGGAAATCGCATCGCGCCGGATCGCTCCCGCTTGCTATGTGTCAGGTTGCATACAAATTCGAATATTACAAAAATTCCCGTCCCGGATCGCGATCGCTTTCTCGCGGCTCCCGCCTCTGTGTGGCCCGGCTTTTAGAGTGAATTTGACATGAAGGATTTGGCTAACGACTGTCTGTTTAGAGTAAACTTTTACGACGCGCATGGACACCGACACCCTTTGATACACTGAAGTTAGTTGTATATTCACCATACGCAGCCCCTACTTATTGTTCCCACTGCTGGGACTAAAGGAAATGAAATGAAATGAAATGAAATGAAATGAAATGAAATGAAATGAAATGAAATGAAATGAAATGAAATGAAATGAAATGAAATGAAATGAAATGAAATGAAATGAAATGAAATAAATGAAAATGAAATGAAATGAAATGAAATGAAATGAAATGAAATGAAATGAAATGAAATGAAATGAAATGAAATGAAATGAAATGAAATGAAATGAAATGAAATGAAATGAAATGAAATGAAATGAAATGAAATGAAATGAAATGAAAATGAAATGAAATGAAATGAAATGAAATGAAATGAAATGAAATGAAATGAAATGAAATGAAATGAAATGAAATGAAAAATGAAATGAAAGAAATGAAATGAAATGAAATGAAATGAAATGAAAATGAAATGAAATGAAATGAAATGAAATGAAATGAAATGAAATGAAATGAAATGAAATGAAATGAAATGAATGAAATGAATGAAATGAAATGAAATGAAATGAAATGAAATGAAATGAAATGAAATGAAATGAAATGAAATGAAATGAAATGAAATGAAATGAAATGAAATGAAATGAAATGAAATGAAATGAAATGAAATGAAATGAAATGAAATGAAATGAAATGAAATGAAATGAAATGAAATGAAATGAAATGAAATGAAATGAAATGAAATGAAATGAAATGAAATGAAATGAAATGAAATGAAATGAAATGAAATGAAATGAAATGAAATGAAATGAAATGAAATGAAATGAAATGAAATGAAATGAAATGAAATGAAATGAAATGAAATGAAATGAAATTTATTCCATATAAAATAGAGTCCAATATTAAGATGTTTATAAAATTTCACTAAGCGATCATTCTATTTTGCCAAGATCTCTGGCATATGGAATTAATATATGTCAGCTGAAAAATTATACATAGGTAATAAATTATTTTTTTAAATGTATCAAACAACGTAATCAAATAAAACATTTTCGATAGCCTTTTTAACATTGCGTCACCTGCAAGTCAATGTCAAGTCAAAATGGTTTGAGGTTAATTATTTTTTTGCAAAATTAATACCAAGGAAAAAAGGTACAAACACTTTTAAAGTCT
Source organism: Ectropis grisescens (assembly GCA_017562165.1). Lineage (NCBI taxonomy): Eukaryota > Metazoa > Arthropoda > Insecta > Lepidoptera > Geometridae > Ectropis > Ectropis grisescens. The sequence continues at coordinate 16,082,020 of CM029797.1, forward strand.
AATTTAAACTTGAAGTATTAGTTGTATCAATTCTCAGTCGACTATGTTTGATTATATTTTATGGAGAAAAATACCACAAGTAGACTTACCTTTGTAGCACCAGTAGGCTCCTTGCACAAGGCTTCAACTTCTTGGGGTGAAATTCCTTCGTTAGCCATCGTTCTATAACAGAAAATTAATAGAAAATAAACTCAAGAAGGGGTACGAACATAACCTAAAAGATACCCAATGATAATTAAGTACTTTTAATAATCGGTGAGTGCATGGTGGCTTAGAATAATACTTAAACAATTCGAAACTTACATAATTTTTCAGTAAACAAGAAATTTTAAATAAATAAGACTAGCATAAGCGTCCGCTCGTGAAGACAGCGTTTGTTGATTAACGTTTAGTGCTGCCCACTGGGCTTTATTTGCCACGATATAGTCGTGGTCATGACGCGACCTCAATACTTACAATAGCAGCATTTTTCTACTACAGCCAAAAACCGCTATCGGAGCGCGCAGTATCTAGCTATTCTTACTAAACCAGCTAAAGACGACAGACGAGTAACTCGATCTCGCGTCGTAGCAACGTGATGCCGCATACGAACAGTTATCGTTCAAAACCGCTATGGAGAATAACTAAAAACTAAAAACCGACCTAAAAACTATTAGAACAAATAGTTTCAGAAGCCGCTATTACCAGCAATAGCAATCAATAGTTTCGTGATTGCCCGAACGCGTAACAACCCATAGCTACTACGATAAGATACAAGAACAAAATTGAAAATTTTGATTAACCCCCGACTACCTCGGCTCTCGGATTATCTGAACAACATTCTACTAGTCAAGCTCTTTTATTTGATACCCATATTAAGGGAACTGTGAAAAAAGAAATGTATTTCGCCATTTGTGGTAGCGGCCATCTTGGATTTGAAATTTGGCATAGTACGAAGTATTCTACTTCTACTTGTCAAACCCTTTCATTTGAACGAAAGTATAAACACAGTAGGGGTTTCAAAATTGTTATTTTGGTCAAATCCCAGTTCTAGAAGAAGATGTAGTGTGAGGGTGAGAGTGGGTGCATGTGTGTGAGGGTGTGTGTGTGTGTGTGTGTGTATGAGGGAGAGGGTGTACGTATGTGTTTGTGTTGTAAGTGACAGAGAGATAGACTATGAATAAGTACGACTAAGTCGAAATCAAACGAGTGCCAGTTCGTTTCCAACCTCAAGTTGTGGCAGATTATAATAGAGCCCAATCACAACACTGAGCGTATCCGAGTGATAAAGTTTTCAGTATCCTCATACGACAAAGACCCTAACCATTCACGAACCACTCGTTTTACTTTCGTGAACCGTTCACACTTGATGAATGGGAGAGCCTTGACAGTTTCATTATAGATTCGTGGAAGCAGATATTTAGGATGTCTGGTAGCAAAAGCAGACCTAATATCGCAAACTGGTAGTCTAAAAACTCTTCTCGATGTCACCTCTGCGAGCCAACTCGACCCCTTCAGCGACTTGTGAATTTTTAGTACTGCTTTTTGGATGAACAGCTGTCGTACTGAAGGGACAGCGGCCTCCCTATACAACTCACGCGTGGGGAACCTGAAAGGTTTCCTCAGCATGGTTTTCAATACTGCACGTTGGGCTCTTTCAAGCTCCAACATGATGGTCTTGGCAGCACCCCCCATGCCAGGCTGCAGTAGATTAAAATCGATTGACCCAGTGACATATAAACCATCGTGAGAGTCTTCAGATCGCAGGAGGAGCGCAAACACTTCATCACGTAAATGAATTTTCTGATCCTTCCCGCAAGTTTGGAAATATGGCATTTGAATGAAAGTGTCTCATCCAACTCAACGCCAAGATAACGAATCCTATCAACCCGGCTGATAGGTACGCAGCTACACAATCCGGGGGAGCTGTTACTCGGTTTGGCAGAACAGGAATGCACCTTAATGTGAAAATCGTTAGGAGGTTCTGATTTTCGGGATTTATGAAATGCGATTAATTTGGTTTTAGTAGCATTGAGGGTCAAAAGGTTATTATTCAACCATTTAGCCACCAGCCGCATACCATCCTCCGTACTATTCCTGACATTCGTCCACGTCCTGCCTGTAAAGATCACCGCTGTATCATCAGCGTAGCAAATAATGTCAGCCCCTGCAAGACCAAGGTTTAGAATGCCGTTGATGTATATTGTAAAGAGGGTGGGTCCTAAAATGCTACCCTGCGGCACGCCAAAGCTCACAGGCAGCATGTCACTCAAGGAATCGCACGACCCCACTCTAACACGTTGCCTGCGGTTGGTTAGATAGCTTTGAAACCAATTTTGCGCAATACCTCTGACTCCGGCTGACTCTAGCTTTTTTAGAAGTAGTAGTTACTCTCAGACAGAAAATCGTGTGCCTCGAGGTACTCTACCAGCCTGTTGTTAACTATTTTTTCAAGAATCTTCGAAAAAACACCAAGCAACGAAATGGGTCTATAGTTACTGGGTACATCTTTTGGACCATCTTTGTGAATGGGCACGACCACTGCCAGTTTCCAAGCATCCGGAAATCTACCACTTTCCAGGCTCAAGTTACATATGTGTGTAAGTGGAATTAATATATGAGGTTTTATGCGTTGTAGAAGTATTCCCGATATGCCGTCGTGTCCTGATGCACTCCCCGACTTAACACCAGATATCAGTTTACTGATTTCTAAATGATCTGTGGGAGTCATAAAAAAAGAATGTAGAGTGGAGCCTTCAGTTTTGTAAGATTCAACTAGATCAGTTTCACTAGAACAGCTATCACGAAGGATTTTGTTTGCGAGATTTTTTCCAATATTAGCGAAGTAATCGTTACACTCATTAAGTTTCCCGGAAGTGTCCTTGTGACCGGAGATTAATTCAGTGGACCGAGATTTCAATTTTGTGCTGTCACAAATGCTATTGATTGTTTCCCCACATTTTTTTTGGATTGTTTTTATGCTCAAGAAGTGTATTTTTTTCGTATTCTGTTTTGACACGGTGAAGAAGATTCTTGTAAAAGTTTCGATATCTGCGGTAAGTGAGATCAAGAATTTTATTTTCTGGATTTTTTTTCGATTTTAAATGTAGTTTGTCACGGGTTTTTTGACATCTTATAAGTCCAGGCGTGATCCATGGCTTTAAATTATAAGACGAGCGGCTCAGGTGGACCTGTCTACTGTGCTTGGATATGAGAGAAGAAAGGATGGTATGGAACTCATTAACAGCTTCGTCAACGTCCGTCATCCCTGAGACAGAAGACCAGTCTATGTACTGTAGATCCGCCAATAACGCGGAATAGTCGGTTTTAAGTTGCGTGCGAGCCCTTTTATTAGGTTTATTTAACGAAGTGGCGACGCTTACAATGCAGAGCTTATGATCGGTGATCGCTGTGTTGCACACAACTCCCACAGCATCAAAACCCTGTCTTACAAATATATGATCGAGGCACGCCTTTTCACGCGTACACCCGGATATCGCGGGAAGGAGTTGGTGCTCCGCAACCATATTTAAATACTCGGAGCAATCTACAGACAAAGGGTCCTCAATAATATTTAGATTCAAGTCACCTGCTAATATTAGACACGACCTATTCTTCTCGGCATTCAAGGTGTCATTAAGCGAGTAAGTGAATTTAGAGATGTCTTTGAAAGCGGGGGATCTATATACGCCGTAAACTACTAAAGCATCATTAACTTTAATTTTTAAACAATTGCAAGTCTTCAGCGTCGGGTTCTGTCACCACCGCCGACAACGATTCCCCTCACATATGCAATAACTCCACCGGACTTATTTATATATTTTATCGTGTTGTAGGAATTATAGCCTGGAATTTGAGGAATTAATTTATTAGAATTTAACCAGCCTTCAGTAAGAATAATTATATCAACTTTCAATACCAATCTCGTTAGAGCTATCATAAAACAGTTAAAGTTTCTATGAACACTACGAATGTTCATAGTCAGGACTTTGAGATTGTGTTTGTCGTGACCTGAGAAATAGTGTTCGCATCGCTCAAGACAATCAGATTTGTAGCACTTTATCATAAAAGAATCATCAATGTTATCTAATAGTTCCATCATTGATAACCTACGAAGAAGCGAACGATTCGCAGGTCCACGAACCATTTATTAGTTCGTGGGTTCGTGTTCCGCGAACAAGCACCCCTTTCGCAGGCAGTCATTAGTTATACATTTTAGTTTTATAATTGTAATATCTAAGTACAGATGATAAAGTACTACATTAGTATTAAGATTAATTAAAATGAATTGAGAGAGCAGCGAAACAGGAATTTTGATGTGAGGTAACGTTGTTTCCGAGGGATTTGGAATGTCTACATGATAGTGTATATGTGGGAGTGTGGCCTGAGGAGTGTTCATATTATGTGGGTGTGACGGTAAAATACAAAAATACTTTAAAGATAAGAGATACAAAACAATGCCAAAAAGAATTACAATTATAATCATAGAAAATAAAACGTAATAAGTTAAAAACAGAATGACGATTAAGTTCGTTGAAAAGTTAAGCAATATGATTCTCAACAATAGCAACGGAACGCGAGTCGGGTCCGGGGGCGGTCGCACAGTAATGTCAGAGGCACCAAATAATAAGTCGATGTTCCAACCGTAATACGCACCCAGGTTAAAGCAATAACCGTCGCAACTCAGCGGTAAAATAGTAATAGGTGAAATAGCCCACGAACCCAAGCAAGTCCGCAGCAGGTCACTAATCACCATAGAATTACTTCGCATTTTAACCAGAAAATTACAGTAAAGAGTAGATACGACCGATAGCGGTTTATTGCAATAAAATATAAAACAATAATCTTTATTCATTATGACGTTTACAGCGAAGACAAAGGGTTTCACTCTAGGTTTACAGACGCGAGCACGACGGCGACAGTGTGGGAACAACGCAGGTACACTCGGGTCATTGAACTGTCGAGAGGTTGCGCTCCAGGTCAGCTTGATTGCGAATAGGTATAGCAGGTCTCCCTTCTTGTTTCCGTATGTAAATCGTCCCGCCACTAATCCAGCAGTATTTAACGCCAAGCACTTTTGACCTGTTACGCGCTTCATGAAATAACTGCCTTCGCGTTTTAGTCAGGCGCTCGTTAACGTATATCTTACTTGCCGGGTTGCCAATGTCTATGCCGCTTGTTGTTACGTTGGGTCTGGATTTCACCGCCTTGAGGAAAGAGTCCCGCCTTCGTCGCCTGATGAAACGGACCACGACAAGACGAGACCGTCGGTCGGCACCGTCAGCACCTTTTGGCGAGCGAGGACCGACCCTGCCGATCCAATCTATATCTTCGTCCAACAGTTTGTCACCCACTCTTGCGGCCAATACTTGTAAGACATGAATTAAATTTTCGTTCTGATTCTCGGGTAAACCAGCGATTTCCAGTTCATTACTTAAAGCAGCCTGAAGTTGGCTTTCTACGGCTTGCTCCATTTGGAAGATACGGCCACACATAAGGTTGCACTCGGTCCGACCCGCTTCAAGCTCTGTCAGCCTGTGAGTCGCGACCGACATAGATTTATCGTACTCATCCATCCTACGATTGCAATTAGTAACCATCTCTTGAATTTGCTGCTTAAAAATGCACATCTCTTTTCTAAGCAATCTAATTTCATTTAATATCAGAGTCATTTCAGAGGGAGGTTGCTCCTGCACGGGAGAGGCAACGTCCAGGGAAGGTTCGGAACCCACGGGCGTCGAGAGGCTGACACCGACGCCGCCGGCACCCGGGGAAGCTTTAACTTGACCGGCCGCCGCAGCGGCGGCGGCGGCAATTTTTTTCTGTCGCTCTGTTTTAGGCTTAGTCCCTTTTGAAATTGTTATTTGGCGAACAGGCGATTCGGAGTTGTCAGTTTTGGGTTCTTTGCTTCGACAAAGAGGACACACAAATGACATTCTAAAACCAACCGTCGCCTCAGCCGCCGTTACAGCAACACATTGGAGATGAAAAACAAGGGAGCACTTTGCACATTTTATCTTTGCCTTAGTATCCACCGGGGCACGGCACGCTTCACATGTGTCGGACATTATAAAATATTCTTCCGGGCTTTTTAGTTAACAATTAAAATCAAACCTTTGTGAAATGTGGCCTTGGATGCGGTGAAAGTGATGGCACGATTCTCAAACCTGTGTGTACGAGCGAGACAACACAATCCGGAACGTAAACAAAACAACAGCTGATCACAGGCGTTATAATTTTGCTTGTCCTGCAATGAAAACTCCACCCACAGAAAAGGTAATAGCACCGTTACACTTATTGTTGTGTGTACTTTGAAGGAAACTATGAAATTAAAACTCAATTAATCACTAAGTAATTATTTACATTAAAATTCTTAGATATCCTTTAAAACGATGTTGACTGTTTTCCATTACATAATACATAATTCGACATAATTCGGCATTTTGTGGTGGCGGCCATCTTGGATTTGAAATTTGTTATAGTATTTTACTAGTCAAGCCCTTTCATTTGATACCCATATTGAGGTAGGTTGTGAAGAAATATTTTGTCCCCAATCTTGTGGAGGCGGCCATCTTGAATCGACATTAACCAAACATAGCTGAGAACATCCGCACGGATATTAACCTTCAAATAAAAAAAAACGCATCGAAATCAGCTTATCCGTTTGAGCTCTACCTACGGTGCCACAGACAGACACACACACAGACAGATAGACAGACAGACAGACAGACATCGACGTCAAACTTATAACACCCCTTTTTTTTGTCGGGGGGTCAAAAAATCAATCGTGCGTGTATGCGCAACAACGGAACGGCTTGAGGCTGTGGTCTTCGGAACTCCGGACTATGCAACAAGAAAAGTTAGCATTTCCCGCATCACCCAGTGCAAATATTTGTGTGATGAATTCAAATGTTTGCACTGTGTCTGGGTGTTTCCATGCATAATATTAGTATTTAAAAACTATATAAGTATTATATCAGCTATCTGGCTGCCATCACACAAGCTTTGCTTAGTTTGGGGTCAGATGGTGTTGTGTGTGAATTGTCCACCAATATATATATTTATTTAAGAGAGCGCGATCAGAGTACAATATGGGTAGTAAAAAGGCGCGTAATCCGCATGAGTGTCATCCGGAGTTCGAGGTCTCCCCTCGCATTCACAGAGCGTTTTTGGACGCCGAAAAGGTTTACATAGGACTCCAAAGGAGACCAGTGGCAGACCATTCGCCCTTGGTGCAGTGCTCTAAGTACCTAGGTTTCGGCCATACAAAGGCGATCTGCCAGGAAGAGGGGTGAGTCCTGCAGTCACTGCGGAAAAACCACTCCTGGACAGAATGAAAGGTAAGAAAAGAAGACCTGCCACCTAAATGCAAGAATTGCGCGATCGCTCATCCCAATAGCCCCAACAGAGAACTCGCTCACAACGCCTTTAGTAGCGAGTGCCCTGAAAGGATAAAATAGGATGGGATAGCGCTGTCTCGAATATCTTATGCTAAGGGCACTCATGAGGAACGTGGCTGTCTCCCAAAGAGTAGACGAACCAGGTATGCGTTTCATCCAAGCAAACCTGCAGCGCTCCCAGAATGCAACGACAGAACTCCTGAAGGTCGATAGAAGCGTTACGTTCTATAGCCTTCTTCGATAAATGGACTATCCAAGAGAAAAATAATCTTTCAATTCGGACCAGTACTTTCCGAGATCCTAGCGTTCAAACAAACAAACTCTTCAGCTTTATAATATTAGTATAGATTGAAGTCATTATTTAGAACTTTGAAAATGTACATAAATTGCACAGATTTCTAAAACAAAAGAAAATTTTAGAAATCTGTGATAAATTGCATGATTTTTCTTTTTTTTTTAACCCCCGACCATAAAAGGGGGTGTTATAAGTTTGACGTCGATGTCTGTCTGTCTGTCTATCTGTCTGTCTGTCTGTATGTCTGTCTGTTTGTCTGTCTGTCTGTCTGTCTGTCTGTCTGTCTGTCTGTCTGTCTGTCTGTCTGTCTGTCTGTCTGTCTGTCTATTTGTGTGTGTGTCTGTCTGTGGCACCGTAGAGCTCAAACGGATGGGCCGATTTCGATGCGGTTTTTTTAATTTGAAAGTTAATTACCGTGCGGGTGTTTTTAGCTATGTTTGGTTAATATCGATTCAAAATGGCCGCCTCCACAAAATGGCGGATAAAATATTTCTTCACAACTTACCTCAACATGGGTATCAAATAAAAGGGCTTAACTAGTAGAGTACTATACGCTATAAAAAAATTCAAATCCAAGATGGCCGCCACCACAAAATGACGAATGATGTATTTTTTTTTCACTACTACTTCAATATGGGTATTCAATTCAATTCAATTCAATTTATTTCTTCGAACCATTATTTTACAAAGAAAACTTGGTAACGTCAAATACAAAATAATAAAAGAGTTTAAATACATAAACAAGTGACAATATTTAACAGTAAGCGGCTGTAAAGAGGCCTTGTCCAACGGATTCAACATTTTAATTAGCTAAATCCTTTGTCAAAAGCTTTATAAAAAGCAAAAAATAAATAAAAAATTAAATCTAAAATTTTAAATTACGATGTTAAAATACTCTTAATTAATTGGTAGTTACATTTGTGATACACTTTTTTGCCATACATTTTTGTCCTTAATGAAATCATCAACATTATAATAGGCTTTATCCATTAAATAGGTCTTTACAATATTTTTGAACCTTTTTTCATTGAGACCTGCCAACTGATCTGGTATGACATTATAGAAGCGAACACTGTTTCCTATAAAAGAATTACATGTTTTTTGTAGTCTACACTTCGGAATTACCAATTTGTCTTTGTAGTGTGCCTTAGGGTTTTTATCTGATACTTTACCAATGCTTTTCTTATTCTTTCTGGCATACATTATGCATTCATAAATATACAGGGAAGGGGCTATTAAAATATTTATATTTTTAAAAACCTTCCTCAAAGATTCTCTAGCGGGTAATTTGTACATTGCGCGGATTGCTCGTTTTTGCAATATGAAAACTGAATTTCTGTCCGCTGCCGACCCCCATAATAGAATTCCATAGGACATGATGCTATGATAATACCCATATAATATATCAAACGAAAGGGCTTGATTAGTAGAATACTTTGCACTATGACAAATTAATGTCAATCCAAGATGGCTGATACCACAAAATGGCGAATTACATTTCTTTTTTCATAACTCCCTTAATATGGGTATCAAATGAAAGGGCTTGACTAGTAGAATGTTGTACAGATAACAAATCTTAGGTAGTCGGGGGTTAGTCAAAATTTTTAATTTTGTTCTTGTTATTAATTGACGTGTCAATTGTACGTTTACCAATAAAGAACTTTGACTTTGGTGCTCCACATACAGATTTTCCGTTCGCTGTGAATTGAGCTCGAGCGTCACGTTCATAAATGAAAGAAATCTTCGGGTAAACTCGGATGATAGTTTTCCCTTCTATCGGCAGTCCCCATGACTGCCAATTTTTGTATAATAATTTACGTTTACTTTGTGTTTTTATATTGTGGCTTTTAAAATAGAGTATTCTTATCTTATTATGGGTTAAAAAAACAATGCAATAATAACAGTATTTAACATGATTTATTTACATACGTATTAAATCACATAAGATAATTGCTGTATTTTAGATTAAAAATCTACAAAACTTCGATTCTTAGAGAAGATGTAATGCGTAAATAACATGTTTAAATGCGATTAGGTTCAGTCCAGTATAATGTGTTTAATTTAAAAAATAACTTATAACAATATATAATTTTACATAAACGTTGAAAAAAAAGTTAATAAGAAAAAAAAAGTATTTCTTATATTACAAATAGATTTTTACAACTTTAATCTTAGGTTACGTTTATCTTTAACTATAATTAAAACGATACGTCATTTTAAACTTACAAGGTTTAAACACAACTAATGTCCTACTCTTAGTAAACTATAAGGCAGATTTTTTGTTTTTACATCATAAAACTATAAACACCACAAGATTAAACGCGTAAGATTATGTTTATACGGTAGGTTAGAATAATGTATAATCTGAGGTCGTTAGATTATAATCTGACAGAGTTACCAATTTTACTGTGACATATAAAAAAAACAGCTCCTGCACTTGTTTACCATTAAAAAATATGAGTATTTTCGATAAGTAAATATACAACAATCGAGTAATTTTAATTTTTCCCGCTAAAACACTAACGACTATCACCGAACTGACATGACGTCACTAACCGCAAAACATTGGTCGCGATTCACGACTGTATGTCCAATTTGTGTTTCTTATTTTTACTTGAATACACACAATCAAAATCGTCGTCGTTAAGATCGCAAACTATTTAAAAAATGCATAGAAGTAAATATCTTACTGTGATGACATTATACATTGACGAACTTTGATTCTGATTCGTGTAGTACAAGTTGACCCTTCGCATGAGTACACTAGTTACGTCTATCCTTGTATGTTTGTAGCATCAATTGGAGCTTAGACGACTCCGCTGGTGAAGATCTCGATCCAGTAGCCGTCGGGGTCCTGAATGAAAGCCAGACCCTTCATCTTACCATCGCTGGGCTTCTTAATGAACTTCACGCCTTGTTCTTCAAATCTGGCAAGAAAGATCGAGATATAATAAAAAAACTTGAGAGGTGTCAAGGGGACACCCGGATGGAACGAAGTTCCTTTCGATTAATTAGTGAAGGAATTATTATTATTTACAAAAAACCTGTATACACTCAACAAAAATAATTGTCGCGACACCACACTGTTCAATGCGAAATAGAAATGAAAATATCTGGCTTGCTTTCTATAAGAGAGAGAGAGACAGACAGAGAAACATGCGACGCCGCACAGCTTACAATAGCAAAAAGTGTCGTGACAACTTTTCGTAAGAATTTTTTCCGTCTAGCCCCCCTTCACAACGCGCGATAAGGAACTTCGTTTCAAAACTTCGTTCCAATAAAATGATTGTGTGGTTTTAAGAAATGACGGTAAAAGACAATTTTCGAAATTGCTTTTATGTTGAAGATTGACGCATGTTTATTTGAAATAAAATATTAGTATTTTCGATGAGCCAATGTAAAATATTAAGACTAATTTTGTATTTTCCCGCTAAAATACTAACGACTGACATGACGTCACTAGTCGCAAAACATTGGTCGCGATTCATGAATGTATGTCCAGTTGATGTGTTTTCTTAACATTGCTTGAATACAAACAATCAAAATCATCGTTGCTAAGATCGCAAACTATAATAAAAATGTAGAAAAGTAAACAGTTTAGTCAGTTTTCGACAGCTTGTTTTGCGACTAGTGACGTAATAAGTCATATTGGTGTTTCCAAAAATATTAAGAATATAGTACTTAAAATCATTTATAATTAATTCACTGCGTAACATTAAATTATAATAATATGGTTTTCGATATTCTATTAATACAAACTATAATAAAATAACATTAAACATTAATTTGTAATTAGTGTTAACATCCCATTAAGTAATTTAGCTAACTTAACGAGTAACGGCGTCATATTGGCCTCGACTGCTCTGTCGAACGCCTTTTACTTTACCCCTACTCCGCAGCGACCGTCACGCGATATGCAATAGATAGTAGGTAGTAGTAATTTACTAGTGATAGGAATCTTAGCAGAGTCTGCCTGGGGAAGCAGCACCTTAACACATTTTTATCAGTTATTCTACCACGAAGCAGTAATGTGCAAACATGAATGTGTTCCGGTTTAAAAGGCAATGTTTCCAGATAAATTACAGGGCTTAGAGATATAACATGTCAGATATCTGGGTGACGAGCGCAGTGCAGTGCTAGGTAATGATTTGAACTGTTCATGTTCCAATAGCTGTACAGTATACTCTTATGTTATTGTTTGTGTTTATTAATTCTGTTTTGTGTGTTCATTGAATGAATAAATAAATAAATAAATAGCTGCGTGTCACTGTGCTGTTATTTGGCAGGCATGTTGCTTACTATCAGACACATGTACTGCTCGTCTCATCACTCTTTATTTGATTAATAATAAGTAAATGAATGAATACATACTTGGCGCAGGCTTCCTCCACGTTGGGTACCCAGATGCCGATGTGGCCGAACCCTCGCGGGTCGGAGTTCCCGTTGTGATACGAAGAGTCGTCACTCTCGGTTCCCCAGTTGCTGAAACACAAACAATCCATTATATAACTTGCTATTTTTTACCTTTTATAGGTTTACACTTGAACGCCATCTCGCCTGATGTTAAGCGACCAGCGAGCAACACAAGGGCGTAGGCTTACACAGCGTTTCCCCTCTGTCAAAGTACAAGTCCGCGTGGACCATGGAGTTTCATAATATACTGTGGCTGAGGGCGGTGCTAGATTTGTGAATGGTGTTTTATTTTTTACTAGATGCCCGCCCCGGCTTCGCCCGTGGTACATTATAGGGCGCTCATCGGGATCCCGTACATATCCAACAGTATAATATTATGACTGAAATCGGTTCAGCCATTCCTGATAATATCGCTTTCAAACAAAAAACCTCTAAAGCTACCTGCTACGCCACCTGTCGGAAATTGGTCGTACCAACTCAGATTTATAAACAAATTTGATTAGCAAAGGTTTATATTCAATGACGCAATCTTGGACATTGGCGAAATTACGGTGACATTACCGAATGGAAATAAAAAAATTAAGTTGAAGTTGACATAATCGCTGTCATGCTGTCATGTCAAGTGTATCTCTCTACTTAGTCTGTGGACAAAGCACGCTACGAAAACTCTCAAAAAGGAATATTTTTCCCCCGTTTTTGTTACATTCTTGATTCATGCTCCGATTCTATTTATTGTAGCGTTATGTTCTATAGCCTAAAGCCTTCCTGGATAAATGGACTATCTAATAGAAAAAGTATCTTTTAATTCGGACCAGTACTTCCCGAGATCCTAGCGTTCAAACAAACAAATAAACTCTTCAGCTTTATAATATTAGTATAGATGTGTTAGTGATTTAGCTGTGTGAGTATGATCGGCAATGGATCGGTACAGGTATGTGTTGTATGTAATATTGCGGTTTTGCGCTAGTGTGCAACTCTCCCCTCCCGCAAGAAGTGACAGAAAGATTTGAACAATATTTTTTAGCTAATGCCTACTCCCTTCCACGCTTGCGCGGAAGATCGAGTTGCTCGATATAAGCGATGACGCGATTTACGATAGAGCGTGCTTGCCTAGAAGAAACCGATTCACTCTCGATTTGAAGACTCCAAGAATGTGACCATCGAGGAAAACCCACTCAGGCAACGAATTCCATAATATAAACGTTAATTAACTTTAAACTTTAACAAAAAAAACTTTAAAACGTAAAACTTTAAAATCATTTTATTTTTAAATGGATTTTAGAAGTATGGTTGCTAGGATGCTGTCGGTCGGTTCGTACGGCGAGCGTGTATTGTTATAAATAATACACAAATAAATAAATACATATAGTTTGACACTTATCTGTGCGGTAATTGTTATCATATAGTGAAACGTTGGTATCAAACTTTTAATATGTTAATTATTTTTATGCTATTTCTAATGTTTTTTTTATTCATATTTGCCGTGTGAATTATACATTTATGAATAAAGAACTTTGCAACTTTGCGTTGGCTGCATCATTGAAGGCCATCCGAGAGTTCAACTTACAGATGGCCATCAGGGACAGAAACGCGGCCGTCGTGGAGGCTCTGAACCGGGATGAGACGATTTAGAAAATAACAAAAAGAGCGCTAGAATACGGTATTTGTCAATGTTGAAAATATAGCATAAATTATGATAATCTTATTAGATAACACATTAAATAAACATATTTCACTCTATTTTGGAAGATATAGTGTATTTTTTTAGAAATACGACACTGAAAATTTAAAAAATACTGAATTTTTATCTTAGACTTAAACGCTCTGTTAAGGATGGCAACGCTGGTGACGTCACACGCCAGTAAATATGCTATCTACAGCGAACGATTTCTTTAAGAATAGTTATTTATTTACTGGCGTGTGACGTCACGCGCGTCACATGACCAGACACAACGTTTTTGGCGGGCTTTTCGAACTTTATACTTTAAACATTTATTTTTAATGTTAAAACAGTGGATCTTGCGGAAATGTTCATGTGGTATGTACTCGTATATTATGCAATCAAAAATCTTTTAAACGGTTTTACAAATTTAGTCAAATACCGTATTAAGTTGAAAATGTTCTCTACTCCCACCTATTTTCCTTGTTTTTTCCTAATCCAAGATACATATAAAAAAATTGCCAGTCATAGGAATTGCCGATAGAAGTGAAACTGAGAATTTGATAGCTCACTTTGGAACTACGCGGGTGAAACCGGACAGCGCTGCTAGTCTGCAATAAATCTACAAAATCGTCTAAATAAGTCATCTAAGCATGGCCACTTAGATTATATGGCCATGGTACCGAATTAACCCGAAAATTTCTTATCGTCCCCGAGCGTGACGCTAGAATTCAATTCACGGCCCACGAAAATTCTGTCTGTGGCTCGCCGATAGAAGTTTTCACTTCAAAAAGTACCAAAAATAACAAAGACCACGGACTCCGGAGTATGTGGAAATAAAAAAATCATAGGAACTGCCAATAGAAGCGAAAACTTGTAACATTTCAATATGATACACTCTACAGGACCGTGGTAAAACATTTGGCGTTTATTAATTCTAACTTACTAAGTGAGCTCCAGAGTCGCCTTCCTGGTGACGGCCCAGTTCTTCCGAGCCACAGGGTCGGTGGGGGCTTGCGTCGTGTCTTCGTAGCTGGAAATATGACAATATACATTGTAGCATTCATGATTTATCCTTAACAGTCAATGATTTATCTTTTTCTTATTTTAAACAAGAACAAAATTAAAAATTTTGATTAACCCCCGACTATCTCAAATTTGTTATCAGTACAACATTCTACTAGTCAAGCCCGTTCATTTGATACCCATATTAAGGGAGTTGTGAAGAAAGAAATGTATTCCGCCATTTTGTGGTAGCAGCCATCTTGGATTTAAAATTTGTCATAGTGCAAAGTAATACTAGTTAAGCCCTTTCGTTTGATACCCATATTGAGGTAGGTTGTGAAGAAATATTTTGTCCGCCATTTTGGGGAGGCGGCCATCTTGAATCGACATTACCCAAACATAGCTAAGATGTGGTACTGAATTTAACCTTAAAATAAATAAAAACGCATCGAAATCGGCCTATCCGTTTGAGCTCTACGGTGTCACAGACAGACAGACATACATCGACGTCAAACTTATAACAGCCCATTTTTTGGTCGGATGTTAAAAAGGTATAATTTCAATAAATCTCTCACCCCATGAAGAAGAGGGAGAACTTCATCTCGGGGAAGTGCAGCTGCTGCAGCAGGCTCATCCCAAGCACGCCGGTGTAGAACGGGAGCGACTTGCGCGGGTCCTTGATGCGGTACATCGTTTGTTGGAAGAAGAAGTCCTGCAAACAGATAAATTATCTGTTATTTACTTTGAGCTGGTCGCCTGGAAGAGATTGCTCGCAGTAGTGACAGTTTCCACATTCGAACGATCTCGGTTAACGATATCGTATGATGTCTACGACGATATCATATCGTTACAGTCGACGATATCGTTATCGGAGCAGACGCCCAACAAAGCCATCATTTGTGGTGTTAATTCGTAAGTCTTCGACTGTGATACATATTTCGGTTTGCTTGTATCACATTAAAGAGTTTTCAATGTATCTATTAGTTTTTTCAATTTTCTACAAACATATTTGTAGGGAAAGATTAGAGGCATTCGAAATGTGGTGTTGGAGGAGAATGGAGAGAATCAGCTGGAAGGAAATGAAGAGCAATGAAGAGGTTTTGAAAATGGTAGAGGAGAAAAGAACATTAATGGAAACAATAGAAAACAGAAGAGGGAAAATGTTGGGACATCTGATACGACACGACAACTTCATTAGAACAATAATGGAAGGTAAATTAGAAGGGTAAGGTAAGGGGAAGGTAAGGAGGAAGAGAGGTAGACCTAGGAGAAGTTACATGAACCATGTGGAAGGATAAGATAAATGTAGTGTCGTATCAGGAAGTCAAGGAGAAGGCAGAGTGTAGAAGTACATGGAAGGAACTCCACCGACAAGAGCGTCGCTCTTAAATTATGAATGAAAATATTTGTAGTGACTCTTTGCTGAATCCGACTGGGAAAGCACCCGGGATTCCCCAGGCGGAGAATTCTTGAAATCATTGAAGAATCATTGAAATTACATTTCGTTTTAAATTAAAAGTAAGTCTGATCCCACATTGGTCTTCTCTACTGTGAGCTGGATAAAACTTAACCAACCTTTTCTTATACCTGGGTAACATGAACGTGACGCATAACCTTCCGCCTGGGGGAGAAACTTTGTCCTTCCACCCGAAACACAGAAATGTTTGCATACTACTGCTTGGTGGCAGAATAATTGGCAAAGGTGTGGTACTTCCCCAGGCGGACTCTGTAAAGAGTAACCACTAATAAATCTGTCTGGGTGTTTCTATTTATAATAAGTATGTATTTAAAACCATATATTATGTAAACCATTTTCTTGTAGTTACCCAAAATATAAGGAGTATTAGAAAAAATTTAGACTTTCTCTCTATATTTCTCAGAAGGTTAGAACTATTACCACATGTGATTGTTTTAACGGAATGTAGGTTGAATGACACATATCACCCTACTTATATACCTAACTATACATGCCATTATTCTACACAATATTTAAACCAAAACGATGGGATTGTGATTTATTCTAGAAATGACATTTCGGTTGAAATACAAGAACCTAGTTTTTTTGATGCAAACTGTTTACTTATAAAATTGAAGGTTCTTTTACCATTATAGCCCTATATCGCTCCCCTCTTTTCACTGTACCAAGAAGTTTAACCAATCCTTAGAAGATATAATTTCAAATTTGCATGGAAATGCTTTAATTACAGGTGACCTAAATATTGATATTTCTCAACATTCTAGAGATAATAGGGCAATTGATCTACTGGACGTCACGGCACACTATGGTTTCCTACCTGGACACCTCTTACCTACCCGGGAAAGTAACACCTGTCTTGATCATTCATTAATAAAATCAAAATCATCAGCAGAAGTAATTGTATGTGATTCTGGCATAACTGATCATTACACGGTCTTAACTAAACTTGAAATTGGCTTAACTTTTCCTCAAAATCAAAATACGTTGGGAAAACAAATTTTAAAAATTTAATATCTAGTCTACAACACACTGATTGGTCTATGTTATACAATTGCAATGATGTTGAAGTTGCAGCTGACTTCCTAATCAATAAAATTTCAAATTGCATAAAAGTAATACCCAGTTAGTCAAGATACAAAGTTCAAAATTTTGTGTAAGCCATGGATGAATAGTGGTATTCTTAAATGTATGAGGAAACGAGATGCGTTGCACACACAATATAAAAAATCCGAGTGATCAAAATTTGCTAAATAAATATAGAAGATATCGCAACTGTTGCAATAATGTAATAAAACATTTAAAATTACAATACAATCGTGATGCCCTACAAGCAGGTAGAAGTAATAGCAAAAAACTGTGGGAAACGGTTAAAAATGTTTGTAGTTTAAATACAACTAAACAGGATCCATCTGAACTGTTACAATTGGAGCCACTATCGCACGATTCTGTAAACCGTGTAAATAATTTCTTTTCTGGTATTGGCAAGGATTTAGCAAATAACATTCTCAAAGAATTAAATAAATCAGAACAAAAGCTGGCTGATGAAATTCCAAAGGGTAATACTCCTAGTTGTTCCTTATACTTAACGCCAACGGACGCTACAGAGGTTACTCAAATCATTACTAAACTCAAACCATCTTCTGCGTCTGGTTGGGATGGAATAAGCAACGATGTGCTAAAACGAACGAAATACATCCTAGCTGCACCAATTGCTTACTTATGCAATCTAAGTATTACAACTGGTATCGTTCCTAGGTCCCTTAAAATAGCCATTATTAGTCCAATCTATAAAGCTGGTGATAAAAAATTAGTGACAAATTACCGACCAATCTCATTGTTACCAACTCTCTCCAAAGTATTGAGAGAGTGATTAACAACCGTCTACTTAACTACTTGGAAAATAACAACCTTTTATCACCTAACCAATATGGCTTTCGCCGACACAAATCTACAGAAGATACTGTTGTTTCATTGGTCGATACTGTTACTGACCAGTTAAACAGGGGTAAAAAATGTATTGGGGTCTTTTTGGATTTAGCCAAGGCCTTCGACACGGTTTCCAGGCCTATTCTCCTGAAAAAACTGGAACTTCTTGGCGTTCGTGGCTTACCGCTTGAGTGGTTCAAATCGTACTTAACAGAACGACAGCAAAAAGTTCGAGTTGGTGAGGTGCTAAGTGCTTATGCAGCTGTTGACTACGGCGTTCCACAGGGAAGTGTATTAGGTCCCACTCTCTTTTTGGCCTACATCAACACGCTCTGCGATCTCAAACTGAACCAGACCAGCATTCTGACATTTGCTGACGACACAGCTTTGTTGTTTTATGGGGACACTTGGAGCGATGCTGTGGATGTAGCTCAAAAAGGTCTTGCGTCTGTGTCTGCTTGGCTCCAGAATAATCTTTTGACCCTGAATACAAATAAAACAAAATTTTTAAGTTTTCGAGTAACGCAAAGTACAAAACCTAAAAAACCTATACATTTGCGATTGCACAGGTGCCTAAATTATGAGGAATTTTCTTGCAATTGTGCTAAAATTGAAGAAGTTGATAGGCTGAAATATCTAGGCGTAGTTATAGACCAAAAGCTAGCATGGGCAGGACAGGTAGAATCTCTTTGCAATCGAGTACGTAAACTTATGCATATATTTAAAAATCTGGGTCAAATCGCAGACACAGATACGCTCAGAATAGTTTATGTAGCCTTATGCCAATCAGTAATAAGCTATGGTATAGTTTGCTGGGGATCTGCTGTTAAAACTCTACTAATTAAACTGGAGCGTGCACAGCGAGCGGTCATAAAAGTGGCTCACAGAAGACCCTTTAGATATCCAACTGATAACTTGTATCGCGAAACGAATTATCTTAACGTGAGGCAGATTTTTATTATGGCTGTCACGCTTAGGTTTCATAAAACAGCTCTTACTAAACTGATAGATCCTCTAGGTATTTCGCGGCGTCACAAATGGCATCTTCCGCTGGTCTCTACTAACTTTGCGCAGAGGTCGTATTCATACAAGGGTGTATACCTTTATAGCGTATTAGACAAAAAAACTTCAAATCTTAAAAGATTCTAGGTATAAATGTAAGTGAAAAGTGGAAGAATATCTTAAATCCCTGGGATACAATCAAACCGAGACTCTTATTGACCCCTTATTATAACGGAGTGACCTTATATAGGACGTAGAAGAGCACTAACTGTAACACACACACAGTTCAACCACAAATGTATATTTTTGTCGAACCGTAGCAGACATAGGAAATTGGTAATCGTGCACATCATACACATTAGCAAACACACCGTCTCACATACAAGGCCACGCATGCCCATACATACACCCGCAGATACACAACAAATTACATCAATGTTTGTTGTTTTGTTTTTGTTTAATTAGAATACTTAAATAAGACAAGATTCTGCAATAGACGCATATAAACAACATACATAGAGACATACTCTTATACACTCACGTACCATCACCCTCATACAAACACACACATCCCCCATACATACGCACTCAAATACACCCTCTCCATAACTACTCTACACTCGTACACATACATATTATTACATAAGTTGCATGTTTTTGTAGTTTTAATATAAGATATGTAAAAATGGAAGAGACTAGATTCTGCAACACAGGCATTGCCTAGTGCAGAGTCTAGGGTACGCCACAAAAATATTTTTCTTTTTTGTCATCTTGTATTTAGAAGAATATTATGTTCATATGTACTTGTAACCTTATAAAAATAAATAAATAAATATAATATAAAAAATATATCAGCTATCTGGCCGCCATAGTACAAGCTTTGCTTAGTTTGGGGTCAGATGGTGTTGTGTGCGAATTGTCCAGCAATATTAATTTATAAAAAAAATTGACAAATTGAGAACATCTACCCTTTTTGAACTGGGTCAAAATTTCAGGGAGAGACGATCTTGTTAGCATTCCATGGATTTGCCGTGCGGGTGCCGGGTCCATCATGTGGCAGAGAGAGAAATCCCGAGCAGATCCCGAGACGTGTGACACGGGTGTAGGTTTAAGGGGCGGGCCCCCCTTCTGGCGTACATTAACGCTCACCTTCACTACTCATGTTTCTCTTCCCGCACAGCCAAATCTGATATGAGCCTACTAGTGCAGCTTTAGATACTCGTTCTAGTATAGAATTTACTGCACTTCTGGACAAGCCAAGGTTCAGCAGGTTATAGACATATTTTGCTGGTATACCTTTCGCTCCCACTTCTACAGCGTATAAATTAACCGCAAAGCCGTTTTTTATTATTTCGTTTAGAAGGTTGTAATATTTATTTTGTTTCATCGCGTGGTCTTTTGGTATATTAGTTTTCCACGGTACGGTAAGCTCTACAAAAACTACGCGTTTCGTAGCTCTAGAAAAAAGGAAAATCACAAAAACATCCACATCCTCTGGGATTTTATAGTGCTTTTCATACGTGTCCATTAAACTAGTCTAATCAGGTGCTGTACCCAGGATTGAGTAAGGCTTGTTTCTGGAGTTTGAAGTTGAGCCTTCTGTTACAAAGTTAATTTGTATTTTGTTAGTCGTCAATCCTTTTTGGGCTCTAGCTACTGAAAGGCTCATGACTTCACGTATGATTTCAAGCACTCTGTCATGGCGCCGTGAGTAGTTACCCCTATTAAGGAGCACCTTGCATCCCACCAATATGTGCCTTGCTGTACATATCGCCTCTCAGCAAGTATAGCAACATTCTTCAGAGGCTTTTCCCCGCGTTACCAAGTTACTCTGGTCAGGGAGGGTCATTTGGAAAGCATATAGATGAAATTTCAATAAGGCAGGAGACCAGTCATAGACCAAGGTGCGCCATTTTAGAGATAATGGGATACAAAACTCACGTATGGTTAACCACTCACTTTGCATTTCTAAATTCATAGCGTGCACTTTGTAACCGTCATTTTCGTCTTGTTGTAGGAAGGTTTCTCGCACCCAACCCAGCTGTATTTACTTGTGCGCCTGCCATAAATTGTTTATGGAATTGTAGTCTAGATTAAAAGTCTGAAGCACTTTTGGCTTTTGGGAGAGATGTAATTAATTTGTCTTGCGACTTTCCCAAACTATGCGCTTTTGTAACTCTAAAACTAAGGTGTTTGTGAAATCTATACTAATATTGTAAAGCTAAGGAGTATGTTTGTTTGAACGCTAGGATCTCGGGATGTACTGGTCCGAAATGAAAGATTCTTTATCTATTGGATAGTCCATTTATCGAGGAAGGCTATAGGCTATAGAACATAACGCTACTATTAAGGCCATGTAGTTCTGTCAAATTAGGCATTTAACGCTGTCTTGTTCTCGCGACCGTCACCGACCGCGGAATCGGTGCCACAGTGCAGAAATAACATTAAAATATTGGACTGTGTAATTTAAACTCATTTTTTTGTTCAAGATTTGTTTATACTGTTTATACTAGTGATAACAATTTTGAGAACAGTGAAATGAAACGAAGAAATATTAAATTTATCTATACTCGTAGATATACAAAACTCAACCTTTTCTTTTTGGTCACACTATAAGTTGAGAACGGCTTTTCCAATTTCATGCATCTTTTTAAAATGTTTCCTAATAATTCACAAGTTCGTCAAAAATTTAAAAAAATGTGCTGAAACGTAATGAAAGGCCAGTAAAAATAGAAGGTTTTTAGGTCAACTTTGCACTAAATTTCTAATCCAATTTTTTTCTATGAGGTAAAGATCACTTACTGAGCATAAAATTACAAAATGCTCACAGATCCAGGTAGAGCTTCAAACGTCAATTGAAAAAAACTATTTTAGCCGATATTTTGGAAACTATATATTTTGACAATAATTGTAGAAAATAAAATGTTGCATCTTTTGTTGTTAGTAAACTTTTTTTATAAAACTAACCGTTTACGATTTATAACCCATTTAATAATACGATTGCGATGATGCCGATAATAGTGGATGTAAATGATGTGGTCTACGATGGAACTTGTTTCTCTAATAGAAACAAGCACAGTGTACCTCGTAACCCCAAGGTTCGAACCTTCGACAAAAACCCACTCTGGCAATGCGTTTCACAGCTTAGTTGTTCTTATTACAAAAAGTGGAGACCAAACTCTTCGTTCAACTCTTCAGTCATGATGATGAACGGCGCTGTTTATTCGAGCAACGAGCAATATGATAGAAAACTTTATATAAATAAATAAATAAATATTGGTGGACAATTCACACACAACACCATCTGACCCCAAACTAAGCAAAGCTTGTGTGATGGCAGCCAGATAGCTGATATAATACTTATATAGTTTTAAATACATACTTATTATACATAGAAACACCCAGACACAGTTTAATTTAAAAACCCCGACTACAAAAAAATCTACACGTAAAAAAATATTACCTACTATCTAAGGACACTTTGGCGAGTCAGACTAGTCTTAGAATATCTTTGTTACCAAAATCCATCCAGCCGTTTGGAAGATATGTGGCAATAAAAGATTTACAAACATAAAAGATACGCGCGAAAAACGTAACCCTTCTTCCATTCCGGTAAAAAGGGACATGTATATGCTACTGGGAACAGAATTCACATCTTATTATTTTTACATTGTTATCATCAAATTTGACATAATAAATCGTAATCGGTAAGTTCGAAAAAAAAAGTTTACTGCCAACACAAGATGGGAAATTTTATTTTCTACAATAATAATAGGCTTCAACACTTTTTCAGAATATCAGCCAAAAACGTTTTTTTTGAGCTGGCGCTTGAAGCTCCACCTGGATTTGTTATTATTTTGTGATTTTATGCTCAGGAAATGATTCTAAACCTTATATAAAAAAATACGAATCGGAAATTTAGTGCAGAGTTAAATTCTACGAGTAATTTTACTGCCTAAAAGGCTTCTTATCAAATTTGGTCGAATGTCTAAATTTCTATGAACAATATTAACATTTTCATACAAAAAAAAAAACAATAAATCGACACCTTAGGGTAGAAAGGTCGTAAAAGCCATAATCCATCCTTTACAGGACAGTCAAAAACCAAAAAAAAAAATATATTGTCTAATAACTTTTTTGTTCTTATAGGTATATCGACCCAATTAAGCAAGAATTGTTATTTTTTTATGTTCTTTGCACAGGAAAACCTTATTATATTGTCAGTCTCTTAGTTTAGAAGTTAGCATGGATATACAACCAATTTTTTTTGTTTAAGTGGTTAATACACCCCATAATTATTTGAGTAGTTTCTTTCT
Source organism: Ectropis grisescens (assembly GCA_017562165.1). Taxonomy (NCBI): domain Eukaryota; kingdom Metazoa; phylum Arthropoda; class Insecta; order Lepidoptera; family Geometridae; genus Ectropis; species Ectropis grisescens. The sequence goes on from CM029797.1 coordinate 16,105,493, forward strand.
AATGAGTCGTAACTAGCTGTAAGTCGTTATTGAGCCTAAAAACCATTAACATAAAATAAAGAAAGTCCTAAAATCAATACCTTTCGAATGTTGGAGTCTAACTATGATACATTTATAGTAATATTACATACCTTACTATAAAATCGGGTAACAAAAAACCATTATACCAAAATTTCCAGTGAACCTATTAGTACCTATGTGTGAACTAATTTCAATCTTAACTAGCAAATTAATTTAATTTAGTATTTTTTTAAATGATGGATATCTTAAAAACAAAATAAAACATTATTTTTGTGTAATCGAATTGTTTTTTCGAAGGAAACTTAAACATAACGTTAATTATACACTACAATCTAATATTACGATACAGTACTAAAGTTGCAAAGCATCAACTTCTTATTATTATAGCAAAAATTATTAATTTTCATCCCGGTCTTCTTCGTCTTCTTCATCTGTGTCTATAAGGCAGTCTTGTAAAGATTCGTGTGGTAAATTCAAATATTCATGTTGATATGGTTTAGGTATGGTCCCTTTTTCACATAAACGCTTTAAATCGTTGTATTTTGCTGTTAAAATAGGCAGCCGTCGGTCATACAACTTTCGCAATACCAACTCTTCTCCTTGGGTGGAACTTTGTTCAATATTTGTATCGTCGTCATTATCCTGAATTCTTCTTCTTCCTTTTCCTTTGAATCGTCCTGATCCTTTCCTCTTTCCCTTTTTGCTTTGTGTAGATTCTTCACAAAGATTGATCGTTTCTTCGAGTGCGCCCTCACACATTGAGTACTTAATTTCTACTTTATTTGTGCCTTTTTTTTAAAATGTTGCAATCCTGATTTGTTGGAATTTAATGTTTTTTAGTGTATCTTTTGTGAATGTTTTGGATGCAAGTGCTTCCCAGTTGATAAAGTCTTCATGTTCCAAAATATTGACTTGATAGGGTCGAGGGCGTTTTCTTGCAGAGGAAATGTAAGGTAGCCATTGTGAGGGGCTCCATACTGTGAGCTTTTGAACTTCCTTTTCAATTGTTGCATAGAATCTACAGGCATGTACGTATGTCCAGGTAGCAAAAAAATTATTTGTATAGTCTCTAAGCTTTTAGATTGCTTGAGGAACTGATTAATAACTGACAAGACTACCTTATTTTTGTTTTGTCCCACGCAAGAATCGCAGTAAAGAATCAAATGTTTCACGTTTCTTGTATCAACTTCTTCAAAGTATTTATATGAACACGTAGCAATTTCTTGGCTGCCTCGTTTCGCATCACACTCTCCCCAAACATAGCAATATCCATTTTGAGTCCCACTTTCGTACAAAGTGAAGTTGAATACTGCATACTTTCTGGAATATCCTAGTAGCATGCTATCTCCATGAGGTGTTGTTAGCACCTTTTGCAAATCAAAGCTTGTGGTCAATGTTGTATTGCTTAAACTTTTGAATTTTTGGTGAGCTGAAAATCTTTTGTACATGGATTTCTTTTCTTGGCAATGCGTATCTAAATTCTTTTTTTCTGCTTAGCTCATGTTCTCATTGCGCTCTGCTTTTGTACACAAAAGACATTTATCTTTCTTTGGCGTATGAAAACTGATATTGTATTCAGTGTTGAATATCAATCTGAAAACTGATTCTCCGACAGGTTGCTTATCATTACTCTTACAATGTTTCTGGTAAATTCTATACAAATTAGTAACGTTTGCTATTTAACTTTAAATTAGTAACTGAAGTTTGGTTTTTACAACCAAACCCAATTTGTTACTTTTGTAGTACACCATACTTGATTCAAATCTACTGTCTTTTACAACCTTAACTTGTAAAAAAATATGGTATTACTCCAAATGGTTACAGCAATAATATTATTTTTGGTTCTTACGTCTTAGGTTTCAACAAAAACTCTATTTAGACGTTGAAGTCATCTAGGCTGTAAAAACCATTTTTATGCGAATTTGAAAGCTTCACTTAGACCAATCAATAGAGCGGAAAATTCTACATAAGACTGCATTAATAACTCATTTTAGGGTATAATGGTTTATACGACCTTTCTACCCCAAGGTGTCGAAATTTTGGTGGTGTCACAAACTTGGAAAAGTATAAAAAAATAAAAATTCTAACAAAACCATACGTGTATCTATGGAAAGGTGTTCAAAATTGTATTGAAGTCCCTAACCTTTTTTTTCTAAACTGAATAGTTTGCGCGAAAGTCTCTTCCAAAGTGGTAAAATCTGTATGTGAGGACTTTTCTTCCAAGTACTAAGTACCTTACTACCAAAGAATTTACCTAAATGGCATATAAATGCAAGTTAGGTATCATAAATGATACCTAACTTGGGGATTTACGCAGGGAATTTCTCCCCTCTCATTATTTCCTTATCCCGATCTCTGATTTAACGGACGAATATTTTGCCGATACTTATCTATTTTCCATTGCATCCGCATTGAATTTTTTACTGATGTGGTATCGACGTCAGTTTTTGAGACTCCTTTTGGTCTATAAACAGCGTACTAATTAGTATCAGCGTCTATTTGCAATTCCAATGAAAACGGTATCAAAAATTAAGATCATAGCGTGCTTCACTAGTAATACCTACTGATATTGTTATACTGTGGCACTATGATCGTAATATTTAAAATTTATCGGTTGTCAAAATTGCAAAATCAAGCACAGGCCGGTCGTCCGTGAGCGCCGAAACGCGACTGATCAGGCTTGCCGTACGGCGCGCTATATATATGGTAGATATTAAAACATAGTGAATAACTGATACTTTTTATCAAGTCAAACTCTGCGAATGCATCTATAACTTTTTAGTGGCTTTCGTTGAGTACAAAAATTTAGTAAAAAAATTAATTAGTTTAGTCATAAACTTGAAAAAACCTTTTGAAAAGGGGTAACTTTGGGATTTTTTTCTATCAAGTAAAATTCATTAAATCGTATTACTGACTGCGAATTGCACTAGATTAGATCCTTAACTATTACATATATTTTTTTCAGAGTTTAATACACTAATTTAAAGGTCTTAAAGTTGTTTTAAAAAATCAAAATTATGGCCCACACGCCCTTAATAGAAGCGGAGCATGAATCAATAATGTAACAAAATCGGGAATAAATATTCCTTTTTGAGAGTTTTTGTACGTTTCGTGCTTTGACATGACACATGACAGCATGTGTCTAAGATGCGTCATGCATTCCCAGGAATGACTGAACCGATTTCAGTCATTCTTTCACCGTTGTATTTGTACGGGATCCTGATGAATGCTATATAATATACCACGGGCGACGCCGGGACGGACATCTAGTTCGATAATAAATAGAAAATCCCTGAGTCGTATTGATTTGCACAGTCATGCGTTACAGATGGAGATATCGCCTTATCATTATCAAATGTTTATCATAATCAGCTTACTTATCACAAACACTCTTATGCCCGAGCGACACGAGGCTAGTTTTTCAATCTAGGATAGCAAGCTAATATTTCTAGCATCGTGTAGACAACGCTACGCAACGCTAGTTTTGTTTGCGCGAAGTTAGAAATATTAGATTGCTAGCTTGAAAAACATGCCTCGTGTCGCTCGGGCGTTAGGGTGCACTAAACTTGGTTAGACTAATCTATACATCTATATTTCTATATCTATACTAATACTATAAAACTGTATAGGGTTTTCGTTTGAACGCGCTAATTTCAGGAACTACTGGACCGATTTCAACAATTTATTCACCATTGGATTTGTACTTATATGATCCCTGAGTGGTAGACTATATATTCTATATATACCACGGGAGACTTCTGGCTTAAGATGATCTCTAGAATTAAGATTTCTAGAATAAGATGGTGATATTGGCTCAGCTGTATAGATCCCTAAGTTCAAAATTGTCCTCAGTAATAAATAGGGCATTTATTACTAAGGACAATTTTGAACCGCTGAGTTCAGTTTTTACTGGTGAGGCCACGTAGTCATGTCAAAAATACGACCGAATTGAGAACCTCCACATTTTTTTGAAGTCAGTTAAAAATGGCTGGTAAATAGTAAATACCCAATCTGATATACCTGCAATCAATTCCTTATTAAGTACATATTTAGTTTGTGTGAAGGATTGAAGCAGTAGAAAAAAATACTGTGCCATATGTTATCAATAGGAAGTTGCTGAGTCAGAGTATTATTGATTTATCAAACTCCAAATCGAACGTAATACCGATAGGCCAGTAAAACTAGACATTATTTTTGGTCAACTTTGCACTAGTGAATAGTCCCGGGAAATCCGGTACCGAAAGTACCGGGAAATCCCGGTTTGCGTCGGTTTAGGAACCGGTATTTTCAAAACTAAATCCCGGTTCTTTCGGTATTTTCGGGAAATTATACTTCACCTCAAACCTATGAACTGTGGAAATTATTTATTCGCGATTTCAAGTTTAACCCCACGGTGTATTTTATTTATATTAGGTCCAACAGATTATTTATTTTTTACGAAATTTGGCTAACTTCTTGCATGGGAAAAAAATTAACTCTTTTAGAGATTTTATTGATTCCCATCCGAATGTTTTTTTAGTAAAGGGATCAGTGAACCTATGAGATGGCAAAAAGTACTTAGATAGCAATGGTTTGATAAAATAAATATAATATTTTTTAAATAACTTTATGTTCCTCCCTTACAAAACACCAATTTCATAAGGGCCGTTTTTGACGTGACGACGTCTTATAAATTGGTTTGCCGGGTGACACTTCAAGAAACTGCGTTACGCTCCGCTCACGTTATGCGCTCACAACGAGAGCGAGTGAGAGGCACGCGTCCCTTCCACTCGGGCATGGTTAGCCCGCCTAAGAGCGAGAGGGACAGACATAAAAAGTGAAAGGCACGCGTCCCTTCCGTAAAATTATTTTACCACTCAAAGTCGTTGTCACGTAAAACTTTCGCCCGTATACCGACTTTACAGGCAACCAATTTTTTTTACGTGGGGGAAATACTTTTACATTTGCCCACCATGTAGGGACATGGTGGGGTATGTCGAGCTCGACACCATGGGAGACGACATGATGACCGACTAAAACTTCGATAGATTTCTCCTGCATGCCCAGGGGTCAGGGTCGCGGGGTCGCTTTTCGCACACCCGTCAACGACCCCGACCCATTTACAACTGTCCTTGCGGACTCGCCTTGCGGGAGGCGTTAGTGCCCTCGCATTTGGCTCAAGTGACGCGCCGGAAATCAGCGGCGCGTCACCTCCTCGAAAGCCTATCCCTAGGTGTGGCATCGGACGGCCCTAACCATCCGACGCCCCAGGTCTTCCTGTGGAGATGGGGTACGAGCCCAGAGTGACGACTCTCTAGGCTCGCCCCCATGACAACTTCCGCCGCAGTTAAGGATCGAGAGGTTTCCAACTCTCGTTCTTTTAACTCACACGACCTCTCACTTTCGAGAGACTTTCAGCTCACATCTGACGGCAGAGAGAGGTCCGCCTCACCAACGCGGCTAGATAGCCGCGGTTCCGCCTCTATCGCCGCATCGCGGCCCTTGTTCTTGCACTCTGCTAATCAGAGTGCTCGTGTAGAACCCTCACCTGGTAACTTAGGAATTTTAACCTAATTTCCCCCCCAACCTCTACACGCACTGCTTAAGGGGGTGAAGAGTGCGTGTATAAGTTCCCAGCCCCGGCCGGGATTCGCCATCACACAACAAGATGCCACCGAGGCAAGTTGTTGTGTGATGCCCAGGCCCAGGGTGCACCTTGTGGAGGATCCTGAGCCACTCACCCCATATAATACTAATAAAAAAGTATCATAGTTATGTAAAGACCTGATGACTTGTGATGTATGTTGAATTAGGTAGAAAAATGTTGCTGGTAGCATATAGAAAATGCATTCATCTCATAAAATTAGACTAAATAAGACTGATCTAGTGACTATAAAACAAGAAATAAAATGTTAAGTTGATTTGGATTAAAGGTTTTTGTTTTGCTCTGCCATTTCGCCTTTCACATATTTTCTCCGTTTTAACACTTTTAAATTTCCAATTTATTTTATAAAGGCTCATAAAAAGTATAGAAAATACCAGGAATCCTAGTTCTTTAGCCCGAAGGTCCCGTAAATTGTGGTTCTTCAAAACGGAACCGGTTCTGCATTCCCTACTTTGCACTGAATTTCCGATCCAATCGTTTTTTTATTACTTTTAGGATCTGAGCATAAAATCACAAAATGCTGACAGATCCAGATGGAGCTTCAAGCGGCACTTTGAAAAACGGTTTTGTCTGATAGAAACTATGCACTTTACGACAACAATCATACAGACCAATATTGTAGAAAATAAGATTTAGCTTCTTTTGTTTCAAGAATACTTTGTACAAGCTTAGCTTAGTTTGAGATGGTGTTGTGTGTGAATCGACCACCAATTATTATTTCTTTATATCTTTGTATGTATTGCTTCCCTTGTCATTTAGACCACAATTTGGATTTATATATAGACATATATATATTTTCAAAAAGTATAAAAAAAAAGTTTCTAATAGGTACTATTGACATAACAGGCGGGACTCACACCACTATAAATATATGGGTAAATATTTCTTGATTATTAGTAGGTATTTCAGAAAATAAATGATTGTTTTTCCTTTAAAACACTCCTGAGTTAATTAATTTCAGCTTTGTAACATTTAATAGGTCAGCCTACTGGCTTAGTTGGTAGCAAGCCTACCTGCGATGCTGTACTTTGTGGATTAGATTCCTAAGTACCTGATTTTTGTGATGAATACCAATATTTGTCGTGTCTGCTGCATGTTTTCATGTATAATAAGTATGTATTTACTACTACATAAATATCTGTCTTCCATGGCACAAGTTTTGCTTTTAGATTCAACTACATTAAATTTAAAAAATGAAGTCTTCGTAATAACTAAGACAGTTAACTAAGACATTGTTTAAATTTGGTATGCCTTATCTAATCAACAAATATTTATCAAGGGTCAATGAGGTTGTTGATAAAAGGCATAGAATCTGTAAAATACCTAACTGAAACTCAAATAGCCCTTTAAAAAGAAGATATTTTTTAAATATACATACAATAAGAATTTAACCACTGAATAAAAGTATAAACACTTTTTTAAATTATAATTTAAACTTGAAGTACTTATTAGTTGTATCGGTTCTCAGTCGAATAGGTATGTTTGATTATATTTTATGGAGAAAAATACTACAAGCAGACTTACCTTTGTAGCACCAGTAGGCTTCTTGCACAAGGCTTCAACTTCTTGGGGTGAAATTCCTTCGTTAGCCATCGTTCTATAAAAGAAAATGAATAGAAAATAAACTCAAGAAGCGGTACGAACATAACCTAAAAGTTACCCAATGATAATTAAGTACTTTTAATAATCGGTGAGTGCATGGTATGGTGGCTTAGAATAATAGTTTAACAATTCGAAACTTACATAATTTTTCAGTAACTTTACAGTAAACAAGAAATAAAAAAATATAAAATAAATAACACTGTCAAAAGCGTCCGCTCGTGAAGACAGCTGACATTTGTTGATTAATGAATAATGAAATTATTAAAGTTTAGTGCTGCCCGTTGAGTTTTATTTCCTACGATAAGATAAAAATCAAGCAGTCGCGAAAACAAATCATGTTTACTAGAAAATCTGAAATTCAATGAATGAGATCAATGTTAGATTACATAGGTACTTTAAGTGGTATTATTAGTTTGCTTAGAATAATCCGTCATTACACATTTGAATGAATAGCATTTTTGTTATCAAACTGTAAGATTGCTGCTGTGAATTTTTAAAATGTATATCAATCGATGAAGTCAGCACTGGACCGGATGGGGAGATTGGTGTATTTGGTTATAATTAAAGTTAGAAAATTCTAATTTAGAAGCACGTGACCATAGTCAAACGATGCAAAAAATGCCATTTTCTGTATTTCTATTACTGGGTTGTATCGATGTCGACCTGAAGTGGCATCCACTGCTCCCTGAAATTTGGACTCGCAGAAGGTCCAGAGTGCAGAGCCTAAAATAATCGTCGACTAGTTCATTCGTAAGACGACTAGCGCAAGGGTATTTCAGACAGTACGACCTCGTTTGCTATACATACATTCTTGTCACTTCTTTTCTGGGGGCACATGTTTTGCACTGGTAGGACACGTTGTAGGCTCCACCTATAAGTACTACACTTTTGTACTATGTTTATAACACTTATGTCTAAATATATGTAGGTACACACATATATTTGCAGTGCAAAAAACTTCTTTTTAGTTTTTTAACGCAAAAACATGTTATTGTGTTATTCATTTCACTATTTTTTTTTTAATTATTTGTTTCAAAAATATTATTTCAAGGTACAGTTATTATCCTGTCCATTATACAGTGATGTTTTCACATTGCTGCTGGAATCAGGCGCGATCCCAGCCTCGAATTGTGTCATGTGTCATGTCCCCTGTGACCCCCCCCCCCCATCGGACCGCGCATGGCTGGAATAAGGTGTGGTACTTCCCCAGGCGAACTCTGCAATGGTGCAAAGAGTCACCACTACAAGATCAATGTTTTAAAAACCAAATCCGACGCACAACGCAGTCAAAATTATCCCAACACGAAATCTGATCGCAGTGTTGTGTACAGACACTCTCGACCGGAAAATATTATTTATTTGACCGGGATATTTTTGGAAAAAAAATGTATTGATTTTGTTTAGCACTGCAAACACATGCACGCACTCTACTTGAAAAAGATCGCCGGACGCGACCGAAACTTGAGTCGAATTTATTTGTTTATTTTTGTGAATTCTTTTTTTCGCACCACAGACAGATTTTAGGTGGGCTATGAATTGACTTCAAACATTACTCTTGGTCATCAACAGCCCACTAAATGTTCCCACTGCTGGAACTCGGGCCTTCTCTCGCAAGGAGAGAGTTAAGGCCATAATCTACCACGCTGCAGGCACTACGCTCGGTTATGAAAGACATTTTCGGGTAAACTCGGGACTAGGCCATTGGCCCTTTGGAAATGCGTAAGCATTACTAGACGGCCATGGACATGGCCACGCCTTTCGGTTTCAACCTATCAAGTGGTAGTTTCCTAGCTATCAAATTCTGAGTTATAAGTTTTCATTTCTATCGGTAGTTCCTGTTGTTTGATTTTAGTGTTGATGTACCTACCTATCAATTTGTTTGATTTTATTTAAGAGTTAATTCTGTGTCCAAAAATAGTGAATCCAGTTTTTATTCTCAAAACTTGACCATGAACGTTATTTGTTTTTTAATAACTGCGCTTTTAACAAAAATGTCGCCATTTATCTAATATGCCTAGGCTAGGCCTAATGCAGTTTACAACAGCTAGCTTCCACTGCCTATCTAACTTACAGTGCAAACACTTACTAAATTTACTCACATAATTTATACCTATGCTTACGCACATATTTATGTAGAGCTTAATATTATGAAGCATTGCATACAGGCATACACTTACTATGAAATATAATTTTTTACTATCGATACAATGTATTACAGTATAAATATTGACGCGCAGCACTAGTAGTCCAGTGTTTTAGAACTTTAACTTTTTAGCCGACTTCATAAAGAAGATTGCGCTGATTATGCAAAACGCAAATAGTTGTATTACCTACTGCACTGTAGTGGTTCCTACCATTCTTGGCAGAGTCCGCCTAGGGAAGTACCACACCTTTGGCAGTTATTCTACCGCCAAGCAGTAATGTGCAAACATTACTATGTTCCGGCTTGAAGGACAATGTTTCCAGAGAAATTAGAGGGCATAGAGATAAAACATCTTATGTCTATGGGTGACGAGTACAGTGCAGTCCATATTGCGGTTCTACTTATTTTGCTTGTTGACAAGGAATAGTGTAGGTAGGTATAAACGTCTAACGTTCACCGCCTAAAATGGAAATAATGTGCTCATTCTTCATAATTATTATGATTCCGTGCGCCCGAAGTTTGGGTGAGCACATCCACTGATTTATATCCATGGTTGTCGGTTTTTTTACGTCCATAGTGGTAGGTATTTAACGTCGGTAGATGAGTCCGCCACTTATCCGTTTATTTTCAGTTTTGTGGCACGGATCCAACAAAGGCAGCCCCGGATCTACGTATCTAAGGGGGAAGCCGGGCTGAAGCTGAGCATGGCGGTCAAAAGTGGATACACCGATGCACCCAAAGATAGGTCTTACATGTCGGTTACCTCACTATGTTTTCCTTCACCATTAGCGGGTTTACGCACGTCAAAATGACAGTGGTGCGCGTGGGATTTGAACCCGGGTGCTCCGGATCGGCAGTCAGCAGTCCCCTTTCTCACGACTAGACCAGCCGTAACTTCACCATAGGCGTCCCCAATATTTCATTTTGCATACAATTAAAACATGGATACCTACCACATACCAACGATACTTGGCTTGGCCATAGTTGGTTGGTGTTCGAAATTTTAGCATGATGCAATCACAAGTTACAAAGTGACTAAGCGACAAACATCCAGTAACAGTTTGCGGTTGGTAAAACTTCGAATGGCGCCACTGCTGGTATTTCTCCATACTTTAGACACTATTTTAGTTCCACTAGGATTGATTCTAAGGCAGTTGGCCTTAGATAGGCCTCTAATAATAGAGTACCTACTAAAAAACCAATGTTATGAAATACAAAAAAGTTTGTGAAGATGCAGAAAGCGCAGAACCCTACTGATCCAAGTGTAGGCTGAAGATACTGATGACTTACTAAGTACCTACTGAGTCAGTTCTGTAGGAGCACGTACGTGTAGGTACGTGCCAGATAAGGTTGTAGGAGCACGTACGGTACGTGACTGATGTAGTACATAAGTGGAGGACAGCGGAGGACGAGAGAGTCTCTCGCCCCGCGTCACTTGTACAGAAGATCAATATAACTAGCAGTTTATACAGTGACGTGGTTTCATTTCCATCTCCAATACCAGCAACACCTACAGTGGTGACCCCGACGTGATCCGAACTCGTGATCTCCTGTTCCCGACGTGATCTGTTCCCGACGTGATTCGAACTCGTGATCTCCTGTTCCCGACGTGATCTGTTCCCGACGTGATCCGAACTCGTGATCTCCAGAGGGTCTACAGTGGTGACCCCCTACAGAAAATTGAACAGTGAAGATTCAGAACAAATTTTTTGGTGTTGCTGCGTAATTTTTGTATACTTCCAACAATGTTTCCGCAAACGACGTCAGTAAGTGGGCAAGCGGGTCAGCAAGGCAAGAATGATGAGCGGACACATTCCGATGATTTGACCCTGGCCGCTATAGGTGTGTCAACGAGACTTCCTGATTTTTGGGTTGACATGCCGCGGTTGTGGTTTGCCCAGTTTGAAGCAGTGATGGCATCGCGGAAACAAGGAGATGAGACAAGATTTAACAGCTCAAAAATGGGGAGAGACTCAATTCGACAGGTGAGTGACCTGTTGACAGCGCCGCCGGAAAACAACAAGTATACGGCGCTGAAGGACCGGCTGCTGCAAGTTTACGAGGAGAGTGCTGAGCGACAGTTCCAGAAGCTCATGTCAGAGCTAGAACTGGGTTCGCAGAAGCCTACGCATCTGCTCCGGCGTATTAGAGAGTTGGGACGAACAGCGCAGGTTTCGGAGCAGACGATAAAAAGCTTGTGGCTATCCAGGATGCCAGCCTCCGTCAGAACAGTTATTGCGGGATGTCAAGACCAGGCGCTGGACAGTTTGGCAAGTATGGTGGACATGATCGTAGAGAACACCTCCGCCTACGACATTGCTGCTGTATTCGGGAGCGTCGAGAATGAAGACCAGGTGAAGAAATTAGCTTTAGAAGTGGCCTCATTACGCACCGAGGTTCAAGGCCGAGAGCGTGGGAGAAGCAGGAGCCGGCAGAGATGGAACGAGAATAGGTCTGGTTTGTGGAAGAGAAGAGCTCCAGGTGATCCAGATTGGCTGCGCAGGTTCCATTTCCGGTTCAAGGAAAATGCTACACGTTGGGAGCAGCCATGTGCGTGAAATAAGAAGCAAGCGGAAAACTAGGAGCGGTTGCAGAAATACAAAATGGCAATCAATATAGGAAAATGTATTTTTGAGAAAAGTTAAATAGATTTTTTAGGTTACGAGGTCTCGGAAAATGGATTAAGTCCTTTACCTGATAAAGTCAAGGTTATTCAGGACTATCCAAAACCGAAGACAGTAGAGCAGTTACGCAGGTTTTGGGTATGTTAAAGTTTTGTAGAGCGCCCATAGCAAACGCTGCACAAGGCAAGAAATCTTAGATAAGTATTTACACGGTGCAAAAAATGATAAGAGTAGAATAGTATGGACTGAAGAGGCAATTAGAGCATTTGAAAGGTGTAAGGAAAACTTACAAAATGCTGCCACGTTATCGCACCCGAGTCCAGGGGCAGAGTAGCTCTTATGACAGACGCGTCAGACCTTAGTATAGGCGCGGTATTGCAACCCGCGGAATCCCAGAAAAGTACTGTACATACGACAAGGAACTTTTGGCGATTTATTCTGGTATAATTTATTTTAGAGATTTGATTGAGTGTAGAGATTTTGCGGTTTATACAGACCACAAACCACTCATATATATGTGTTAGAAAATAAAGTCGAATAAGGAAGTACCACGGATATCGGAAGTACCGAGACGTGCCCCACAGTTTTGTTTATTAGTGAATTTGCAAGTGATATACGTCACGTAATGGGAGCACATATGCTGATACATCGCTGATGCATTGTCACGCGTAGAATCGACCATATTTACATCCGCGTTCCAAGATACGGAAATGGCAGAATTGTAAAATGCCAGTTCGCTTTAAACAATAGGTCAAGCTAGAACGCTGAGTGAGCAAAACGGTTCGAAGTCATTGTGCCAAGGTTAGCAAGGAAACATATGTTCAGGAGACAAGTTTATCGTAATTCGATATTGTAAACAAGTTGTGATTTAATAATGTTTTTTGGATTGTTGTAATTATTTTTCTCCTTTTTTTTAAGAAGAGGTGTGTGTAGGAGCACGTACGTGTAGGTACGTGCCAGATAAGGATTGTAGGAGCACGTACGGTACGTGACTGATGTAGTACATAAGTGGAGGACAGCGGAGGCGAGCTATTCTCTCGCACCCGCGTCACCCTTGTCAGAAGATCAATATAACCAGCAGTTTATACTGGTGACGTGGTTTCATGAAATCTCACGTCACCAGCATACACCTACGGTCATCACGTCGGGGTCACCACTGTGGGTGTTGCTGGGGCGAGAGACCAGCTCGCCTCCGCTGTCCTCCACTTATGTACTACATCAGTCACGTACCGTACGTGCTCCTACAACCTTATCTGGCACGTACCTACACGTACGTGCTCCTACAGTTCTAAGCTTTTCATAAGGATTGAAGGACTTAATTTACTTAGATACTGGTAGAGATCACTCTAAGCGAAAACACCACCGCTATCGCTAATATACAGCAGGCCAGTGAATAAATTATTTATGGGTCAAATGAACCACCAAGAGACTTAAGTAGGATGATAGAAGGGTATAAAGTTATAAGATTTAGCACTATGCAGTCACTTGTCTTGCTAATACGCTGAGCTATGTCGGTGACTCTAGTTCTCTGGCGAATTACTTCGTTCCGGATGCAATCCCTCAGAGAAACCCCAAGCATAGCCCTTTCCATAGCTCACTGAGCGACTTTGAGCTTATGGACCATTTTCTTTGTCAGTGTCCACGTTTCAGCACCGTAGGTCTTAACGGGTAAGACGCACTGGTTTTACATTTTTGTCTTGAGACTTTGTGGGATGGGTGACGAGAAGACTCGACGAAGTTTTCCAAATGCTGCCCAGCCCAACTGGATCCTTCTCATAGCCTCACTCTCAAAATTACTTCTACCTAGTTCGAGCATCTGCCCTAGGTAAACGTATTTCTGTACAATTTCAAGAGTGATTCCATTTATGGCAATCGGCCCCGGAGCAACGAATTCGTTGCACATGACTTTGGTTTTATCCAAATTCATCCGGAGACCGATGCGTTGAGAAGCGTCAGCCAGGCTGTCCAGCATACACTGCAAGTCCTCCAGCGACTCTGCCATGATGACGATGTCGTCGGCAAATCGTAGATGAGAGATGTACTCGCCATTGATGTGTAGGCCATGTCCAACCTAATCCAGAGTCTTAAGCATATCCTCTAGTGCGTTTGAGAACAATTTCGGGGAAATTATACGGCATAGTACTGAATCCGCAACATTATGCGGCTATGTAGTTAGTTTATACGCTGTAGAAGTGGGAGCGAGAGGTTTACCAGCAAAATCTCTCTACAACCTGCTGAAAGACCTTGGCTTATCTAGAAGTGCAGTAAGTTCTATACTAGAATGAGTATCTAAAGCTGCACTAGTAGGCTCATATCAGATTTGGCTGGGCAGGGAGAGAAAAACGAATGGTGAAGGTGAGTGTTGATGTACGTCAGAAAGGGGCCCCTTAAACCTACGCCCGAGTCACAAGTCTCGGGGTCTACTCGGGTTTTCTCTCTCTGCCACACGATGGACCCGGCACCCGCACGGTGAATCCATGGAATGCTAAGAAAATCGTCTCTCTCTTATACCCTTCTATCACCCTACATAGGTCTCGTGGTGGTTTCTTTGACCCACGATATCCATGGTTTGATCCATACATTTTGTTCACGGGCCTGTAGTCTATAAGGTTGTAATATTTGTTTTGAATATTTTTTGTGCCTTGTGGCTTTTTGATAAAGAGTATTTAGTGTATGTATGGATAGTATTGTATGGGTATTGTTTGGGGTCAGATGGTGTTGTGTGTGAATTGTCCACCACTATTTATTTATTTATATATTGTGTTGTTTAATGGTATGGAATAATAAACATTTTAAATTGCCAAGTTTTTTATTCAAACCCTGTGCTCTTGATAATACTTCTAACATGAAAACAATAATACTAAATCAGTGTTCTCTCTTGCGTAAGCCGCCCATGAAATGTTTCCATTGATGGGACTTGAAGACTTCTCTCATAAAGAGAGATTCATGGCCACCACACTGGCTAAATGGGGATTGCCGTGTGATTTCTTATTTTCCTTTCTCATTGGTGATGACACCATCTCTTTCTCACATAATGATACTAATATACATGCTCAGGTTTAAGAGTTTGGTGATTATGAATAGTTGCCATACAATGTTTAATAAGTTTGTATTCATTCATTTACATACATATTTCCAAAAAACAGCCAAACTAATTTGTCTATTTAATATAATATTTATCATACAGATGTCTGAGTTCTTCTAACCACACCACGTCTCTTTGTATTGAAGTAACGGTACAGTTGTAAGCTGACATCATTCTCAACCCCTCATCATTCACAAATATATCTCCAACAATTTGCAAAAAATCGCCTTCAGAAAAATCTATATCTTTCTTCTTAATTCGGCCCATTAATGTAGACATTATCCCTATATTTACATCACCAAATTTCGATGCCGCAGTGAAATGACCATCTAGATTCTTCATCACTTTGTTTGGTACTGACGAATTATTTTTTGTACTATCATAATATACTTGGACAGTCCCCGTTGGGTCGCTAATTTCTAAGTTCGTGGTTCTTTCCTTGGTGTTGTAAACGGCTGTAATAACGCCATGGACCATAATATTTTTGAATGTGAGCCCGAATAATTCGTAAATATACTTGTTTTGTGGAGTTTGTTTGGCGCGAAATATGTCTTGAACGTAAATTTTCAGGGGTTGAGTTTGGAAGTTACTCATAACGTAACTGGGTACTTCTTCATTTGTTACATTACAAGACTGGGTTTAAGAGAAAAATCGCAATTGCTTATTTTAGAAACTAAAAAACACAATTTTTTTGGTTCTGTTTTGAAATCAACTGTGACATTCTGACATTCAGATAATCAGATTTTACTGCCAGTGACAATTACCATGTAAAAGACATTTGACAGTGAAATTGATTGCTTCGCAGATTAAAAAAAAAAAGATTTTGACATAGCAAATAAAAGCATTTTGTATCTCTTAGTATCGTTGTTCTCTAGTGATTTAGCATTCGTTTTGGTTTTAATTTTTAAAGCGATTCGAATTAGATTTTGAAAAACATTATTTGTGTCCATAATTTTAGTATTAAAATTAACGTGTCTGATCCCCATATTGAATTAGGTAAACGGGTAACTCACGTGTGTTATGGTCGGTTAGTCCAACTCGAGTTTTTGAATCGTGTCCAGCGCCCTTTTTTAACCCCCGACCAAAAAAAGGGGTGTTTTAAGTTTGACGTCGATGTATGTCTGCCTGTCTGTCTGTGTCTGTGTCTCTGTCTGCGGCACCGTAGAGCTCAAATCGACGCATCCGTCGATTTCGATGCGGTTTTTTTATTTGAAGGTTAATATTGGTGCGGACGTTTTTAGCTATGTTTGGTTAATATCGATTCAAGATGGCCGCCTCCACAAAATGGCGGACAGAATATTTCTTCATAACCTACCTCAACATGGGTATCCAATGAAAGGGCTTGACTAGTAGAATACTATACACTATAAAAAAATAAATCTATTCTATTCTATTCTAAACCCAAGATGGCCGACGCCACAAAATGGCGAGTTATATAATTTTATTCACTACAACTTCAATATGGGTATCAAACGAAAGGACTTAACTAGTAGAATACATTGCGCTATGATAAATTTGAAATCCAAGACGGGCACCTCCACAAAATGGCGAAATACATTTTTTCACAACTTCCTTAATTTGGGTATCAAATGAAAGGGCTTGACTAGTAGAATGTTGTACAGATAACAAACCCGAGGCAGTCGGGGGTTAATCAAAATTTTTAATTTTGTTCTTGTCAAGGAGATAGCACGGGCGAGATGGCTGCCCGTTTGGCATTCAAACCAATAGCTGTTTGGTACCAAAAGCCGCCGCCGGTTGCGGCCAAAACTCGTCGGATTAACCGACCATATTACACGTGAGTTACCCGTTTACTTAATTCAATATGAGTACATAATTGTTTACGTTGTATTGTACTACATATTCTATTTTAATCCACTTGAAGCAAATTGGAAAGGGGAAAATATTAAATTTGAAAAGTTACCTCATTAACTGGGTGCAGCAAACAGAAAAACGCGTGTCAACTCTTGTTTTAGTTTGCTCAATCGGCACAATATTCAAGAGATTTTAAACCGAATTAATACTGGTCTAATTAAATAGGAATGTAAGTTTACTATTAATAAACTACTAAACTATTGAATTAATACCTGTGATCTAATATGCAACCTGTATAATAATCGCTCATCACAATAGCTGAACGCTGGTGAACCAGCCAAATTCTGCCCCAAGAGATAATTTACACAAAAAATTGGGAGTCATAGGGACTGCTAATCTAAGTGAAAACTAACAATTCAGAATTTGATAGCTCACTTTGGGAACTACGCGTGTGAATTCGGAGGACGTGGCCATGACCATGATCTAGATCATCCAAGTTTACCCAAAGATTTAATTTCATTTACAAACGTGACGCTTGAATTCAATTCACAGCCTACGGAAATAAAAAGAAAGTGATGTGACAAAAGAAGTTTTCACTTAAAAATAATAATACTTGTGAGTGTTTGGGGGACTAGTGCCGGTGTCGTTCACTACAACTTTCTTGAATCTGGCCGGATGGTTATGGAAGATTAATATTGTCAGAATCTAACTACAAACAATGATGGGAAAGCTAGCTGCTAAATAATCGAGGCTGGTCAATCGTTCTAGGCCACTGCTGCTAGAGGACAACGGTAGACCACACACTTTACAACAAGAGACGGCTTCCAAATTAGATACGCTTCAATTGAATTGTTTCAGACATCCACCATACTCCCCGGGCCTTGCACCAATAGATAACTTTTTTAAAAATTTGGTTAACTTTTTGCAAGGTCTAACACTCTAACATTCAACTCCGATGGGACAGCCCGACGCACTTCTATAGATTTTATTGATTCTCGCCCGAATGGTTTTTCTAGTAAAGGGATCGCGGATCAATGAACTACCTATCAGATAGCAAAAGTGCATAAATAACAATGGTACGTACTTTGAATTAATAAATATAAAAAAATGGGTTTATGTTCCTCCCTTACAAAAAACGAATATCAAATACAAAGACTTCGTACAAAGTTTTAATTTTGAAAGTGACAACTGTGGCTTGATCCGTATTTCGAATCGGAGGGATTGATTGATCGTTGCGATTATTTTATAACAACACGATTTTCGAAAAGAAGAAATTGGTGCATCGCTACATCACTAATTTGTTTTTAAATTTGTGTTTACGAGTGTTTCTAGATTTTGTTTTACGATTTTCGCGCAAATTTTGTTGATTGATATAATTATGTACTTAGCGGTTAGAAGTAATCTTAATTAATAGTTTGTTACATTTATAAACGTTAAGTATATTATTGTAATAACTGTGCATGTGAAACCGGTCCCAGAAATGCAGCGACCGAAGTTTATAAAGCCGGGTAAGTAAAACCTTTTGAAATTTATTTTAGAGGAATAGGGAATATGGAGAGAGATATAAAGTAGCCATAGTAGTACACAGACTGAAGCTATCAGTCTTTTACTTACATTTACATTACTTCATGGTTCTCATATTTTTTCCAATATCTTTCTTGCATACCTACTTTCTTTGAAGTCTGTGTCTATACTAAAGAAGTCTATAGTCAGTTGCACTGTAGCATATTTATTTGTTGCGGAGCCGTGTGGTCTGCCCTGACCTCTTTGCCCTCATGCTTTCTAGGTTTTCCTTTTCAAAAGTATTTCAGGTTATGTTTTTGTTTGCACCCATTTTTTTAAATCAGTGGGTTTATGGGTCATCTTATCTTACATTAGAGTTGCAGGTACAAGTAGAATGTGTTACAATCATGCCTATTATTTTTATACCTTATTTTTTTCATCAACATTTGGTAATTTTTTTGCCATATTAAAATAATACTTGTAACTAATATTCCAGCGGAGCAATCACTTTATCCTTCGAGGAACAAAGACGAGCAGATCGAGATCCTGATCAACCCCAATGCTGATGCTGCGCTGACGGTAGACAGCGATGCTCAAACTAACTTCACCTACAACCGGTATCATCATCTGCCGTTGGAAACTCAGCGTCAGAGGTATGTTCTACTAATATTATAAATGTCAATGTTTGGGGGGGTACTTTCACAAAAATGTATACCTCTCATGTCACCGTGATCATTCCGGAACGTTATTTTGTGAGATGGTGGTCAAGTGTGAACCTATTACGGTTAAAAAAAGACTAGATTTTATTACCAAGCTTGGATTAATATCCTACTTCCTACTAATATTATAAATGTTAATCTTTGGATGTCCAGATGTTTGGATGTTTGTTGCTCAATCAGATCGTAACATGAATGGATCGGGCTGAAATTTCTTTTTGAAGTGAAAAATTCTTTTGGCACACCACAGACAGATTTTAGCGGGCTGTGAATTGAATTCTAGCGTTACGCTCGGGAATGATAAGAAATCTTCGGGTAAACTCGGGACCATGGCCACGCCCTCCGGTTTCACTTGCATAGTTTCCAAACTAAGCTATCAAATTCTGAGTTATAAATTTTAACTTCTTTCGGCAGTTCCTATCATTTTTGTTGCGGTTAGATTAAGGTCTTGATGAAAACACTGGCTACTATTAATTCCAGAAAAATAACGGACGCGCGAACTACGCGGGTAACACTGCGGGGCGCTGCTACCCGCTCTATATATATATAGATAGATAAATATTTATTGACACACCAAAAGAATGGGATAAACAATTTCCAATAAACCTTAAAAACTAGTGTGACAAGTTGGCAGCCTTATCCGCTAAAAGCGAGCTCTTCCAGTCAACCTTAGCATGGAAAATAATGTGGACAATGAAATACGGGGTGGGCAAATAAAATGTAGAAAAATCGAAAGAAGATTGAATTATGTTATCAAAACATATACCTAACATGAAGTACTAATACTTAGATAGTAAAATATACACTAATAAATATAATTATAAATACATAAAAATACTGTACTTGGTACTTGCCAATTGGTTGACAAACATCTACAATTTCAGCAAATAAAACTCTTTAACGTTTCTTTTGAAGGTGCTAAGGGAGAAAGCCTGATGTGCACAGGTAATTCATTCCACAACTGAGTCGCCCTAAAAGTAAAGGGTCATTAGGGAAAGATTGTTTTTCGACCTTAAAGGAAGTTGATGACAGTCCTGCAAAAAGGTAAAGCGCTCTTTAAGATACTGTGGGGTGGATGGATTAAACAGAATATTATAAAGAAAAAAAAGAATATGAGCATTCCGACGAAGACGAATGGGTAACCACTTGAGTTGCACGCGAAATTGGGATACATGATCATATTTACGCAAGGCAAATATGAATCTTATGCAACAATTTTGAAGGCGCTCAAGTTTGTTTAGCTGGTCCTCTCTAAGATCAAGATAACAGGCGTCAGCATAATCCAGGATTGGGAGAAGGAGAGTTTTGTTTGTCTATATGTTTGTTGCACAGACTTGGTCATTAACTAAAGCTCAGAAGTTCCGACTCGGAGTTTGTCAACGAGCAATGGAACTTAGTATTTTAGGTGTTAAAAGACAAGACCATGTTCACAACACCATACTATGTTCCATTACAGTTGTAACAGACGTAGGGTATAGGTCTGCCAAGCTGAAATGGGAGTGGGCGGGTCATGTGGCCAGAATGCACCCCGATCAGTGAGCCAGAGTTTCTACGGAGTGGACGCCATGGCCAGTCGACCCCAGGGTCGTCCTCCAACGCGGTGGAAGGACGAGCTCGGAGCGTTTAAAAATGATTGGACGATGGCAGCTCAGGACCGGATAAAGTGGAGGGAATTGGGGGAGACCTTTGCCCAGCTGTGAGACAGTTGAGGTTAAATAAAAAAAAATTATATATATGTTTGTTTATAGACAAATAAACCTGTAAAACAAATATGGTAAAAAATCCGGTAGCAGAATGGAATGTTCCGGAATTATCAAAGCAACAATAGGGGTAAATGTTTGGACAAATGTTTTGTTGCAGTTGCTTGAAAGTTTCAACGAAAACTTCGTGGTATTTAGTTTAGTAACCACTTTTTATCTTCTGTGTATGAATCTAGTTTCGTTACATTCACTGTTTACCTGCTTGTATGCTAAAAGCGGGACCTGGAGAACTGTCATATATTTTAAGTACCATCCTTGTAACCCAGGACCACAAGCTCAATAAATTGATTTGATTTGACTTTTTTTGGGCAGAGCCTTTATTAACAAAACTAAAATACAATGAGAACTACACTACAAACCTACCTAACTACAGATAGCGCGCGAGTTGAATGCAGTCGGGGTCTGAGGTAAAGAGCGGGAGCACCTCCCCCCGCCGCCCGCACGCCGCCTCTCGCGCGCCTGCAGTGTAGTGGTGTGCTGTCTTTGACAACCATCATAGGTATGTGTATCGCATTCCTGAGCTCTGCATTCAACTCGCGCGCTATCTGTAACTTCTTACTCTAAGCACACCTGAATTATCCATAGACCACTGTAGGTCTACATATAATCAAGATGTTCAAGCCCACTACCAATCGGAAGCGTACCCAGCATGCTGGCGGCATTACCACTCTGAATGGCAATGCTTATGCGTTGAGCCAAATAAACGCCAGCATTTTGGTCACGCGTCGCGTCGACCAAGCGCTCGGAAAGGCTTTTGAAGATGAGGTGAGCTCCCGGCCCCACGGTTGATTTGATTTGGTATACGTCTACTTAACTTATTTGAAGTTACTCTGTCCCTCAGGCTGCCAGTATACCAGTACCGGAACCACATTCTCTATCTCCTGGAGCGACACCAGACCCTGGTGCTTTTGGGAGAGACGGGCTGCGGGAAGTCGACGCAAGTGCCTCAGGTAACATAAGATAAACAGCACACTAAATATTTCATTAACTAGCGGTCCGTCCCGGTATATAATAGAACAAATATCTATACTAATATTATAAAGCTGAACAGTTTGTTTGTTTGAACGCTAGGATCTTGGGAAGTACTGGTCCGAATTAAAAGATATTTTTTCTATTGGATACTCCATTTGTCGAGGAAGGCTATAAGGCCAGCGGTCAGCAACAGGCGGACCGCGGTCCGCAAACGGACCACGAGAGGTCGAATCTCGTGGCTCGAACCACTTGATTATGATAATATATTATTTTCTGGACCTCGATAAAAAATCCCGTGGTATCCGGACCCCACCTACAACTACTTGCCGACCCCTGCTATAGGCTATAGAACATAACGCTACGATCAATAGAAGCGGAGCATGAATCAAGGATGTAACAAAAACGGGAAAAAATATGCCTTTTTGTGAGTTTTTGCACCGTGCTTTGATATGATAGCGTGTGTCTAAGATTGCGTCATTGAATTTAAACCTTTGCTTATCAAATTTGTTTCTAAATCTGAGCTGGTACGACCGATTTCCGACAGGTGGCGTAGCAGGTAGCTGAAGAGGTTTTTTGTTTGAAAGCGATACTCTCAGGAATGACTGAACCGATTTCAGTCATTCTTTCACCGTTGTATATGTACGGGATCCCGATGAGTGCTATATGTATCACGGGCAAACCCGGGGCGGACATCTAGTTGTCTATAAAAGCACTCAGGTATCACATCACATACATATCTAATTTTAAGAATTCAAATCGGTTCAGTAGTTTCTGGGATTAGTTAGTTCAAACAAAAAAACCTCTTCAGCTTTAACCTTTATAGAGTTAATATTAGGATAGATTCACGGGGAACTCACATTTTGGAGAGTGCAACTGATCTGTGTGATCTACTTTCACCTTGCATTTTTTCTATCTTACTGCTTGTAGCTCGAAAAAGCGACATCGTTTCGTGGTTAATGTTGCAAAGACAAACGAAGAGGTTTGACTCTAATACAAATACAAATACAAAAATCTTTATTGCTGTTTGTAGGTAAGATAAGATGATACAAAACATTTTAAAAGTTGCCCCATACAAACTGGCCTCTGCGAGAGGCATGCAATATGTCTGGCAAGACAATTTGTTAGTAATTTATAAATAAAAAAAAAATTAAATAATAGTCAGCTGATTAAAGTCTTCTTCTTCCTCATCTTCTATTAATTTCTGGTTTTTATTTATGTCATCTGATTCTTCATCTTAGATTAATTTCTGGCTTCTATTTGGTTGTGATATATATTTGTGTGAGATAAATGTTTGGTGAGCACAATTTCGCCAACGTCTTGTGTTTCATTCTACTCTACATTTGTGATATTCGTCCAGGCTGGTGGAATGCGTTGCCCCAGTGAGTTTTCCCCGATATTGACAATCTTGATGTTTTCAAATAAAGAGTGAATTGTTGGTTTCTTCTAGGTAGGTAAACACGTTTACGTTAGACCGCATCGTCGCTTAACATCAGGCGAGGTGGCGGTCAAGTGTAAACTTATTTTAATAGTTAAAAAACAATTCAGAAACCGGCATGTTCCCAGAATCTGTCGAGGTTACACGTCATCCGCCAGCCCGTACTGGACCAGTGTGGTTGATTGCGGCCTGGAAACAAATATATTTATTTTCTCGGAAGTAGTTTGCTATGAGTATTCGTCAAGGCTTTACGGGCCGCAATAGAGCGAATCGGGTTCTGAGCCTTGAGAGAGAAGGGACCGAGCCCCAAGAATAAAACAAAACAGAATAAAACAAGCACTTAGATATAAAAGAATATAATAAAGAAAATAATAATACAAGCGCTTAGATATAATTATCTGGTAGCCTAGAATTCTATACCATGTTATTGATTTATTACTATTGCAGAATATAAAATTATTCTAATAAAGGAAAATAACAACTGAACAGTTGAGATCCATTATTAGTACCTGGTTGACCGAGCTTTGCTCGGTTTTTTTAAATGATATTTAGGCAGGTACGAATTACGTAGTGATGACTTACTTAGACCAACTTAGATACGAATTAAATGCGTTTATAAAAGGCTTTAAGTATAAGAATTTCTCAGAAAAAAAGAACATCTGTATTCGAACCGGGGCCTGCTGACTCCGAGGGCGAGCATATTCCTTCTAAGCCATTTAGACTTAAAAAACAGTGGCGAAATAAGTTATCGTATTCTAATGACATTGCAGGAGTTTTCATTGTCTGAAAACGCGCATAAAATGATGTTTTTAAAAAATAAAACCTAGCTAGATCGATTTATCGTCCCCGAAACCCCCTGTATACATAATTTCATGAAAATTGTTCGAGCCGTTTCGGTTGGTCGTTTAAAGGTATATCCATACTTCCATACTAATATTATAAATGCGAAAGTAACTCTGTCTGTCTGTCTGTCTGTCTGTCTGTCTGTCTGTCTGTCTGTCTGTCCGTCTGTCTGTCCGTCTTTACCGCCTAAACCAACCAACAGATTTTGATGAAATTTGATACATAGATAAAATAGATCCCGAGAAAGGACATAGGCTACTTTTTGTTCCGAAAAAAGGGTTGAAAGGGTTAAAATAAGGGATGAAAGTTTATATGGAAAACTTCGTCATTGTTGAAGAACTATGAAACTTTACGTCTAGATATTAACACGAAACCATAAAATGTATGTTTTAGCAGTTTTGTAGTTTCGAACTGTGCCTACGGGGGTGGAATTGGGGTTTCTTTTTATTATTTATTATTATTTATTCTTGGGTCAAATTTAGTAATTCAAATTTCACCCTCTTCCTGTCAACCGATTAATCTGAAATGTTGTATACACTTTGGATTTTGATGACAATACAATTATGTTTATTCATTATCATTATAAATTCAAGATGGCCGCCGCTACAAAATGGCGGATAATTTATGTTTTATTAATCCCATCAATATGGGTATCAAATGAAAGGGCTCAACAAGCAGAATACAATATTATATAAAAAATTGAAATCCAAGATGGCGGCCGCTACAAAATGGCGGATAACGTAGGTTTTATCAATCCCATCAACATGGGTATCAAATGAAAGGGCTCAACAAGCAGAATACAATATACTATAAAAAATTGAAATCCAAGATGGCGGCCGCTACACAATGGCGGATAACGTAGGTTTTATCAATCCCATCAATATGGGTATCAAATGAAAGTGCTCAACCAGTAGAATACAATGTATTATATAAAATTAAAATCCAAGATGGCGGCCTCTACACAATGGCGGATAACTTAGGTTTTATGAAATTAAGAAATTAGGCAAATTAAGAACTGTGAAAATGAGTTTTTTGGAGGAGTAAACGTATTACTTTTCGGTAATCTTTTACAACTGCCTCCTATAAAATGATCAGGAACACCTGTTTTCAATTCTAATATGAAATTATATATATGAAAGTAACTCTCTCTGTCCGTTACCGTCTAACGCCTAAGCCACTTAAAGAGTTTGTTACAATTTGGTGCACAGATAGACTACCTAGACTTAGGAAAGGACAACGGCGACTTTTTATCACAGAAAAAGAGTTGAAAAGAGTGGAAATGAGGAGTAAAAGTGTGCATGGAAGGATCTTGGCACTTTTGTATGCTATTTTTAACCGACTTCAAAAAAGGAGGAGGTTATCAATCCAGTTGTATTTCCAATTGTGAATCAATTTAGATGGTTATTTTTTGGTTGGTAGATTATAGTTCAGAGGTGGTCATATAAATTTTATCGAAATCAGTGCGGCGGTTTTGAAATATGAACAACAAACTAAAATTTGCGTTCATGTAATCAGTCGATATATCTACTAATATCTACTAATAGACTCTAATAAAATTTGGTGGAACGTCCCAATATGATTTTAAATTAAAGTCTGTTTTTGATTAATTTTTTGAGAACATAGTTTGTTTGTAATTTGTCGTGTAAATTGTACTTTTATTAATAAATATAAAACTTTGACTTAGACCGATTTTGATTAGGAAACGTGAATTTGTATGGTAGTAGACATACGAGTAGGTACTGCCTCAATTACTTTAATAAATATGTGGCGCGGACGAAGTCGCGGGTAAAAGCTAGTAAGATATATATATATATATATATATATATATATATATACCTACGAGAATTGGTCGTTCAAAGGTATAAGATTCGACAGCCAATCTAGTTGTTCAATGACCATTGAGACCATTTAGTGTGCGTATGAAAAGTAACGCAGTAGTAATACGTAGAATTATGTTTAGCACTGACGGCCGAAGCCAGCGATCACAGACGATCCTTTGCTATGAATAGTCGGTCAGGCCACGTGGTTCGACTGCGTAGTGGTCGGCAAGGCGGTTCGGATTAAAATAAGGCGAAGTAGGTAGTGCCGGCGGGTATCAAACCTATGAGCTAGGAAATCGGTCATTCCCTTACTGGGCCACAAGAGCTTTTAGCAAACGTCCAATAACAACAGTGGGTGAATTGTTCCTGTATGATTGATAGGTATGATAATATGATGGAAAAGTAGGTACAAATTTAAATGTTTTTTTTTAACTTTTATAGGTTTACATTTGCCCGCCATCTCGCCTGATGTTAAGCGACGATGCGGTCTACAATGGAGCGTGTTTACCTAGAAGAAACCGATTCACTCTCGATTTGAAGACACCAAGATTATAACTATCGGGAAAAACCCACTCAGGCAACTCATTCCACAGCCTAGACGTTCTTAGCGCAAACGTAGAGTCAAACCTCTTCGTCCGTATCTTTGGAATATCCATCATGAAACGGTGCCGCTTCTTCGAGTTACGAGAAGTACGATAGAAAAAGGGCAAGGAGGTATTAGATCAGGCAGATCAGTTGCACACTCCGAAGTGTATCCGATAAAAAACCGATAAGCTAGCAATCTTGCGGCGATGTTCAAGACTTTGAAGTCTTTTTCGCGCTAGAATGTTATTATTGGAATAAACTTCCCTTACGGCGCGGCGCTCCTTTATACGACCGTCCCCTTATAAAGTTTCCTTCCTTATATTTTTAACCCCCGAGCAAAAAAAGGGATGTTATAAGTTTGACGTCGATCCGTTCAGGCGTTCTGTTGTGATCAGGCAACAAACATCTAAAATTTCACATTTTAGTAGAATAATCCATAGTCGATTTTTTTGTGTATTATTTATCAACGTGTATATTTGTAACTTTTTTAAAGCTAATAAAACAAGATATAAACATTATAAAAACGTTAACCTAGATAATACCGGATAAAGTGGAAGGAATTGGGGGAGGCCTTAGTCCGACAGTGGTACAACTGAGGTTAATTTAAAAAATAACCTAAATGGCCGCAGGCATCCTGCAAGGTTCAAGCTACCGGTGACCGGTGGTCAGGGCTGCAGAGTGAGGAACCTCCCGAAAGTCGGTGCGCGTTGTATCGAGGATGACCGCCACGTCTGACCCACCATCGAACCGTCTACCGAGATGTGTGTACCAAACTTCGCTGCAAAGCCACTTGTCGATAATAATAACTATTGGGACTATGATCGTGGAATCAACACCCATATGGCGGTAACCGCATGCGCCAACTTGCTAAGCTTGTCCTTCTCGGTTTTCACGAGGTTCTCGTCATGTGATATGGTGATATCGACGATCACAGCCCGGCGCTGAGACCGGTCTACCAGCACTATATCAGGCTTATTGGCGACAATAGTAATCGTGATGATAGATCGGTTTCAGTAGAGCAACGCACGACCATTCTCGAGAACTGACAAAGGTGGGTACTTATAGTACGGCACCTCGGACTTGACAAAGAGACAAAGATATATCGAAGAGCAGAGCAAGAGTTGCTGGTGTATGATCCTGGCTACTAGGTTGTATCTGTGCAAATACTCGCCGTTGACAAAATGCGAACAACCGGAAATACCAAACTACCATGACGACGTGATTCGCCTGTGCGGTATTTAGGTATTATTACTGTTGTTGTATTACGAGTATTATTTAGGATTAATACATAAACTAGCATCAAAACACGATAAGGAAAATGCGAAAATTTCATATAGATAGGTGGGCATAGATAATTTCATTGGAAACAGATAGCAAGGGATTCCCGGAAGACCTCGGGGGGGGGGAGGTCGAGCTTCCACTTGGCTGCGAGATAGCTTAGCTACGTGCGAGTAATAAAGATTGTAATTTTTGTAGTGGTAGGACTCTTGGCAGAGTCCGCCTGGAGAAGTACCACACCTTTGCCAGTTATTCTACCGCCAAGCAGCAATGTGCAAACATTACTGTGTTCCGGTGTGAAGGGCAATGTTTCCAGAGAAATTACAGGGCTTAGAGATATAAGATCTTAGATCTCTGGGTGACGAGCGCAGTACAGTGCTAGGTAATGATTTGGACTCTTCATGTTCCAATAGCTGCGTGTCACTGCTGTTACGTGTCAGGCATGTTGCTTACATCAGGCACATGTCCGGATCGTCTCGTCACCATTTTAAAAAAAATAAGATAGATATATAGTTTTTTACCCCCTACTGAGCAGGTGGGTCAGAGTCGTTAATTGGAGTGCAAAAATTGACCCTGCGAACGTGACCCCTGGCCATACAGAAGAAATCTGTGAGGGTTTTAGTCGGTAGAGGCACCATATGTCCGTCGTCGTCATGCTGTCAAACCCAACACTTCTACCGTGTCTCTTCACGGTGGATGGTGCGTAAAGGCATTTACCTCATTAAAAACCTCGCGATTACGATGCGTTCTACGATGGAGTGTGTTTTTTTTAAACTTAGATGTACACTTGATCGCTTACCTAGAAGAAATCGAATCGCTCTCGATTTGAACGCTTTCCACAGCATTTACGTTCTTACCACAAATGTAGAGTTCAAATCTCTTCGTTCGAGTCTGTGGAACGTCAACCACGTGGTTTCAAAATAAGCTATATAGCTTATTTTGAAACCACGCGGGTGAATCCAGAGGGCGTGGCCATGCATAAATATACGAATTTAGGTAATTCATATGATTAAAACTTCTAACACTTATAACTCGGCTTCGACTGAGTTTATAGGTATAGTTGGCACAATAAATTGTGTAGGTTAATGACCTATTAATAAAAGACGAGTTAATCGAGAAAAACTTTGGCAAGACGAAAACGAGGTAATTACCTTATCCGGGCTCAGTCATGCACTCTCCAGTGTCGAGAGCAGTCCGTATCGCTTGTAGGTATTTTCGGCTAACATTGTGATGTGAACAGAAGTAAAAATGCCATCCTGTGTTTTTAGACATTGTAACAATTATACTGCAACTGTAAAAGAGAAAAATGCTTCATTTCATGCGTAAGTAACACTATAGGTAATTATTTTTCAAATTATTTGCTATTTAATTTGGTTGTTTATTCCTACGAATGAATAGAGCGAGATGGATATAGTCAGATTAGAACGAGAGTGTAAGAGAGATCCGGCCTTCTACCGCCTAACTAAATCGGCTTTCGCTTTGCTATTGCGGTCTCTATCATTTCAACCGGAAAGAAAAGATAAAGAAATATCAAAGCTAACACATGTTTCGTTCGGCGGTAAACCTCCCGATTAGCATGATAGATGTCATGGCAGCAGATTGTATTGTCAGTGCATCCTCACTCGCTCAAGGTCGCGCGGTTTTAGCCTACAGCTAGACCGTTCCTCGCACGGAACAAGTGCCAGGCGGTTGTCGAACGCACGTCTGAGCGTTTGCGCAACACGTTTCCCGCGCAAAATTACGTCGCCATATATTGTGCTGTATATGGATGCACGAGTCAAAAAACAAAGAATTATCATTTTTTCCTAGCTGTACAAAATATACCATTATTTTTTATATTTTTCTGCTAACCGTACAAAAAGTACGGGACGAAGCTGGTTTTATGTATTAGTGTAGGTAAGTACATTAAAATATGTTACATATTTATCATACAACATTTAGACGATCAAGTAGAATAAAAACAGTCAAAGTATACTTTTATTGTTTTAATTTCAATGTGTCCGACCCTATGTTACGGCCTCTTCTAGCTGTCTTGCGCGTTACGAAGTAAATAACTAAAATATATAATCTGAGCTACAATGCTGATTACATACATAACGAAAGGTTAATTTAATTTTTTATTAGATAATATGTCGACAACCCTTTCGATGCGCATCATTCCGCGCCAGACAGCGACAGAGTTACGCGTTAGAAGAGAGCGCAAATGTTTAGGTTAAAATTACGATAGGCATTGAGCGCTAATGCGAGCTGAATTGCACTTTGTTGCGTCCCAGCAAGAGTCGCTATTTACATAACAATTTTCGCTAAGTGAGGGTTCTGTAGTAATATCTATTCTGTGGTATGTTGCTGTTTGCTAAACCTATATCTTTTCCTTTCCAACAACCGATATTCTGGATATGTTGTCTCTTTCTTCCGCGTGATATTTATTAATACAAATGGAAGTGTAGGTATACATTTGTGTATGTGTGCAAGTTCCGCTGTGATTTATTGCATGATTGTTAGACTATAACGCTTCTATTTGTAACACTTCGTTGGTAGGGTACATCATTTTGAACGAAAATAAAAAGTTTCGGTCGATGTAACAACGAAAAAAAGGCGCCAAAATCAGGCATTGCCTTTTGATTCTGAATATAGTCACAAAATTTAGCCAAGTGTAGTGTAAGCCCGTTAGGAACCCAGAGCTACCTCGCACCTCGCACGCTCCAGTGGAGGCTAAACCTTTCGCACTTTATCTAGTGAATCATCCTCTTATATTCACGGGTGTTTTTGTAACGCAAACGTTGATAAAACGCCTAGAATTTAATCTAACGACGTCAACGATGAGTATTGATCAGAATGCTGAGTTATTTACTATAGTAAAATTACAAGTTACTGGTTTACAAGCCTTCTATAAAAAACAGTGATTAATTGACGTGACACGTGAAAGATATTTCTGTAATCCGTCGTTCGATTTGAAGGCTGTTGTAGTCCGGTTAGGAGGGAAGGTACCGTTTGAGGAAAACTTTCAAATTAGTCATTAGTGGTAGCTCACTATATGTTCCCACCGCTGGGACTTGGAACTTTCTCTCGAAAGGAAAGAGTCAAGGCCGTAATCCACCACGCTGGTCCATTGCGTGTTGGTGGATGTCGCATGACCTCGAAATACTCTAGATAAATGTCGTTTCTCTAACTAAAACTAGCCGTAATTTACTAGACCAGCCATACCTTACTAAGCCAGCAGTAACGTACTAGACCAGCCGTACCTAACTTACTAGACCAGCTGTAACTTACTAGACCTGGCGTAATTTACTATAGCAGCCATAACTTACTAGACCAGCTGTAACTTACTAGACCAGCTGTAACTTACTAGACCAGGCGTAACTTACTAGACCAGCCATAAATTACTAGACCAGCCATACCTTACTAAGCCAGCAGTCACGTACTAGACCAGCCGTACCTAACTTACTAGACCAGCCGTAGCTTACTAGACCAGCTGTAACTGACTAGACCAGGCGTAATTTACTAGACCAGCCATAACTTACTAGA
Organism: Ectropis grisescens; assembly: GCA_017562165.1. NCBI lineage: Eukaryota > Metazoa > Arthropoda > Insecta > Lepidoptera > Geometridae > Ectropis > Ectropis grisescens. Next base: position 16,136,861 of record CM029797.1, read on the forward strand.
CCAGCTGTAACTTACTAGACCAGCCATAAATTACTCAACTAGCCGTAATTTACTAGACCAGCCATACCTTACTAAGCCAGCCGTAACGTACTAGACCAGCCGTACCTAACTTACTAGACCAGCCGTACCTAACTTACTAGACCAGCCGTACCTAACTTACTAGACCAGCCGTAGCTTACTAGACCAGCTGTAACTGACTAGACCAGGCGTAATTTACTATAGCAGCCATAACTTACTAGACCAGCTGTAACTTACTAGACCAGCCATAAATTACTCAACTAGCCGTAATTTACTAGACCAGCCATACCTTACTAAGCCAGCCGTAACGTACTAGACCAGCCGTACCTAACTTACTAGACCAGCCGTACCTAACTTACTAGACCAGCCGTACCACCTAACTTACTAGACCATCCGTAACTTACTGGACCATAACTGCCATAACATAACATTTTTTGCGCACGATTGGCTATATTAAAATCCTTAATGAAGGCTTTAATCCACAATGCTGACTCAGTGCGGCTTGGTAAATGACACGATTCTAGGTTCATGCCAGTTTCCTCACGGTGTATTCCTTCGCCGTTTTTAAGCCGCGTTACGCAAATGAAATCTTTGCTCCTTATAAAAATCAGGAGTTGCAAAAGTTCAATACTATGATATGATGTGAAAAACGTTCGATCCTTTGCGAGATCACCTAGTTCGCTCTTTCGTTTCGCTCTTGACCACTTTTCATAACGGACCATCGAGACCTGACTCGATACACTTAAATGTAGATTTTGTAGTAACTTAAACACACCCAAGTCATTAGTCAATTAGTTGTTCAAACACGGTATTGTAGTTGTACGCACCCACGCACATACCTAAAGTACTCTTGAAAGCATTCCATATTTTTTTATAGTACCTATACAGTGACGCGACGAACGGGACGCGTGCCTGAAGGTGAGCAACACGCCTGCCCATGACAGCACAGTGACACGCATAATATTTGAATATGAAGAGTCCAAATCTTTACCTAGGCACCCACAGATGTAGTGCAAGCGCCGCAGCAAATAAAGTAGGTTTGTAGTGCAACGTACGGGACGGGACCTGGTATTTTTTTTGGAATATGTTCAAGGATGTCCCATGAATGTAAATCCAAGTTGGCGCGGCGGGAGGGGTCTATCAACGAATTTGTTGACATATTAATAAATAAAACAGTTTTCATCCAATAAACAGCTCGGTGAAGGTCCTTGTATAGCGGGATCTTAGACTATTAAATAATAAATTAGGCAATATCAGATAATTATCAGCTCTAAGGCTAAGTTATCAGGCTAAGTATCAGCTCGAGGCTCTGAAATCGATCGAGGAAAGTGCCAAAAGGCTCATAGGCTCATACTCTTGTGCGAAAAACACTCCAAGGACTTGTACATCACCGCAAAATTGCCAGCTTATCGGTTTTTTATCGGATTCACTTCGGATAGTTTGCTACTGATCGGCATGATTCTTTTTTTTTTTTAATAAAGAGTGACGCGACTATCAGGACATGTGCCTGATGGTAAGCAACATGCCTGACACATAACAGCACAGTGACACGCAGCTATTGGAACATGAAGAGTCCAAATCATTACCTAGCACTGCACTGCGCTCGTCACCCAGAGATCTAAGATCTTATATCTCTAGGCCCTGTAATTTCTCTGGAAACATTGCCCTTCAAACCGGAACACAGTAATGTTTGCACATTACTGCTTGGCGGTAGAATAACTGGCAAAGGCGTGGTACTTCCCCAGGCGGACTCTGCCAAAAGCCCTACCACTACAAAAAATTGTAATACCACCTTGCCCTTTATCCTATCGGACTGTTCGTAGCTCGAGAAAGCGACATCGTTTCATGGTTGACGTTCCAAAGACACGAACAAAGACGTTTGACTCTACTTCTGTGATAGGGACATCTAGCCTGTAGAATGAGTGTTCAAGTTAAAAAAAAAAAAAGCTATACATACATATGTTAAAAAGCTATACATACGGGCACGGGCTTTTAGCCCGTATATCATTTTTAGGGTTCCGTAGCCAAATGGCAAAATACGGAACCCTTATAGATTCGTCATGTCTGTCTGTCTGTCCGTCCGTTTGTCACAGCCACTTTTCTCCGAAACTACAAGAACTATACTATTGAAACTTGGTAAATAGATGTGATCTGTGAACCGCATTAAGATTTTGATTAAAAAAATAGAAAAAAAAAACAAATTTTTTTAGGGTTGTCCCCCATACACAGAATTGAGACTCATAAAAAAAAATTGATCAATACCATACGTGTGGGGTATCTATAGATAGGTCATCAAAAATGATATTGAGGTTTCTAACATATTCCCCCCTGTAACTTCTAAAATAAGAGAATGACAAAAATGAAAAAAAGTGTGTGATGTACGTTACCATGTAAACTATCAACGAAAATTGGTTTGAATGATATCTAGTTTTTTTTTAAAACGTCATAAATTGACTACGAAGTACAAGAACTTTTGTGTTATGTTACACTCTATATTTCTGTCTTTATTGTATTAGTCCAATTTTGTAACTTTTGTCCTTTTTATATGTCTGTTCTTTTCGCTATTTAAGAATGTACACACTTATTTTTGAGCTGCATCCTAGTCTTAAGTTATGCCTAAGTTTCATATTGTGTTTATGTTTGTGGCTTGTATTGTGTGATAAATAAATAAAATATTCATCTACTATTTAAGATGTGTCATATGTCATGCTAATTAGCATGACATAAACTGTACCAATTTAATTTTTATTTAAAATGTTCTGTTGTTAATTTAATTTGTTTAAATCTCGTTAGCGTAATTGGCGATGTGCCGTTCTGACTGATTATATAAATAAACTAGCGGCCCCTCCCGGCTTCGCTCGGATAGTAACCAAAATATCAAGTGCAGTGCCATCAACCGGGCTGATTTGTGAATCTAAACCTTCCAGGGCCCTGCAAAACCCAAGCGTATACAAAAAAAAACATTCAAATCGGTCGAGCCGTTTAGAAGGAGTTCACTTACAACGAAAAGTGGCATTGATTTTTATATAATTATATAGATTAAAAAATAGGGGTTGTTGATAAAAGGGTAAAAATTTAGGGTTGTATGTATTTTTAATGCCACATTATAAAAAAATTAAAAATTAACAAAATTACCAAAAATTAAAAAAATATTTTTAGGGGTGAACAACCCTTATCACTTAGGGTGTGAAAAATAGATGTTGGCCTCTCTCAGACCTACTCAATGTGCTCACAAAATTTCATGAGAATCGGTCAAGCCCTTTCGGAGGAGTTCGATTACACACCCCGTGAGAGAAGAATTTTATATATTAGATGTCCTGTTCGTCTCATTGGATACTCTATACTATAAAAAACTTTTTTCAAATCCGACTGGTGCTGGACTAACTGAACTGAAATACTACCGTGTTCAAATAAATAACCAATCAAGTTTTAACTCTATTACAACTACTATAAAAGCGAAGTTTCAATGTTTTATTTGAGCTTATTTTTTGCGGCTTACGTTGTTTGGGCGGGAACGCATCGGCCTTGTTGGACTCCCGATTCCCCATAGACCAAGTGCCGTCAATCATGACCCTCGAAGATTGCCGCCACTGTCGTATTTCAAAATAATTAACGAAAGCAAGTGTATAGAACCGGTATAGTTCAACAATCTCGCCAGAGGTCTTTAATGGTTTGGACTGTAACCTGGTGTGACGCCTTTCAATGCGACGGTAGGGCTGGGATCACCTCAATTCATCGACATCGGTGAAGTAAACATGAGTATATTTTGATCCCCTCAGGGTCAAAAAATGTGGGATTGGGTGAATTTGTTGACTTTTTTTCAATTGAATCTGCTGTAATCAATGTTTTAATGAAAACGCGTTTTGTTTAGTATTAAAATTAACGCGGTTGTTACACATATTTATTGGGTAAACGGGAAACTCACGTGTAATATGATCGGTCAATCCGACTCGAGTCAGACTCAGGCGCGGTCCCAGCCTCGAATTTTGGAGGGAGTCACTAGTACGCCTGGTAGTACGTACACTAGTATGTCATGTCCCTGTGAACCCCCCTTCGGACCCGGCATGGTCAGATTTCAGTGCCAAACAAGCAGACAACGCGCGCGTGCACTTGCCTTGTTTAGATTCGCATAGTAGTAGTAGTCGATTTGCCCGATAGATACTGTCTTCGGGTAGGGTCGAGTGAATCGGCTTCATCTTGGTAACCGCGCTCCATCGTAGACCGCGTCGTCGCTAACTTCAGAACAGATGACTGGCAAGTGCAAACCTATTATGCATAAAAAACGTTCGCTATGCAGTACAAAGCATTGGGGAGAGCATAGATCCATTTGTTGGTATAGAGAGTAATTAATGTAAAAGGTCAGTCAATACTGAATTTTAACCGTATTAAGTCCGGTCACAACGTGAAATAAGATTATCGACAAGTTAACGCCGGGGCGGTGCCGACCCTTCCCTTGAAAGTCTCGCGTGTAGTGACGGCGCGTCATTCCGTGCGTCGGTCCCGAGCGATGCGCACGCATCCGCAGTCGCCAACTGTTCCCATCAACGAAAACACTGCATCTATAATGTTTACAACAAAGTGACTGATTGAAAAAGTGTCAACAGTGCTCGCAGCCGGCATCAGTGTACAGTGATCACGTTACAATGTGCTTGTGACAACATCCGACGGACGACCATCGATTTTGCGAACAAACTGCTAGATTCAAAACAGTAATGTTTTCACTCGAGCTATGAGGACAAGTCCCAGTTTCGAAGCAGCGTTTCTACAGTTTTCACGTGATCGAAGAAGATCCAGAATCCAAGCATCCAACATGATCTAAGTGTTCCCGTCTACTTCTATTTAAAGACACACATGTCCAGTATTTTTAGTGATCGTGTGGGTTCTGATAGACTGCTCTTTATAAAAAGTACGCGTTCCAACAGTAATCCGATTTACATAATCCAGATTCGTGTTTGTTAATGTTGGCGCTATTTTCAAAATGATGTGGCCTTCGTCGCAAGCCAGCAAGATCCTTACGCTGCTGTTGCTAGTCATAGTTTTATTCTGCATCTGTATGGATACCTTTACATTTTTAAGGATACAGGTGTATAAGATTAATATATTCGACGTGGAAGCGAATACGACGGAAACTTCGACTTACAAGTCCAGGATAGACAAGTACTACGATGAGGTGACCTGGATGCCGTGCAGTATAAACCCACTATGCCATCCCACCGTGAAGGCGTTGATGGTGGACCACGTGAATCATTATGTATACGGCCCGTTATGTTCTATTTTAGATATAGCGCTAGGGATCTCTGAGAAATGGCTGGTGATCACACCGAATATGATTTCTTTCTGTCATGTTTTCGTCGCTTTTATCGGAGCGAAGCTTTTGACTTGCTCCAATTTGGCCGCGAGACGGCTCGGCATCGTGCTGTTTCAACTGAGAATGTTCCTCGACGATCTTGACGGCCACGTCGCTAGAGAAAGAAAGCATATTAAAGGTGAGAGATCTGAGGTCGGGACCCTGGGGTACTGGGTCGACGGAATATGTGACCTGATAGGGGTAATAGCCATGGTTATTGGAATATTGTTATACCTTAAAAATAATCCCCCACGACGCGGTTATAGAGGCACTCCAGTCAGTACTCTCCCCTACCACCAATTAAAAGAGATCAATTCCAGCGAGGATATAGAAAAGGAACACACTGCAGAGATAGGCATCTCGTACAAAACTAAAGTGACCTTCCAGAGAATGGTCCAGGTTCTTGGATTGTTTTCTGGGCAGATGGTCTTGTCTTCCCTAGCTTGGAACAGGTACATCGACATATACCAGGAGCTTTTAGAAAACTGTACAGAATATGACGTGTTGAGACAAGAAGCCATGTTTAAATCCAGTACATTCTTCTTCGCCACTGGTCTTTGGAGGATACTGAATCCCCACAGCTATTTGCACGTATTGTCGTTGGCCATCTTCTGTGATAAAACTTGGCCTTTCCTAAAAGCTGTACATTATACGGGTTATATATTTTTAGTGATTGTTGTCGGTATGTCGGAATACTTAGTCGAATATACCAAAACGTTCGTCATGGACGGTGTGGATGGTCGATGATGGCCGTACTGCCATATTTGGGTAAGCTGTGATTCTCGTTAAGGTCTCTTAAGTTAAAAATATGTTTAGATAGTAAAGTTGTACGCTTGCAGTCACTTCGAAACCAGTTTAGGCGTTCTCGTTTCAAGGAGTCTTGCTATGAGTTTCTCTCGGGTTCCTAAGCCGAGGAACGAATTACTATCTGTTGTGTACTCTCCATTCTATAATAGAATTGCAGTATTGTGATATATTAGTGGCTATTGTTCGATCAAACGACGGTAATGCGTTGTGTTTCCTTGCTTTGTTATGAAATTTACAACATAAATGGCGTTTTTCAAACAATTGCTGTTTCGGAAACAGATCGAGGTAAACGTTCTATGTAAAATGTTTTAAAACGAAATTACCTGGGTAATACTTTTTGTAACTGTTAATTAGTGACTACGTTTTGCAAATAACTAAACTGTTAGTTTTTTATTTTTACAAATAGTTTGTGTCATTCTTTTTAATCTCAGTGTATTTCGACTTATTGGACAAACAATTTAAGTCATAACTTAAAAAAAACTCCCGAATATCGTTTTCATCGCCGCATTTAATACTCTAAAATATCCTAACGAAATTTTACGTAAATTTTCACAACTTCTAGCCGTCTAGCCATGAGCAAAGTCTGTATTATTGAAACCAGATTGCTAATTTAAATGTATGTTAATTTAAATAGAAACACTCTCCCATGTGGATAGATCATTATATTGCTTGTTTCTTCACTATACTAAAAATAATCTATTAAGTGGCCTACTTAGATATAACATGAAGAGGAAGCATGAGGTCGCCATCTTCCCTTAAAAGAAATAGGGTCAATTTTTCTCATATCACAAAGCAAAGTCGAATGATAGTTGGCAGTATTCCACACGGTTAAGTGGGTCTGTCACTGGGGCAGCCCTGACAAGCCGGAAACATTTAACCTTATTGACCCAATAACAAATTGACGGAATTGTCACATCGGTAACCAATTCAGAAATCTTATTTACTGATCAGAATTAAATACGTTATACAGCAGTTAATCAATTATTATTTTTTAATAATGAGTGACGAGACGAGCAGGACATGTGCCTGATGGTAAGCAACATGCCTGACACATAACAGCACAGTGACACGCAGCTATTGGAATATTAAGAGTCCAAATCATTACCTAGCACTGCACTGCGCTCATCACCCAGAGATCTAAGATGTTGTATCTCTAAGCCCTGTAATTTCTCTGGAAACATTGCCCTTCAAACAGGAACACAGTAATGTTTGGACATTACTGCTTGGCGGCAGAATACCTGGCAAAGGTGTGGTACTTCCCCAGGCAGATTTAGAGGTACAAACATACACCTCATATTTATATGTGTCAATGTTTATATTTATATGTGTGTACCGTAAAATTGCAATTGCCGCGCCGTCAGCTTTCAATATAACGCGTGATATAATCTGACGGTAGGTTAAATTAGTTTAGTTTATAATACTTCGTTAGATTATAATCTGACGGATTTTGCAATTTTACCGTGGCGAATGCGTAGATGTAAAGATTATTATTTTTTAATTATTTGGCATTACCTAAGCGAATCCGGAACGTGCCGTTAGTAATAAATAAATAATAATTAAGAACACTGAATAAAAAAACTGAATAATAATTGCAATCACTTAAAATTTACATAAGTTTATTATAAACAAAATTGTATTAAAATGAAAGTTTCTCAAACTGTGGATATTATGTCACGAAAAGAAAGTCGCTGACTTGTACGGCAACTCGATGAATACCTACTTTTTTATTTACTTAGTTTTTTATTGAAAATACAAACGTTTTGGCATCGATATAGATCAAAAGATGTGCCCTAAGCACCTTGAAATCGTTAACAAACTGCGTCTGTGTGTGTAGCGTGAGTGGTGTGCTCACTTCCCAACGATAACATAAGTCCGTGCGCCTGAAGTTTGGGAGGGCACATCCATTGATTTATATTGGTGCGTATGGGTACAAAAAACTATCGAAATTAATAATAAAACCGGCTAAGTGGGACTCGCGCACAAAGGGTTCCGTACCATTAGCAAATAAACGACGAAAACATATTTTATTGTATGGGAGCTCCCTTAATTATTTATTTATTTTTAATTAATTATATTTAAAGAAAATATAAGACTAAATATCCCCGTGAATAGTTAAAGCAGACAGGTAGACACCTGTCACCGTTTTAAGTATCGAGCAAGAAACGGTAGCAATATAAAAAGCAAGTTTGTTGTATGGGAGCCTCCCTTAAATATTTATTTTATTTTTATTATTTGTTGTTATAGTGGCAATAGAAATACATCATTTGTGAAAACTTCCAACTGTCTAGTTATCACCGTTCTTGAGATACAGCCTGGTGACAGACGGACGGACGGATGGACAGCGAAGTCTCTGTAATAGGGCCCCGTTTTTATCCTTTGGGTACGGAACCCTAAAAAAAGTGTGTACCTATGCACGTAAGAAGTTAATACTTCTAGTTATTTAGCTGCGTGTCACTGTGCTGTTATGTGGCAGTCATGTTGCTTACCATCAGGCACATGTCCTGCTCGTCTCGTCACTCTACGCTATAAAAAAATTTATATTCCTCGTCCCGAGAAGTCTAACTTTAAACAAATAAATATACATCAAATTGTTTTTTTTAACTTTAATAGGTTTACACTTGACCGCCATCTCGCCTGATGTTAAGCGACGATGCGGTCTACGATGGAGCGTGTTTACCTAGAAGAAACCGATTCACTCTCGATTTGAAGACACCAAGATTATAACTATCGAGAAAAACCCACTCAGGCAACTCATTCCACAGCCTAGACGTTCTTATCACAAACGTAGAGTCAAACCTCTTTGTCCGTGTCTTTGGAATATCCACCATGAAACGGTGCCGCTTCTTCGAGTTACGAGAAGTACGATAGTAAAAAGGGCAAGGTGGTATAAGATCATGCAGATCAGTTGCACACTCTCCGAAGTGTATCCGATAAAAAGCCGATAAGCTAGCAATTTTGCGGCGATGTTCAAGACTTTGAAGTCTTTTTCGCACTAGAATGTCTTAGCCTATGAGCCTTTTGGCACATACAAAATTTCACATTAATACTAGGTATTAGTAAGATTTCCTTTACACACTTTACAGAAATAAGCATACCTCGTCAAAGATGACAAATCTCTAATCTGTAATGGTACTTACTGGTAATATGTCATTTTATCTATACTGAGTCATTGTTTGATTAGGGTTGAGTACCTGTGGTATCTTTATTGACAAAATAACAATAAAAACATTTATTTCTTATCCTTAATCCTACCGAAAATAATTCGCGCTTTATCAGTGAGCGAATTGCACTGTGTGTTATAATCATAAAGTATACTGCTAATATTATAAATGATAAAGTTTGAGTGTTCTTTGCTCAATTACGTCGGAACGCATGAACGAATCAGGTTGGTGGGGCGGCGGCAGCGCGTCACCACTTCGAAAGACCATTTTTTTGTGGCCCTCAAGGCCGTACCCCGAGCAAATGACCTTGAGTATTTCTTACCTCATCGCACACCGAGAGCAAGAGAGAAACAGTAGAATTTGTCGCTGTTTTACGCTCAAATTTTAGAATAAATTCTATAAAATCAGATTTTAGTTTTTTGAAAAAAATATTACAAGCCAAAAAATTTTAGTAATTTAATGTATTTTTTACCAGTTGGTATTTGTTTTGGCTAATGAGTAGATAGCTCTGAATACTGGACAAAAACGTCGTTTTGCTGGGGGACGCACCTTAACTGACTACAAAGTATGTTACGTAAGATAAAAACATGATAACAACAAAAAAAAATTAGGTCTATAAAGTTTTAAGAACTAACAACGCCCCGCGGTTTTACCCGCGTAGTTCCGTTATTTTTCGGGATACAAAGTAGCCTATGTGTTAAGTGTTGCGTCAGCTAACTCCATACCAAAATCTATTAAAATTTCTTCAGTTTTGACTTCGTTTAAACGTGAAGAAGTCACAAACCAAACATACACACTCACAAACTTTCGCATTTATAATATTAGTGTGATTTTTAAGATTCCTTGTCTAAATTAAAATGTGTGGGAAAACAAAAAAAAAAATCGTGTGGCATTCGGGGACTGCCGCGGTAAACCTATTGCATAGTATTTTTTTAACAACTTATGCAATTATAATTATTAATCATTTTAGCATAATACACATTTAAAATAAGAAACAATATTGACGTGATATAATTCCAATTAGAAATCCACAGAAAAACAAAACACCACAGAGCTCACTGTTGGGACTACCTACATATGACGCAATCACAAAATTACCGCGAATTCGAAATTCCAAATATGAATTATGACATGGACTAAATAGCTATTATTTTCCGTTCAAAAATTAAGCGATATCTTATAATGTATGTAACACAGCTTCACAAATATAGTCTGTAAGGGCAGTAAAAATAAGATTCAAAGTCAAATGGCCGAGTAACCAAATTCGGAGTTGGTGTTAGGTATTATTTTCGTTACGGAATTTATTGATGCGGTCGTTGCGCTCAAACCCCGCGATAAAAGCTATACAATAGCTTAAAAAAATAGGTATATAATTATGAAATATTTTTAATTTTCCGTTAGTTAACAAATGTACCGTAAATGTACAATAATAATTATTAATTACTTTACCACGTAATAAGGCCGTGTTCTTGTGTCTTCATAGATTAGAGTTTTTGTGTTCCAATGGCTGCGTGACACTGTGCTGTTTGGGCAGGCGTGTTGCTCGCTATCAGACGAATATCTTGCTCGTATATAAAAAAAAGAGATTATTAATTCCGGGTCGCAATTATCGCAATACCGCTTATGATAAATCGCATGATACGAGGTAAAGATGAACATATTTGATATTTATATGAATCAACTCTGCGCATGAGATAAAAAAGCAGCGTTATGCCAACATAGTCATTGCAGATAATAAATATCTTGTCATCACTAAAATAAAACCGGCCGAGTGCGCGTGTGACTCGCGCACGAAGGGTTCCGTACCATTAGCATATAAACGGCGAAAACCTCTTTTATTGTATAGGAGCTTAGTTCTTTTTTGTTTTAAATTATTACATTTAAAGAGAACACAAAATTAAGAATTCTGTGAATAGTTAAGGCGGTAAAAAAATCAAGTTTGTTGTATGGAAGACCTCTTGAATATTAATTTTATTTTTAGTATTTGTTGTTATAGTGCAAATAGAAATACATTATCAGTGAAAATTTCAACTGTCTAGCTACCACCGTTCTTGAAATACAGCCTGGTGACAGACGGACGGACGGATAGCGAAGACTCTGTAATAGGGTTCCGTTTTTACACTTTGGGTACGGAACCCTAAAAATAGGCAGTCATAGAGATCTTCGATACCGCTTGACAGCAGAATAGCTGGTAAAAATGTGGCACTACCCAAGACAGAATCTGCAAAGAGTCCTACCATTATTAACCATCGTAATGGTAGTTCGTTATATTAAGTAGGCAGTCGTAGGACTCTGGGAAAGTACCACACCTTTGCCAGTTATTCTACCCCTAAGCATACACAAACATCACTAAGCTCCATATTGAAGGGCAATGTTTCCAGTTAAATTACTGGGCATAGAGATATACCATGTTATGTATCTGGGCGACGAGCGCAGTGCAGTGCTAGGTAATGATTTCGACTCGTATGTTGTAATAGCTGCGTGTCATAGTGCGGTTTTAGACATCAGGCACATGTCCTGCTCGTCTCGTCACTTTGTGAAAAAAAATATTATCCGCCATTTTGTGGAGGCCGCCATCTTGAATCAATATTAATCAAACATAGCTAAGAACCACCACACGGAAACAAGCTTTCAAATAAATAAAACCGCATTGAAATCGGTCGATCCGTTTGAAGACTACGGTGCCACAGACAGACACACACACAAACAGACAAATCGACGTCACACTTATAAAACCCCTCTTTTTGGTCGAGGGTTAAAAAAAACATACAACCGAATTGAGAATCTCCTTCCTCATTTATTGAAGTCGGTTAATAAATACGATAAAATTGTGTTCCAATATTTGATCAAGTGTTCGCAAATTTTGGTAATAAATAAACGTGTTGTAAGACCTAACATCTGGTTTTGAGGACGTAACCGCCGACATATGTTGTCCTTGTCTGATGCACTGCGTTGAAAAGAGATAGCATCTGTTTGTTTGTTTCGCTACAAAACGTTCTTTAAAATGAAGTAAGCTATTCTGTACGCGTACAACTAGGCACTTCGAAAGCAAAATGTTTAACAATATGGATCTATACTAGCGGTCCGCTCGGTTTCACCCGTGGTACATATATAGCCCATAGTCAAGAATTACTTACGTAAATGTAAAAAAAAAGATTTTTTAGAATGGGTACGTTAGTTCCTGAGTTTTTTTTTTTTTTTTTAACTTTAATAGGTTAACACTTGACCGCCATCTCGCCTGATGTTAAGCGACGATGCGGTCTACGATGGAGCGTGTTTACCTAGAAGAAACCGATTCACTCTCGATTTGAAGACACCAAGATTATAACTATCGGGAAAAACCCACTCAGGCAACTCATTCCACAGCCTAGACGTTCTTATCACAAACGTAGAGTCAAACCTCTTTGTCCGTGTCTTTGGAATATCCACCATGAAACGGTGCCGCTTCTTCGAGTTACGAGAAGTACGATAGTAAAAAGGGCAAGGTGGTATAAGATCGTGCAGATCAGTTGCACACTCTCCGAAGTGTATCCGATAAAAAACCGATAAGCTAGCAATTTTGCGGCGATGTTCAAGACTTTGAAGTCTTTTTCGCGCTAGAATGTCTTTGCCAATGAGCCTTTTGGCCCGCCTCTCGATCGATTCCAGAGCCTCCAGCTGATACTTAGCCGATCCATCCCAAAGGTGCGAACAGTACTCCATACAGGAGCGAATCTGTGCTTTATATAACAAAAGCAATTGTTCAGATTTGAAGTACTTTCGAACCTTTGAGAGGACACCTAGTTTTTTAGCAGCTAATTTTGCCTTGGACTCAATGAGTTTACTGCGTTCAAACAAATTTACTATTCGGCTTTATAATATCAGTATAGATATACCTCTTAACTAGTAGCGCCTACATAACCTACCTAATGGCAAAAGTCACTATAAAAAATTGGTTGTCTGTAAAGTCCGTTGGTTTACGGACGATACTTTAACGTGACAACGTCATTTGATGACAAAGCATAGATATATCCGACGCAAGCGTAACGCGACATAACGGGACACTTTTTCGTGCATGCAGTCGGCGTTCACCGATTTATTACGTTTATATAAGTAAAAATAAACAGAAGTCATGCCAAGATTGTCATTGTAGTTAATTAATAGATTAATATCTTGTTATCAGTAAAATGCGTAACGTCATGTTCAAATAATGCTATAAATTAAAGGTTTTGTTGAGTTTATGCTTGCAAATTGGTAAAAAAGTCGTGATAACGTAAAAGCTCTTTTTTAAGAAGACATTGGACGAAATTTTGTACATATATAGATAATGGCCTGGAACTGGTGAACTCCGAAAAGTCTTACAAAACACTCTCACTATCTTTCGAGTTGTATCTGACCCAAATTTAAATAGGCATGACTTATTTTTAACCCCCGACCAAAAAAAGGGTGTTATAAAGTTTGACGTCGATGTCTGTGTGTCTGTCTGTCTGTCTGTGTGTGTGTGTCTGTCTGTGACACCGTAGAGCTCAAACGGATGGGCCGATTGCGATGCGGTTTTTTTTATTTGAAAGTTAATATCCGTGCGGATGTTCTTAGCTATGTTTGGTTAATATCGATTCAAGATGGCCGCCGCCACATAATGGCGGTCAAAATATTTCTTCACAACCTACCTCAATATGGGTATCAAATGAAAGGGCTTGACTAGTAAAATATTATATACTATAAAAAATCAAATCCAAGATGGCCGCCACCACAAAATGGCGAATTATATTATTTTTTTCTACTCACTACTACTACATCGATATATATGGGTATCAAACGAAAGGGCTTGACTAGTAGAATATTGTACACATAACAAATCCCAGGAAGTCGGGAGTTAGTCAAAATTTTTAATTTTGTTCTTGTTGATTCAATGTCACATCAAATGGCTACTCAATAACTGAAACATAGGTGAGAGAATTACTTTGTTATCTTAAAAACTTCCTGTGATATCACGATTTTAAAATCAAAAGTTTGGACTCTCCCCAAAACGCTTCATACAAAAACACTACTAAAGCATGACACCACAGCCTGGTATTTTCTATCCATCGCGCGTAAAGTTTGTATGTTACCTATATTAAATATTGCGTTTAGGAAACTGGTTTCATAACAAAAGACACGTTAAATTGAATGGTAAAGATTTTTTTTAATAATTTCGTACTTTTGAAATGGGCTTGCCCATCCAGCTTTGAATGATCATAAAGTAATATCAAAATTAAAGTTGGTACGTATTTTATTCTATTTAAATACTGTCATTTATCAAATAGTTTAATATAATTTCAGGAAAGGTCGTCATGCCTATTATCACCTGTCACAGCCTAGATGTAATTTGATTTGATCACCATATTTTTAATTTATAAACTAAACATTTTGTAAAAACCATATTGTATAAAGTTTGGAGCGCTATAATCAAAAACTTATGCGATATACAATAAAAGTTTCAAATAAAACACGTGACAAATATTATTATCTACAATAATGATTTCTACAATTTTTTATCGTACGATGCGCGGTTCGCGAGATATTCAATAAAACGTGTCTCCCAAGATGGCGGCTGAAGCGAACCCACTCCCGCCGCGCCAACTTGGATTTACATTCATGGGACATCCTTGAACATATTCCAAAAAAAAAATACCAGGTCCCGTACGTTGCATTACAAACCTACTTTATTTGCTGCGGCGCTTGGACTACTTGCACACTTTCAAGTTTTATAAAAACTGATATATTTTAACGGACTTAAGTGATATAAAATATTATAACTAAAAAAAAGAAGAGGTTCTCAGTTAGGTTGAATGTTTTTTTCTATGTGTATCGCCACAGAATTAATTTTAATGATTCCATATTTATATAAATTTTATCGAAGTCGGTGTAGTAGGTAGTTTTTTAAATATGAACAAAAAAATAAATTTACGTATATTGCTCATCAATAAGTCAGAAAGGGCTTAAACATATGCCCCCCTACTTATGTCACAAGTCTCGGGATCTACTCGGGGTTTCTCTCTCTGCCACACGATGGACCCGGCACCCGCACGGTGAATCCATGGAATGCTAACAAGATCGTCTCCCGTTTAGATAGAAACCAAGTTTGGAACCATCGGGAAAAACTCACTCCGGCAACGCATTCCACAGCCTAGACCAGAGTTATTATTATGTTTAATTTGACTGCACACGTAAATATAGTATTCATTTGAACGGAAAGGTGACACACTGTGTTGTCGGGCCGTATGGCGTGCCAAGGTCTGGTTTGAAGGTCAACGGGTTTCATTCAACTTTAAATATTATCTCTTTTTGCTAAAGTGTACAGTTTTTGTATTGGATATCTCTATACCTAAATCTATATACATTTTTAAAATAAAAAAACTTGAGAGGTGTCAAGGGACACCCGGATGGAACGAAGTTCCTTTCGATTAATTATTGAAGGAATTATTATTATTTTTTATTATTTACAAAAAAAACTGTATACACTCAACAAAAATAATCGTCGCGACACCACACTGTTCAATGCGGAATAGAAATGAAAATATCTGGCTTGCTTTCTATAAGAGAGAGAGAGACAGACAGAGAAACATGCGACGCCGCACAGCTTACAAGAGCAAAAAGTGTCGTGACAACTTTTCGTAAGAATTTTTTCCGTCTAGCCCCCTTTCACAACGCGCGATAAGGAACTTCGTTCCAATAGTGAAAAGATGAGCAGGACATGTGCCTGATGGTAAGTAACATGCCTGCCACATAACAGCACAGTGACATGCAGCTATTGGAACATGAAGAGTCAAAATCATTACCTACCACTGCTCTGCGCTCGTCACCCAGAGTATAAGATGTTATTTCTCTAAGGGCCATAATTTATCTGGAAACATTGCCCTGCAAACCGGAACACAGTAATGTTTGCAAATTACTGCTTGGCGGTAGAATAACTGGCAAAGGTGTGGTACTTCCCTAGGTGGACTCTGCCAAGAGTCCTACCACTACTATATGTAGGTTTAGTTATGTATATGTGCTACATTATCATTATTGAAATTATACTTTTTTAACCCCCGACCAAAAAAAAGGGGTGTTATAAGTTTGACGTCGATGTCTGTCTGTCTGTCTGTCTGTCTGTCTGTCTGTCTGTCTGTGTGTGTGTGTCTGTCTGTGGCACCGTAGAGCTCAAACGGATGGGCCGATTTCGATGCGGTTTTTTTATTTGAAAGTTAATTACCGTGCGGGTGTTCTTAGCTATGTTTGGTTAATATCGATTCAAAATGGCCGCCTCCACAAAATGGCGGATAAAATATTTCTTCACAACCTACCTCAATATGGGTATCAAATAAAAGTGCTTAACTAGTAGAGTACGCTATAAAAAAAATCAAATCCAAGATGGCCGCCACCACAAAATGGCGAATTACATTTCTTTTTTCACAACTCTCTTAATCCATACTAATATTATAAATGCGAAAGTAACTCTGTCTGTCTGTCTGTCTGTCCGTCTTTACCGCCTAAACCAACCAACAGATTTTGATGAAATTTGATACATAGATAGAATAGATCCCGAGAAAGGACATAGGCTACTTTTGTTCTGGAAAAAAGGGTTAAAAGGGTTAAAATAAGGGATGAAAGTTTATATGGAAAACTTCGTCATTGTTGAAGAACTATGAAACTTTACGTCTAGATATTTAACACGAAACCATAAAATGTATGTTTTAGCAGTTTTGTAGTTTCGAACTGTACCTACGGGGGTGGAATTGGGGGTGAAAGTCTGGAAGTTCAATATTATTGAAGATAAAACCATGAAACTTTGTATCTAGACACTTGAAATTCCAGCAATTTTATATTTTCTAACTATACGGGGATACTTATATAACCGCTTGCTTGATACACTGGCCGCTTTTGGCGTTTTACAAATTTGGCGGGAAAACGGGTGTCAGGTTACATAAGTGCGGTGTTTATGTTTCGGCATATGAAGTGCTACCTTACTTTTACCCGTTTGAGCCATTTAGTCTCAAGAGCGTTTCCAGACGCTTATAGCGGTAGCATTTATTTATAATTAATGTACTTAAATAAATTCAAGATGGCCGCCGCTACAAAATGGCGGATAATTTATGTTTGATTAATCCCATCAATATGGGTATCAAATGAAAGTGCTCAACAAGCAGAATACAATATACTATAAAAAATTGAAATCCAAGATGGCGGCCGCTACAAAATGGCGGATAACGTAGGTTTTATCAATCCCATCAACATGGGTATCAAATGAAAGGGCTCAACAAGCAGAATACAATATACTATAAAAAATTGAAATCCAAGATGGCGGCCGCTACAAAATGGCAGATAACGTAGGTTTTATCAATCCCATCAATATGGGTATCAAATGAAAGTGCTCAACCAGTAGAATACAACGTAATATATAAAATTAAAATCCAAGATGGCGGCCTCTACACAATGGCGGATAACTTAGGTTTTATCAATCCCATCAACATGGGTATCAAATAAAAGGGCTTGACAAGAAGAATACAGTGCACTATACAACCTCAATATTTAAGATGGGCGCAGCCACTAAATGGCGTATCAGACAGAATTTTTGATAGTCGACGAGATTTCCATGGTGTCTTATCAAATGTTATGCATGATGGACGCTCGATTAAGGCAAATTAAGAACTGCGAAAATGAGTTTTTTGGAGGAGTAAACGTATTACTTTTCGGTAATCTTTTACAACTGCCTGCTATAAAATAATCAGGAACACCTGTTTTCAATTCTAATACGAAATTATATATATGAAAGTAGCTCTCTCTGTCCGTTGCCGTCTAACGCCTAAGCCACTTAAAGAGTTTGTTACAATTTGGTGCACAGATAGACTAGACTTAGGAAAGGACAACGGCGACTTTTTATCACAGAAAAACAGTTGAAAAGAGTGGAAATGAGGAGTGGTGGAGAGTGCATGGAAGGATCTTTGCACTCTTTGTATGCTATTTTTAACCGACTTCAAAAAAGGAGGATGTTATCAATCCAGTTGTATTTCCAATTGTGAATCAATTTAGATGGGGGTTTTTTTGGTTGGTAGATTATAGTTCAGAGGTGGTCATATAAATTTTATCGAAATCAGTGGGGCGGTTTTTGAAATATGAACAACAAACTAAAATTTGCGTTCATGTAATCAGACGATATATCTACTAATATCTACTAATAGACTCTAATAAAATTTGGTGGACCGTCCCAATATGATTTTAAATTAAAGTCTGTTTTTGATTAATTTTTTGAGAACATAGTTTTTTTTGTAATTTGTCGTGTAAATTGTACATTTATTAATAAATATAAAACTTTGACTTAGACCGATTTTGATTAGGAAACGTGAATTTGCATGGTAGTAGACATACGAGTAGGTATTGCCTCAATTACTTTAATAAATATGTGGCGCGGACGAAGTCGCGGGTAAAAGCTAGTATGGGTATAAAATGAAAGGGCTTGACTAGTAGAATGTTGTACAGATAACAAATCTTAGGTAGTCGGGGGTTAGTCAAAATTTTTAATTTTGTTCTTGTTAGTGTTTTACGATGTGCGCTCACCGTTATGAAAAATCGACGCCCTGAAGTTTGTTAGTCAACGTTTCAGTAAACAATGTAACTAACTTCAGGTAATACTTGCGTTGAAAATATTACCTACTAGCGGTTCGACCTGGATTCACCCGTGATACATATTATTATATAGCCTATATCCAAAGAGTATACATATACTACGTATAGACTACGTCGCTCTTGTGGAAGTGTCATACTTTTGTCGCAGCACATCACTCTGTTACCATAGCGAGCACGCACGTCATCTGCTTACGATTGGTACAAAGGAACCGTGCGGAAAAACCTGATCTATTTACATATTCTCTATCTAAGCCTCAGGGATTACGTAAATTTCTAACGGTGGCAGAGGTTTTGGAATCGGTCCAGTAGTTCCTGAGATTAGCGCGTTCAAAAAACCTCTTCAGCTTTATAATATTAGTATAGATTCTATGGTTAAAGCTAGACTTACCCACGAGGAATAAAGAGCAGTATTTAACTTCTTGTGTATATGCTATGGACATCATACATACATTGCAAGTTAACAAGAACAAAATAAAAAAAACTTGATTAACCCCCGACTACGTCGGATTTGTAATCTGTACAACATTCTACTAAACAACCCTTTCCATTTGTTGCTTATATCGAGGAAGTAGTGATAATAAAATGTGTTTCGCCATTTTGTGGTGGCAGCCATCTTGGATTTGAAATTTGTTATAGTGCATGCGATTCTAGTAGTTACCTAAGTCCTTTCATTTGATACAAAAATATAGAAATAAGAAGCTTTTAAAAAGGGCAAGGTGATTAGATCATTCAGATCATTTGCACACTCCCCGAAGTGTATTAGAAGTTTTTGTGTAAATATTCGCTTGATAATTTTGCTGTGTACTTCCCCGGTGAAGTCCCGTTGTGTGAGTCGCCTCATGTTGCAAATATTCGCAGAAATCGTGAGTAACTTACGAAGTACACTTGTTGTGTTGAACAATGACGTCATACGTCTGTCCTACATTTGTGTGCCAAGTGAGTAGGTATTTGTCCTTGGATTAAAGTAACCCTGAAGTGGATAAAGGAAAAAAAAACGTGTACCGCACAGTAGAAGTGAAAACTAAAATAATAAATTACGATTAAAAGTATTGAATCATTTAGATAATAAAAAATTGGTTGCCTGTAAAGTCGGTATACGGGCGAAAGTTTTACGTGACAACGACTTTGAGTGGTAAAATAATTTTACGGAAGGGACGCGTGCCTTTCACTTTTTTTTATGTCTGTCTCTCTCGCTCTTAGGCGGGCTAACCATGCCCGAGTGGAAGGGACGCGTGCCTCTCACTCGCTCTCGTTGTGAGCGCATAACGTGAGCGGAGCGTAACGCAGTTTCTTGAAGTGTCACCCGGCAAACCAATTTATAAGACGCTGTCACGTCAAAAATACAAATGATTACATACAAATTGAGTTTGAACACAACGACAGAGACAGCAGACATAATGCTAAAGCTGACTGCATCTTTCTCCCTCAGGCACACTCGGCGGTCCCGAGGTCACCCGAACGAATATAACGCTTCCGATCGAGTCGATCAGCCTTATTCACTTTTACGTAAATTGCTGTGTGTGACGCGCCAAAATAACTTTTCTCGTCATTAATCTATTACAACCAATTAACCTGCCCCTAAAGGCACACGTCAAAACGACGCCTATTTAATTGGCAGCATTATCCCGTTGAATAGCGATGGACAATCTCTGCACGTAATACAAAACGGAGCGGGAATCACCGCGGTTTTCGCCAAAAGAGTATATCTATGACCTGATGCGAAAAGGGTCTAACTCGATTTTTTTGAAAAGTGTAAATGCCTTATAAAATATCTTATTGATTACTCTTAGTTCTTTACAGTTTTACTCGCGCAGTTCGAGTTCCCCTTATTTTTCGTGATAAAAGTAGTAAATTTACGTAGTAAAATAACATTTTACGCGGATGAAAACGATCTTTGGGAGTAATTTTTTTCTTAATTGAGACTCTACGTGCATAAGTTTATATCTCGTTTTGGATTGGCTTTATGTTGAAGCCAGTAGTACACAGTACTACCATATTCCAAATATTTCCATAAAGCTTACGTGATTCGAACGCCTGCTTTCTACATTCTGCGTGATTCTACATTCGAAACGATGTTAAAACTTTTAATTGGCGGCCTTATCCTAACGTATTCTTCCAGATAGTAAGGAAGACAATTATTTTTTTGAAAAAAAAGAGAGAATAGAAAAGTTTTTATTAGATATCAGATCAAATAAAATTAGATAATAAAGTTATTTTGCGAGTGATGCTAGATTTTCGACTGATTTTCTGTAGAAATGATACAAAGAATAGTTAAGGTACTGAAATATTAATTATATGAGTCGCTGTTATATTTTTACTAAGCTGAAATTTGCTCCTATGCCCTTAATTTCGTAAGCGCGCCACTATGCATGACTGCGGACGATTGGCGCCTCTTTTCTATTCCACAATACGTAACTTATGAAATAAAATAGTACAACAATTTCATCAGCAGAGTTCAGAACGTGGTATTTGTTATCAGTGCATATTTTCGTCCTGTTCGTGCGGATGAGATAGCATGGTAGGCCTGGTTGGTGTTAGATAAATAATTAAATAAACATCAGTTACTCCGAAGCGTATTTCACTAAAGCCATGTGTTTCAGAGTTTTTGTTTCTCCACAGCCAAATAGCACGTTTCTGGTATTTCTATTTTTCTAAAGTTGTTTTAGTTTGGGTCGTAGACGTGTAAAAAAAGTCGGACGTAGTCTTGCTAAAACCAAAACTGTGTCCATCGAGTCGGCCACATAATATGCACGTGTACGCACACTTGTGTATTACACTTTGTAGTGAGTCATTACACGCGCTACTTGTGTATATGTGTGCGTGTTAGCTTATCAGTGACAACCTGACAATGCACACGTGTAAACGTGGCCGACTCTAGTGACACAGTTTTTGTTTTAGCGAGACTACGTCTGACTTTTAAACGTCCAAGGTTTGGGTATATTTCTTTTGAGCCACGAAGCAAGTGATTTGAAGTGTTTCTGATTCTTTAGAGCCAAATGGCAATCGCTTTGGATTGTATACGTCACAGTTAAGTTGTATAAACTGTCAGATTATAATCGGAAAACATAACATTATAAAGCAATTTAACCATGAGATTATAATCTCACGCATCATATTGTAAATTGACGATGATTGCATTTTTACGGTGACAATTGTATGTATTTACATATTTCTCTTGAATCAAGTGACAGAGGCTATATATTTTTTCTGTTTCTTCGTCGCCATATGTTAGATTTGAAGTGTTTCTATTTAGCAAGAAGCAATTTTCAAATGCTTCACACTGTTTGTATTTTCCTAAATCAAGTGTGAGACGTATCAGAGTTTATGTTGCTCTAAAATCAAGTGACAGTACGTTATTTATGACAGGATCCCTCATTGACACGTCTCTTAAAGCTTACGTTATTCTCCTTTGAATTGGTTTTGAAAAGTAGTCTGTCTCTATGTTTTAATATAGAGTGACAGAGACGAAGATAGTTTTCGAAATAAGTCGAATAGGGTGTTGAGAAGATGACTGACGTAAATGATACGTATGCCAGAGATTGCCGATCAAAGATGCAAATCGTTTTCTTATGGTATTTTTGTAGTATGTCTCGCTTAGTGATTTAATCGTGCCTTTCTCAGAGATTCTTAACGTTTGTTATACAGGATTACGTTGAAAGGGTGCTATGTCGAAAAAAAAAAATAGACACGATATGAAGAATTTTTGCTTTGACAACAATAAAATTAAAAAAAAAGAACGTCTTGTTAATTTTTTTTCTATAAAGACACTTACTTTGAAAGTGTATTTACTATAGATTTGATGAAACTTCCATACCTATCGGTATACACAGAACCGTGTGGAGTATTCCATAGCTATACAGTTGACTTCAAAATGTCATGTTTCTCGGGAGCTGCTGATTTTTTGTTGTTGTCAAAAGTTGTGTTTGTAAAAAAGTTCTTCATATAGTCTGTATCAATGCAATTTTAAAAATATAGTTATTTTACAAACAAAAAAATGTAGTACAAATTATATTTTTCGACTTAATACATCTTTTAACCGTAACCAAAATATAAATATAATATAATATTGGTGGACAATTCACACACACCACCATCTGACCCCAAACTAAGCAAAGTTTGTAATATATGTTGCAATATACGGTATTCAATGTTTTCTTTGCTAGTGGTATTGAAGTTATTTGTGTCAACTATAAAGTAATATATATATGCTCATAAAAGTGTTTTATAGGATAGTATATAAGGTTTGTTCTTGTGTAATGGTTTAAAACTGTAGTAAAAATTTAAAATATTATACAGGACTTCAAAGTATTATTTAATTACGTTTCGGGAGCGTTACAGTCGCCGCCACGGTAATATTACCTATCAGTATTTCGACTTCATACACACGGACGAAACGCGAACTGTACCTACGCGCTTCGATCTCGGGGCGCGCTCGGTACGTGCTGTCAATGTAATCTCTATCTTAACGTTGATGACATAAGGTAACCGAGTCGAGTAAGTCGCATAAGGCTTATCGCTTGTTTATATGCTCGCAGCTGTAGGTATGAATTTAAAAGAAACGGCTCAGCTAAATCCCTGATAGATGATATTACCGTGCCGCCGGCGCCGTGCTCACGAGAAGACTGAAAAATTGCGGGTAGTCATTGGAAAATGAGAAAATTTCGAACTACCCTCATTCGGTGTTCAAAAATCGCAGGTTTATTGCGGTAATAAAATAATAGTTTAGATAGAAGTCCCGTGTAATGTCTTAAATATCAGTTCAAATTGTGAAAGTTTAAGAACAATAAAGGTAGTCAAAATTTTGTTATTTCCATTAACTAAAAGTTGTTAGTTTTGAAATCAGTTTTTCTCGTTTCATGATAAGCCAAATCATGGTTTCAATTATTCTTCCATAGGGGCAAAGCACAAGTAAACGTAACTTCGTATCGTGATAATTTTTTTTTGAACGGTTCGACTTTTTTTTGTGAACAATTTTTTTGTGAACGATGTAAATTTTGTGAACGATTTGAAGAACATTGTTCAAGACAAATTATAGAACTTAGAGATGTACCATCCCGTATCTCTGGGCGAGGAGCACAGTGCAGTGCTCAGTAATGATGCTCGTCTCGGCACTGCTCTAAAAAAAAAGTCTTACTAAAAACCGCCACAACCGCCATCTAGTGAATATTCTAGAACATTTTTTTTCTTTTTTAAATGGCTCATCTATTTCATTGTTGAAAATACATATATCTATTTATAAATAATTGAAACATTAAATTAGTTTAATATCTGTGATTAAATGTATTTAAGAAACATAACGGGTACGTTATAAAAAAAAAAAACTTAAGTCTTCGTAATTGTTTTAAATTGCAAGAGAGTTTGAGAATCGAAGTGGACTTAGAAAAAGAAAAAAAGCTATAAACCGTATTATGAAACGAAGATGTATAGTCACTAGTATTATCAAATATGCGATATTTGCCATATGGTATATTTTAAAATTTACCGTAAATTAAAAAATATTAAATATTGTTGGTCTAGTGATTTTAGTGACAAGAATGTTCGGTTTCGTCATCGTTAGGTCGTGGATTCGAATCCCGACTGCAACTCTGAGTTTTCCAATTGCAGGTATACAAATTTACAAAGTTGGGGGGCGGTGACTGTGACGTCACGTCTATATAAAAATCATATATGGATGTGCCGACTCTCGAAACTTATAAGCGTTGTCGACTTGTTATCTTATGTTTATGAAAAAAAAAATGGAAAAATGTGTGTACAATATTTTTTTATAAAGTAACTTACGCATTAATTTGTTTTTCTAGTCACCTTGCCTATAAGTTAGTCCGCTAGACTGAAAAATATGGAAAATGTGTTTTTTCTTGTTTCAACAAATCATTAAAAATTTAAAAAGACGTCGATAGAGCATCGAAATAGGGTTGTCACGTCACTTTATCGTAAAAATCGTACCATGAAATGACGTCACTTGTATGCACTGTATCTTCGTCATTTTTTGTTTGTGAATCAAATAAATATTTTATTGATAATATTACTGAAAGATTCCTTACTTTTGTTTAGTCTTGTCGCCAATAAGTCATTGTTAATATCCCATATTTAAAAATAGCAGTGCAATGAAAACCGTGGTAGCATCATAAACAGTGTTTGAAAACATTGTTTATAGATGTTCTTCTGTTTCGATAGGAAAGGTTGAAACATGCTGTCTTCTCGCTCACTCGAAAGCGTGAGTGAGTGGAACGACACTATAAATGTTGGTTATCGTTTCATGGCACGGTTTATAGTTTTACTATGATAAATGTATGAAATATAGTTTTTAAAATAGATAATTAATGCCAATTTATTTTTTATTAAAAATTTAAATTTGATGTAAATGTTGAATGATGTCTGAATCGTTATAAATTGTGAAATAAATACAAACATGACATGTTGATATTGAATTTTATTTTTTACCTTTAAATTTAATTTTTCAACTTAATGTTTCATAACTGACAGATGTTTCAAAAAACCATTTCCATCGCAAGGTTACCTGAAAGAGATCACTTGGATTCATAAGGGCGCTGGCTGTAACACTAGTTTTTCAAGTGAAAACTTTTTTAGGCGCACCGCAAACAGATTTTTTCCTGGGCTTTGATTTTTTGTAGGCTTTAAATAAGGTTGATGATCGTCACGCTCGGAACTGAAAGGCTCGATTAGGTAAGCTCGGGGCCGCCGAGTGTACTCGGGCGAGAAAGAAACAGTCTGCTTTTCGCTGTGTTTACCTACTAGGTATTCAATTTATAATATGTAAAGGCGCAGGAAAGCCTTTATCAGTAAACATAAAACATACATACGGCGTGTGCGTTACAAAGGTAAATTAAAATATAATAAAATTATAGCGATTCGTCGCAAACGTGGTGCGCTGACGGCCCTCAATTGACAAGCCCTGTCAAAAATGCCCGCCTCGCTACCATAGACACGACGCTTCGCTAGTGACGTCACATATCGTCACTTCTTGGTGTTACCATTTTCTGATACGCGCCGACACGGCCAATCTGACAAACGACCGTCCTCGGGCGTTAATGATTTTCTGAAATAAACATTGTCCAATCAGTAGGACACTCGCTCGTTCATCCTGATAACTTACTGTCGTAAAAATGTAAACCACATTGTCAACATCATCAAAGTCAAAGTTAAAGTTCTTTATTGATAAATGTACAATTTACCCGTCAATCATCAGATATATATAAAGCTGTTCATGTTAACCTTGGCACCACACTAGAAAGCTCACCAAAGTTCAGATGTCGCACAGTACTGTCTATTCAATCAAATTTACATCTGGACTGGATGAGTGCATACCTACTACCACCCCTTGTGGCTGTGGTCCGGACGACACTGTGCAGCCAGGATCGACAAACACATCATCTGGACCGGACTAGAGCATCCCTTCAACCAATCCATACGGATATGGCCCGGACGACACTATCCGACCAGGATCGACAACACATCATCTGTACCGGACAAGTGCATCCCTTCAACCAATCTATTCAGATATGGCCCGGACGACACTTTCCGACCAGGATCGACTTCACACCATCTGTACCGGACGAGTGCATCCCTACAACCAATCCATACGGATATGGCCCGGACGACACTGTCCGACCAGGATCGATTTCACACCATCTGAACCGAACGAGTGCATCCCTTCAACCAATCCATACGGTCAATACGGATATGGCCCGGACGACACTGTTCGATCAGGATCGACTTCACATCTGGACGGACCGAGTGCATCCCTTCAGCTAGCCCTAGCAGGTGTAGCCCGGATGACACTGTCGACCAGGATAGACTACTAGAACTCAACATCTGAACTGGGTCGTGAATCTGGGCAATTACTGAGCAATCAAGGACAGATACAGCTTAACACCTATCATCATCATCTTGATCATCAAAAATTTCAATCTCATACTATACTTCCCATGTCTCAGGGCGTGCACTGAGAGTATCTAACTGAGCAGTAATAGTACTAGACCCGGCGGACATAGTCGAAGTAGACCGAACACGCGGTCGAGGTGTCACTGTTATCGTCAAGGGTAAGTAAGTCATCTCTTTGAGTTGCATCATCTTTTTTTGACGCCGACTCGGTCATGGTCACGGGTTCAGAAGATTAGCGGTGCTTTCAACCAAGTGTGCGTTTCCATAAGGTACTGGACGCATTTTTTTTATTAGCTTGCATAACATAAGTTTCGATGAGAACTATCTAGGTAATTGAATATTGACGTAATAAGAAAAAGGACCTTTGAGTTTCCTGTCGTTTGATTCCGTTAGCTGTTTTTAAAATCAAAAACTCCCTTTGAAAATCGTTTTGTTTTCCACGGCTTTAATAAAATCGTTTAACATCAGATTTGCTTACCTATTTGATGTTCGCTGATGCATTTACTTGCACCAAATCAAGATTTAGACACACCTAACGGTTGTAGGTTGAATAAAGCTGAACGGGTTGAGCTACTTACGGACGTTTTGGTGTTTTCCAAATAATACAAGATTCAATGAACTTACGCGTGCATTTTGACATATCTGCTTAAACAGCCCACTAAATGTTCCCACCGCTGGGACTCAGGCCCCCCTCCCTTCCGCAAGGAGAGCGTCAAGGCCACACTCCACCACGCAAGGCGCAGCGCGGGATGGCGGACGGCAAATAACCTCGGAAAACTTCAGGCGCACGTCGGTCTCCTCACTGCCTTACCGCTTCAAGTCAGCGGCATCACGCTCACGCCCTAGAAAAGACAGTGGCGCGTGCGGTCCCGAACCCCGGGGCCTCCCGGCGGGGAACCACAGTCGCCGCTCTCCCGACCAGACCAGCCCTACCTAATTTAATTTCTTATCTCGGGGAACCAGTATTTCTCGTAGAGTATATCTAAGGTTTTGTCCTTAATGTTTGTTCAAATTATGAATCTGATTAATTAGCATCCAAATTAGGGACCATGCAACTAGTAGCAACCAAAAAAATCTGCCTGGTTTCGAATGATTTTTTTCTGAATATGATGCCGTCCCTGACATAATATGTTTGTTCTACCGATTCAGGAAAATAATTATTAACCGACTTTAATAAAAGGTCTCAAATATCGCTGTCTCGCTTTTGTTCAACGGAGAGTGAACCCTGATGAAGTTTAACGTAACTTTCTTTGTGAATGAACCTTTAATTCAAGAAGATAATTACGCGAGAAGCTGGTTACGTCTGTTTGTACCATACGTCGACCTTTACAATAAACGATGTTCGTACGCCTGTTAAATAGATAGCACTACGTGTGTATGTAAGGAGTCACATCTTTGTTATAAATTGAATTTGAAGAATTACGTTCCGTAACTACTAACGTCTCCAGCTCGTAGGAGTAGCGTGACTCGACCTCCGACGATCAACGGCAGTAATACTTGATGACATGAAGTATACGTCACCTTTCACCCTTCACAAGTATACGTTACCTTTTGCAAAAATATCACTTCAGGTTCCGTAGCCTCTGTATACGACTCTTCTAATAGAGTCGGATCAAAAATAGTATCGATTGTGACGTGTGAATGCATAATATTTTTAAGTCCTGTTAGTGGATGTAACGCTCCCACAATTCGTATTAATTTTAGAAATATCAGGTAGATATTACTTTAAACTGTAAATAGAATTACTTTCCTTCGTCTAATAGAGCATACATTTTGTCGTTGTCAATTTTAAAACAAAGCCTTTGCTATAAAATATCTCTACCGACTATTATAAAATATAACCCTATCGGAAACAACGTGAAAACTTAAATTAACTGGAAGATTCTTGGTATTTTGTATATAGGTAGGACCTTTGTTTAAATAAAACCAGATCATTTTTTTATTGACGTGACAACGTCTTATAAATTGGTTTGCCGGGTGACACTTCAAGAAACTGCGTTACGCTCCGCTCACGTTATGCGCTCACAACGAGAGCGAGTGAGAGGCACGCGTCCCTTCCACTCGGGCATGGTTAGCCCGCCTAAGAGCGAGAGAGACAGACATAAAAAGTGAAAGGCACGCGTCCCTTCCGTAAAATTATTTTACCACTCAAAGTCGTTGTCACGTAAAACTTTCGCCCGTATACCGACTTTACAGGCAACCAATTTTTTTTGTTTGTAATAGACAATTAACATTGGGACACAACCACACCATGCCTAAACATACTACAAAGGAGCTTAACATTTAAAAATAAATCCTTCGTAAAAAAAAATAAAAAATTATGGTGCGATGTAGGCTCCTCCCCACTACTTTTACGTCATTTCCTCTGATTTTAGGACACGTGTGTGGAGCGTAAACGCTCCAGTCACTACACTACTGTCTTTTGTTTGTTATCGAATTATGTAAATGGTGCGTCCTCGAATTACCATCATCTTTTTAGTTGCCGCGTGGCGCTACTATCTAATATTAAATATCCCTTGTTTGTAAATTATAGTTTCAGATTTTCGTCCAAACCCTTGTATGTTGGCACAAACGCAAGGAACATCGCGAAAGTTCACTGAATTCGTTTCGTCGAAAATAAATTTACAAATGCTACATTAAACATTTAGGTTCGAGACACCCAGACTTTTGTTTTGATCATTAATAATAGGATTGCTCTTGACCGCCGTCCTGTGATTCGTATTTCTGCTGGCAGGACTCTTTGCTGACGCCTGGGAAAGTACCACGGTTTTGTCAGTCATTGTGCATAATAAGTATGTATTTAGAACTATATAAGTATTATATCAGCTATCTGGCCACAAGCTTTGCTTAGTTTGGGGTCAGATGGTGTTGTGTGTGAATTGTCCATCACCAAAATTCTACCACTAAGTTGTAATGTGCAAATCATCACTGTGTTCCGGTTTGAAGGGCAATGTTTCCAAATAAATTACAGGGCATAGAGATAGATATCCTTATATTTTAGAGTGACGAACGCAATGCAGTGATACCTAGGTAATGGGTCTGACTGTACTTGTTCCAATAGCTGCGATAATACACATACTTATTTTTTTAATAATGACAAGACGAGCAGGACCTGTGCTTGATGGTAAGCAACATGCTTGCCACATAACATCACAGTGACACGCAGCTATTGGAACATGAAGAGTACAAATCATTACCTAGCACTGCACTGCGCTCGTCACCCAGAGATCTTAGATATCTTTAAGCCCTTTTACCTACTCTTGTTATGGACAGGCGTGTTGTTTAACATCACGCATATGATCAGCTCGTCTCGTCACTCTTAGCTATTTAAAATAAATTGGTTGTCTGCAAAGTCAACCAATTTTATTTTAATTTTTTTTTTGGTTTACGGACGATAGTTTAACGTGACAACGTCATAACAAAACATCGATGGATGCGGCGCAAGCGTACAATGAGCGTAACGGGACACATTTTCGTACATGCAGCCGGCGTTAATCGATTTATTAGACGTAGTCACGTCGAAAAAATTGCATTCATAAGGATTGCCAATAGAAGTGAAAACTTATAACTCGGATTTTGATAGCTCACTTTGGAAATGAAATGAAATTTATTCGGTTCAAGAGCACTATTACTTAAAAAAATAGGTTAATATCTACTTATTAATAAATACAAAGATATTTAAACAAATGTACACTGGTACTCACACTAGGGCAACCTGTGTCGTGGGTACCAGGCATAACATTTACAAAACAACATTTTATAGAAACTTATGAAAAACAATAAGAAAAAACAAAACATTTATTGTATTGTATAGCTACAAAATACAGTCGAAAAAATAAATATATAAGTAATACTCACAACTAATATACATACTTATATATCTATACACAATATATATTTAATACGTAGTTATATATTACACTAATATGGAATTCATATGAAAATAGTAGAAGATTATAGATGTCGTTGTGTTTGAATAATATTTATATTATATGTGAAAATGTATGCGGTGAGGTATGTGTGTAAATAATATTTATATTATATGTGGATGTGTGTGAGGGTGCGTACATGTGTCAGTGTAGGTGTGTATGTAAGAGAGAGAGAGTTACTGGGGGTAATATGTGTGTGCAGGAGTGGATGTCTTAATGTGTGCGTGTATAAAGCTTTGACGCCCAAATGGATTTGCCAGTCTTTGTTATAATTTTTCACTTTCCAAAGTTACTAAGGGAAAATTGGGTTAATTGAACGATGTCACAATTTTTTCTGTCTCTGTGTAGCCCTGAGTAGATAGCCAAGCCGAGACCTATTTCTTGCACTTATAATGTGACGTATTTATGATGTCCAGCTCTTTGTCAATAAGTTGGTAAAGGTATGGTCCAGTAAAAGAAAATGCAGCCTGGCCAAAACCGGTTCTCGTTTTAGGTATTGCCCATGTGTTACGTCTCTGACCTTTCCTTTTTGAGTGTATCGCAGTGAATAATGATGTTTTATGGAACCTTAGAGTGACTGAGAGTATAAATAGCTTTCGTACTGATAGATAATTAGTCACCTCATAAAGTTTGTCTGTTGGGTACCTGAATGGCTTTTTGTATGCTACTTTCAGTATTGCTCTTTGGGCTCGTTCTACACTAATCAGGTATGTTTTCGCAGCTGAGCCCCAACAGACAATACAGTAATTGATCACAGACTGGCACAATGTGATGTAGACCATACGCAGTGTTTTAGCATCAGCAACAGTACGTAGGCGCTTAAAATTGTGCAACATTTTTCGCAGTCTACATCGCAGGGTGGTAATGTGATTGTTAAATGTCAGTATGTGATCAATCACCATACCCAGATATTTGATACTGTCGACACACTCAAGGGCAGGGCAGTCACATAATGGGTTTAGATGGGATCCGCACGAGTGCAGTCTGAGTATAATGGGTGGAGGGCTGTTTTTTTGGGTTATTCGAAAAGCAATGAATTTAGTTTTTGTCGCGTTTCGCGTTTAAATTACTTTCTAACCATTTTGCTACCACTTCTAAGCCCTTGTGGGCCAGCTCAACCACTTCATTCCAGTTATCTCACACACAGTGCAAATATTTGTGTGATGAATTCAAATGTTTGCACTGTGTCTGGGTGTTTCCATTTATAATAAGTATGTATTTAAAACTATATATGTATTATATCAGCTATCAGCCCGCCATACCACAAGCTTTGCTTAGTTTGGGGTCAGATGTGTTGTGTGTGAATTGTCCACCAATATTTATTTATTTATTTATTTTATCTCCATGAAAAACGAGATCACGTGAGCCGTGTCGTCAGCGAATGTGAATGTCCTCCCTTTGGTGAGTTCAAGTTTGCACAGTTCATTAATGTAGATTAAAAACAGCGTCGGTCCTAACACGCTTCCTTGGGGAATCCCAAAAGAAACGGGTGCGTAGTCACTGAATTAGTTTGAGATCCGAAGATTTCACTTCGGAAACATCGAGAAATTCCTACTCGGGCAATCCATTCCAGTGCCTTGACTTGTTTGTTAATTTGATCACATTGTTAAAATTAGATACAACGCACAAGTGTGTTATGTGATAAATGAGTAACAGCCCCAAATTCCTTGTCTCGCCATTCGGCTCAATAAAAACAAACGGTCAGACGATTATCTTTATCTATGTAGGCGATGAAGCCATTTAAGCTGTGAATCTATACAATATATATACATGAATACATGTATGGAGTGTAGTGACCGTGAACTTGGAACGGCGGAGTCGCGAATACAAACAATTACTATGGATTCTCTTACGTTTGTACTGTTTTTAAAGTGAAACCCGCTTTGAGCACTTGTTTTAGGGTTTCGTACCTCAAAAGAAAAAACGGAACCCTTGTGGGAACACTTTGTTGTCCGTTTGTCTGTCAGAACCATATAACAACTAGAGGCCCGTTCCGGCTTCGCTCGGATTTTGTCACATATGACCATTAATCGAAATAAAAACTATTTTATCTTTCAAGTTGGATCAAACTGCACACGATATCCAAATTTGATGAAAATCGGTTAAGTAGTTGAATAATCCAGCGCGGACAAACAACGTGATTTATATATATATTAAGATAAGATAACGCCTAGAAATCGGGTCCGCGCAAGAAAAGTGAGGTAAATAAACTATTTTGGTTGGTTGCCTGGAAAAGATTGCTCTCAGCAATAAGGCCGCCATTTGTGGCGCTAGATAATAATTGTGTGTTACTGTATTTTTTCTGTTTTGTGTTACAATAAAGAGTTGTCTATCTAGCTATTTTTAACAAACAATTAAACCGACTTCAACACCAACAACAGCACTCAAAAGCGAAAAATAAATTGATACAGATAATTATTATAACCGTTACTCATTAATCTATATGAAGTCGGTGCCAGTCTAGTCAAAAAGCTAGTAGATGTACGAGGTAGTAAGTACTATGTACTATGTACGAGGTAGTAAGTACTATGTACTATGTACGAGGTAGTAAGTACTATGTACTATGTACGAGGTAGTAAGTACTATGTACGAGGTAGTAAGTACTATGTACTATGTACGAGGTAGTAAGTACTATGTACGAGGTAGTAAGTACTATGTACGAGGTAGTAAGTACTATGTACTATGTACGAGGTAGTAAGTACTATGTACTATGTACGAGGTAGTAAGTACTATGTACGAGGTAGTAAGTACTATGTACTATGTACGAGGTAGTAAGTACTATGTACTATGTACGAGGTAGTAAGTACTATATACGAGGTAGTAAGTACTATGTACTATGTACGAGGTAGTAAGTAGGCATAGGTAAGTAGTACGAGTATCTATATACTACCTATTAGAGTTGGCTGGCACCGACTTCATATAGATGAGTGAGTAGCGGTTATAATAATTACCAATATCAATTTATTTTTCGCTTTGATACATCACCCTTGAGTGCTATTGGCTTAATATTACGTACCACGGGCGAAGGCAAAGCCGGGGCGGACCGCTAGTATTACATCATAAAGAACTAACGACGAACGAACGAACGAAAAAAGAAGAACGAACTAATCACAGGAACTACTGTTCTGATTTCAAAACCTTTGAGTTTGATATGTAAGTAATGTCTGAGAGCTACTCGTATTATAGGCGAAATATATCATGTACCACTGGCGAAGCCGGGACGGACTGTTAAGGACGTTTTGTATGTAATGAAAACTCCGTGAAACGTGTGATATAAATCATAAAATCAAGGTAACATTTTATTCTATTTCGGTCGAAAGATTTATTTATCGAGTTTTGTTGACATACAAGCAAAGTGCCCCCGCTCACGCTACCCGACTACGTAACGTCACGAATATTGGTTTACGTTACAATCACGATTTTTCGTCACGCAAAAGTAATTACAGCGATGCAACCGTATTTATTTTAGGCACAAGCAGCCCACTTAGTGTTCCCACTGCTGGGACTCGGGGCCTTCTCTCGCATGGAGAGAGTCAAAGGATTTATTTTACATCGACTTCAAAAAGGTTCTCAATCGAATGTTGAAGTAAACACTTCTAGGCGCGTTAGGGTTTTCTTTAAATGAGAATAAAAAAATTAACACTTCACTTTTACCAATACCAACACTTCTCAAGTACATATTTTATATCACCGAGCAACTCGATCTTCCGCGCAAGCTCGGAAAGGAGTAGCCTTAGCTAAAAAAATCTTTCTGTCATTTCTTGTGTGAGGGGAAAGTTGCACACTAGCGCAAATGCGCACTATTATATACAAAACATACCTGTACCGATCCATTGCCGATCATACTCACACAGCCAAATCACTAACACATCTATACTTCTATACTATCTATATCCATACTAATATTATAAAGCTGAAGAGTTTGTTTGTTTGTTTGCTTGAACGCTAGGATCTCGGGAA
Source organism: Ectropis grisescens (assembly GCA_017562165.1). Taxonomy (NCBI): domain Eukaryota; kingdom Metazoa; phylum Arthropoda; class Insecta; order Lepidoptera; family Geometridae; genus Ectropis; species Ectropis grisescens. The sequence continues at coordinate 16,171,612 of CM029797.1, forward strand.
GTACTGGTCCGAATTGAAAGATTCTTTTTCTATTGGATAGTCCATTTATCGAGGAAGGCTTTAGGCGATAGAAAATAACTCTACTATTAATTGAAGCGGAGCATGAAACAAGAATGTAACAAAATCGGGAAAAAATATTCCCCTTTTGAGAGTTTTCATACGTTTCGTGCTTTGACATGACAGCATGTGTCAAAGATTGCGTCATTGAATTTCATTAATCTGTGCCTTGAATATAAACCTTTGCTAATTTTTTTTTCTAAATCTGAGTTGGTACGACCAATTTAGGTGGCGTAGCAGGTTGCTGAAGAGGCTTTTTGGTTGAAATCGATATTCTCAGGAATGAGTGAACCGATTTCAGTCATTCTTTCACCGTTGGATATGTACGGGATCCCGATGAGTACTATATAATATACCACGGGCGAAGCCGGGGCGAGCATCTAGTATATTATAAAGCTGAAGAGTTTGTTTGTTTGAACGCTAGGATCTCGGGAAGTACTGGTCCAAATTGAAAGATTCTTTTTCAATTGGATAGTCCATTTATCGAGAAAAGCTGTAGGCTATAGAACATAACGCTACTATTAATAGAAGCGGAGGATGAATCAAGAATGTAACAAAATCGGAAAAAATATTCCCGTTTGAGAGTTTTCGTACGTTTCGTGCTTTGACATGACACATGACAGCATGTGTCAAGATTGCGTCATTGAATATATAAACCTTTGCCACAGATTACATACCTTTACTAATCAAATTTGTTTTTAAATCTGAGGTGGTACGACCAATTTCCTACAGGTGGCGTAGCAGGTAGCTGAAGAGGTGTTTTGTTTGAAAGCGATATTGTCAGGAATTACTGAACCGATTTCAGCCATTCTTTCACCGTTGTATATGTACGGGATCCTGATGAGTGCTATATAATGTACCACGGGCGAAGCCGGGGCGGACATCTAGAAAAAAATAAAGCACCATTCACAAATCTAGCCCCGCCCTCAGGCACAGTATATTATCAAACTCAAAGGTCCACGCGGACTTGTACTTTGACAGAGGGGAAACGCTGTGTATGCCTACTCCCTTCCGTGTTGCTCGCTGACATATACATGACTAGCTGAATCCTGCGCGCGTTGGTACGCCACCTATCGAAAATTTGTCGTATCAAACCAGATTTAGAATAAATTTAGTTAGCTTAGGTTATAACGAAGCAATCATAATAGATAGACAGGCGCAGTCACGGACGTCGGTGCACGCAGGTCGCGCAACAGACAGACAGACAGAAACACTTTATTATGCACACCAGTAAAATTAAAAAGTACAAAACAGAAAGGACTTATTACTATTGCCATAAATGGCGGCCTTATCGCTAATAGCGATTTCTTCCAGACAACCATTAGAAAAAAACCTCTCAAATATTTTTTTTCCCGTTTTTGTTACATTCTTCATTCATGCTACTCCTTTTTCCCTTTCTCGATAAATGGACTATACAACAATCTTTCAATTCGTACCAGTAGTTCCTGAGATCCTAGTGTTCAAACAAACAGCTCAGTTTTATAATATTAGTATAGATAGAGAGTACTCCAAAGTTTTAAACATAGTGCAAAATTGATAGATAGATAGATAGAAACACTTTATTGTTCACAACATAAAAACAAAAATAGAATAAACAAAAAAAAGAAGTGTGGCACTCGGGGACTGCCGCGGTAAAGCTATTGCATGTTGCATGCATTTTTATCAACATAAGCATTAGAACAATTTTTCGGAATTGCTTTTATTTTGAAGAGGAACATTTGTTTACCATAAAAAATATCACGGGAAATCCGTTAAGTTGGCAACACGGCTAAGAGCATTTAGTCTGTAAAGCTAATACAAATAAGATTCAAAGTCGAATGACCGAGTGGGGAGGACGACGTTACGGTCTTCCATCCCTCTTTCTTGTGAACGTAAGAAAGAGATGGACGATCACTAAAATTCGGTCCCCAGGCCCGCGATAAAAGCTATGCAATAGCTTAAAAGACAAATTCTTAAATCTAGTGAAACAAATGGCGGCCTTATCGCTAAGAGCGATCTCTTCCAGGCAACCGGAGGATGGAGAGAAAATATTAAACAGCAAAAAGACGGGGTAACGGACAATGTGCCGTAAGGTATAAAGTACACATACATATTAAGAAATATACATCCTAATACTTAAAATACTTATATTACAATTTGCAAAATTGCTGGCTTATCGTGTTGTATCGGATAAATTTCGGCGAGTGTGCAACTGATCTACACAATCTAATACGACATAGGAGACAAACATAAATATTCACAAACTTTCGCTTTTATGAAATTACATACTAGAGTGTAGATTTACGAGGATGGAGTTTTTTGTTTAGGATAGAGAGACGGGATGAGCGGGACATCTGCCTGATGGTAAGAAACACGGTATCGTGCAGCTATTGTAGTACGAAGATTGCAAATAATTACCTAGCACTGCACTGCATTCGACACTCGCAGATATAAAAAGATAAATCTCTAAACCCTGTAATTATTAATTGTAGTGCACTCTGCAGAGTGCGCCTGGCGATGAACACCTTTGCCAGTTAGTCTACCGCCAAGCTGTAATGCGAAAACATCACTGTGTTCCGGTTTGAAGGGCAATGTTCCCAGTGAACATACAGGGCATACAAATAAAATCTCTGGATATCGAGCGCAGTGCAGTGTCAGGGAATGAATTGGACTCTTCATGTTCTAATAGCTGTGTGTGACTGTGCTGTTATGGGCAGGCTTGTTGCTTACACATGTCCTCTGCTCGTCTCGTCACTCAACATTGCCCTTCATACCAGAATGGAATGTTTGCAATTACTATTTTATCAGAAAAATCGTATTCACATCTCATCCACCTGTAAAGTATAAACAAAAATCTCGTTGACTATAACTTATTACTCGTATTATTCTTATAATTTGCTTGTTTCTAATGATCTATCTCTTCCTTTTAATAGACTTTTTTATTGGTAAACTCGTAACAAATACTAGAACATAATATATAATCATGCTGTATACGAATCCATTAGGAATACTGTCTGGATATAAACTTAAGTTCTAATCTAACTATACACTGTATCGGCTGTATTCTGTTGTACGTATTAAATAAATAACATGTCAATTCCTACATTAAAACTATTCCCCAAATAACCCACCTTTTCCCGCGTTGAATGGCAATGGCCAACCTTTGCTCCAGGAACGCGCCGGAGCCCCCGCTCCGGCCTGATACAGACCTGTATTCTCCCTGTAAATTACATAAATTAAAATATTTCACCGTATGTTAATTGACAAAGGTGTTATCCCCAGATGGACTGTAAAAAATCACAAGTCACAATAGTGTTGTAATAAACCTACACAAGTGACCTATTTGATCAATAAACGGTAATGCTGTTAGCATAGCAGCTCGACGAAAGGTTAAATTGTAGGTCCAAGGCTACCTTGACGTATTGTTTTCAGGAGTTGACAATAAAAATTGACGCTTGGGTAGGCATACGTGCCGAAGGAAATAGCTCAGTCGGAAACACGGCTTGTGGTCATTTAAACCTTTTTAGGGTTCCGTAGCCAAATGGCAAAATACGGGACCTTTATAGATTCGTCATGTCTGTCTGTCTGTCCGTATGTCACAGCCACTTTTCTCCTAAACTATAAGAACTATACTATTGAAACTTGGTAAGTAGATGTATTCTGTGAACCGCATTAAGATTTTCATACAAAAAATAGAAAAAAAACAATAAATTTTGGGGGTGTACCATACTAAGAACTGAAACTCAAAATTAAAATGTATCCATCCAAACCATACGTGTGGGTTATCTATGAATAGGTCTTCAAAAATGATATTGAGGGTTCTAACATGTTTTTTTTCTAAACTGTATAGTTTGCGCGAAAGACGCATCGTCGCTTAACATCAGGCGAGATGGCGGTCAAGTGTAAACCTATAAAAGTTAAAAAAAAGACTCTTCCAAAGTGGTAAAATGTGTCCCCCCCCCCTGTAACTTATAAAACAAGAGAATGACAAAAATAAAAAAGGGTTATAATGTACATTACCATATAAACTTTCAACAAAAATTGGTTTGAATGATATCTAGTAAGTAGTTTTATTTTAATACGTCATAAATGGACTATTGTTAAAACACTGATTAAAGTAACAACGAACCTTTATATTTATACCTTTATATAACTTGCTGCTTCAGAAGCCTTCATGGTCGCCCATGAAGGCACTCGCACTTGACCACTTTTATTTTATTTACTTTTCTATCGCGCTGTTAGTTCGAAAGAGCGACATCGTTTTATGGTCGACCTTCCAAAGACTCGACCGAAGAGGTTTGACTCAGCTTTTGCGATAAGAGCGTATAGGCTGGAAAGTGTTGCCTGTTGCGTTTCCCGATGGTCACGGTTTTGTTGTCTTGAAATAGAGAGTGAATTGGTTTCCTCTACGTAAGGACGCTCCATCGTAGACCGCACCTTAGAATCAGGGGAGATGGCGGTCTAGTCTAAACATATCTTCTTCTTCAGCCCGTTATCCCCACTGCTGACCATAGGCCTCTCTTCGTGTACACCACTTGTCTCATCCATGCATGACCCGCGACTGTTCGATTGTCATCGACCCATCTAGCCAGTGGACGCCCAACACTTCTCCTCTTCATCGGCCACCAATCTGTAATTGAGTCTTGAGTCAGAGACTTGAGTCCACCTGCAAAACATATAAAAAGTTTAACAAAATCTATTGGCTTGGTTTACGCTATTAAATCTTTTTATTGGCAAGGCTAACGCTAGACCGCAATAATTGTATTATTAGTAGATTTTTTTAAAGTGACGAGACAAGCAGGACATGTGCCTGATGGTAAGCAACATGCCTGACACATAACACCACAGTTACAGCTACTGGAACGTGAACGAGTCCAAATCATTACCTAACACTGCACCGCGTTCATCACCCAGAGATCTGAGATATTTTATCTCTATGACCTGTAATTTCAATGAAAACATTGCCCTTCAAACCGGAACACAGTAATGTTTGCACACTACTGTTTGGCGGTAGAATAACTGGGAAAGGTGTGGTACTTCCCCAAGAGGACTCTGCCAAAGAGTCCTACTACTATACATCGATTACTCCATAATAAACCTTACGGCATGCAGATTTAAGTTGTCTATATCTTATCGACGCCCGGAAATCGGCCAATAAATCAGGAGTAATTGTGATTATGGTAGTAATTTGTCACCGTAGTTGCGGACCGGTCAATTGGTCGGTCAGACGAGGCGTGGGAGGTGATCGTATGCCTATAATTATACCAGCGAGATTACCAATGTACAGAGGTACAAGTTGAAAACAAAATGAGTATTAATTTGTGTAGTGTACCTTCATAGCGTGGGTACGAGGAGGATAATAGAAAGTTTTTGTGTCATGGGATACCAGTTAGGAATGAAGTCCCTTCTGATAATATAGAAGCAACGCAATTTGCAAAAAAAAAAGGTTCATTTTATCGTTTTTGGCACGATGATCTGAAAAATGAAGTTGGCGACATTGGCGGGCAGTCACACAACAAGTCACGGGCACAACATAATAATTCTTATGTTCTTGGTTCCATTTCGTTCGTTACTTTATATCTCATTCCCTACATTAGTGTACCCTACAAACTAGGTTTGAAAACAGTTTAACAATGAATTATTCTAATTCCCTTTCAATATTGTGTACATTATTATCCTACTAGTCAAGCCCTTCTATTTGACCCCCATATTTAGGGAGTTTGTAAACAAAACACGGAATCCGCCACATTGTGGTGTCGTTTATCTTGGGACAATTGTCATTAAACATAGCTAAGAACACTCCCGCCTTATTCACCTTTCACCTTTAAAACAAAATAAATCAAAAACGATTAACCCTCTCTCTCTCTCTCACACACACACCAACCCTCTCAGACACGTCACACCTTGTTGTTTTAGCGTCTTGAATCACAAAACAGCTGAAACTAAAAACAAATTAAAATATATAGCAAATCAGTAACAAATAAACCGCGGTATTAATTTTACAGCAGTTTCACGTGAAATTAAACTAACTTTACCATAATAAACTAACTAAGAAAATTAACAAAAGGATATTTTGTTCAGAACATATTTCCATGAAAACATGGGACTGTTGTAGTTGTCCTTCTGTAAATGTTATAATCTGTAACTAAACGCTGATGGTGAGGCATCCATCTGCAGATAAGCACTGTAACGGTAGACTTAAGCTGAACTGACTGACAATTATTTCTCGACCTACGAAACATTACTATTACCTCAGTGATCAGGGGTCAGTGTATTTTGGACTTGTCCTGCCCGCGTAACATACATACAAACATTTTGTAGTGGTAGGACTCCTAGCAGAGTCCGCTTGGGGAAGTACCACACCTTTGCCAGATTCTACCGCCAAGCAGTAATGTGCAAACATTACTGTGTTCCGGTTTGAAGGGCAATGTTTCCAGAGAAATGACAGGGCTTAGAGATATAAGATCTTAGATCTCTGGGTGACGAGCGCAGTGCAGTGCTAGGTAAGGATGTGGACTCTTCATGTTTCAATAGCTGCGTGTCACTGTGCTGTTATGTGTCAGGCATGTTGCTTACCATCAGGCACATGTCCTGATCGTCTCGTCACTGTTTATTTAAAAAAAAAAGAACAAAATTAAAAAAAATTACTAAACGCCGACTACCTCGGATTTGTTATCTCTGTAAGTAGGTACAACATTCTACTAGTCAAACCTTGGGAGCCAAAAAGGGAGTTGTGAAAAAAGAACCGTATTTCGCCATTTTGTGGTAGCGGCCATCTTGGATTTGAAATTTGTCATAGTGCAAAGTATTCTACTAGTCAAGCCCTTTCGTTTGATACCCATATTAAGGTAGTAGTGAAAAAAATATATAATTCGCCATTTTGTTGTGGCAGCCATCTTGAAGCGATTCAACCAAACATAGCTAAGAACATCCGCACGGAAATTAACCTTAAAAAAAAAAAAACGTTTTGAAATCGATCCATCCGTTTAAGCTCTACAGTGCCACAGACAGACACACACACAGACAGACAGACATCGACGTCAAACTTATAACACCGTTTGTTTTGGTCGGGGGCTAAAAAAACGAAATTGGCAGTCATAGGTACTGCCGATAGAACCGACCAAACCGACGATTTCTTATCATTCCTGACGCTAGAATTCAATTCACATCCCACGAAAAACATTTCTGCGGCGCGCCAAAAGAAGTTTTCACTTCAAGAAATACAACCGAATTGTGAATCTACCTACTCCTTTTTTGAAGTCGGTACAAAATATGTTGGTATTATGTTGCACACTCTCCGAATTGGATGCGTTAAATCTCTGGAATCGATTGAGAGACGCGCCAAAAGACTCATAGGCAATGACACTCTTGTGCGTAAAAGACTTCAAAGTCTTGATCATCGCCGCAAAATTGCTAGCTTATCGGTATTTTATCGGATACACTTCGGAGAGTGTGCAACTGATCTGCATGATCTAATTCCACCTTGCCCTTTCTTCTATCGGACTTCTCGTTCCACAAAAAAGGCGACATCGTTTCATGGTTGATGTTCCAAAAACACGAACGAAGCGATTTGACTCCACGTTTGTGATAAGAACGTCTAGGTTGTGGAATGCGTTGCCTGAGTGGGTTTTCCCCGATGGTTACAATCTTGGTGTTTTCAAATCGAGAGTGAATCGGTTTCTTCTAGGTAAGCACGCTCTATCGTAGATCGCATCATCGCTTAACATCAGGCGAGATGGTGGTCAAGTGCGAACCTATTCTAGTTAAAAAAAAAAAAAAAAAAACCTATACGCTAAGAACTTGTCTGTGTCTTGAAGACTTTGAAGTATTTCTCAAACAAGGGAACTAGTATTATTGCCTATGAGCCTCTTGGCACGTCTCTATTCAAGAATAGGGATGTTAACAATTTTTCGGAATGGCTTTGTTTTTAATATTGACCCATGTTTACCAAAAGAAGATATTTTATTTAAAAATGTTAGTATTTTCTATGAGTAAATGTACTCATAGACTAATTTTGATTTTTTTCCGCTAAAACACTAACGGCATGACGTCACTAACCGCTAAACATTGGTCGCGATTCAAGACTCTGTGTCCAGTGTGTGTGTTTTCTTGTTATTAGTGTAATACAAACAATCAAAATCGTCGTCGCTAAGATCGCAAACTATAATAAAAATGCAGAAAAGCAAACAGTTTAGTTTATATTTTTATAGCTTTAACCGACTTCAAAAAAGGAGGTTTCTCAATTCGACCGCATATATGTTTTTTTTTAATGTGTGTTCGCGGATAACTTCGTCGTTTATAAACCGATTTTGATGATTTTTTTTTGTTGTAAAAAAGATATTCCAAGGGTGGTACCATGATACCACCAACAGGAAACCAGGATATGATGATGACATCCTAGAGAAATCGAGGAAAACTTTTTTACTTTATAAGTTTTCCGTTGAAAGTCGGTTCTTTTTTGTTAAAATTATCGATAGCCTGTGTTGCGGTTAGTGACGTAATAAGCCAAATTGGTGTTTGCAGTCACGTGACAGCAGTTTAAAAATATAGCGCTTAAAATCATTTATAAGATTAATAAGTAATATTAAATGAATAAAATGTAAATAACAAACTATCATAAAATTAACACTAAACATTAATTTGTGATTAGTGTTAACATCCCTATAAACACTCATTCTAGTGTACTCAAGACAGTCTTATCAAAAAGAGTGAAAGCTATTTGCTTTGTCGCACTTGACTATTGTCCCCCCGTATTGTCCACTAGAAGTACCTATTACTGTTATCGAATGGCGGGTGATTTCATTCAATTGGTCTTAACAAGTATTGGATTACAATTTCAGGATGCTCGTCGCTCGAAAAAGCGACATCGTTTCATGGTTGATGTTTCAAAGACACGAACGAAGAGGTTTGACTCCTCTTTTGTGATACGTAAAGGATGTGGAATACGTTGCCTGAGTGGGTTTTTCCCGGTGGTTTACAATCTTTGTGTCATCAAATTGAGAGTGAATCTACTATCTACTAACAGTGACCCGCGGTACTGCTTGTTATTTTATAAATGCGAAAGATCGGATGTTTTGATGTGATAGCGTCTCATAAATCGATGAACGTTGGCTGCATGCACGAAAACGCATGACTCATTGTCCCGTTATACTAATTGTCCCGTTATACTCATTGTCCCGTTATACTCATTGTCCCGTAATGCTCAATGTTCCGTAACGCTCATTGTCCCGTTACATTAGGGTAAATTATTTTTGCATTTCAAAAATCTGATATCTTACCTACTAGTATAATTTCAAGTAGGTATTTATTCTTTTATTGACGTAACAACGTCTGATAAATCGAAGAACGCTGGTTGTATGCACGAAAAAGTGTCCCGTTATGTCCCGTTACAATTATTGTCCCGTTACGATCATTGCACGCTTGCGTCGCATCTATCAATGTTTTGTTCTGACGTTGTCACACTAAACTAAACCAATTTTTTATGCTCAATCACGTCGGAACGGTTGAATGGATCGGATTGAAATTTGCAATACAGTTAGCTTATAGTCTGGATTATCGGATTGGTTTTAGCGCGTCTTATTCTCGTAATATTAGGGGAATTACGAGAATAGGAACTATCCGGGTAAAACCGCGGGGCACTGTTAGTGAATCATATATAAAAATGTTAATAATATCATAGTGGTTTTATCTAGATTTCACGTCACAAGCGAAGTCATTTGGCAAATTGTTGAACTACTTCAACTATATACAGCGTGTGGCGGAAAGGTCCAACAATATTTTAACAGGTCATTCCAACACTGATATAGACTTCATCTCCGAAGGTCTCTTTCCCCTCAGCACTTTAGATCGCGAGATAATACGAGTCAAAGTTTGATGTAAAATTGACCAGCTGCAACCCTAATGCATGTACAGCTGACAAACGACCTTGCCTGTCAAAGACTAAATTTTGTGCAGAAAATAATTTTTTTTGCCTACTTCGAAGCTGTGAATGGAATAAACATAACTTGGTTAAATTATTAACTGTGAATTTAATCCTTAAATACAATAGGTAATGACTAGAACTGTTTGACGTTTGGAGTCTATTCGGGCGGTCTACAACTATGATACCTAGTTCATACGAATAAAATAAAAATAAATCCGGTTTTACGAATAATGAAACAAACGCTTAATTAGAAGTTCCATGCAAGCTCGACTACCTATACCTTATCTACCTCGGATTTGTAAACTGTACAACTTTCTACTAGTCACGCCCTTTCCTTTGGTACCCATACTGAGGAGTAGTAAAACAAGATAAAATTAAAATTTTGACTAACCCCGACTACCTCAGATTTGTTATCTTAACAACATTCTACTAGTCAAGCCCTTTCATTTGATACCCATATCGAGGTAGTTGTGGAAAATGTATTTCGCCATTTTGTAGCAGCAGCCATCTTGAATTTGAAATTGGTCATAGTGCAAAGTATTCTACTAGTTAAGACCTTTCGTTTGATACCCATATTGAGGTAGTGGTGAAAAAATAATGTAATCCGCCATTCTGTGGTGGCGGCCATCTTGGAATTGATTTTTTTATAGTGTATAGTATTCTACTAGTAAAGCCCTTTCATTTGATACCCATATTGAGGTAGGTTGTGAAGAAATATTTTGTCCGCCATTTTGTGGAGGCGGCCATCTTGAATCGATATTAACCAAACATAGCTAAGAACATCCGCACGGATATTAACCTTCAAATAAAAAACGCATCGAAATCGGCTCATCCGTTTGAGCTCTACGGTGCCACAGACAGACACACACACAGACAGACATCGACGTCAAACTTATAACACCCCTTTTTTGGTCGGGGTTAAAATAAATGTATTTCGCCACATTCTTATACCCTTTATTTTGGCCGGGGTTAAAATACCTTTGGTAATGTGTTTTAATTGATTGTGATAGTAGGGTTAAATTCAACAAGATGTAAGAAGCCAACTATCCGTCTTTTAACGCTTTTCATAAAATTCCTTACTAAATTTCATATCGTAGATATTTATTCTTTGCGAAGTTGTGAAATTCCCCGACGGACTTTCTTTGACGGAATTGTCGGCATGTCGGCTTTGTCAAACGTATTGACGCCGTGCATCGCCGCCGCAGCGCCGACCAATAGCAGAACAGAAGCTCGCTCGCCGGCCGTGCCGAAAGGCGAAACGTCGCGGCGGTACTTTACCGAAAAGCCAAGCTAGAAATCGTCAAAAATGGATTTTTAAAAGTTGGGGGTTCCGTCAATTTTTTTTATGTTTTGTTTTATCTTGACGAAGAAAACATACTTACGGCTGAGCACGGGAAATCGTGAGTTCGGTTCTTGGCTTGGTCGATATTTGAATGATAAATTCGATTATTTTCCATGGGTTTAAGATTTCGTTGTCCTTGTCTGTGTGAACTACCTACAGGTTCTCCAACACAGAACGACCTAGTGGAGAGCTACGATTGTGAAGAGTTTTATTTGGCACAAAGGTAGATTATAGCCTGGAAATAGCACATAGGATACCTGCCTACCTAGGATATCTAACTACACACCGATACAAGTAGTAATAGTACTAGTGGTCGAAGACTCCGTCTGGGGAAGTACCTTTGCCAGTTATTCTACCGCCAAGCAGTTTTGTGCTTTACCGTGTTCCGGTTTGAAGGGCAAATTTTCCAGATCAATTACAGAGCATAGAAATATAAGATCTTATATGCGGTACGAGCGCGGTGCAGTCCTGGGTAAGGATTTGGACTCGTGTTTAATAGCTGCGCACATACAGCACGTAGCTGTTATGAACAGGCATGTTGCTTACCATCAGGTACATGTCTTACTCGTCTCGTCACTCTTCATTGTAATAAAAGCATGCGTGATTTTACGCGACCTTTTACGTGGCTTGGGGTTTTTAAAGTACGGAACCCTAATTGTCAAATTTTTTTTTTTTTGAATATTTAATTTTTGAGTTGAAAGTTCAGTCGCTCTCTAGCATCATTGGTGGTGTGTTGTTTGTTTTATCGCAAAATTGATATCTACGATGTTATCACTGTACTTAGACATGGTAGGAGGTAGTCGTCATGAAGAACGTGAAATTTTCCGCCAACGTCTGAACAGCAAGGGAAGCGTTGACTTGCCACAAAACGAAAAACGTCCCAATCAGGCCCGGTATTAGTACTACCAGCAGTGCTGGTGCTGCTCCAGCACCCTGGACTCAGACTTCTAACGCCACCACCGGAACGCGTCGGAGGAAGGTGCGCCGCGCCGCAAGCACCTTGGATTGCAGTGTGAAATGGATAAATATGTTTATGTGTACATAGTGTTGTTGTGCAGTGAAATGTTGGTGTTACAATGCGACTATCGTTGAATAATAAGGAGATTATTAAAGGTTAGTTAATTTAGCCAAAATAATTAGCTAGTGTAGATATCTTCCATACTTATTACAGAGTTTAAATAATTAAATTAATGATGTATCCTAACTCTTTATTTGACTTTGATTCAAACATGTAGGTACCTACTTAGTTATTTATTTGATATTCCTTCCTGTCTAATATTGTTTGAAGGCTTATTAGGTACTTACACTTGACAAAATTTTGTCGACTGAATTCAGAACCAAGTTAGAAAGAAGCAATTCTCGCTTCTGAATTTAGTATGCTACTCTTAGCTTACTGAATGAAATGCTATTATTACACTTCACTAAATTCAGTAGCAACCAAATTTAGCCACGGGTAATAAGGCTTTTGGTTAGCGCTAATAAAAAGCATCTATTTTTATTCTATCTGGCTCAATCGAATACGGCAGTTCAATAGCTTCCACACCTTATCTTTCTTTCTTGTTCGATTTCTATGGTATTTAGGGAGATTTTTGAAACGACAGATAGGTATCAGTGCGTCGCCACCGGCGCGGCGCGCGGCGGCCGGCGGCGGCGGTCAGTGATCGCGCCGCGCCGCCGGCCGGTTAGGGTTGTCAAATAAAATGATAAACAACGCATTTTTAACTTTGTATGGAAAAAAAAAATTGGCTTTCGTGTCTAATATTCACATATGTGATTCGATACGTAGTATAGATGAACTACAATAAATATTGTTGGACCTTTCCGCCACACGCTGTATAAAAGCTTTCGTTTACCGCTGAAGAATACGATAGTGTCACCGATCGCCAACAACCATGATTGGTGACGCTCGTTCTGATAATTGGCGTGACGCCAGCTGGTCGATTCTAGAACAGCTAACTGAAAGATGAGATCGTTCTAACAATCTTGAAATTTACATGGTTCTTTCTTAAAAAATATTTAATTTTACTGTAAACAAAATAAAAATGTTTGTTTACCCCCGAGCCCCGACTACCTACCTCGGATTTGTAATCTGTACAACATTCAAGCCCTTTCATTTGATACACATTTTGAGGTAAGTTGTGAAGATATATTTTGTCCGCCATTTTGTGGAGTCGGCCATCTTGATCACATCAAAATCGTCCCATCCCTTTGAGCTCTACGGTGCCACAGACAGAGACACGCACAAAGAGGCAGGCAGACAGACAGACAGATCGACAGACACACAGACGTCTGTCTGTGTGTCTGTCGATCTTCTAACTATGTCTGTCTAATGTCTTACTAATGTCCAGTGTTCCCAACGTTATTTTTCAAGTGATAATATTTTTTTTTGTAAATTGTGTTGATTCTATTTATTATCTGCAGGAACTTCGTTCCTACCTGGTGTTCCATGACACAACATATTTTTACTCATTCAGTGCCACCATTATTTTGTAATAGTTCCCAGCGATGCTGGCTAGTTGAACACGCCAGGCGTGCTCGCGGCATTATATAGGTAAGTCTAGTTACCTTTTTTTCCACAAAATAAAATCTATAGATTCCGCGGGCCACTTCAAAAATCTTTAGCCTAAGGCACAAGATTTATGCTCTGCGATTTTGGCTAAAGAATGAAGTATTTTTTTTTTCATAAAAAAACCGCCTGCCATAAAAAAAAATGCCGGTAGCACGCCTGGCGTGTTCAACTAGCCAGCATCGCTGGGAACTATTACAAAATAATGGTGGCACTGAATGAGTCAAAATATGTTGTGTCATGGAACACCAGGTAGGAACGAAGTTCCTGCAGATAATAAATAGAATCAACACAATTTACAAAAAAATATTATCACTTGAAAAATAACGTTGGGAACACTGGACAATAGTAAAAACACGCTAGGCGTGTCGGCGACATTGAGTGAGTTAAACATATTTTATTGATATTTCAAAAACAGCTACACGGAGTTTGATATTTACAATGTATACATATAGAGGTATGATGTAAGGGTGGGTCTACCTTAAAAAACAAATACTAGCAACCAAACAAAAAAAATCGATTCGCAATGAGTCGTTTTCCAGACGTAAAAAGACTTGTCAAAGTTCTAAACATTGTCAAGTGTGCCACCACTGTTGGTTTTTGTGAAATTTCTGTAACAAAATAAAACAGCGGCGCCACCTGCGGTGGAATTGGGAACTATATTTGACAGGTATTTTTACGCCTTGAAAACGCCCCATTAGCAGAACTACGAGGGTCAAACTGAAAGTTCTTAGAAAATCAAAAACTGATTACATTAGCCAGTTATTAGTTTTATTATATCTTTTCAAAATATTGTCCATTCACGTCAATACACCGCTGCATGCGATGGAACCACTGGGAAAAGCACTTTGCCCACTCGTCCTTAGGGGTCTCTTCAATGGCATCGCGATACGCAGCCACCGCTTCTTCAGCATTCATAAACCGCTTTCCTTTAAGTTTTTCTTTAATTTTGAAAATAAATAAAAATCACAAGGCGCGAGGTCGGGGCTATACGGCGGGTGGCCCAGTAATTCAACGTTTGATGTCGCCAAATAGTCGATCGTTCGCTTGGCGGTGTGCGATGAGGCGTTGTCGTGGTGAAGGAAGATCCTACTGCGAGGTCGTTTCTCTCGAACTTTTCCAAGACAAGTGGCAAACAGTTGGTAGTGTACCATTCTGCAGAAACTGTTTTTGATCCTCTAACACAATTGTTGCGAAATGACCTATCCTTCCAAAGAACGAGGCCACCATTTTTTCCCCGCACTTCGATCTCTCTTCACTTTAGTTGGCAACTCCTCGAAAGGAAACACCCACTGAGCAGATTGTCTTTTGGTTTCAGGATCATAACAGTAAATCCAGCTTTCGTCACCTGTTAGTATGTCGAACACAGCATTTGAGTCACCTCCGTTAAATCTTTCAATCATTTTACGGCACCAATCCACACGATGGAGTTTTTGAGCCTCAGTCAAATTATGAGGTATCCACCGGGCGCAAAGCTTCCTGACCGCTAAATGTTCGTGTAGGATTTTGTGCACTTGACTCATACCGATGCCTAAGCTTGTCCGAATCTGCTGATAGGTCACTCTTTTGTCAGTCTCTATCATACGCCGCACAACACAGATGTTATCTTCAGTCGTCGCCGTAGAAGGCCGTCCCTCACGTAAATCATCAGTGAGATTAGTGCGACCACGTTTAAACTCATTAAACCAGTTGTAAACAGTCGCACGAGATGGGGCTTCATCGTGAAAGGCCAATCGTAGTCTATCATAACTTTCTTGTTGACTTAAATGACATCGAAAGTCATATAAAATCATTAGACAAAAATTTGCTCGTGTAAATTCATGTTGACGTGACACAGACAATTTTCAATTTGCCGCCAAATCCTAAAACAAATGACAAATGAATGAAGTATATACTCAGTAATATTGGCAAAGAGTTCTATTTTCAAATTATAGAATTATTTTTTTATTATATTGTTTATAAGTGGCCAGTTCTAAGAACTTTCAGTTTGACCCTCGTATCTCGTAGCATACATAAAAAACGTACAACCGTATGGAACACCTCTCGCTTTTTTTAGGTAGATTAAAAAGAGAGCATCGTCTAGTATCTATGACCTTCCAGAATCGTGAAGCTGCTCTCCCAGACCACCCCCACTTCGAGCAGACCTCAAAGAAACGATAAAAACTTCGCTCGCGTAGTTTCGACCTTCGCCTCTTAACGGTTATGGTTTTATGAGCTAATGCCAGTGCCGGATTAAGCCAGCGTGGGGCCTGTAGCAATTTCTGTCAAGGGGCCCTTGGTTTGCTTAGGTTTAGGAAGGGAAGGGTCAAGTTATGCCAGATATTTTCGCTACATATTTACAGTCAGACAGACGTCGGAGCGCGGGGCCCCTAGCTTGCGCGGGGCCCGTAGCATTTGCTACTCTTGCTATATGGCTAATCCGCCACTGGCTAATGCTATTGTCTTTTTTGTGAGATCTGGAGGAGGACGTATTATTTTGTTTTTATTGAGACGTCAGCTTAGACGCGAGCGAGACGGGCGCCTGATGGTAAGCGAATACATTGCTCAGTTACACATGACTGTAAAACCATAATTCAAGACATACTGAAGATCAGATAGGCTACGCTTTTTGACATGGGAAAACGAGTCCCGAGAACATCGCAGGTAAAACCTAAAAGCGATGCTAGTAATTAAAAACTAATCTAGATTAGTTTTGTTAATTACTGGAGGAGGCCTTCACCCGAGGAGGGTCCCCCTATCCCCCTATCCCCCTATACCCCTATCTGTTCTTCAGTATGTCTTGAATTATGGTTTGGAATAACACATAGGCTACTTTTTATCCCGGTTTTTTCTGAAATGACGTGTCAATTGTACAAAAAAATACAAAGTTCTTTATTGATAAAATTAATTAAAAATAATTATTTAACTTTTATGTACATAAAAAGTAGCCTATGCGTACTTCCCGACACCCAGACCATTATTTAACACATGGAAGATCACAGGCTACACTTTTCGTCATTGGAAAACAACAGGAACTTTTGTAGTGGTAGGGCTCTTGGCAGAGTCCGCCTGGGGAAGTACCACACCTTTGCCAGTTATTCTACCGCCAAGCAGTAACGTGCAAACATTACTGTGTTCCGGTTTGAAGGGCAATGTTTCCAGAGAAATTACAGGGCTTAGAGATATAACATCTTAGATCTCTGGGTGACGAGCGCAGTGCAGTGCTAGGTAATGATTTGGACTCTTCATGTTCCAATAGCTGCGTGTCACTGTGCTGTTGTGTCAGGCATGTTGCTTACCATCAGGCACATGTCCTGATCGTCTCGTCACTCTTTATTTAAAAAAAAAAAAAGGAACGGGAACTAAGCGGGTAAAACCGGGGGTGCTACTAGTTTACAGTACTAGTAACATTGACAATAGTGCGTAAATGCGTGGAGGCTCTTAACTCTGGTATGATTGAATTTTGTGTGATTTAGTCAATTACTATATCAAACCTAAGGATTTATAATCTTAGGAATAAATAGTAGTGTAATCTCAAAGAGTTTACATAAACTACGTATAAAGTTAGAATAAACGCTTTACACAGAAAGCACTTGTCTTGTCGATCTTCTGGAAGTGTCATACTTTTGTCACAATGTCGCTATAGACCTTTACACAGAAAGCACTTGTCTTGTCGATCTTTTGGAAGTGTCATACTTTTGTCACAATTTCGCTATAGACCTTTACACAGAAAGCACTTGTCTTGTCGATCTTCTGGAAGTGTCATACTTTTGTCACAATGTCGCTATAGACCTTTACACAAAAAGCACTTGTCTTGTCGATCTTCTGGAAGTGTCATACTTTTGTCACAATGTCGCTATAGACCTTTACACAGAAAGCACTTGTCTTGTCGATCTTCTGGAAGTGTCATACTTTTGTCACAATTTCGCTATAGACCTTTACACAGAAAGCACTTGTCTTGTCGATCTTCTGGAAGTGTCATACTTTTGTCACAATGTCGCTATAGACCTTTACACAGAAAGCACTTGTCTTGTCGATCTTCTGGAAGTGTCATACTTTTGTCACAATGTCGCTATAGACCTTTACACAAAAAGCACTTGTCTTGTCGATCTTCTGGAAGTGTCATACTTTTGTCACAATGTCGCTATAGACCTTTACACAGAAAGCACTTGTCTTGTCGATCTTCTGGAAGTGTCATACTTTTGTCACAATTTCGCTATAGACCTTTACACAGAAAGCACTTGTCTTGTCGA
Organism: Ectropis grisescens; assembly: GCA_017562165.1. NCBI lineage: Eukaryota > Metazoa > Arthropoda > Insecta > Lepidoptera > Geometridae > Ectropis > Ectropis grisescens. The sequence goes on from CM029797.1 coordinate 16,189,710, forward strand.
TCTTCTGGAAGTGTCATACTTTTGTCACAATGTCGCTATAGACCTTACACAGAAAGCACTTGTCTTGTCGATCTTCTGGAAGTGTCATACTTTTGTCACAATGTCGCTATAGACCTTTACACAAAAGCACTTGTCTTGTCGATCTTCTGGAAGTGTCATACTTTTGTCACAATGTCGCTATAGACCTTTACACAGAAAGCACTTGTCTTGTCGATCTTCTGGAAGTGTCATACTTTTGTCACAATTTCGCTATAGACCTTTACACAGAAAGCACTTGTCTTGTCGATCTTCTGGAAGTGTCATACTTTTGTCACAATGTCGCTATATAGACCTTTACACAGAAAGCACTTGTCTTGTCGATCTTCTGGAAGTTTCATACTTTTGTCACAATGTCGCTATAGACCTTGACACAGAAAGCACTTGTCTTGTCGATCTTCTAGAAGTGTCATACTTTTGTCACAATGTCGCTATAGACCTTTACACAGAAAGCACTTGTCTTGTCGATCTTCTGGAAGTGTCATACTTTTGTCACAATGTCGCTATATAGACCTTTACACAGAAAGCACTTGTCTTGTCGATCTTCTGGAAGTGTCATACTTTTGTCACAATGTCGCTATAGACCTTTACACAGAAAGCACTTGTCTTGTCGATCTTCTGGAAGTGTCATACTTTTGTCACAATGTCGCTATAGACCTTGACACAGAAAGCACTTGTCTTGTCGATCTTCTAGAAGTGTCATACTTTTGTCACAATGTCGCTATAGACCTTGACACAGAAAGCACTTGTCTTGTCGATCTTCTAGAAGTGTCATACTTTTGTCACAATGTCGCTATAGACCTTTACACAGAAAGCACTTGTCTTGTCGATCTTCTGGAAGTGTCATACTTTTGTCACAATGTCGCTATATAGACCTTTACACAGAAAGCACTTGTCTTGTCGATCTTCTGGAAGTGTCATACTTTTGTCACAATGTCGCTATAGACCTTTACACAGAAAGCACTTGTCTTGTCGATCTTCTGTAAGTGTCATACTTTTGTCACAATGTCGCTATAGACCTTGACACAGAAAGCACTTGTCTTGTCGATCTTCTAGAAGTGTCATACTTTTGTCACAATGTCGCTATAGACCTTTACACAGAAAGCACTTGTCTTGTCGATCTTCTGGAAGTGTCATACTTTTGTCACTATGTCGCTATAGACCTTTACACAGAAAGCACTTGTCTTGTCGATCTTCTGGAAGTGTCATACTTTTGTCACAATGTCGCTATAGACCTTGACACAGAAAGCACTTGTCTTGTCGATCTTCTAGAAGTGTCATACTTTTGTCACAATGTCGCTATAGACCTTTACACAGAAAGCACTTGTCTTGTCGATCTTCTGGAAGTGTCATACTTTTGTCACTATGTCGCTATAGCTAACAGACACCTCATCTGCTTACGATTGGTGCAAATGTACCGTGCGGAAAAAACCTGATCTATTTACTTATTCTTTATCTAAGTGTAATCTCGATTTCGTTGCAATTCCAGTATGCCTTCGAGATCGGTCACCGCGTGTGCGTGACCCAGCCCCGGGTGGCCGCGGCGGCGACGCTGGCCGCGCGGGTGGCCGCCGAGCGGGGCACCATCCTGGGGGAACTGGTCGGGTATGCCGCGGGGATGACGGCGGAGCGGGGACCTCACACTGGTATCGTGGTGAGTACATCTGAGATCGGCCACTGTGAGTGTGTGCTTCAGGTCAGGATGGCCGTGTCGGTGACGCCGCGCGGGTCGACACCAAGCGGGGTACACTCCGCGAGGTATAAGCTGAGCTTTGCATTAGTGTGAGTGATCACCAATCAGGCAGGAGCTTGAAATTTTGTCCGCGAGGTATAGGCTGAGCTTTGCATTAGTGTGAGTGATCACTAATCAGGCAGGAGCTTGAAATTTTGTCCGCGAGGTATAGGCTGAGCTTTGCATTAGTGTGAGTGATCACCAATCAGGCAGGAGCTTGAAATTTTGTCCGCGAGGTATAGGCTGAGCTTTGCATTAGTGTGAGTGATCACCAATCAGGCAGGAGCTTGAAATTTTGTCCGCGAGGTATAGGCTGAGCTTTGCATTAGTGTGAGTGATCACCAATCAGGCAGGACCTTGAAATTTTGTCCGCGAGGTATAGGCTGAGCTTTGCATTAGTGTGAGTGATCACCAATCAGGCAGGAGCTTGAAATTTTGTGCGCGAGGTATAGGCTGAGCTTTGCATTAGTGTGAGTGATCACCAATCAGGCAGGAGCTTGAAATTTTGTCCGCGAGGTATAAGCTGAGCTTTGCATTAGTGTGAGTGATCACCAATCAGGCAGGAGCTTGAAATTTTGTCCGCGAGGTATAGGCTGAGCTTTGCATTAGTGTGAGTGATCACCAATCAGGCAGGAGCTTGAAATTTTGTCCGCGAGGTATAGGCTGAGCTTTGCATTAGTGTGAGTGATCACCAATCAGGCAGGAGCTTGAAATTTTGTCCGCGAGGTATAGGCTGAGCTTTGCATTAGTGTGAGTGATCACCAATCAGGCAGGAGCTTGAAATTTTGTCCGCGAGGTATAGGCTGAGCTTTGCATTAGTGTGAGTGATCACCAATCAGGCAGGAGCGCGGCGAGACAGAATGGCGCCGCGCCTAAGGCCGGTTGTCACACCTACACTATCCATGTACACTCACACAAATGCAAAGCTCAGCTTATGCCTCGCGGAGTGTAACATCCTTTGATAACTAGTCGGATACGCTGCGGGTTTGACAGCGGAGCGGGGATCCGATAGTGGCGTCGTGGTGGGCCACGTTTGAGATCGGTCACCGTGAGTGCGTGACTCAGGCCAGAACGGCCGTGTTAGGGATTTACCGTGAAGACATGACGTTGATTATTGTTATTTATTATTTGATGGAATCGCAAGCTATTCGGTCTTCTGCTAAAAGATCATTATCTCAGTACATTACCAAACTGTGAAGTGGGCAATGGGCCAGTCGTATTTATCGCAGAACCGACCATTGAGGTGGAAAGGTTTTTGAGCGAAGACTACGAATCGGTAAACTTAGTCGTAGTACCCTGAGACTAGATGGAGTGACGATATGTGTAAGACAACAGACATTGGATGATAGAAAAAACCTATATCCAGCTGTGAACTAGGTGATACTACTATGAGCTTATGTTGATGATGAATTGGCCAATGATCGAATTCATCACGATTGCTGTTGAATTAAATCAAATCGTTTGTATGTAGTCTCACTACTTATTCAATTTGTCGGCAATCAACACTGATGAATGTCCACCAAGCAAATAATATAATACGAAACAATTATAATACGAAAACAAAGGCTAAAAGTCAAAATATATAAACAATAAACATACAACCTCTTTTTCGAAGTCGGTTAAATAGTTCCAAGAGGCAATGTTTAGTTTCGTCCCTGTGACGTCAATACTTCGCGTCAGCTGTCCATTGCAAACGACTACATTGAAACGAGATTCTATTTCTTATAGCTGAAAGTTCATTTTTCAGAACCCATACCTTTACCTTACTCTTAGTTTGTAAAATAACCACTATAGGCGCTAGCGTCGCTACACAGCTTTATAGTTTCTTGTCGAACTCGATAGATGGCGCTCAAAACCGAGACACGGTTTTCTGAATCGCGATATACGAGTTTCTGCGCAACATTGTATGATTTTTCGGTGTTGCTCTGTGCCAGTATCGCTTCTCGGCCTTTTGGCTAAGATCAAAGTGTAGTATCTGTTCTTTTCAGCTTAATATCTGAAAGTTCCCTCATTGAGGGACCAGTATATTAAACTGATTTTTTTAACTCGACGGGATGTTCGGGGCTCGCTCCACTCCCGTCACGGGTCGGCCCGGCATTGCAGTGCCGCCGGGATCGGCCCACTTAAATACTTGCAATGAAGAGTTTCTACACTGGAATTTGCGGAAAACGTCCACAAAGTCCAGCGTTCGTAATCAGGGATTCCGCCGCAAAATTAGTATCGGAAATTAATAAATGTACCTAATATTACTAGCGGCCCGTTCCGGCTTCGCTCGGATATGGTCACATATTTATAGCCTAATCGAAATAAAAACTATTCTATCTTTTAAGTTGGATCCATCTACACACGGTGTCCAAATTTGATTAAAATCGGATAAGTGGTTTAGGAGTCCATTGAGGACAAACATTGTGACACGAGATTTATATATATTAAGAAGATTATAGATTTGGAAGGACGAAGGACATGTGCTTACGATGAGTTTGCTTAAGTAACTTATTTCGAATTTTAAGTTAGGAGTCCAAACTTCGGACATTGTACCATAGATCGTACAACTCAAGATTAGCCCTCCCAAGCTTTTCAGGGCACACGGAACTATGTTAACTTTGGGAAGAGTGAGTTTACTCTTTTCGTTCCAGTCGGTTGTAGGAAGCCAGGCGCGGTCCCAGCCTCGAATTTTGGAGGGGGGTCACCAGTACGCAGCCTCAGGTTTTGGGGGGGGTCACAAGTAGAAATACAATAAATCGAGAAAAAAATACTTTACTAGTAGCCCCCCTAAGATTTTACCCGCGTAGTCCCGTTCTAGTTGTTTTCCCGCGTTAAAAAATAGTCTATGTATTGTTAGATATTTTTAATTTTCTTAGATTTTTTGTTTAACTTATACGATTTTGGGGGGGGTCATGTCCCCTGTGACCCCCCCCCTCGGACCGCGCATGTAGGAAGCGGGGGACACCGGTCGGTTTTACTTTTACCTATCACTGATTTTGATCATTTTAAATATAAATATAAAAGATTACGTCTTTCTGTGCATTCAAAAAAGTGTATTAATAATTCTAGAAACTCAAATAAATCTAATGGAATTACATTTCATGCGCAAGTACTGCATTTACATATTTCGCTGCTTTGGAAGAATAGCGTATTATTACCAAATACTACAAAATTGCGTTTTCAACACCATTCAACGTAAAATGTCATTCAATATAATCTGTTTTATATACGCAGTAAAGATCATATTTCTATAACAAGAATTACAGGCGTGGCGGCACCAAAAGACTGTTTCCTTTTGGTCGAATTTGGCCGCAATTTTTCATAGATAGCGTTGTATCGCCATTTGCAACCGGTCTTTAGAAGTGAATACTCGGTTGTTTTCCTGGAACATGGTCATATTACAAAATAAAACCGATTTTGAGTGCGCATTTATCGAGGACACTGCATTATTTCGAGATGTAACACTATTGTTTAAAATAATCTACAAAAACTTTTACACAGTTCTCATAAACAAAGTATCATTTGGTATTACTACATTGTTCTATAAAAAGTAAGTGTAATTTAATTGTATTAAAATTAAATAATACTGTTTATAACAAAAATTATGGTCGATAGTATTTGTACAATTAAAATTAAAACGTTTTTCAAGATAGAATTATTTCGTGACCGTAATTGTATTTTTTGTATTAAGACTTTATCTGATCAAAAAGTTGTTGTATTGTCGTAATTGTGGTACTAGTATTTTAGATAAAAACATCTCGAAACTGCATTTATTTTTTAAAATGTCAGATCTAACGAATCGTAATGAACTTACAGAACCTAATATCTTAGTAGTAGGTACCTAGTATTCTTTTTAACAATTAACTTTTGACGTGACAACGTCTTATAAATTGGTTTGCCGGGTGACACTTCAAGAAACTGCGTTACGCTCCGCTCACGTTATGCGCTCACAACGAGAGCGAGTGAGAGGCACGCGTCCCTTCCATTCGGGCATGGTTAGCCCGCCTAAGAGCGAGAGAGACAGACATAAAAAGTGAAAGGCACGCGTCCCTTCCGTAAAATTATTTTACCACTCAAAGTCGTTGTCACGTAAAACTTTCGCCCGTATACCGACTTTACAGGCAACCAATTTTTTTTTGTTTTAGGGGTTGAATTTCGTAATGAGATTTCGTAAGCACTGAGCAAAGCCAAAATAATAAGTTATGTTATATAGTTTTTTCTAAAATTCAATCAATTTAAGTGAAATATTAAAAAAAAAAAAATTTAATTGTGAATTAAGCATATTCTGGACTGAAATTTTTTAGGCAACCCATTTGCAAAATATTTGTTGACATATTAAATTACATATAAAACACCTTTCATCCAATAAACAGCTCGGTGATGGTCGTTGTATAGCGGGATCTTAGAGTAACATGTTAAACTTGACTAATGCTTTCTCTACTGTATAAAATGCTTTCTCTATGTATAAATGAGTGTAATATCATATGATAGATAGATAACTCTTTATTGTGACACAAAAACAGAAATATCACAGTAGAACACTTATGAACTAGCACCATAAATCGCGGCCTTATCATAGAGCAATCTCTTCCAGGCAACCAGCTTAAAGGAAATTTGCCTACCAACATGGTTAGGCGAAGCGAAGTGACACTTTACCTAATACTAATAATTAAATACTGCAATATAAAACAAATTAATATATGTAGCCCCCATGAGGTATATAGCATAAGCGGCCCACTAACTGTTCCCACTGCTGGGACTCGGGGCCTTCTCTCGCAAAGAGAGAGTCAAGTCTATAACCCACCACGCTCAGTTCAGACTCAGTGCGGGTTGGTGGTTGACACATAACCTCGAAAGATTCGAAGTACATGGGGGTTTCTTCACGATGTTTCAAATAAAGTATTACTTTTACTAAGCCTCGACACAAAAAGAGGGCTGTTATAGGTGAATATACAATACGGATCCTTATCCATGTGTTTTGTTTATCTATCTATGAATTATTATAAGAATAAGAATAAGAATATATTTATTGCTCGCACTGAGTAAAAATAGGTCTTAAAATATAAAAATGTACAACAGTGTACCCTTGACGGGCATGCAACATTAACAAGTAGGTTTTCGATAACACACATTATTTTGAACAGTTACATACTAAAATAGTTAAACATCTTTTCCATCGTTAAAATACTCTTTTAAATTATAAAATGCCTTTGTTAGGAGCCATTTTTTTAATTCTCTTTTGAATGTAGACCCATTCAGAAGTTTTATTTTAGAGGGAAGATCATTATAAACTTTGATGGCTGTGAAAAATGAGTTTTTGTGATAGAGTGCGTTATTTGCCTGTGGAACAAAAATGTATGTTCTATCATAGCTTAAAAAAAGGTCTATATTTGGTACCATAACAATTTTTGTACTAATTTATGTAGGCATTACGTTTTTAGGACAAATGATAATATACCATAACAATTAAACGCATAATTTTTACTAGCATAATCATATATAGCATAAAGATAACTTAGTATAATGTTTAAAGGCACACATTGAGAGAAGAATAACAATACCAAAACCTTGTCGTTTACCATCAAGCACATGTTCTGCTCGACTTGTCAATCCTAATAAAAATAATAAATGCCAATGTTTGGATATTTGGATGTTCGTTGCTCAATCACGTATGAACGGATTGGACTCAAATTTGAAACACACATCATAGTCTGGAAGAAAACAAGCTATTTTGTCCCGAGAAAATATAAAAAAAGTATTCCACTAATTAGCTGGCCTCGTAGCTTAGTTGGTAGTAGGTCTGCCTGCGAAGCCGTGGGTCGTGGGTTCGATCCCCACCCAGTGCAAATGTTTGTGTGATGAATTCAAATATTTGTACTGTGCCTGGGTGTTTTCTATATTTAATAAGTATGTATTTAAAACTATATAAGTATTATATCAACTATTTGGCTTCCATAGTACAAGCTTTGCTTAGTTTGGTTTGCTTTTTTTTTCAATTTTTTTTTTAGATGGTGTTTGTGTGAAATGTCCCCATTTAATTTGTTCCGTTTATCTTCTTTTCAGTTCATGACGGAGGGAGTTCTCTTGCGAGAGATGTTCGCGTCTCCGTTGCTGATGCAGTACTCTTGTATCGTACTGGACGAGGTAATTGTGGTGGTTAAAAAAAATAATCCGTTAGTTAGAGTTTAGACAAGAACAAAATTAAAAAATTTTAGTAACCCCCCGTCTACCTCGGATTTGTTATCTGCACAACAATCTACTAGTCTACTAGTCAAGCCCTTTCATTCGATACCCATATTGAGGGAGTTGTGAAAAAAGAAATGTATTTCGCCATTTTGTGGTAGTGGCCATCTTGGATTTAAAATTTGTCATAGTGCATAGTATTCTACTAGTCAAACCCTTTCATTTGATACTCATATTGAGGTAGTAGTGAAGAAAAATAATGTAATTCGCCATTTTGTGGTGGCAGCTATCTTAGATTTGAAAATTGTTATAGTTTGTAGGATTCTACTAGTCAAGCACTTTCATTTGATACCCATATTGAGGTAGGTTGTTAAGAAATATTTTGTCCGCCATTTTGTGGAGGCGGCCATCTTGAATCGATATTTGCCAAATATAGCTAAGAACTGTAATTAACCTTCAAATAAAAAAAAACTGTATAGTATTGTAAATATATTTTATGCTTATTCACTTTATGTTCATCCCTTTATTATTATTATAGCTTTATTTTCCACTTAACATTTTCTTATAATAAAGCTATAAGTACAGTTTTTTTTTCTTTTTTTCCAGTGTTCCTCCCTTACAAAACGCCAATTTCATAAATGGAAGGACTCAATATTTTTTAATTTTGTTCTGGTTACAGGTTCACGAGAGGACACAAATGACAGACGTTTTGATGGGACTTTTAAAGAAGATAGCAAAGGTACTTATATATATATTCTAACTGACATCAAGAAGCAGGATCGCCATGTCATCTAATTATATCTTTTAACTTTAATACATTTTATATCTGTACTAATCAATTTAAATCGAAAAGGCCGGCTTTTGTGGACAAGTTAATAATTAAAAATTAAATAAAGCTCGTCACTCAAAGATCTAAGATGTTATATATCTAAGTCCTGTAATTTCTCTAGGAACATTGCCCTTCAAACCGAAACACAGTAATGTTTGATTTGTAGTTTAATCTCTGGTTGTCTGTGTTGTGTTATATTGCGTTGCGTAGCGTAGCATTGCATTGCGTTGCGTTCGGTAGCGTAGCGTTCCGCTGCGTTGCGTAGCGGTGCGTTGAATAGTGTTGCGGAGCGTAGTGTAGCGCTGCGTAGCGTTCCTCCGCGTTGCATTGCGTTGCGTAGTGTAGCATAGCGTAGCGTTGCGTTGCGTAGTGCTGCGTGGCGTTGCGTAGGTTGCGTAGCGTAGCGTTAATTTGCGTTGCATTGTATTCCATAATTATTTATAACAGTTACTATTGCTGTGTTCCAGAAACGGAAAAACCTAAAGATAATACTATCCTCAGCAACGATGGACGCGGATTTTCTCAAAGACTTCTTCAACCTGTCGGACCGCAAGGAGAACAGGCGCGGCACCTCTGTCGTAATGTCCATACAAGGCAGGACTCATCCCATCGACGTGTTCTATACTGAAGGTATTGAGATTTTAGTTCAAGTTATGATACCATTTTGCTAACTAAATAGTAGTAGCGGACTGCAATTAGCTTCAAAAGCTCCAAAGATAGACATCGTATCATGGTTGATGTTCCAGAGACTTCAACGAATAAGTTTGTTTATCACAGGTGCGGCAAAAGTTGTTTACTTTTGACCAATGGGGAATGCTGTCGCATTTCTAGATGGCCAATGGCTATGGTCGCGAGGTTACCCGAAAATGTCTTATCATATCCGAGCGTGATGCTAGAATTCAATTCACAGCCCACGGAAAATGTGTCTGTGGTGCGTCAAAATAAGTTTTTACTTCAAAAATATTGAATATTGTCTGGAATAATAGATAGGCTTTTCATCATGAGCTGTGATGCCTAAATGACTGAATTATAGTGGTATATATTGTAGTGGTAGGACTCTTGGCAGAGTCCCCCTTGGGAAGTACCACACCTTTGCCAGTTATTCTACCGCTAAGCAGTAATGTACAAACATTACTGTGTTCCGGTCTGAAGGGCAATGTTTCCAGAGAAATTACAGGGCTTAGAGATATAAGATCTTAGATCTCTGGGTGACGAGCGCAGTGCAGTGTTAGGTAATGATTCGGACTCTTCATGTTCCAATAGCTGCGTGTCACTGTGCTGTTATGTGTCAGGCATGTTGCTTACCATCAGGCACATGTCCTGATCGTCTTGTCACTCTTTATTTAAAAAAAATAAAAATATATGCGTTAGTCTTATATGCCTGTTATAAATTTTCAGAGCCAGTCCCAGATTACGTGAAGGCGACAGTGGATACAGTCATTAAAATACACGAAAACGAACCGTTCGGAGATGTGCTGGCCTTCCTCACCTCACAGGTAACTCCGTCATTATCTTACAATAAATCATCATCGTCAGCCGCAAGACGTCCACTGCTGAACATAAGTCTCCCTCTAGATTTCCACAACGAACGGTCCTGCGCAACCTGCAACCAGCGGTTTCCAGCGACCTTTGTGAGGTCATCTGTCCATCTAGTGGCAGGCCATGCAAGACTTCGAAGTCTTGAACGTCGCCGAAAAATTGCTAGCTTATGCGTACACTTCGGAGAGTGTGCAACTGATCTGTATGATCTAATACCTCCTTGCCCTTTTTTCTACCGGAATGCTCTTAGCTCGATAAAGCGACATCGTTTCATGGTTGTTGTTCCAAAGATAAATTCTTTTCAAATTTCAGGAAGAAATCCACCAAGCCATGGAGAGCCTTCAAGAGTACGCGACAAAGAATAATGAACAGAATAAGTTCAGGCGCCATTTCTCCAGCGGCATTCAGTGCGCCGACATGTCAGTGCTACCCATGTACGGGAGCTTGCCGCATTATAAACAGATCAAGTAAGTTTACTCACTCACTCAGTGTCACTCATTCTCACTCACTCGCTACTCATTGTCACTCGCCACTCATTCTCATTCAACTCACATTCTTACCCACCATTCATTCTTACTCACTCACTTGCCACTCATTCTCACTCACCCACACATTATTACCCACCATTCATTCTTACTCACTAACTCGCCACTCATTCTCACTCACTCATCCACCGCTCCTTCGCACTCACTCACCACACAATCTCACTCACTCACCACTTAATCTCACTCACTCACCACCCATTCTCAATCACCATTCATTCTCACTTATTCTTTCAAAACTCGTTTATTAACCTTTCGTAAAATTACAAAAAATAATAAATTCAGACAGGTCGTCAGCGCCGTTCAGTGCGCCGACATGACGGTCCTACCCATGTACAGTAGCTTGCTCCATTACAAACAGATCAAGATTACTCATTCACACTAAACTAGACACTAAATCACTCACTCACCAGTCATTTCCAGTCACTTACCTCTCTTTCTCACGGGCTTACTCGCCACTTATTCTCGATCGGTCACTCACTTACTCAGTCTCTCATACTTATGCTCACTTGTTACATTCTTACACACTTGTAACTCATTCGTACTCACTTGTAACTCATTCGTACTCATTTCTAACTCATTCTGCACTGATTCTCACATTCGTCACTGATTCTCACTCAGTCACTCACACACTACGTCATTCACTCGTGACTCGATCACTGTACCTTGAAACTGTCTTTTTAGTTTTGTAAGGTAGTTATGTAACAAAAAATGTTTATTATACTATGTAAATGGTTATCATTTACAGGGTATTCCAAACGGCGGAAAAGAACGTGAGGAAAATAGTGCTCGCGACAAACATCGCGGAAACCAGCATCACTATACCGGGCATCGTGTATGGTGAGAATATGCTATTTTATAATTTCTGCAATCCCATGTCGTGATATACAAGTACATACCTTGGACGATTTGCCCAATTTTTTAATCCCCGATCAAAAAAGGGGCGTTATAAGTTTGACGTCGATGTCTGTCTGTGTGTGTGTCTGTCTGTGGCACCGTCGAGCTCAAACGGATGGGCCGATTTCGATGCGTTTTTTTTTATTTGAAAGTTAATATCCGTGCGGACGTTTTTAGCTATGTTTGGTTAATATCGATACAAGATGGCTGCCTTCACAAAATGGCGGACAAAATATTTCTTCACAACCTACCTCAATATGGGCATCAAATGAAAGGGCTTGACTAGTGGCATACTATTTACAATAAAAAAACAAGATGGCCGCCACCACAAAATGGCGAATTATATTATTTGTTTTTTCACTAATACCTCAATATGGGTATCAAACGAAAGGGTTTGACTAGTGGAATAGTTTGCACTATGTCAAATTTCAAATCCAAGATGGCCGCTACCACAAAATGGCGAAATACATTTCTTTTTTCACAACTTCCTTAATGTGGGTATCAAATGAAAGGGCTTGACTAGTAGAATGTTGTACAGATAACAAATCCAAAGTAGTCGGGGGTCAGTCAAAATGTTTAATTTTGTTCGTGTCCCCAGTGGTGGACAGCGGATTCCACAAGCTCCCGTACTTCGAGCCGGCGGTGGGCGTGGAGAGCATCGCCGTCACTCCCATCTCCCGAGCCAGCGCGGCGCAGCGTGCCGGCCGCGCGGGCCGCACGCAGCGGGGGGAAATGCTATAGGTAGAACGTCATTCGGGTACAGCGGGTAAACAGTCCGTTCCGTCCGGTAAAACAGGCCTTTGGGTAAACAAGATAAACAGTCTTTCGGGTAAAGTGGGTAAACAGTCCTACGGGTAAAACTGACCTTCGGGTAAAGTTGGTAAAATAGTCCTTCGAGTAAAGTGGGTGAATAGTCCTTCGGGTAAAGTGGGTACATAGTCGTTCGGGTAAAAAACCTTCGAGTAAAGTGGGCAAGTAGTCCTTCGGGTGAAACAGACCTTCGGGTAAACAGTCCCACTTTCAGATAAAGTATTCCTTCAGGTAAGAGGCAACCTCCTTGAGACAAGACTGTATTTCGGGTAAAGATGCTTTACTTTTGTCTGGACAACGTAATCGTAGTTTCAAAAAAGAGTATGAAATTTGAATTTGAAAATGAACGCGGGCGCGGGCCGCAGCTTCTGTAGAATGCTTATAAGTAAAAATTGAAATCAAAACTCACGAGGCGGTTTACGCCCGCGACGCGCGCGGCTGCTACGCGGCTCCCGCGCGTTCGCCGCCCGCCAGTCACCCGCCACGTTCGCGGGCGAAAATCTCACCCACGGCGGCTGCCACCAAAACCAGCGGTCTCGTGAGTTTTGAAATAAAACTGTCGTGGCGGTTAGAAACCGCGCGCGGGCGAGGTTGGAAACCGCTCTTTGAGTTCTTAGCCTGAATCGGTTATTTTTTCGAAGACAATTTTATTATCTAACTTTTTGTTTTTTTTTTTGTAATTCGTTATCACTTTATCCTTATTGTTAAATTGTAATTCCAGGTTGTACAGTGAAGCGGAATATGAGAAGCTGCCGGCGAGCGTCCCGCCCGAGATGAGTCGAAGCGACCTGTCTTCCATGCTGCTACAGCTGAAAGCCCTCGGCATACACAACGTACTGAGGTACGGCTTATGAAGTTTCTAACGACCCGCCCCGGCTTCGCACGGGTGCAACGCTGTTACTAAATATAATTACCTACTAATAAAATTCCGGTCCGGCGGCAAGACGTTTCGTTTTACGTAGTCACATACATAAGTCACAGTTTTTTGTGATGGATAGTTTTTTGGCGCGATAAACGCACGCAATATGTTGATTGATGGAACGAAACGTGCTTCACACCAAAGATGGCGACAGCGGTTTGTTTGTCAGTGCCATCAGAATTTAACGAAATTCTCCATAATCCGAATTTTTTGGACATATGTTTGTCGACTCAAAATCAATTTTTTTTTGTTTTGTTATTCATATAAAGTTTCAATCAAGTCTACCGTACCGCTTGACGAAATTATTAATATAGAAGATAAATATACTTATACCCAGGCACAGTACAAATTCTTCATCACGCAAATATTTGCACTGGGTGGGGATCGAACCCACGACCCTTGGGTTCGCAGCCAGAGCTACTACCAACTAAGTGACGAATACTTCAACAGCCAGTTGATAAAATTTCATTTGGTTCGTTGGGAAAAAAATATGAGAGTAAGTGTGCGATGCGCACGCGCACTGTCACGATAAACCAACGCTCTGAAGTTAGCCAGTCGTTGTTTCAGGAAACATTGTAACTAACTTCAGGTTATTACTTCTTGTGCTGAAGGGAGTGTCTATTTTATGGTTGAAGTTAAATATAAATATATTGGTGGACAATTCACACTCAACACCATCTGACCCCAAACTAAGCAAAGCTTGTAAAATGGTGGCCAGATAGCTAATATAATACTTGTATAGTTGTAAATACATACTTATTATACATGGAAACACCCAGACACAGTGCAAATATTTGAATTCATCACACAAATATTTGCACTGGGTGGGAATCGAACCCACGACCCTCGGCTTCGCAGGCAGAGTTACTACCCACTAAGCCACGAGGCCAGTCTGACGTACAGTCTGACGTCAGTTTGACGAACGTGACGCTAGAATTCAATTCACAGCCCACGAAAAATCTGTCCGTGGTGCGCTAAAAGAAGATTTCACTTCAACAGAATAGTTGGTATTTTAGATTATTATTAAGATCAGCTACACACACTCCGAAATGTATCTGTTTTCCACTTTACCCAGGTTTTCGTTCCCGACGCCGCCGCCAGCGAAGTCCCTCCTAGCGGGCATTGAAGCTTTATACGCGTTGGGAGCCATCGACAAGCTGGGAGACCTGACCCGTCCGCTTGGGGAGAGGATGGCGGAACTGCCTCTGAAGCCTACTGTGGCCAAGATACTGTGTAACAGTGGTAAGATCCAAAATATTATACTCTATGCTAATAGAAATTAGCTGTAGAGAAAACAAAAGTAAGTACGATCAAAAGGATATTCTGTGCTATAAGAAATAAGGAGACTTTTCTGCTGTAAGAGCCATTGACAAGCTGGGAGACCTGATCCGAAGAAAGGTAAGTTATTTGATTGATGTACATCAGTTATTTTCTGTAGGTACATATTGAAGTTATGCCTTTTATAGGTGTGATTTCATGTGCGTACAGCATGATCCGTTCAGGCGTCACGACGTGATTGAGCAACAAACATCCAAACATTGACATTTATAATATTAGTAGGATTACTTGAATTTAGGTACCTACCTCGTATGCCTCGCGGAGTATACTTACCGATCCACTTACGTGCTTAATTAGACTTTACTTCTGAATCGTTCTAAACTAGTCCGGCAGTAATAAGTACGGGACATTATAAAATAGCTTGTAGTCGAAGCTGGTTGTATGTATTAGTGTAGGTAAGTACATTAAAATATGTTACATATTTATCAAACAACATTTAGACGATCAAGTAGAATAAAAACAGTCAAAGTATACTTTTATTGTTTTAATTTCAATGTGTCCGACCCAATGTTACGGCCTCTTCTAGCTGTCTTGCGCGTTACGAAGTAAATAACTAAAATATATAATCTGAGCTACAATGCTGACTACCTACATAACGAAAGGTTAATTTAATTTTTTATTAGATAATATGTCGACAACCCTTTCGATGCGCATCATTCCGCGCCAGACAGCGACAGAGTTAAGCGTTAGAAGAGAGCGCAAATGTTTAGTTTAAAAATTGCGATAGGCATTGAGCGCTAATGCGAGCTGAATTGCGCTTTGTTGCGTCCCAGCAAGAGTCGCTATTTATATAACAATTTTCGCTAAGTGAGGGTTCTGTAGTAATATCTATTCTGTGGTAATAGTGGTAAGTAGATGAGCTATCGGCAAATGACATAACTGTTTCTCAAACATGTGTGTGTTATGTGTAATGTGTAACGGTGGTAAGATCCAAAAGATACTTTGTGCTAGTAGAAATAAGAATACTTTTTAGCTGTAGAGAAGTAGGCAGAACTGCCTCTCAAATCTGATGTAACCAAGATACTGTGTTACAGTGGTAAGTACGATCCAAAACAAACTCTATGGTAGAAGAAACAAGAAGACGTTTTCACTGTTAAGAGTTATCGAGAAACTGGGAGACCTGACGCATCCGTTTGGGGAGAGAATTGCAGAACAGCCTCTCAGACCTACAGTGGCCAAGGTACTATGTAGCAGTGGTAAGCACAATCCCGTTCCTTCCACTCGACACCACCAAAACGACACCATCCGTGGTGTCGTATGGAATCTCTAGTCCATACGACACCACCCTAGTGATGTGCTGTTCCGCCATTAGTTTTTATGTATTTTATATCGTCAGTATAAGTATCCATGTCCATTGTGAAAAATTAAAATATTCGGACGGAAATACAATAATATGCAAATTGCAATGAACAATGTCAAGATGACCATTTGAGTGACAGATAAATATAAACTTTATCAAATGACGTACCTCATTAATGAAACTGCTTGAACTTAATTGGCGTTTTCATATCAACAACTTTGCATGTAGGTAACCTCACTATTAGTCGGTGGTGTCGTATTGACTAGTGATTCCATACGACACCACCGATGGTGTCGTTTTGGTGGTGTCGAGTGGAAGGAAGGCACAATCCAAATGAAACTCTGTGTCAGTCAGAGACTTTTTGCTGCAAGAATGGCCAAGGTACTGATACTTAGAACAAACGTTTTACACCGAAAGCACGGGTCTGATCGCTCTTGTCTTGTCGCTCTCGTGGATGTGTCACACTTTTGTCACGGCACATCACTATGTCGCCATAGCTAACATACACCTCATCTGCTTACGATTGGTACAAAGGAACCGTGCGGAAAACCGGATCTATTTACTTATTCTCTATCTAAGACTAAAATGCAATATGAATATCACACTACACATTTTACACTATGATACATTTTAAATCCAAGATGGCAGGCACTACAAAAAATCAAATAAATTTTGAATCAAACAGTTTACAAATACTACGTATAGGGTTAGATTTTCCGCACTGTTCCTTTGTGTCAATCGTAAACAGATAACGTGCATGCTTTCTATGTCAACAGAGTGATGTGCCGCGACAAAAGTATGACACTTCCACAAGAGCGACAAGGCAAGAAAGATGCTACCCGTGCTTTCGGTGTAAAGCGTTATAAGAATAAGAATATCTTTATTGTATAAACTGTGTACATAGATGGTAGGTGGATACAATAATGGTTTCAACAGTGTTGTCCTCGCGAACATACAATAATGTTTTACGTAATTTCATACAATCTTTTTTTATCATCCTCAAAATTCAAAATTCAAAAATTCAAAATTAATTTAATTCAGGTAACTTAACCCATATACATTAAATAGCACACAATATAAATCATCATAATTTTTCAGTCATAAATCAGTAGTCAGGGAAACAAAATATATCAAACATTACAATTTAAAATGTCATTAAATTTAAAATGTCATCAAAATTAACATAGGTACAGTTAATTAACTCTGAAACACAATATACATATAGATCTATGACACATTAATAAATTTTGTTAATTATAATTTTACTTTTTTATTAATGTGCAGATTGATATAAATAAGCTATATTTTTTTAAAAGAAACACTATCGTTAGCGTTACCTGAGCGTTTGTGGCAACTCTGTGCGTAGTATATGTAAACTCTTTGTTTTGAATTTAATTGGTGTGTCAATTTATAATTGCAGGCGAGTTCGGGTGTATCGATGAAGCCCTGTCTATATCGGCCATGCTACAAGTGGACGGGGTGTTCGTCAAGTCTGCCGGGGGGGGAAGGAAAACATAGCTGCTAGGACGTCGAGAAGGAATAACTTTGAGGTTAGTATTACCTCTTTTGGCGCACGATGTTTGGACGTTTGTGATAAGAACGTCTAGGTTGTGGAATGCGTTACCTGAGTGGGCTTTCCCTGATGGTTACAATCTTGGTGTCTTCAAATCGAGAGCGAATCGGTTTTTTCTAGGTAAGCACGCTCCATCGTAGATCTCATCATCGCTTAACATCAGGCGAGATGGTGGTCAAGAGCGAACCTATTATGGTTAAAAAAAAAATTGGTTGCCTGTAAAGTCAGTATACGGGCGAAAGTTTTACGTGACAACGACTTTGAGTGGTAAAATAATTTTACGGAAGGGACGCGTGCCTTTCACTTTTTATGTCTGTCTCTCTCGCTCTTAGGCGGGCTAACCATGCCCGAGTGGAAGGGACGCGTGCCTCTCACTCGCTCTCGTCGTGAGCGCATAACGTGAGCGGAGCGTAACGCAGTTTCTTGAAGTGTCACCCGGCAAACCAATTTATAAGACGTTGTCACGTCAAAAAATCACATCGTAAAGTATGAACAGATCTGCCTGAAATTTGGAATACAGTTAGATTATAGTCTGAAATAATACATTGGATACTTTTTATCCCCCGGGAAGATAACGGGAACAGGAAACCTGTGGGATGCCAGTATTTACATAAACACCGTAATTTCTTTGTTAAAGTTATTAAATGCTAAGTTTTCGTTAACCTTTTATAGGTTTACACTTGATCGCCATCTCGACCGATGTTAAGCGACGATGCGGTCTACGTTGGAGCGCTTGCCTAGAAGAAACAGATTCACTCTCGATCTGAAGACACGTCATAAGTTTTCACTTCTATCGGCAGTCCCAATGACTTGAAATGACTTCTAGTTTTTTTTCTTATGACTAAAAATGCTTGTTAGGGCAAAAAATAGTATTTGAAAACAAGAACAAAAGAAAAAATGTTGATTAACCCCCGACTACCTCAGGTTTGTTATCTGTACAACATTCTACTAGTCAAGCCCTTTCATTTGATACCCATATTAAGGGAGTTGTGAAAAAAGAAATGTATTTCGCCATTTTGTGGAAGCGGCCATCTTGGATTTTAAAATTTGTCATAGTGCAATGTATTCTACTAGTCAAGCCCTTTCGTTTGATACCCATATTAAGGTAGTAGTGAAAAAATTAACATAATTCGCCATTTTGTGGTGTAGTCATCTTAGTTTTTTTTTTATAGTGTATAGTATTCTACTAGTCGAGCCCTTTTATTTGATACCCATATTGAGGTAGGTTGTGAAGAAATATTTTGTCCGCCATTTTGTGGCGGCGGCCATCTTGAATCTACACTAATCAAACATAGCTAAGAACATCCACACGGATATTAACTTTCAAATAAAAAAAAACGCATCAAAATCGGCCCATCCATTTGAGCTCTACGGTGCCACAGACAGACAGACAGACAGACAGACATCGACTTCAAACTTATAACATCCCTTTTTTTGGTCGGGGGTTAATAACGTCAAGCGGCGCGGAACCCATATCAAAACGGGGGTTGATAATGAGTCTTAAGCATAGAATAGATAATATAGATAGAACGGACACTCCCCACCCCCCGCCAATTTCAAGCTTCCTCACCCCTCAGGCCGTTTCGGATACGCTAGGAGCACTCAACGAAGGGCTGGTATCGAACATCTAATTCCTAACGAAATATCATCATGGTGGGTTGTTGTGCTGTTTACGGCTGTCCGTCAACTAAACGGGACGAGATTAAAAGCTTTATTTAATTTCCTAATGATAAAATAACGTAAAATTAGAAAATTTTCAATAACGTTGCTTTATAATATTACAAGCTTTGCTTAGTTTGGGGTCAGATGGTGTTGTGTGTGAATTGTCTACCAATATTTATTTATTTATAATAACGAAGTCGTTTTTAACTCAAAATTCGTAACTCACACAGCCAGTAACTTATGTGCCCAAGCACGGATTGATAATGCCTGGAGGAATAATTGTAGTGACAGAATAAAGTTTCCTTCATGGGTAAGTGTAAAATAAAATGCGAATGTGTACCTACTAACAGAAATAGATATCTAGGTACCTGATATAATCTATCATCGGTTTCGTTTCATTTAACGCGGCAATACAAACAACCACAGATTTCTGAAACAATTTAGAAATCTGTGCAAACACCCTTTTAATTAGAATAGTATAATTTGGCTCCATTCTTTTTATGTAACTCAACATTATAGCAAGTTTATAGACTACGTCACCAGGTGAACTCAAGGGGCACAACTATTCAATAAAACAATTCAGTAGCCCTAGCGCTAACGCACACATTCACGCGTGTGTATGAACGACATCTGCGTAGTTGTGTGAAGAGTAGGCAACTCCACAGCGGCGGTTGTATGGAGTTTTAGTGGAGTGTCCGGGGCGTGTCTTAAGTGAACAAATTACAATGAGGCCGCCAACTTATTTCACTCTAAAGCTGTATGAAGAAATTGGACTCGAACGGTTTTGTACGAAATTCGGGAAGTGGTATTTAGTAAAAAATGTTTGTTCGTTTAAAAATATTATTTTAAATTCCAGGTAGCAGAGGGCGATATAATAATGTATCTGAACGTGATGGACTCGTACATGAGAGTGAAGGGTTCGTCGAGCGACGAGAAGCGAGCGAGGAAGGCGGGCAAAGACTGGTGCAGCAAGATGTATGTCAATTATAGAGTTATGGAAAAGGTGAGGTGCGTTTTAAGTGAAAATTGTATTCGTTGAAGACTTTTTTCGATAATCTTATAGGTATACGTCACTGACTTTCTAATATAGCGGCGTAGCGCCGGAGTGGCGGCGGAGCAATGTTTAGTGTGTTCCGGTTTGAAGGGCAATGTTTCCAGACAAATTACATGGTTCAGAGATATAACATCTTAGATCTCCGGGCTACGAGCGCAGTCCAGTGCTAGGTAATGATTTGACTCTTCATGTTGCAATAGCTGCGTGTCACTGTGCTGTTATGTGGCAGGCATGTTGCTTACCATCAGGCACACGTTAAGCTCGTACTATACTATACTATAGAAAAGCAAAGTTAGTCGTCTGAATCTATACTATAATATTATAAACTGAAGAGTTTGTTTGTTTGTTTGAACGCTAGGATCTCGGGAAATGTTGGTCCGAATTGAAAGATTATTTTTCTATTGGATAGTCCATTTATCGAGGAATGCTATATGCTATAGAAAATAACGCTACTATTAACAAAAGCGGAGCATGAATCAAGAATGTAACAAAATCGGGAAAAAATATTCCTTTTAGAGAGTTTTCGTACGCTTCGTGCTTTGACATGACACATGACAGCATGTGTCTAAGATTGCGTCATTGAATATCACAGATTACAAACCTCTTGAATATAAAACCTTTGCTAATCTCTGAGGTGGTACGACCAATTTCCGAGAGGTGGCGTAGCAGGTAGCTGAAGAGGTGTTTTGTTTGAAAGCGATGTTCTCAGGAATGACTGAACCGATTTATACATTTTTTTCACCTTTGGATATGTGCGGGATCTCTATGAGTGCTATATATGTTCCACGGGCGAAGCCGGGGCGGACATCTAGTTCAGAATAAACGAAGGACCGAATTCCGAATTTAGTATGCTAGGTTACTGAATTCTCTACACTAAATTCAGTCGACTAAATTTAGCAAAGCGTGATGTTTAGTTCTTGCTTGCGTACATAAGTAGAATAAGTACCCACACAGTTTTCTTTTATTTTTCAGGCCTGCGAAATTAGGAGTAGTTTAGAGAAACTGGTGAAAGGCAAGTTTGGTCTCGAAAATAACACTTACGAAGAACCGGACTTAGGGACAGGTAAGAAATTGCAATAAAACAAAAAAAAATTTTGTTGATATGAAAACTTCTTTTGACGCGCCTCAGACAAATTTTTCGTGGGCTGTGAATTGAATTCTAGCGTCACGCTCGGGAATGATGAGAAATCTTCGGGTGAACTAAGTGCAAAAAAATATAGTCCTTATAAAAATTAATGTGTAAAAAATATATATTGTATATTTTTTGCTTTTTCCATAAAACACTATATTTTTTTAATGTACTATAATTTTTATACTTTATTTTGGAAAATATTATATTTCGCTGATGAAATGTTGGCAACCCTAGGAGTAACATACATGTATGGTCTCGGTTTTTTGGCGGGAACTGAAAGCACTTATTTGAAAATATTTTATTTTCATTTAATAGTTTCTCTTAGTTTTACTTAGATTTGGCTGGCGAAATGGCTTCCGAGAGCGATGGAGATGATATGGGAGGAAATCTTCGACAGTACGATCTTCGGCAGTACGAGTCGAGGAAAAGAAAATTGAGGAGAACGCCTACACCCTCAGTCGATGAAGACGACAGGTACAAACCATATATAAAACCAGGGCATAAACGGTTATATCCTGACAATAGCATCAGCGAAGAGTTTCCAGTCTACGTGGAAAGCTCCGATAAAGATGAAAGACTGGGTAATAGGAACCCGTTACAATTATCCAAAATCTTTAAGAATGTTAAGGGAGTGCATGAAAGGAGGAGAGTAAATGCATCAAAATAATGTTGGTCTTTAAGCAAGCGGCAGCTGCCAATGATTTTTTAAAGAACGAATGTTTGATATCAAATAATTTACGTGCTTACATACCTGCTGCATCTGTGGAAAGAATCGGAGTGGTCCGTTTCATCCCTAAAGAGACTGGGAACCTAGAATTGTTCGTGAAGTTGACTTCAGATGCAGAAATTATTAATGTGCGACGCTTTATGAAGAAAATCGATGGTCAATTAATTCCTCTGAGTACAATATCCATTACCTTTACAGGAACTAAATTACCTCAGTTTGTGTACTTAGACAATTGGAGATATAAAGTTCATGAATATGTACCACCTGTTTTACAGTGTTATAAATGTTTAAAATTCAACCATTCCGCGAAAGTTTGTCGAAATGAACAGATATGTTCCAAGTGTTCGGAACCCCACAGCTTCAGGGACTGCATCTCAGAAATTCTGAAGTGCAGCAACTGTGGTGGAAATCATTTGGCCATATCCAAAAACTGTCCAATTAAAATGGCAAAATTAGAAAATAATAAGAAAAGCTATTCAAGCGTTTTAGCCAATACACAGAGTAATTTCCCACCTTTGCCACATAAGTCTCAAACAAAAATTGTTCAATCTGGTCAGTTCGACAAATACAATCTGGAACAGAATCCTTTACAGATAAGTGATATTGTAAACAATGACAAACTATTAAATTGCATTATTAAAACTTTAGTTGCATTGGGTAATGACAACTCAATAAAGACAACAGCACTAATTAAGGAAACTTTTATTAGAAATTTACATGCATAGCGACCTAGTTACACCATGAAAATTGTACAACATAATATACAGAGCATTAATAATAAAAAACCCTTGTTAATGTCCTTGCTATGGGACCAAGACATTGATATTTGCCTGTTAAATGAAACTTGGCTGAAAGATTCTCAGTATAATATTAATTTTCCTGGATACAACTTTGTACACAAGAATTCAAAAAATGGTCATGGTGGTGTAGGTATTCTTTTAAAACATGCACTTAAATTTAAAACGATTCCCCTTCCTTTTTATGATGACATCCAGTGCGTGGCTGTTTCTATTGATTCTGACAAAGGTCCTCTTTCTATTTTGTGTGTTTACTGTCCACCTGGAAATGAGAGAAGATTCAACATAAATAAACGTAAAAGGATAATCAATGTTATTCCTAAACCATGTCTAATCTCAGGAGATTTCAATGCACATCATATTGCTTTTGGTTGTCAGGCAACAAAGGCCCGAGGTAGACAATTATATGATCTTTTTGATGAGATGGATTTGTGTGTTCTAAACACAGGATCTCATACTACGGTACAGGGTCCTAATAGAAGTACCTCAGCAATTGATGTAAGTTGTATTAGCCCTACTTTGGCGCCTTTCTGTATGTGGAATGTTGGTAATGACCCCTTGGGTAGTTTACATTATCCTACTTTTATAGAAATGTGTATTTCACCTTCAGTTTACCAAGTAAATGAACCACTAGACAGATATCTTTTTCACAAGGCCGATTGGACCCAATACTATCTTAGATCAAAAGTCCTTTTTGTAAATTTTAAGATTGACACTAATAATCCAATATCTACA
Organism: Ectropis grisescens; assembly: GCA_017562165.1. Classification (NCBI taxonomy): domain Eukaryota; kingdom Metazoa; phylum Arthropoda; class Insecta; order Lepidoptera; family Geometridae; genus Ectropis; species Ectropis grisescens. The sequence goes on from CM029797.1 coordinate 16,213,500, forward strand.
TATAACACATTTTGTTCCTTACTTGATCAATTGAGGGAAGAGTGCATACCTTTATTCAAAAGTAACTCAAATACTACATTAAGTAGAGCCCCAGCACCTTGGTGGAACAGTAGATGTTCAGAAGCAGTCAAAATCTCACAAGATGCCCTGGGAAAATATAGAAACAATATGTCATTAGAAAATTTCATAAACTATAAAAAATTAGATGCCAGTAAGAAACTTATAATAAAAGAGGAAAAAAAGAATAGTTGGCACAATCTATGTTCTTCCTTTAATAGATACACACCGATCACCAAGGTGTGGAACTTTATTCGCCGTTTTAAAAGAATTGGCATTAAAAAATCTACTAAAAATGATGAATGGATTCCAGACTTCATTAAAAATTCTCAGAACCACCTAGTAATGATATCGAGAATATTGAAAATCTTTTGAGTTAAATAATATAAACCCTAAAAATAGTTATCTGCTTGACCCCTTTCAATGGGATGAATTCATTTTGGCCCTTACATCTAGAAAAGATTCTACACCAGGCTTAGACAATTATCCTTACATAATGATCAAAAATTACATAAGGTAGCACAAACTACATTATTAAATATTTACAATTTATTATGGTCTAAACAGTGTATACCAAAGTCATGGAAAACACAGTGTATTGTACCTATTTTAAAACCCAATAAACCAGACAATGATCACAATTCCTATAGACCCATTTCTTTAGCATCATGTTTAGGTAAACTCTTTGAGCAAATGATTAAAATACGGCTGGATTTTTATATAGAATCAAATAGTATCTTACCTCAGAACCAGTTTGATTCCGCAAAGGTCGGGCTGCTTCCGAGAGCTTTGTAAGTTACATCGCAGATATGAAAAATTGTTTGTTGGCTCGTTCTTCTGCTATGTGTGTTTTCCTTGATGTTGAGGGGCATATGATAACGTAGATTTGTGCCGTCTATGTCAAGTGTTGCATGAACTTGAATTACCTGGAAAATTAATAGAATGGATTTATAAGTTTTCAAATGAGAGAACTGTTTATGTTAAATTTAATAATATATTACATGGACCAACTACTTCATATAAAGGTTTGATGCAAGGTGCCTGTCTTTCTCCAATTTTGTACAATCTTTTTACATCTCAGCTATTAAAATATGTAAATAATAATATTAAAATGTTACAATTTGCAGATGACCTCCTACTGTATAGTGTAAATAGACATATAGATATGGCAAAAGATGAAATTAATTCAGCATTAGATCAGTTATATAATTACTATGGAAATAAGCTTAAGTTAAATATAAATACATCTAAAAGTTCTGTGATGGTTCTTGGAACCGATAGTTCAGGAGATATTCAATATAACCGTTTGATAATTCCATTAAAGACTAGTCATAAATTTTTAGGTGTAATAGTGGATAATAAATTAAAATTTGAAGAACACATAAAAGTACATTACAACAAAGGCCCTAAAAGGAATCAATATCATTAGATGTTTAACAGGAGTTTTCTGGGGAGCAGACCCCAAAACACTATCTACACTATACAAAAGTTTGGTCAGAACCCATTTTGATTACAGCTGCCTTGCATACATGAACTGTAGTTCTACTCTTTTGAAAAAATTAGATGTTATACAAAATATTGGTCTTAGAATCATATGTGGAGCAATGAAATCCACACCAATAAACTCTATGGAAGTTGAAACTTGCATACCGCCATTATCCTTGAGAAGGTTGAAGCTTGCACAAAACTTTTCCATTAAAGAACAGTCAGCAAGTAATAATTTAGTGATTGACAATCTTATTTTGCCTCTTCAGCTTTCACAGAACTTAAGTGATTTGAATGTCTCCAGTGATGATATCATTAATAGGAAACTCCCTGAAATGTGCACAATAATGACTTATGTTAATAAAACTTTTGTAAATATGTATAAATGTACTGACAATATTTGGCCTATATATAAATGTAAATACGATGCCTTGATTTATAGTGGCTACACAATAAATTTACCTAATATAAAAGACAATGCAGATTATTTAGAATATATTAAGGACAAAGTAGAGTTATATAAAATTTTACAGGTGGTTCAAAGAGCAAAGAGTCAGTCAGAAGTGGATTTTATGATCCTAAGTTAAACTATAGCAGAGTATTTGAAATAGATTGTGTGGCCAGTATTTTTACAGCAGAAGCATATGCTATTCTTCAGGCATTGTTGTACATAATCAATTTTAGTAATAATGTAAATAATTTTTTAGTTATAACAGATTCTAGAAGTGTATTATTAGCAATAGAAGGTAAGAGGATAGACTTTAAGATGAACTATTTAGTGTATTGGATAAGAGATGAACTGAGGAATTTAAGATTGAAGATGAAGTCAGTACACTTTGTTTGGGTTCCCTCTCACAGAGGTATTGCTGGAAACGAAACCATAGACAGAATTTTATCAGCTGGATATGACGAAGACCACAGACACCAACTAAAAATCCCTTTCACTGATTACTACAGTGTGATAAAAGAAAACATAAAATACATATGGGCCACTTATTGGGCTTCTGTAAATATGACCAAAGGAAAATGGTATGCAGACATACAAAGGTCTCTACCAAACAAACCCTGGTATCATAGTAAGATAAGTGAATCAAGGAAATTTATTACCACATTAAACAGATTGAGATTTGGACACTGCCTAATACCAACTCACCTTCATCGATTGAAGATCCTCCCCAACGATAATTGTACGTACTGCCATGCACCTCAAGCAGATCCCAATCACATTATTTTTTCCTGTCCGGAATTTGGAATACAACGGATCCTACTTGCAGATGAACTACAAAATCTGGTTGGACATGATAATGCTAGTGTTCCCGCCACATTCAAGATTTACTTTCTGATCCAAAGTACTTCAATGTGATCTATATTTTTATTGTAAATACTGTTGACAAAATCTGATACCAAGTTACCAATACCAAGCCATTTGACAATGTTTGACAAGTGACAACAAAACATTATGTCATGACAGGACAATTATTTATTTATTGATTTTTTTGCCACAAAGGACATGTCTAAGGTACAAAGTCTGAAAATGGATCTAATTTTGTGCATCGAGGAAATGTTCGAGAAGATTGTGTTTTTATTGAAATGTGTGTCAAGTGCTGCAAACTATTTGGACATGATGTAACGTTTTAGAACTGTGAATTATTTCGGCTCATGGACAAGCATCCAAGCCATGTATATAATAAATTAAAAAAAAAAAAAAACATACATGTATCGCACGCGCATCTACAGCGACGCGCCGAAGACTACTGAGGACTGAGGCGATCGCCGCGGCGCGCCCCAAATATTTATTTATAATGTGTGAGTGCGACAGCGACATGCGGCATCCTTGTTTCATTTTAGTATTTTAATTTCGGAATTTTGAGTTTATACTGCGTACATGCCATGTCGTATGTTAATATTAAATGCGTATTCATTTACGGCGCCTGCCGATCCGGAGACCCCGGGTTCAAACCCCACACGCACCACTGTCTTTTCGAAGTCATGTGCGTAATGCCGCTAACTTAAGAACGGTGACGGTAAACATCGTGAGGAAACCGACATGTACCTAGAATCTTTCGAAGTCAATAGTCATCCACCAACCCGCACTGGGCCAGCAGATTATGGCCTTAAAGGCTTGTTCGCATTAGGCTAGTAAATTAGTCTAGTAGATAGTAATTTAGTAGCTAAAATACTCGCTACTATTCAAAAATCGTTCGCACCGTGCTTTAGTACAGTTCACAAGTGAGTAGCGTTTCGCAACATGAAGATCCTACAACGCAATAAAATAAATGAATGAAAAAAGCTAATCTTATCGAATCGTAATGGCTATTTTAGAAGAGGTGAATGGGGAAATTTGTGTGATCAATAAAATAAGTTATTTCACAGTCAATTTCGTATTTGGAAAATTGTTTGAAGTTATTTTTCTCTCCAGACTAATTCGACAAGTTCGAACCTGTTTAATCGGCGAGCCAATGAGCGCACCGCTCGCAACGAACGCGTGGTGGGGGGTGCTACTCGCCCGTTGAAAATAGAACAAAATGGATTGACTCGACTAAATCATTTCCTAAACTACTCGACTAAATTTTCACTGTTCATACACGTTTAGTTGCTAAATTACTCGCCACTAGGCTAAATTACTAGCCTAATGCGAACAAGCCTTTACTTGCGAGAAAAGGCCCGAGTCCGAGTAGTGGGATCATTTAGTGAGCTGTTGATGATGATGATTGATGACTACGTGAATATTATTTGTCTCCTCACCTAATAACAAGTAGAAGCAGCCCCACAGTATATATGTCGGAGAGACAGATGGATCGCCCGACATCAGTGAGGGCGGATCAGCCATTTTCCGTAACGTGATGCGTATTTTTTTTCGGTCCGGGTTTATTCAAATAAACAGTCGGTACGAATCGGCCGAGTTATTTATTCGGTTTCACAATTTGTTGGATAAAATCTCATCACAAATAATTCAGGTTGAAACGGATTTAGAGTGACAGATTTGTACGTAAGAACAACCAACGTTCACCCACCAAGATGGAATGGCATAGACAATATTGTCGTTGGGATTGGTATACTCACCTGTCAACTCACTTTGAATTGTCAGTGCCGACTCAAAGTGAGCTGTCAATTTCATTTTAATATCAAAATCACTTGTCAATGTCAACCTATTACAACTTATCAACGCCACTCCACTCCAATGTAATCGATCGATGTTGTCACGTACGTCCCTGTTCGAGTGATACTCGCTCTAAATCTGTACACACTAATCATAAGGGTTACTCTGCCCCGTCATAATCTATACTAATATTATAAAGCTAAAGAGTTTGTTTGAACGTTAGGATCTCGGGAAGTACTGATCTGAATTGAAAGATTATTTTTATATTGGATAGTCCATTTATCGAGGAAGGCTATAGGCTATAGAACATAAAGCTAATATCAATAGAAGCGGAGCATGAATCAAGAATGTAACAAAAAACGGGAAAAAATATTCCTTTTTGAGAGTTTTCGTATTGTGCTTTGACATGACAGCATGTGTCTAAGATGGCGTCATTGAATATTAACCTTTGCTAATCAAATTTGTTTCTAAATCTGAGTTGGTACGTCCAATTTCCGACAGGTGGCGTAGCAGGTAGCTGAAGAGGATTTTTGTTTGAAAGCGATATTCTCAGGAATGATTTCAGTCATTGTTTCACGTTGGATACGTGCGGGATCCCGCTGAGTGCTATAAATGTGCCACGGGCGAAGCCGGGGCGGGCATCTAGTTATTAACCGACTTCCAAAAAAAGGAGGAGGTTATCAATTCGACCCTATGTTTTTTTTTTATGTATGTGAATTGAATATAATATATCGACTTCAAATAGATGAGCGAGTAGCGCTTATAATAATGATTTTAGTTTATTTTTCGCTTTTGAGTGCCTATTTGTGGTTTTGAAGTCGGTTTAATTTTTTGTACGAAAATAGTCTTATATATTGTTTGTTTGTCAGGTAAGTCAGTCCGCGTGATGAAGTGCGTCCTGTCCGGTTTGTTCTGCCAAGCGGCGTACCTCCACCCGGGCGGCGCGTACCGCGGCGTGCGCGGCGCGGCGCTCCACATCAGCCCGGACAGCTGCTTGTACAGAACCCAGCAGCCGAAGTGGTCAGTATTTAAGTAGAAACAATGTTATGAAAGCTAACCTGGTTATTGAAGCGAAAACTTCTTTTGGCGCGCCACAGACACATTTTTCGTGGGCTGCGAATTGAATTCTAGCGTCACGCTCGGGTATGATAAAAACCTTCGGGTAAACTCGGGACAGCCAATGGGAAATGCTGAAAGGGTGTAATCTGGCGATATTAGCACGGCCATCTAGAAAAGCGTGAGGGAAATGCTGACGCATTAATAGATTGCCATGCCGTGATGGCCAGGCCACGCCCTCCGGTTACACCCGTGTAGTTTCCAAAGTAAGCGATTATATTCTGATTTATAAGTATTCACTTATATCGGCAGTTCCTATGAC